>OY856187.1:242734274-243106420 GCA_963693315.1 Diogma glabrata | reverse complement strand
TCTAAAAATAGGGTAACTCAATTTAAAGAGCCAATAGGACGATTTGTTCGATAACTGTACCGGAAGTGTGTCAAAAAAATCGTCAAGTGTGTTAAAACAAGGAAATTTGCCTATTTTTTGCTTAAAAACGTTCATTTTAAGTGATTACGAATAGGAACATTGAATTTGGAGAAATTTTGATGGTTGGTATTGGTATGTGAAACCAAAATCTAGATTATTGCATTATAAGTTTGTCAAAAAAATGTTGTCAAGGGTGTCAAAAGAATGATTTTCATTTTACTTAATTTTTTGGAACAATATGAAATTAATTATTTGTTTGACATGAAATGTTATCGATTATGAAATTGGACATGGAAATTTTTGATTTTGTTATAATTTTTGGAATATTTTAAAAATTTTTGAATTCTGAAAAAGTTTCAATCTTTGATTTTGTAATAATTTTTGGAATGTTTTTAGACTTGAAAAAAGTTTAAATTTTTTATTTTATTTTAATTTTTGCAATATTTTTGGAATTTTGAAAGAACCATGAATAGTTGGTTTTGTAATATTTTCTTGAAACACTAAATGGAGAGGTTTTTGAGTAGTTTGCTGGGTGTTTCATCTTTTCACTAAGTTATATCAATTTATAATCTGTTATAATTTTCCGGCACTTATTAATATTTCGTGTTAGTTTTGTAATAAATTTCTAAACAGAAATAAAAAAATATTTATATTTTAACAAAGAGTTTTATGTTTGATATACATCGCTGCCCTAAACTGAAAGTAATGTCCTCATAAAAGTTTTTTGCCGAAAACTATATCAAAATCCTTAATCCAGACCGAAGTCTTGATATCTCACAGCTTGAGATTTCAGTCCCTCCATCTTTTAATATTATTTTTCATTACAACAACTATTACTAAGTATATTTTCTTTTCAATGTTTGCTGTTTACAGTCCGGATATAACATATTGTGCTTTTGTACGCAACATAACAAATATTGCCTCAATTGTAATTAAACAACGAAAGTCCTGCATTAATTAGACCGCTCTTCCAGCTGTATCTGAACGACACAGTTGAAATGCTTTAAGCATTGATATCTCCTTTTTAATTATTATTTCTATTATTATTTAATCTACTTTCAATTTATCAATTTTGGAAACAGGCACCATCCTACCTTTTCTCTATAGTATTCTATTTTATGGAGATCAACTTTTTGTCAATGATCTCTAATATTTTGAAAAAGTGGAATGTCCGGGCTTATTATAGGCACTTGTTTTATTTTCACTTCAAAAAGACCTTTTAACACCAGCTCGTACATGTGATGGTTGCAAGCGAAAATTAGTTTTTCTATATTGATTTTTTTCAACGCGCACACATACGATGTGTATTCGAAGCAGTTATACTTTATAGTATCACAGCAGAGAATTTGCACTTTGTCTTGAGTTTTCAATCTAAAATAACATTCCAAGCGTGTCTATAGAATTATTCAGTTTTGGCACAAAAATTGTTCTTTGTTTTCGTATGAAATGTATTATATTAAAAAACAATATATTATACATCAATACTATATGAGAGCTTGTCCATTTGAAGGAAGTTTTGGGTAACCTTTTAGGTATATTTTATATTTAGAACTACCTAGTTCGCCGGACATATTTATTATTCAAGAAAAATTCGTATAACCGACAAGACATTTAGATATTATAAGCACATTAAAACAGGTATGCGCGCTAAAGTATACAATCAAGTATTGAAATGTTTAGGTGCAAGTCGGCACGGGTTATTGTTATTTAAATTGCATGAAATTTTATTTACAGTTGTTTTGACATAAAAGAAAAAAAATTAAAGGGTTTGCGTTAAAAAAAACAATTTTAATTTTTCTGGGACACCCTATATATATATATATATATATATATATATATATATATATATATATATATATATATATATATATATATATATATATATATATATATATATATATATATATATATATATATATATATATATATATATATATATATATATATATATATATATATATATATATATGTATATATATATATATATATATATATATATATATATATATATATATATATATATATATATATATATATATATATATATATATATATATATATATATATATATATATGGGATAAATTCGGCATGGGATAAATTCGCTAAAACATTTGTAAGCAAAAGTTCACAATTTAGATCACCACTATCAAGGTTTACTAACCTCAAATTGTCGGATTTCAATTCAGTTGAAACATACGTTCATGCACATGTCAGTCAATGGCAAAGAGTGAAAGACTGTGGCATGGAAATTCCGGACAATGTAGAGAGTACGTTTATTTAAAATGGTTTGCCACAAGAATATAGTGCGTTTAAATTGGCATTAGACGGTTCGGGCAAAGATTATACAGTGGATGAATTGACATCGAGATTATTACAGGCATATGTACCAATTAGTATTGTTACAGTGAAAAATGAAGATCAGGCTTTAGTGGCGAAAAATCATACTAAAGGAAAGTTTAATTCGATCAATAAGAAAAAGAAAAGTTTCTCATGCTATTCATGTGGTCAAAAGGGTCATTATAAAAGGGATTGTACTAGTAAAGGAAAATTTAAAAAGGAATATGAGGAAAGATTGGCAGTGTGTGTAACGTTATTTTCAATAGAAAGTAAACCCAACGTTTGGTATATTGATTCGGATGCAAGTCGGCATATGACGTTTCAGAAATCAATTTTAAAACGCACTGGACCGGCACCGCAAAGTGAAGCCATTGTCGGAAATAACGAGTGACTTAAAATTGAATATAGTGGAAGTGTAGATTTAACTATAAGCAATGGGTCAAAAGTTTTCAATGCAACGTTACATGACGTTTTATACGTACCGAATCTCACAGCGAATTTGATTTTCAATAGTGAAGATAAATGCAAAATCACAAATAGCAACGGGAACGAGTGAAGGTGGATTGTTTAAACTCGATGTGATTCATCAAGAAGTAAATCTTCAAACAGAAATTGTACCAACAACTGAGGAAGTAAAAAAATTAGAACCAGAATTATGGCATCGACGGCTTGGCCACATCAATTTGGAAAATATGAAATGGATGAAAACCTGTGTACAAGGCATGAATTTTTCAGACAAATCATTTTCCAAATGTGTTCCTTGCATCAAAGGGAAACAAACAAGGCAAACATTCAAGCATGAGGGCACAAGGGCAACCGATTTATTACAATTGGTGCATTCGGACATATGTGGGCCGATGCAACAGAAATCTTTTAGTGAGGCTAAATATTTTTTTTATGGATGATTTTACCAGGAATGTTTTCGTATATAATCTACAACAAAAATCACAAGTAAAAGAAAAGTTTAAAGATTTCAAAGCTCAAGTAGAGGATCAAACTGGAAAAACAATAAAAACACTCCGAACGGACAATGGAACAGAATACTGCTAGAATGCACGAACGTTCGATAGAACGAACAGAACGCTAGTTGAAAAGGCACGATGTATGCTGCTGGATTCAAATTTGCCACTGGAATTTTGGGCTGAGGAAATTAGCACAGCAACATATATGACAAATCGCACATTGTGTAAAGGTACAGAAGATTAGACTCCGGAAGAAATTTGGAGTGGAAAAGTAGCTGATGTATCCATGTTTCGTGTGTTTGGGTGTAAAACCATGGTTCAGGTTCCGAAGGAGAAGCGAAGTAAATTGGACAGCAAATCAATTGAATGTATTATGGTGGGGTATAACAACGAGACAAAAGCATATCGGCTGTTTAACCAAAACAACAGGAAGATATTGATAAGCAGAGATGTTATATTCATCGAAGAAAAAGACGGCAAGGTAATTTAAATCAAATTAATAATTCTTTTTTATTCTTGCCAGCTGAAAATAATGAAGATGTCACAGCAGATTATTATAACAACATTCAAGAGGATTCATCAAACGTAGTCCCGGATGTTGAATCAGTGGAAGAATGTCAAGAGAATGAAGAAGGAATGGTGGAAGAAAATTTGATGGGTCAGTCATTGTTTGACATAAATGAAACTAGCATCAGAACAATTGATTCAGTGGAAGATGAAGAAGAATTTTTTACTGATTCAACTGGGTCACAATTAGATGAGACAAGAATAGATCCAAATTATATTATTGAAGATGAAGAATCGGATACAAACAGTGCAAACGAAATTAGACGTTCAGGCAGAATCGCAAATCAAATGAAAAATTTCTATGTTATGACTGGGCAAGAAATAGATGACCCAGTTACAATGGAACAAGCTTTGAGTCGGGCTGACTCAATGAAGTGGCGTCAGGCAATGGATGAAGAAAACAATACATTAATTGAAAACGAAGCGTGGGTACTAACCGATTTACCTAGAGATAAAAAGCTTATTGACTGTAAATGGGTGTACAAAACTAAATTGGAAACGAATGGTAAAATCTCACGCTATAAGGCCAGACTGGTTGTGAGAGGGTTTTCGCAAAGAGAGGGTATTGATTACCCCGAAATTTTTGCGCCAGTAGTAAGATATAGCTCTGTGAGATGTTTATTTGCGCTGGCAGTAAAAATTAATCTCGATATACAGCAGATGGATGCTGTAACGGCGTTTTTGAATGGAAACTTAAATGAGGAAATTTATATGAATCAACCAAAGGGATATGAAGATGGCTCAAATAAAGTATGCAGGCTGGTCAAATTCTTATATGGTCTCAAACAAGCAAGCCGAGTGTGGAACGAGACTCTAAATCAGGTATTGTTAGATTTTGGCCTAGAGCGTTTGGCAGCGGACCAGTGTATCTACTCCATGGTGAACAAACAAAAGCAGTTTATGTTATTTCTCGCCATATACGTTGACGATATTTTAATTTTTGCAAATGACGTTGACAATGGTTAACAAACTCAAGACGGTTTTGAACAGAAATTTTAAGATGAAGGACATGGGGCATATATCATCCGTTTTAGTCATACGGGTAACATATAATAAGGAGGATGGTGAGTTGCAATTAGATTACGCACAATATATTGAATCTATATTGAAGCGGTACAACATGAGTGATTGTAATCCAGTATCAACACCAATGGATGCAAATCAGAAACTGAGCAAGGAAAGGGCTCCAAAAACTCAAGAAGAAATCATGAAAATGAAAAACATCCCATATCAGGCTGCAATTGGAAGCTTGTTGTTTGCATCGCAAATAACACGACCAGATATTTGCTTTGCGGTGAATGCATTAAGCCGATATAACAATTATGCTGGTGAAGCACATTGGAGTGCAGTAAAGCGTGTGATGAAGTACCTAAAGGGTACTTTAAATTATAAACTATAGTGTAAAAGGCAAGGTGGTGGAGTTATTACTTGGTGTTCCAGAAAGCAAGGTGATGTGACAGCGTCAACAGTGGAAGCGCCATACATGGCAATGAAGGTGGCAACACAAGAGGCGCTCTGGATAAAATATTTCTTTGAAGGTATTTTTGGTGAAATTAATAAACCAATTAACATTTTTTGAGACAATAAAGGTGCAATGGCATATGCAACAAATAACTCAATTTCGTCAAGAACGAAGCATATTGAAGTCTATAAGGAATTCGTTAAACAGGTGATAGAAAGAGATAATGTAAAGCTAACATACGTTTCAAGCAAATCAAATTTAGCAGATTCACTAACAAAGGGTCTACCTACAAACAAGCATCGAGATTTTACATCATAAGTTTGGATTAATAGAATAAAATAAGGTTTATTTTGATTTCTAAATTTTATCATTGAGTAAAATCATTGTTTTTAAGTTTAATGAATTTTGATTAACGTAGAAGATTTATTAATTTTAAGTTTAAAGAATTTGTATAGGTATATGTACTTAATAATTAATAATTGGATTAATTTATTTTATTTCTGTTTTAACAAATGACAAATTAATAATATTGATTTGTATAATAATTTATATTAACGACATACACCATGTCACATGTGCTCTAGCGGATTTTATGTTATACTCATTGATCACATCAAATTGTAAACATATGTCAAATACCATATACTTTTGGTGAAAAACACTTGAAATCAGCAAGGTCTGGACATGAGGTTTTAATTTTGTATATTTAGGCATTGGAATTCGTTGACATCAATAAAAAAAAAATTTCTGCGTTTTTAGTTTTTTTTTTTAACCCTGTCTTAAGATACAGGGTGTTATTGAAATGGCTCTACAGTCAAAACTAACAAACTGATTTTAATGTTATATAGCTCAAAATGTAGGTATTGAATAGAGCTAATCAAAATAATAATTCACATTATATGACCTTGAACATTTTCTTTTAGAAAAATAACGGCAAAAAATTCAAATTCGATTTTCTAGAAACGCATATTTTTTAAATTTTTGATTTTTTAATATGTGAAAGGTACATTATGTAACTAACATTATATAAAAAATTTAGGAGGGGAAAATTTTTTTTTTTTTTAAATTTTATTGCAACACGCCTTAAAATTTTTCATCATAAAAAAAAGTGGAGTTAAAAAATTAACAGTATTTTTTGGATTTACATATATGATTGATTATTCGATTATTCATTATTCGATTGATATTTCGGAGTCGGACGAGGAAGGTAGTCTCCTAAATTAAAAGAAAAAGAAAAACAAAATAAACAAAAGTAATCGAAAATAAGTGTTATAAGTGTAGATAAGTGTTTATAAGTAGCTAATAAGTGTTATAGTGTTTGTGTTAGTATTTATAAAAATAGAAGTGTTGAAGGACGGAGGCGGAGAAAATTGTGTTTACTGTTATTAAGGGGTAGGCAGGTAAAATTTTACCTTTATTGCTTTGATGTAATAAATTTATTTATTATTTTGAAGCGTAAATTTGCCTTAGTAACAGAAAGCAAAAAATTTCGTTTTAGTTGTTAGTTTTTTTTTGGATTGATTGATATATTTTTTTTGTGAAGTTTTTACATGATCTTGCTCCTCCCACCTCGGACTTATTTTAGGAGTTGGAAAATATCAGTTAGTTGATTATGAAATGTCTTTTTTTGACATAAGTTAGGAATTTAGAATTTAACCCTTTATTTGTACTCTTCAATTTTGTTAGTGTCTTTTGTGTCCCCACTTTTTTTTTTTTTTTGCTTTTCTCTTATCGTGCTACTGTTGCATGAAATCTGCTATCGTGTTTTTGTGACAGAGATACCCAGTTTCTTTTGTACTGTTTAGTGTTGAAATTTAGGCCTGGCCGAATTTCAGTAGCTTTGCCTGCAATGTCTTTGCAGGCATTGTCTTTGTCTCAACAGAATGGCCGCAGAGTGAACCAACAGCTTAGCATTGACTTCACCAATATAAGAGGACTCAATTCGAATTTAAACGAGGTTCATCACTACATTGAAAAAAATAAACCTGACATATTGTTTCTTACCGAAACAATTGTTAGTGGCAAAGCATCGAAGTTGGATCTCGATAAATACCGGATACCTAGTTACGAATTGGAACATTCCTTTTATAACAAGCATGGTGTCTGTGTATTTGTTCGAGATTCACTTTCATGTATGAGAATTAAGGCCTACGAGTTGAGCTCTAAGCACCATAATTCTATAGCACTGAAGATCTCAGGTGTTGATAAAACTATGTTTGTAATAGGATTATACAGATCCCCAAATTCTCCCCCAGGATGTCCCTTTTTCGATAAAATATCGGCTAATCTAGACAAGATTACCACGGACTACCCCAAAGCAAGACTGGCCATTCTTGGAGACTTTAATATTCATAATAAAGAATGGCTTAAGTATTCATCGCGCACTTACGACGTAGGAAGGCAAGCCGAACTGATACTCGCAGATTATCACGGTTTGAGGCAAATGATAGAGTGTCCCACTAGAATCGCAGACAATTCACATCATAACAATAATTTGCTGGATCTGTTTTTGACAAATAAACCAGATACTACGAAGACAAAAGTTGAACAACCCCTCGGAACATCGGACCATTTACTAATATCAGCAATAGTGCAATTTACATCACCGACACAAATTAAAGCAAATCCTCGTCGGGTTTGGAACTATAAACGCGCTGACTGGGAGGGACTGAGAAACTATTATGATGAAACACCTTGGAAAACTATTTGTTGTGTTGATCATGATCCTAGCACATCGGCAATAAGAATTTCTGAAATCATAAAAGAAGGAATGCGGCGGTTTATTCCAAATCGATTAATCACTCCTAAAACTGAGCCTTGGTTCACACGGGATGTTGATGAGGCAATGAGGAATAAACGCAAAGCATTCAAGACGTATAATGCTAATAAAACACCTGAAACCCATAGCGCCTATAAGAAAGCCAGAAATATTAGTAAATTCAAAATAGACTTGGACAAAGACGCGTTTATCCAGAAGAAAGCAAAGAAATTCGCCAGGCACCCATCTGGCTCACGTAGTTTCTTCCAGGCAGTTAAATCAGTCCAGAGCAATTTTACTCGATCCTCTATTCCAACCTTAGTTCTGAATGACATTCCCGTGAGCGACTCGAAAGAGAAAGCGGATCTTTTGAGTCGTATTTTCGCAGAGAACTCAAACATAGTTGAACCTCCCCATTCTCCCACACTCATTCCCCCAGTTGTAACGAAAATGAAACCAATTATTTTTCGTTGCAACATTGTACGGAAAATGCTTCTCTCTCTCAATATCAACAAATCCGCTGGCCCCGACGGTATTCCACCCCTCATTCTTAAAAACTTTTCTAGACAACTAGCTCCAATTTTAACAAAAAATTTCTATTTATCTTATAAAACCGGAATATTTCCCGATTCTTGGAAGCTGGCCAGCGTTCAACCCATATCAAAGAAAGGCAGTAAGATAGACCCTAACAATTATAGACCAATTGCAATTCTGTCGGTTTTAGCTAAAATATTTGAAAAATATGTTAACTAAAATTTGATAGATTATTTGGAAATGTCGCGAATTATTGATGATAAGCAGTATGGTTTTCGTAGAAGTCATGCAACAGGTGATCTGTTAGCCTACGTATCCCATCTCTGGAACAAATCGCTGGAAAACCACGGTGAAACATTCAGTATTTCACTTGACATTTCTAAAGCATTTGATAAAGTGTGGCATAAAAATCTTATAGCTAAATTAAAATCTTATGGCATAGACTATCTTACTGTCTCATGGATTCATAGTTTTCTCACAGGTCGCCAATTTCATGTTAATTTAGATGGTATCACATCCAATATTTTCACAACCAATGCTGGGGTTCCCCAAGGTTCGGCACTCTCACCAACCTTGTTTCTTCTATACATTAATGACTTACTTATTTCCACAGTGCACCCAATCCATAGTTTTGCTGATGACAGCACATTACATGCATCACATGCATCTCCTAAGTTTCGATCTCATACTGCAGTTACCACTGATAGAGAGCTGCTAATTGATTCCATCAACAAAGATCTGGAGCGTATAATGGAATGGGGTGATCGTAATCTTGTTTCATTTAATCCAACCAAAACCAAATTATGCCGTCGCTATTTCACGAATAGAGCGACATAAAAATTTTCCTATTAAAATAAACCATGAGGAATTGCTGAGGTTGAATCAGTTAGACTTCTTGGAGTGAATATTCAAAATAACCTGAAATGGAATAAACATGTGTTCAACCTCGCTAAATCTGCAATGCAAAAATTAGGATTCTTGAGTCGATGTAAAAAGTATTTCAATCCCGAGCAAATTTTGCTAATCTTCAAGTCCTTTATTCGTCCATGTATGGAGTACTGCTGTCATATTTGGGGAGGTGCTTGTCAGTCAACAATAAAATGTCTGGACTCTGTACAGAGAAAAGCAATGCGGTTGATTGGTAATACCGAACTAACGGACCAGCTTGATTCACTCCAGCACAGAAGAAATGTGGCTGAATTGTCAATCTACTATAAATATAACTTTAGCGAATTCTCCTCTAAGGAAATTCAAAATATCCTTCCATCGTGTGCGCAGTATAATCGACAAACAAGAGCTGCCGAGTTATCCCAAACATTTGTTGTACAAATACCTCGTTGTAGAACTGTGTCCTTCCAAAACGACTATTTTAATAGGGTGGCCAAATTATGGAACTCATTGCCTTCCTCTGTATTTCCAGATGAATTTTCCCCTCAGGCATTTATTTAAAGAAAATGTCCATCATCATTTAAAAAAATTAGTATAGGTATCCCTATATCCCCATTCTTTCCATTTTCCTCATCTCCTTCCTTTATAGTTGACATGGTATCTTCGGATATTCAAAGAGTCTATATAATGAATATTTCATATTTAGTGTGCTAAACATGTCTAACTAATTAATAAAAAAAAAAAAAAAAATGTTTTTATAATAAATTTTAATAAATGCGAATTATTATTAAATAAATGCGAATTATTATTTTGATTAGCTCTACTCAATACCTACATTTTGAGCTATATAACATTAAAATCAGTTTGTAAGTTTTGACTGTAGAGCCATTTCAATACACCAGGGTCGAGCAATTTCTTGATTTTTCAACACCCTGTATCTTAAGACAGGGTTAAAAAAAAAACTAAAAACGCAGAAAATTTTTTTTTATTGATGTCAACGAATTCCAATGCCTAAATATACAAAATAAAAACCTCATTTCCAAAATTGCATGTTGTTTGCTGATTTCACGTGTTTTTCACCTTTTACTCAAAAAAATATTTAAACCGTATTAAATTTAATATTTTTAAAATTTGGGCAACAATTGGTGTATTTATTTATTCAAATGTAAGTTACAACACTATTACCTATTATAGTTTAATCGCAATTTTATAATTTTAAATAGCAAAATGGAAAGTAATCGTAAAACAGCGAAATATTTGGATCGCTGTTAGTGTCGTACCACAGTGCAAAACATATTTGGGTCGTATCACAGTGCAAAATATATGATATTGATGGCGTGTCCATGCATCATATTCCCCGTAAGGTCATGTTAAATAAAATAATATTAAATGAATGGAAACATGTACTAAGGATGGGAAAAAAGATTCCCAAAAACTTTGTGATCTGTAGCAAGCATTTTAAGAAAGAACAGATTCTAATTCCATTACCACAGGCGTTACCATATACGAAAAGGGGCATCACATCAAATTCTTTTCCTTCAGAAAATTTACCACAATCAAGCATAATGACGAGGAAAGGCAAGAAAACTTAGGTTAAAAATAATTAACAAGTACGTACAATTTTGAAACTTACTTAATGTATAATTGTAAATCTTGTATGTACTTATATTTTATTTTCTAGTTTATCAATTGATACGTCCAGTAGAACAGAAGATGGCTTTGGAAATATTTATCCCACTAACAGCAAGGAAGATGAAGGTGTGCCACCCATACACTAAGTCTGCATAGGTACTCAATTCAACATTCACAAGCGCGACGTATCTGTGGAAATTAATGGTGAACCAGAAAAACTTAATAAACCACCGTTCCTTTTCGATACTGACGAAAAATTAAATTCCATGACTGGAATTCCAACTCTAACTTTGTTAGAGCGGTTACATAAGTGCTGTTTATTTATAAGGTCAGAAGAGCCCTATAATATTGGGTTGTCTCAAAAAACAGTATAATATGGACAATGTGTCGAATAAAGATGAATATGAACAATATACAAACCGCTATACTATTTAATATCTCCTCAAGATGTGCTAAGATTATTTTACCGATTGTGTGCAGTTCTTAGCAAAAGTTTTAAAGTGTTGCATATATTGACAGACTCGAGAAGAAAACCTAAACAATTTTAACTGTTACTTCAATTTAAATCTTGTATACTCATATTTTTTAAATTATTTATCCAAAACAAATCAAAAAGAATAAATTTTAATATTTTACTTACTGTACGTTTGAATTTTGATCTGATTTAATAGTTTTTAAATTTTGCTAAGGGAGTGCGCTATTATCACTTTACCAGTCGTCAATTTAGTGGAAGTATTGAATTGTTTAAGAACAGAAGAAATATAACTTAACAATTATTGTAATAGATGTTGCACGTCTTAGTTTTAAGAATGTTAAACATTGTATTAACAGGCCTGAAATATACTTTCTTCTTCTGTTTTTACCTTTGTACAATACACACGTATTTTATTCACGCTCCATAAACCCAATAACATACCCAAAACCCCCGATATACAAGCCTTCTTCATTTTTTAGCACAGAAAAAATCGTGACTTGTAGCGCCATTTTGAAATTAAAACTCAATATAAAAAAAATTTTAAAAATTGCCTTAACGTTAATAACGCCATCTAGAAAAATAAAACTTCATACAAAAGAAATTCAAAAAATTTAATCAAAAGCACTAATCCAATTTTGAGCATATGGCAATGTTCACTGTTTTCTTAAGATGGCGTGAATGAATAGGGCTTGTAGACTATCGGAGGTTTTGAAATACCATATAAATTATTATTAAGAATTATCAAGTTTATGTTTTGGTAAATTTTTTAAGATATAAATAATTTTGTTTGTGAAAATATTCAACCGCAATATTCAATAAAATGATTGAATATCAATCTTAAAATGTATTTTAATTTATTTATAATTAATATAAAATTATACAATATATTGGTTATTATTATTTATTTTACAATAAATTTGTGAAAAATAATGATTGTTTTTTCTTAAAATTTATATAAAATTTGCACAAATGAGACGTCAAACTTTGATATTGCAAATATGAAATCTTTAATCTCCATTTTATTTAAAATCATTATCAATATCGATAGCGTGTCTGCCTAAGGATTCGAGCCGGGCACTGACGAGGGTAGGTTCGAATCCGATCCGAAACACGAAAAATCTGAATTGGAGTTTTTTTCTGAAAAACTTCAAACCATACCTTTGAATTGAAAATATTCCAATTACTTCTTTACTTACTTGAGTTTAATTGATCTCAAAAATCTAAAATAAAATTTAAATTCCCTTAATGTAGTCTAATGTTAATACATATAGAACTACAAATTGACCAAGTGTCAGCCATTGATTTCACATTGATTGGAAACAATCAATAATGACTATACAAACGTGACTTAGGATGTTAATTAGAATAGAAATGTTCCCCATTCTATGAATTCACACAAAGTATTGTCTAGAAATTTAATGCAAAAATCCCATATAATGTAAAAACATTTCCATAATATGGAGTCTAATGACAGTGGAAAAATTCATCTTAAGTAAAATAAATAAGTGATGAAGAAGTTTCAACTTTGAAATTGTCATCGCCTCAACGGCGTAATCGATAGCGTGTCTGCCTAAGGATTCGAGCCGGGCACTGACGAGGGTAGGTTCGAATCCGATCCGAAACACGAAAAATCTGAATTGGAGTTTTTTTCTGAAAAACTTCAAACCATACCTTTGAATTGAAAATATTCCAATTACTTCTTTACTTACTTGAGTTTAATTGATCTCAAAAATCTAAAATAAAATTTAAATTCCCTTAATGTAGTCTAATGTTAATACATATAGAACTACAAATTGACCAAGTGTCAGCCATTGATTTCACATTGATTGGAAACAATCAATAATGACTATACAAACGTGACTTAGGATGTTAATTAGAATAGAAATGTTCCCCATTCTATGAATTCACACAAAGTATTGTCTAGAAATTTAATGCAAAAATCCCATATAATGTAAAAACATTTCCATAATATGGAGTCTAATGACAGTGGAAAAATTCATCTTAAGTAAAATAAATAAGTGATGAAGAAGTTTCAACTTTGAAATTGTCATCGCCTCAACGGCGTAATCGATAGCGTGTCTGCCTAAGGATTCGAGCCGGGCACTGACGAGGGTAGGTTCGAATCCGATCCGAAACACGAAAAATCTGAATTGGAGTTTTTTTCTGAAAAACTTCAAACCATACCTTTGAATTGAAAATATTCCAATTACTTCTTTACTTACTTGAGTTTAATTGATCTCAAAAATCTAAAATAAAATTTAAATTCCCTTAATGTAGTCTAATGTTAATACATATAGAACTACAAATTGACCAAGTGTCAGCCATTGATTTCACATTGATTGGAAACAATCAATAATGACTATACAAACGTGACTTAGGATGTTAATTAGAATAGAAATGTTCCCCATTCTATGAATTCACACAAAGTATTGTCTAGAAATTTAATGCAAAAATCCCATATAATGTAAAAACATTTCCATAATATGGAGTCTAATGACAGTGGAAAAATTCATCTTAAGTAAAATAAATAAGTGATGAAGAAGTTTCAACTTTGAAATTGTCATCGCCTCAACGGCGTAATCGATAGCGTGTCTGCCTAAGGATTCGAGCCGGGCACTGACGAGGGTAGGTTCGAATCCGATCCGAAACACGAAAAATCTGAATTGGAGTTTTTTTCTGAAAAACTTCAAACCATACCTTTGAATTGAAAATATTCCAATTACTTCTTTACTTACTTGAGTTTAATTGATCTCAAAAATCTAAAATAAAATTTAAATTCCCTTAATGTAGTCTAATGTTAATACATATAGAACTACAAATTGACCAAGTGTCAGCCATTGATTTCACATTGATTGGAAACAATCAATAATGACTATACAAACGTGACTTAGGATGTTAATTAGAATAGAAATGTTCCCCATTCTATGAATTCACACAAAGTATTGTCTAGAAATTTAATGCAAAAATCCCATATAATGTAAAAACATTTCCATAATATGGAGTCTAATGACAGTGGAAAAATTCATCTTAAGTAAAATAAATAAGTGATGAAGAAGTTTCAACTTTGAAATTGTCATCGCCTCAACGGCGTAATCGATAGCGTGTCTGCCTAAGGATTCGAGCCGGGCACTGACGAGGGTAGGTTCGAATCCGATCCGAAACACGAAAAATCTGAATTGGAGTTTTTTTCTGAAAAACTTCAAACCATACCTTTGAATTGAAAATATTCCAATTACTTCTTTACTTACTTGAGTTTAATTGATCTCAAAAATCTAAAATTATCAATATATTTTTTTGGGATTTTTTGTATTAAATTTCTAGATATTACGATGTGTGAATTCATAGGATGAGAGAATATTTGGTCAACATTCTAATCAACCTAAGTCACGAGTGTAAAGTCATTATTGATTGTTGTCAATCAATGCGAGACTTGATATAGCTTTTCCAGGTTAAATTAAAGATTTTCCAAGTTGACTGCAACTTTTTCCAATCTAAATGAAACTATTTCCAAAATGAACGCAACCTTTTCCATTACAAATTAACCTTTTTCCAAATGAAATTAACCTTTTTAATTGTTTTTTGAAGTGAAAACTTCTTTAGCCGCGTTGCAAAATTTTATATGGACTAAAATCTATATATTCGCATTACCAATTTTTAAATCAGGAAAATATTTTTAAATATGAAACACATCCATCATTTCTTAACGTTTGAAATTGCGATGTGGATAACGCGCTCGACTGATGTTCTGTAGATCGTGAGTTCAATTCCTGGACTGGTACATTTTTTTTATTGTTTTTTTTTTACTTTTTATTAAATACCATTAAAATTATTGTTTTTTATTCATGAATTCATAAAAATAATATAAATTGATCTATAATGCAGTTTTTTAAAGTTATATTGCTACTGTCTTTTGCAATTTGCATTCTAGTCATCATGCTAAATAAATATTGAACGTAGGAAAGATAGTATAACCTGAAACATTACATTTGTATATCAAAATTGTTGGTTTAGGGTTGTATGTAATACATGTTTAAGGCTCACAATAGCTCACATGATTTAACGCTCACAATTACGAGACGGAAATCGCATAAATTCTATATAAAGAAGCATAGCGTATGTATGATTAAATCCGGATGGCAATCATGATAAATAAAATAATTAAAAATGGTGACACTTAGCCGATAGTGATTTACAAACGGCAACAATGCGCATTTATACCAATTAATTTACTTAGCTTTCCGCAGGAAGATTTGTAAAATTTAAAATTGTTGATCTATGGGTGTGACAACCATGCGTACTTTAGTCCCTGCTATTGGCATATGAGTTATCTTGTGATATCGTATACCACTGGCAATAGCAGTGCAATCTCATTAGCCAAAGTGATTCTTAGGGGTACTAGCGGATGAAGTATTTTCAATCAACTATACCATCCCTTACTCTAAGTTATGGAATATTCTTTGATGATACGCTATTTTTTTTAAAAATAAAATGTGTTTGGTAGTAGAAATTACAAGGTATGTCACAACAACACATAAAAAACTTTTAAGAACAAGGTCCCACAACAATTCATGCTTTCTAACGTGTTGATAGACGCCAATTTTTCTATGATATGTTTTGATTATTTTAAACTAGCAGGACCCGGCGTACGTTGCTACGCCTATAAAAAAGTTTGTGTGCAGAAAATAATAATAATCAGAATAATATCATTTATATAAATTCAGACTTATATACTAATCTAAAACCAGTCAAATCACTTATTTGTTGACATATTTGCATATATTTTACCGATTTCTTTAAATAACCTACATGGTTTGTTTGTTTTTGAAATTAATGGGGACGCCTATTTTTCTTAATAAGTAAAACACTTTCAACCTGTAGCTTTGATATTATTGTTCATAATCCTATTCTTCAATTCAACGGTTCCATTGCAACAACTTGCTGCATCATTGTTTCTAAAAAGAGGAAAAGAAACGCCCATTTTCTATATTTTGAACATGTATAACATATATATGTATATATATATATAAAGCAAACGAAATATGTATTACATATGTATATACACCAAACCAAGAACATGAGTGTTGTAAATTAGAAATATTATTTGCAACGTAATGTGTTGGATGCATATAATTGTATGTATATAATAAATATATAAATATATATATAATTTTCATCTAAATGAATTTGTTTGTCAACTTTAATTTTCCATTTGAATGGTAATTCTGTTTTGCGGAAAAAAATCGATCAAAGATAGCTGAGTGAAAGTTGAATAATTTATGTATAAAATATAATATACATTTAGGCATATATTTAACCATTAGGAAAATTAAAATTATTAATTCAAAATAAATAATTAAATTTTAAAATTTCGGCTCCGAGGTGCATTAGTACCTGTTAATGGCCTTCTCCTGGCAAAATTTCAGACTCCTGTGTGCTACAGATTTTGCTGGAGAGCGCACGCAGAAATCACAAACACTTTATTTTATTATTATTATTATATATTATTATTATTATTATTATTATTATTATTATTATTATTATTATTATTATTATTATTATTATTATTATTATTATTATTTCGGTTTTATTTCTCATTTTACAATGGTAAGTATTAAATCTGGACGGATCATAAAGATCAAGTCTAGAAAAAATTCTATTATTTATTGAGGAATGTTCTTGCTATAGAACATGTTTTTAGTATGACGGCTTTTTGACATTGTTGATGAACGTTCCCTGGAAGATTTAAATTCTTGATGTGGTCGATAAAACTTAATGGTGTTATTCCTGTTGTCGAAATTACTAATGGAATGACTTCAACGCTTTTTTGTTTCCAAATCCTTTTTAACTCAATTGCAAGCGGAGCATATTTATCTTTTTTTTCTTGATATTTTGTTATAGTATTAGAGTCTATCGGTACAGCTATATCTATTAAATAGGTGATGGATTTTGTTTTATCCTGCAAAGTTATATCTGGTCTATTACAAATTATTGTTTTATCAGTGTAAATAGTAACATCCCAGTATAACTTATATTTATCGTTCTCTAAAATACTATCCGGGGTGTATTTATAATATGGTGTACTATTTTTATTTAAATTACAATTTTGAGATATTCCTAGATGTATAATTTTGGCAACATAGTTGTGTCTTTCAGTGTACTCTGTTCCAACTAAAATTTTGCACCCTCCAATTATGTGATCTATAGTTTCTTGAGCTTGGTGACATTTTCTACATTTATCATTAATCACATTTGGATTTTTAATAATATATTTCTGGTAGTTACGGGTTGCAATAACTTGATCTTGAATAGCCAAAATAAATCCTTCTGTTTCAGGAAAAAGTTCGCCAGCTTGAAGCCATTTATATGAATAAATTTTACTGATATGTTCATTGTTAATCACGTATCGATGTTTGCCGTGAAGTTTTTTCTGTTCCCATTTTTCAATTTTTTGTTCATCAGTGTTAATTTGAGGTATGGGGAAAGTTTGATCTGGTTGACTCAAGTTTAGTGGTGTGTAGTTTTTATCTGCTAGAGTTATTGACGAATGGAGCTCAGTGTTTTTAGATTGAAAATATTCTCTTATTGTTATTATTTGTCTATCATGGAGTGATTGAACATCTAACATTCCTCTTCCACCCTCTTCTCGTTTAATTGTTAATCTCTCTTTGCAGGAGTTGGGGTGTAATTTTCTGTGTTTTGTAAGTTGAGCGCGTGTTAGGATGTTGATGTTTTCAAGATCAGTATGTGACCAGCGTATGATTCCAAATGAGAACGAAAGTATAGGTATGGCATATGTGTTAATTGCTTTAAATATGTTTTTTGAATTTAGGCTAGATTTTAGAATACTATTAATCTGAGTTTGTATTGGGTTTTGAGTTGGTTTTTAATACTTGTGTGATCCAATCTTGTGTTTTGTTGAAAACCCAAATATTTGTAAGTTTCATTTTGCTGTATGTTTTCCAGTATTTCATAATTAAGCATTTCTGGTTCAATTTGATCTTTCCATTTACCTTTTTCCATAATAATTGTTTTACATTTACTTATACCAAATTCCATGTTTATGTCTGTTGAAAATTCTTCAATTAATCTTAAAAGTGATTTCATTTGAGATTGATTAGGTGCATATATTTTAATGTCATCCATATACATCAAATGATTAATTGTGGTCTGAACTACCTTTTGATCTTTAATTTCGAAGCCATACTTTGTTCTTTTTAAGGCATTAGATAGTGGGTTTAAGCAAATGCAAAACCAAAGTGCACTTAACGAATCTCCTTGGAAAATACCTCTATTGATGTGAATTTTTTCTGTTTCTATTTCTTCTGAATTTGTCTTTAAATGAATTTTAGTTCTCCATGTGGCCATGATATTAATTAGAAAGTGTAATATAGTGGGATTAATTTTATAAATTTGTAATACTTTGATTAGCCAACTATGTGGCACCGAATCAAAAGCTTTTTTATAATCGATATAAGTAATATGAAGATTTCTTTTTTGTATTTCTGTTTGCTTCATTATTACTGAATCTATTATCAATTGTTCTTTGCATCCTTGACTAAATTTTCGACATCCTTTTTGTTCTTCTGTAAGTATGTTGTTTGTAATAAGATGGTTTTCTATCTTTGCACATAACGCAGCTGAAATTATTTTAAATAACGTTGGTAAACAAGTTATGGGTCTATAGTTGGCCGGATTTTCCGTTTCACTACATTTTGGTTTGATAAATGTTTGGGCATCAGTCAGAAATTTTGGGCAAAGAAGTGGCTCTTGTATTACTTTATTAATTTGGGCTGTTAGATATGGATGTGTTGTTGTTAATTTTTTGTACCAAAAATTATGGATGTAATCCGTTCCAGGACATTTCCAATTATGAGTTTTTTTAATAATTTCCTTCAATTCTTCTTCTGTAATTATGTAATCTGTCTGGAGAGGTGTGTTTAGGTGCAGCTGTTCTTCTTCCATTATCCAAGTTGCATTGCCATTATGATTTGTTGGTGTTGACCATATTTGTTCCCAAAAATTAGTTATCTCTGTCTTACTTGGAGCTTGTACAACAATTTTTTGTGGGTTAGATAGATTTTCATAGAACCGTTTTTCATTCCTATTGAATAGCTTGTTGCTAGTTTTTCTATCGTTTGATTCATTATATCTTTTCAACCTGGAACTATAAACTGCAAGCTTTTGTTTTAGAGCATCTAATAATTCTATTTCGTTTTGAAAATTCTGATTAAAAAAAACTTTGTATAAACTTCACTATGCGTTTAGATCGATTACCGTTAACAAACTGTGTGACCCTGCCAATATCTCTTCTAAGCTTTTCAATTTTTATTTCAATTCTGCGCTGCCAAGCAGGTTTTATTTCTTTATTATTTCTTAAAGGATTAGCTTTGTATAATTTTTGATTATTACATTTAACTATAGCAATCGCTGCAACGTAGATTACTAAATGGATGTCTTCAAGAGTGCTGGTTGTTGTTATATAATTATGAAGAATATTTTTATTCATGACATCTATTATTGAGTTTGTTTTTTGTTTAAAAATAATACGTGGTATTGGTTCTCGTTTAGTTGGATCAGTTCCTCTCCATTCAGTCATATTTATTTCCATTTCTTCTTGTAGAATAAATTTAAAATTTTCCATTAAAATGTTTTCACTTTGTTCAATATGCTGATCTTGATGTAAACATTGATTCTGAATTATGGTAGGCTGTTCTAATGATTGTTGTGACAACAAGTTATTCGAATTTGTCTCTACTGTTAACACGACTTGGTCATCAGCGTTTAATTGTGTTTGAGGACTTATATTATTCAATTCATTTGCAATTTCTTTTTTGATATTTATTAATTCATGTTTTGTTAACCGATTGTTTTTAATAATAACACGTTTCTGGTCTATCAATCTTTGTTCTGAAACTAGATTCGTTAAGTGTGGATAATGTAACATAAAAAGCCTATGTAAATCAAATCTGTAACCGCTTGTTATCGATTCTAATTTAGTAGCTGTGTAGTAACAACGCATGACATTAATGTTCATTTCATTAGTCCAATTCATGCGTTGTCGTGGACGTCCTGCTTTGGTGGTTGTTTGAATTTCAGACAAAACACGTTCAGCGGATTCTTGGTTATTAATTATATTATTGTTTTGTTGGTCAGGATGTTCATTCAAGCGACGGACCTGACCGTGACGTCGCTCATTCAAAGTTTCATACATTGAATCACTCATTATTTGAGGTTTAGGTATTTTTTAGAGTCTGTCTACCCAGAGACTTAAAAATTTGTCGAAAATAACATAAAATAACTATTTAAACTTTTGTTGATTATGTTGGTTTTTGAAAAATGAATGTTACATATTTAAATTAAAAATTTTTGGAGAAAATTTTCTGATGGAAAATAAACACAACCGTATATTTTGACAGTTGGCCTACTTATTATTATTATTATTATTATTATTATTATTATTATTATTATTATTATTATTATTATTATTATTATTATTATTATTATTATTATTATTATTATTATTATTATTATTATTATTATTATTATTATTGTTATAGAAGATATAAAAATGTATATAATAGTTGCTTGGAATGCTGATAGATGTGAAACCCAGAATAATTTTAATGATTTTAATTTAAACATTATAAAATTTTAATTTGCAATGCTACAATAATTGGAAGACAGACAAAAAACACAGCTATTTCACAGATTTAAGTTTTCACTTCTGTCGGCAGTCCTTAACACTGCCTTCTTTTTTTTTTCCAAAAAATTGGGCAAAAAATAAATAAAAATCTTTCTTTTGACAACATTTTTTTGACAAACTTATAATGCAATTATCTAGTTTTTGATCTCACATACCAATCCCGACCATCAAGATTTCTCCAAATTTAATGTTCCTACTCGTAATCACTTAAAATGAACGTTTTTTAAGCCAAAATTATGAAAATTTGCTATTTTTGACACACCTAATGATTTTTTTGACACACTTCCGGTACAGTTATCGAACACAGCGTCCTTTCGGACCTGTCCCTTGAGTATACCTATTTTTAGAAAAAAAAATTTTTGAAATCCCTCCAGCGGTTTTCCCTGCAGCGTAGGTAATGACGGCCGGCCGGATGGACGGCCGGCAGACAGACATACATTTTTTTTTTGCTTCTTTAGAATCAGTAGGTCCTAAAACGTCGAGAAATGCCAAAAAAAGTGGGGGTAAGAATTTCACTTTTGGCTCATGAATGTAATACTTAGGTCTTTCAGACCGAAGTAAATATCTGAACATCAAAATTAAAATATGTTTCGTCATCGCCGCTTTGGCTAAGTTGTGTAAGACACACGAGATTTGAACATGTGTCTCTGATGAATATAGTTCGAAATTCGAATCCTGACACGAAACACAAAATTTTTCTAAGGGAATTTTAGAGAAAATGAATAGTTATTTCGAATTGCAAAATTCAAGTGATTTCCAATATGTACTTAAGCTTAATTGTTCACAAAAAAACCCATCCAAATTATCAATATATATTTTGTTTTATAATTTGTATTTGTATTTGTAACTAAAATAGAGATAATTATTATAAATTTTATAACAATCACATTCACATAAATAATTCCTAATTAACATTTTATCCTTTATTAATATAATTTCTCATACAAAATAGAATTCAAATGAAAAAAAGGAAACGTTAAATTATGATGCTTAAGATGACCATGTTTATGTTTGATGGTCTTAAGAGGTTTTTTTTGACATCTCACCGTTGTGTTGTGACTACATACAGAATCGCATTTAAGTGGTTTTAGTGTTAGCTAAGAGAAAAGTCTTTGCTATGAGTATTTTCACATCTGTGAAGTGTTAGATTATGGCAGAATCAGTCTGAAAACTTCACGCTTTTATTAAAGCGTCATCTCTCAGGATATGAAAAAACGTTTGTGCAAATAAAGATGCATTTAAGGTAAAATCAAGTTCTGATCTTGCTTTTAAAATCCTTGCTTTTGTAGCTAATTTTTATTACCCCATATGTATATATATTTTAATATAAAATCAGCTAGTAATAAAATTGAACAGAAACTGGATTATTAAATTGTTAGTGTTAGCTTTCTGATACATATAGTAGAATTTTTTTGCCAGCGAATTTCTGACAGCTACGACGCAGCAAGAGATAAAAGATGAGACAAAAAGTAAAACAGAGATGTATTATTTATTTTGGGATAAATTTGTTTTCAAAACAATTATATTAGTTAAATTTCTACTTCTAGTTCGTACCATTTGTTTGTTGTGATATTTGTTTCCATAGGCGTCGTTATTTTTATTATAATTATTTTTAATTATCAAAATTTTGTTATATTTCCTTCAAAATCATTAATATTTCTACTAGTTTTCAGGTTTCTATTATAATTGGTTGAATTTCAATAGTAATTTATAAATTTTATGCGTTTTTTTTTGTCCATTTCAATGGGACCCCAATAGTTTTTTTTAATATTTTAATCGAGACACTGAATGTGCAAACAATATGCGCATGTGCAAACAATATGCGCATAACAAACAAATTTTGTGTTCGCTGGCAAAAAAATTCTACTATACTTATATTTCAATTGATTGTGTCGCTTTGCTAACTCAATATTATTTTCTTTATATCTATTGGCGCTCTAACTATTATTGAGGCGGATTATTTTAGAACCATTTAAATTTACGTATAGACATAAAATATCATAACCACAGCTAGATTGCGTTTTTTATATTAGTCATATTCTCAATTATCTAATCTAAGACAACAACCGTGTACTATAAACATTTCGTTCGAAAATGGTGCTTACCGTTTCGAAATTGGTTTTAAGATAGTATCGTCTTACTGTATATATTGTAGTAAATATGACAGATAACTTCAAATGAAAACAATGAAGAACCACTGGAAATTGAAAATCTAAATTTTGAAATAAAGTCGGCATATGTACGTTAATTTTTTATCTCTTTTAGTGTCCTTAGTTGAATTCTAGAATATTTTAAATTTCAGAAATTTGTTTTAAGAGCCAAAGATGTCTGAAGAAACAATTATGATTGTTTTATAAGTATACTTGAAGTTAGTTTTCAGTTATCAATAAAAAATGATTTATTATTTGTAATTTGGTTACTTCTTAGTTGAAAATAACAATAAATTTGAAACAGATTTTCGCATTAAACTTATCGATATTTTATTATTGAATAATTGAATTTGTAATGAACACTGTTTGCCCTTTATCCATCTTTAACTGTTAGATTTTCCCAAAATAATTCCATTCAATTTAAGGAAAGCGAACGAAAAACACCCATGTTCAAAGTAACCAAATATATACAATTAGACGACTGTGATAAAAAAAACCACTAAATCGAAGATTTCTTTTTTCATTATTTTGTTGTTTTTTGTTCCTGATTTTCAAGATTATCCTACTTACATATGTATAATATTATATATTTAACATATTTATTCAAATTTCAAAATAAACGTTCAAATAACCTATAAGGAAATAGATGTATTTACCCCAACATATATATGTCTCTTACTAACAGGGGAAATCAAACGGTATTATTTTTTGTATAAACAATGCTGTACGTCGCGTCAAAATAGAGAGAATTTAAAAAAAAATCAGTTATTGTGCGCGCAACTTTTTCCGATTGTATATTTTATATAGAATTTGTGAGAGATAAAATAAAAGAGAGAATTTTTATGCATTCATTCTCAAGAAAAACAAATTTTAAAAATGTCATAACAATTTTTGCATGTGTTCCAATGTATAAGTGTGAGTATAAAAACACACGCGGGTTCAGCGGTCGTTCACCTCAAAATTAAATATATATATAACATAGTTGTATTTATCTCTTTTTCTCTATTATAAAGTTGTATTTTTTTTTAATAAATTCAATTTTTTGTTCGTTACTATCAAAGTATCAGTGAATGTAAGCAGAGATGTTTCCCATATTTCTAATAAAAACAAATTAATAATAATAATAAAAATAATATAAAAAAGTATTTGTCTTAAATATAATTATATAATTACCAAAAAATAAAAAAGTTTCAAGCCTAATAAAAAATTGCAGTTTTCAGTCACCAAAAATAATTTAGTAACTAATGGAACTATTAAATAATAGCTAAAGTATCTAGTTCAATAAATTGATTGTTCTTACAGTTTGGATTTCAAATTCTTTAACTAGCAGATAGATCTGAGATAATCGATTAATAGTCAAATATAAATTTAAGTGTAAAATAAATCAGATAATAAAATATTTTAGTGAATTTTATGTAATTTTTGGTTTCTTTCAAATAATGGCCTTTTTACAATATGTACAATAATGGTGAATTAAATTTGAAAAAAATTTCTATAAAAAAATCATTCATTATTGAAAGTGAAAATCATTGTGATAATTAATATCAATTTGTGCGTGTTTAATCATCAATACGAAAGTGATTTTAATTGAAAAAACTATAAAGGAATATTTCTATCCCATACAGATATATTGTAAGCTTAAATCTTACAAATAGGTAAACTTTTTTAATGCAACAATTTTTACACAATACATTTCACTGTATTCTTCGCCAAATTTCCCAAAAGAAAAACACGGAAATAAATTCAAAAAATATTTTATCGAAAGTAACAAAATGGCTGACGGTTAAAAATATACAGTATAAAAAACAATAGAAAATATCGTTAAACTTATAAACTTTTGTCGATTCTTTATTTTTGCAATGGATGTCTGTATTTGTGGATATTGTTTAGCACCTCAAATATAAGTTCTTATGTAGTGTTTGATAAGAAACTACATTCCGTACATACCGTAACCTTAGTCTAGGTTAAATTTTCGGATGAAAATTGTTTGCCGGTAAAATTCACCTCAATGCTTTTCTGAGTAAGTATAAATTATTAGTTACGATTTTATATGGGAGAGCAGTAAACATGAAGGCAACTTGGACAAACATATTTAAATTTGCTTTCTAAATGAGAAATTTTACGTGAATTTCATATGCAAAAACATTTTTTCTCAAACGAGATTCCAAATATATTGATGACTTAAGCGAAACTTTTACTTTAAAATAATTTGCAAACTAAACATTATGACGTTTTGTAAACTATTTTCATATCGATTAAAATTTTAATTTATGTTGGATAGCTGAGTCAATCATTTATGATCACATCAGTTTAGATTCGCCGACCTCGGGCTGTATATGCCGATTCTGAAACCTTCTAAAATTTTGTATAAATTGAGATTTTAAATTTTTAAGAAAGGCCATATATTGTTGATGTGTTCCTTAAAATTGTAGTTTTTTATTATTATATATAATTTATACGAATCGCTCTCCTGCTGTACTTTGCATTACAGATATTTTCATACATTTTGCTAGTCAAAATCAATCCCTTTGCTGAACAATTGTTTGGAGAATATCAGTGTGGTTTCCGGCATGGCATGGTTTGCTCTAGTATGAATGGGAATCCCTGGTAAACTGTTATCACTATGCAAAATGACAGTACATAACTTTCAATGCTGTGTACGAGTAGAGAACAAAATATCAAATTTTTTAAAGTCGACTCCGGCTTAAGACAAGGTGATAATATTTCTTCTATACTCTTTAATTTAGTCTTGGAATATGTGTACCTCCAAAAGAAGCTACCGACTATAACAACAATATCTTGTCCATAAACTCAGTACAAATGATCGCTTAAGCTGATTATGTTGTCATCTTCGGCCACAGTGTGGCTGTTGTGAGTAAGACTTTCAAGTCGCTTGAGAGTGGTACTAGAAAAATTGCTCTGCAAATTAACTACGATAAAACCAAACATATGAATGTTTCAAGAGAGGCTAAGAAGAACGATTTGATGCGCGGCGATGAATGAATTGAGGGAGTTGAAACCTTTAAATATTTTGGATCATTGCTTGACTAAAAAAACTGCATACTTACAAATATATAAAAGCTCGAATCACTACAGGTAATTAAACCTCTCCTTGGGTCACCGTATGTGTCAACTAACACCAAACTAAAGTTATACAAGAAATTGATTGTGATGTATGGGTAACAAACGTGGACCCTTACACAAAATGATGAATTGAATAGAGATTTATCTGTATTTGAGCATAAGATTCTACGCTACATTTTTGGTTCTCTTTAGACAGACGATAAATAATTAAAAAATGTATGTTACTACCACAGGGAGTTGTCGACCGCGAGGTGGACCACGACTTCATTGGAAGACGGACGTAATGAACGACCCAAAAAAAATCGGCTGTCATGGTAATTATGCCGCTGTTGCGAGTGACCGTGGTGAATATTCAAAGTTGATCAACTTGGCAACGCTCCTACATGGCATGAACGCCACAAAAAAATATAATTTATAAGCTTTCGAATTGTCGACAAGGGCGCACAGGTCTAGTGATACAGAAGAGATAACATGCATACATGTTTTTTTTTATAAGAAAATAAGATTTATTTCCGTAAAATAAGTATGTAACATTTGACTCTTTTTCAATATTTAACTTCTCTTTCGCACTTTAACTTCTTGCAAACGTTTCTGAATATACTGCAGTCATCGTAATCTAAAACTCAAGTCATTTTGATATTCTGCCGAAGCTCACAAGAATGCTGCCTTTTAGTATGTTTCAGGTCATAAAAGAGTGCAATTGATTAAACTTCTTAACCTCCTCAATATCATTCAGAAATGCTCTGGAAAAGTTATTTGGGGTACAATCCAACTAGTTGTTTGCTATTTGATTAGCCAAGGTCCTGTTATAACCTCGACAACTGATTCGATATCGCACTTAAAGAAATATTAAAGTTGCGAGCAATTAGGGTTGATCCAAAACCATCTATATTCAAAGCCTGAATATTTGACGCCATATGCAAAAAAATGGATTAAAAAATAATCACGCTTTGAATATCGAGGGGTTTGATTGATCTTAAACCACATTTCTTTACGGTATTGTACATGTCTCTTCTCTGAGACTTGATACCCATAACAGTTAAACATTAAACTACGTAATCGGGTTGTGTTCAGGTATGTGCCCGCGTAAACGCCCGAGCAGAAATTAGTTAGGGAAAGCCTGAATACAGTCAGGGCCTGATCAGGGTCAGATAGGGCAAGCCCTATTAGGGCAATCTGATGTGGGCCTGTTACGGACCTGAATTAGAATACCCTTTTAGGGCAAACCTTATTTGGATACATCCGGCCCTGATTTGGTATTTCGTATCTGACCCCTAGCTGGGCAATCTGATCAGGGCCTGATACAAAATGCCTTACTAGGGTTTGCCCTATTTAATTTTATATGGAAAACTTGGTCAGTGCCTGATCCGTTTATCCCAATCAGGGCCTGATTAGGCAAAAGCGTTACACTCATGATCAGGGCCCTATCAAATTAGGGCTAGCCTGATCAGGGCCGTATTTGAGCCCTAAGAAATTTCTGCTCGGGCGTTTATATCTTTTGCTAAAGTATTCAGGAAGGCAGAATAAGCGGTTACTACATTATTCTTTTAGATACAGAATTTCATTAAGCCGGCTTTTGTATTTGGAGGAATTTGTTTCTTGTTCTACTATTTTTGATTGATAGTCTTAGATGGTGTCAAACAATAATTGCCGCACATCAGTACTATCAACACACCGGTTCTGTTCAAAACGTCCTCCATGCGCTAAACACTAATTTAAAAAATATTTTTTCTATTTTGCGTATAAAATAAAGTCATTTCAATACCCAACTGCGTATCGAAATGGCCTTCATTACGATACGCAATGTTTTGTTTTTCAAGGTTGGTCACATTGGTCATCCAAACGTCAGTGAAAATTAAAACGAATAATTATAAAAATGAAATTAATAAGAATATCTAAATTAGTGTTAAATATTTTAATTAATTAAAATAATTAGTAATAATAACAAAATTTCAAATTGACTATTTTTTAATAAAATACACATTTTTTAAAATTTCAAGACAAAAAATGCAAAATAGAAAAAATAGTATAAAAACTCGTTTCATAAGACATTTTATCGCACTTATCGCTTAGAAAACTTCTCGCTGCGCGGGTCGTTTTCTAAAGAGATTGCGTGCAATAAAATCCTCGATTACGAAACTATTTTCTTAATATACTATAATTGAATCAAATCTTCAAGTTATAGAACTCGACCAGAAAATTGACTGAATTATTTGATTGTTACAGCTGATAAAGGATTAAATTAGTGATATAAATTGATGATATTTGACTTAATAAATATGGAGGGGCTGAAATCTCACAGCTCTGAGATATCAAGACTTCGGTCTGGGTTAAGGATTTCGATATAGTTTTCGGCAAAAAACTTTTATGAGGACATGGTTTTTAGTTTTGGGCAGCGATGTGTATCAAACATAACTTTTTGTTAAAGTACAAGTATTTTTTTTAATCTCTGTTTAGAAATTTATTACAAAACTAACACGAAACATCAATACGTTGTCGGAAAATTATAACAGATCATAAATTAACATAATTTAATGAAAAGATGATACACTCAGCAAACTGCTCAAAATCTTCTCCATTTAGCGTTACGAGAAAATATTACAAAATCACAAATTCATATTTCTTTTAAAATTCCAAAAATATTTTAAAAATTAATTAAAATTAAACTTTTTTCAAAATTCCAAAAATATTCCAAAAATTAGAATAAAATCAAATATTTAAACTTTTTCTAAATTCCAATAATATTCCAAAAATTCTTAAAAATTCAAACTTTTCCAAAATTCTAAAATATTGCAAAAATTATTACAAAATCCAAAATTCAAACTTTTTTTAAAATTCCAGAAATTATAATAAAATCAAAAATTTAAAATTTTTCAAAACTCTAAAAATATTCCAAAAATTCTTACAAAATCAAAAATTGAAACTTTTTCAAAATTCTAAAAATATATATAAATTTCAAAAAATTTTTTTCAAAATTCTAAAAATATTCCAAAAATTAGAATAAAATCAAATATTTAAACTTTTTCTTAATCCTAATAATATTCCGAAAATTCGAAAATTCAAACTTTTTCCAAAATTCTAAAAATATTGCAAAAATTATAACAATATCAAAAAATTGAAATTTTTTCCAAAATTATAAAAATTATAATAAAATCAAAAATTTGAAATTTTTCAAAATTCCAAAAATATTTCAACAAATTCAAAAATTTTCATGTTCAATTATATTTACGTAAACAAACAGCTAAATTTTTTTTTCCAAAAAATTATCTAAAAAAATAAATGAAAATCATTCTTTTGACACACTTGATATTATTGTTTTGACTACCTTATAATTCTCAATAACAATAATAAAATTTCATGTCGTACAAATAATTAATTTTATTTTTCCAAAAAATTGGGTAAAAAAATAAATAAAAATCTTTCTTTTGACACACTTCTCAACATTTTTTTGACAAACTTATAATGCCATAATTCTCAATAATAATAATAAAACTTCATGTCAAACAAATAATTAATTTTATTCTCTTCCATTTAATTATATCAGCTTTATTTGTATGTTTTTCGATAATAAATAATAGTATGTATTATTGAATTGTTTTCTAACTTATAGACTAATGAACTTAACCTATTGTCTAATGAAAATTTTCCTATAAAAAAATTATCATTATTTAATTGGTATGAACTATGTTCCAATTGGTCAAATTGTTTTGCTTATATTAAAATTATTTTCAAATTATAATCACTAGTTTTGATACGTTTTGTTCAAAAATCAAATTTAAGTTAAATTCTCTTATTTCTTTTAGTTGAATTTGATTTTATTTATTTAGCGTATGGTTTTTTTTGTGACACATTAAAAATTATTTATTTTATTATTTATTTTTATTATTTATTTTGTGACACATTAAAAAATAGATAGACTCTTCTATGAAATCTACCTAAAACAAAACATAGATACACATTAAATGAACTTACAATCGATTTGATTGCGTGTCTTTTAGTAAAAGAGTAAAATATTTGAACATTGGGCAGTACATTTGAACATTAGATGTTTACATCGAGCGAGTCTATCTATAGCTTGTATATCTCGCTATAAAATACTGGATTTAAATATTCATCAATTTACAGCTAGAAATTCAGCTATATAATCCTGGAGTAAATTTATTTATTTTATCTTCTGGAAGTTCCATGAAATACTGCGTCTAAATTCAGCCAAAAAATTCTTAGAAATTAAGTCTTAACATCTCAAATTTAGTAAATGATTAGCAAATCAATCCAAAGTTTGCATCTTCGATTAGCATCTTCATCGAAAATTCAAAACAATTATGCACCAAATTTAATTTATATTTCAGAACACTAGATTCATATTCAATATACAATTATAATATCTTTTAATTTGATGTCATCTAACAATTATCATAGAACAAAACATTTTATTTTTTCGACAAAACATGATTAAGGAACATAAAAATAAAAGAACTACTTTTTGCAAAAACAATAACTCTAAAAAACTAATGTGTTTTTTAAATATTTTTCACGATAAAAACATCGCCTACTGTAGTCCAGGTATGACGTGGCAGATCGAAACCAGGTTGGGTAGAAGTCGGGTTAGTAATAGAAAGGCCAGTTGTGTTGTAATGATGCCAGGAGGTGTCCCAGGCATCCAAGATATTAAAATTAGTTGCCAGCAGGTTGCTGGCAGTTTTATGTGGAGGCTTTCTTAACTTCAATCGACAACGAGTGTGGTCACCGTAATATTCGTGCAAGGGTAACGTGATGTTGTTGGTTTCCTTTTTATGTTCACGCATGAGAGCATGCGAGCGTCTGAGTGCAGGTGGAGCGATATTGCTTAACACAGGGAGCTAAGGTAAAGGGGTGGATCTGATAGTACCACTTATAGTACGCATCGTGGCATGCAGCTGGCAGTCAACTTTTTGAGTATGAGTGCTATTCAACCAGACTGGTGCGCCATACTCAGCCACTGAGTAAACCAGACTTAGAGCAGTTGTGCGGAGGGTAGCTGGAGTAGCACCCCATGTCGAGCCTGCCAGTTTGTGCAATATATTGTTTCTCGTTTTAAGTTTTTTTGACGTATTTTCTAGGTGGAGGTTAAAAGAAAGAGTTCTATCGAGAGTAATGCCCAGGTACTTTGGCTGTTGATTGTATTTAATGACAGTGCCGGTAAATAACACTGCTAGTTCGTGTTTTGCCAGTTTGTTGTTTAAGTGGAAACAGGAGCTCTCGGTTTTACTTACATTGGGAAATAAGCTCCACGTTCGAAAATAGTCATTCATTATCGCTAGGTCAGTTGAAAGCAAATCCTCAAGACACCCATGTCTTTGTTTTGAGTGGCAAGGGTCCAATCATCAGCGTTACCAAATTTCTTACGGAATGTCATGAATGTACAGATTAAAAAGTAATGCGCCAGGACGGAACCCTGTGGCGAACCATTGTTAAGCATTTTAGGCCTACTACAGGAACTATTTAGATGAACTTTGAATACACGATTACTCAGCATGTTGTTAATTAAACGCGAGATGGTGCTAAAAGGAATTGCATTGAACAGCTTATATATAATCCCAATTCGCCAGACCGTGTCATATGCTGCAGTAAGATCGATGAATTTAGTTGTTTAATTTTTAGTTGTTTTTGATACCCAGCTTCGATATAGGATGATAAAGCGAGCAGTTGGTCAGTGCAACTGCGATTGGGACGAAAACCAGCTTGTTCGACTGGAATCTGGTCATTCAATATCGGTGCAATACGATTGTATCTGAGCCGTTCTAGCAATTTATAGCAGGTGCTCAAAAGGGCAATCGGGCGATAGCTTCCTGGTTGAATTTGATTGATTGCATGGGATGGGGGTTTTTTATCATCAGGTTTTTTTTTTAATCAGAAATTTGATTTATCAATTAAAACAATAAAGATTTATTGTTTTAATTGAAGAAAACGTTTTTATTTTATCTAATTCATAATTCTTTGTCAGAGAATAAAGTAGTGTAATCACTTCGTGTTTAATGAATTTTATTCTCTCGCAAATTTAAAATTTTCGCTCAAATTTTAAACTTTTACTTGAGAATAAACTATTTCATTACACACTTATTGATTAAATTACTATTATTTTTTTCCAAAAAATTGGGTAAAAAGATAAATAACTAGTGGGATGGGGGTGTGACCATAGAGGCCACGCCAAGAACTTCCCGTAAGATTAAAGACTAACCAGTTACTGGATAAGGTATACTAAAGTACCAAACATAAAAAAAATTGTACAATATAATTTAACTGCAATAAATACAAATAAAAAACGAAAAATTACAAAATAAATATTAAAACAAATTTGAAAAAAAAGTCAACAACAAAAAAGTGAATATTAGCTCAATGAGGGTTTTTAAAGCCTTAAATACGCAAAATTGAGATTTATTTATTATACGTCACATCAATTGTAATAATTTTTTAAATAGAATTTGAATGTGAACATGCAGTGTGTAATCATATTTAAATTTAATAACATACTAACACACAAACTGCAAACTAAAATGGTGAAAATATCATTAAAATGATCAATATCAAATATGATCTCCAACACAACCACCTTACCTTATCGTAAGATAAAGCATTTAAGTCAGCATTTGTTTGATGAACGGCGACCACTATATACAAGACACCTCAAAAGCAAATTTGTTCTATCTCATGTTAGCTAGAAAGTTTTACCAAACATTCGGCAAAAACACTTAATAACGGTGGTTGTTATTGTGATACATTTAAAACAATAAGACAAAGTTTTTAACCGAAAATGGCAAGTTGCAAAGCTACTATTAACATTACAAAAACCTTATGCTCTAAGTTTCAACAAAATTAAACATCAGGACTGAGTGTTATTGAAGTCTTAAAAAAACAGTTGTTCAACGAACTACAGATATCCTCCCCTACTCTTTTGCCAAATTTTGAAAATAGCTCATTCAAAATAGCATATTTTCCTTTTTCAAATAAACCCGGATGCGTTTGCAGCTCATTTTATTTCAAAACTTTCATCAAGTTCTCATGCGTTTGCGTAATGAAAATAAGACCTATTTTTCAAATTTTCTTAAAAAAACTCAAAAAGTAAGATAGCGATTGTTTATACAAATGTCATTATAATGGGCTGACATGATGACAAACAAAATAGGAGGTAAATGATCTTGATAGCTTTATTTATTCTCGTAATATGTACAAGAGATGATTTTCAGTTTTTTGGAAACCCCTTAAAAAATAAATGATTTCATTAGAAGAGGACTGGGCTGTAAGTTACGCAAAGATATATTGATTGTGACCATTGAAGTTGAAATCGGATCATCCGTTGTTGAGAAAGCGTTGGACAAATTCTCGTCCACTTACGATGATACTCATGCACATACCCACACAAACATACATACTGGCAGCTAAAAATAGCCTAAACAGCTTCAGGAGGTCTTGAAACGTAAAGATATTACAAAAATTTCGATTTCGAAAATCGACCCAAAAACAATAACTTCTCATATCGGGAAGTTAATAAACAGTTGATCAAGCAATCTACTCTTGAACCACTGACCTTTTTGTCAAATTTAGAAAATAACTCAGGTTTTTGATATTCAAGTAAACCCGGATGCGTTTGCTCATTTACATACAAAAGTTTCATCCAGATATCATTCGTTTGCATAAAGAAAATAACCCGTAGTTTTTTCACATTTTGTTAAAAATCGCAAAAACTAAGATAGCAATTGTTTATACAAACCTCATTATAAATGTCTGACATGATGACAAACAATATGGAAGCTTCATGACCTTGATAGCATTATTTATTAATCTCATGATATTTGCAAGAGACGATTTTCAGTTTTTTGGAAACCACTAAAAAATGGTTGGTTTAATTTCGCTAGAAAAGGACTGGGCTCTAAGTTACGACAAGATACATCGATTGCGACCATTTTCGTTAAAATCGACCCATCCGTTGCTGAGAAAGCGTTGGGCAAAAATTCTCCACACAGCGATATACACATACATACACACACACACACATACAGACTGCCAGCTAAAAATAGTCTAAACAGCTACAGGAGGTCATGAAACGTAAAGATATCAAAAAAAAATCCGATTTCGAAAATCGACCCAAAAACAATAACTTCCCATATCGGGAAGTTAAAAATCTTTCTTTTGACACACTTGACAACATTTTTTGACAAACTTATAATGCCATAATTCTCAATAATAATAATAAAATTTCATGTCAAACAAATAATTAATTTTATTTTTTTCCAAAAAATTGGGAAAAAAATAAATAAAAATCTTTCTTTTAACACACTTGACAACATTTTTTTGACAAACTTATAATGCAATAATCTAGTTTTTGATCTCACATACCAATCCCGACCATCCAGATTTCTCCACATTCTTTGTTTCTACTCATTATCACTAAAATTGAACGGTTTTTAAGCAAAAAATATGCATATTTCCTTGTTTTGACACCCTTGACGATTTTTTTGACACACTTCCGGTACAGTTATCGAGCACATCGTTCTCTCTTTCTATTGAGTAAGCCTATTTTTAGAAAAAAAAATTTTTAAATCTGTCTAAGCGGTTTTCTAGATTTCGTCGGTTGTGACGGACGGCCGGCCGGAAGACAGACATACATTTTTTTTTGCTTTTCAGAATGAGTAGGTCCTAAAACGTCGAGAAATGCCAAAAAAGTAGGGGTAATACTTAGGTCTTTCAGACCGAAGTAATATATTTTTTAATTTACGCCATTTACAAGCTGGTGTAAGTAAATCTTCCTTGGTAGTTACTATAAACAAATAAGGAAAACATTTAACGCGATGTAACATTTTTTGTATTTGTATTATAGTTTTATAATATTTATGAGGAAAAATTTATTTTTTATAAATTTTTTTTTTTTTTTTTTTTATTATAAGTTAGGCATGTTTAGTGTCAATCATAATAAATTATTAATTAACGTCTCTGAATATCCGAAGATACCATGCCAACTAGGAAGTGTGGTTAAGTTTGAATAAATTAAGTTTCTTTTAAAAATTTATGGACGTTAACTTTAAAACTTTGAGGATTAAAGCTATCAGGAAAAACCCATGAAGGTAAGGCGTTCCAGAGATGAGAGACTCTGTTGAAAAAATCACGCTGAAAGGCAACAGTTCTGCACCTTTTTATATGAACCGTAAAAGGATGGGCTATAACATTTGCTCTGGTGTTACGCAATGGAATTGCTAGTTCAGGTAAAATTGATTTAATCTCTTCAGAAGTTCGTTCATCCATAATGTATTTGTAGAAAATTGTCAAATCCGCAACATTTCGTCTGTGCTGTAAAGAATCAAGCTCATCAGTAAGAGTTGAGTTGCCAATCAGTTTAACAGCTCTGCGCTGAACAGAATCAAGGCACTTCAAACTACTATAATAAGCTCCACCCCATATGTGAGAACAGTACTCCATGCAGGGACGTATAAATGATTTGTAAATTAAAAGAAGCTGTTCGCTATTAAAAAACTTACGACATCGTCCCAAAAAGCCCAATTTTTGAACAGCGTTCTTAGCTAGGTTAAAAATATGAGAATTCCATTTCAAATTATTTTCAACTTCTACTCCTAAAAGCCTAACAGATCCTTTGTCTACAAGATCTTTAGAGTCGAACTTCAATGGAAACGGATTAGGTGTGGATAATCTAGAAAAATAACAAGCCTGTGTTTTGCTCGTATTGAATTCAACACTATTAGCGAGCCCCCAGTCCAAAATAGTTTTAAGGTCATGGTTTAAAGAATCTATTAAATTTGATCTACAGTTGTTAAGCGCTAACTGTGAATATAATTTAGGGTTCTCATGAGACGCATGAAGAGTGCTATCATCAGCAAAACTATGGATAGGACTAATCGTTGAATCCAACAAATCATTAATATAAATAAGAAAAAGAGTTGGTGACAAAGCAGAACCCTGAGGAACTCCTGCATTAGTTGAAAAGACATCCGATGAAATACCATCAACATTGACCCGAAATTTCCGCTCGGAAATAAAACTTTGTATCCAAGATATAAGTTGCTCATCCAAACCATTACATCTTAATTTACAAATAAGATTGTTGTGCCAAACTTTATCAAATGCTTTGGATATATCAAGAGCAATACCGAAAGTCTCACCATGATTTTCAAGCGATTTGTTCCATATATGAGTGACAAAGGAAAGTAAATCTCCCGTCGCTCTTCCTTTTCGAAACCCGTATTGTCTTTCATTAAGTAGTTTGGAAGACTCTAAGAAGCTCATTATATTAAAATTAATATATTTTTCAAAAATTTTAGAAACAACCGATAAAATTGAAATGGGTCTGTAATTTGTTGGATCAGTCTTACTACCCTTTTTTGGAACTGGTTGTACGCTTGCAATTTTCCATATTTCAGGAAAAACTCCTTTCTTATATGACAAATAAAAGATTTTAGTGAGGATTGGTGCTAACTCCCTAGCAAAGGTTTTCAGAATAATTGGGGGAATACGATCTGGTCCAGATGCCTTGTTAGTATTAATTTGTAAAAGCATTTTCCGAACAATGTTTTTACGAAAAATTATGGGCATCATGTTGTGCGAAACTCTAGGAATTGACTTAGGTAAGAAATTGGGTTCGTTTAGTGTAGAATTTCTAGAGAAATAAATTCCCAGAAGGTTAGCTTTTTCTTTTGGGTCTATTACCGGCACATCTCCATCAATTAGGGGAGGTAGAGAAGACTTACAAAAATTACCATGGACATCCTTAACCGCTTTATAGAAATTTCGTGAACCAGTTGGATGTTCAGCAAACTTAGACGCTTTTTTCCTATTAAAAAGATTTTTTTCTGCATCTATTAGTTTTCTACATATATTTCTCTCAATTCGGTACTGTTTAAGGTTTTCATCAGTTTTGTTTTGATTAAACTTTTGAAATGCCCTTTTCTTAATTTTAATTGCCGTTTTGCATTTTTTGGAAAACCATCGATCAGTCTTAGGAACGGTTAATCTATTGGGAATAAATTTTCGCATACCCTCAAGAATAGCCTCCGAAAAATTTAACGCAGCTATGTTAGGGTCTTGACCGGTAAGACAATTACGTTTCCAGGAAAATTGTTTAAAAAAATCTCTAAGACCCTGCCAATTCGCAGCTTTATAGTCCCAAACAAGACGAGGATTTGCTTTAAATTGTTTTGGAGTTTTTAAATTTAACTGTGTAGAGATCATATTATGATCTGAACCACCTAAAGGTTCTGATACTTTAAATTGTACCAGGTAAGGATCATTTGTTAAAAACAAATCAAGTAAGTGACTATTTTGTCCCGGAATATCAGGTACTCTGGTAGGCTGATCTATAATCTGTGTGTAATTATGGTAAAGAGCAAATAGCTCAGCCTGTTTACCTAGCTCATCAGTAGTGGAACTGTGTATGAGCCATTCTTTATTGTGGACATTGAAGTCACCAAGAACTACAAATTTGGCATTAGGATACTCAGACAACCTATCTATTTAAATAAATAATATAAATAGGCAATATAAATACTTCACACCACAAGTTTATGTCAATTATTTATGATATTTTGTTATCTGCATCAAATTGAAACGCGTAGTAGAATAAAAATTAAAAATCAAATCAATTTTGTTTTAATGTTTTAGTTTTAAAGTGAGTTATTTTTGGTGTTAAAGTGTAACTACAAGAAATCATATATTACGATAATAGTTGATTTCTAAAAAAAATTAATTTCTTCTACATATCCAAATCTTTTTATTTTTCCATTGTTTGTTATTACGTAGTTCTAGGCTCTAACGTACCAAAATAAAAGACAATTTTTTATTTGGTTTAGAGATCTGTTGTCACACTTCGTATGGTTTTCTGACGAACTTCTACCACAATCCTTTATACTGATTTGTTTTCCTAACTTGGTAACTAACTTCGAAGTAATGACTCAAACATATTCTGACAATATGCCTATCTTTCTAAAAATAACACGTAAGGGAATAAAACAGAGAAAATACTTAATCTTTTGCCAAAATTACATTACATTACATCTTACCATTATTTAAAACTGTTTAGAAAACTTAATAAACCATATTTTAAAACATTTTATTTGGAGGCTAATTCAAATTTTAAGAAGATTTGCAAACAAAAATCTGTTGAATAGAAAGAAACTCTTGGCAGTTGGCAGTAGTTTCAAAGATTCAAAAAGTTGTAGTTTCAAAAAGTTGTTACATGTACCCTTACATGCCAATAGAAATAAGAAACATTTGATATGTATAATTGGATAGGGATATCGCACCAGTGGTGATTCAATCGTCAATGATCCTGCAAGAAAAGCTAACTTGTAACCCAAAATATTCGCTAAACTTTTAAAGGGGTTAAACATCAAGAGAGCCATGGACACCATTCCACCCATTATTTTAAAAACATTTTCTAAAGAACTTGCACCAACTTTGACTCAGATATTCTACCAATCCTACAAATCTGGTATATTTCCCTCGTGCTGGAAGTTGACAAATGTCCAGCCCGTCACCAAAAATAGACCAAAATCCGATATCTCAAATTATAGGCCAATATAGCTTTACTATTGGCCCTATCCAATGTCTACGAGCATTATATTAATACACACATTTCAATTTCTGGAAGTAAATCATTTAATAGCCGACAGCCAGTACAGTTTTCGAAACAAAAGATCAACTACCGATCTATTAAACTATATGTAGCGTAATGTTGGAACAGCATACTTAATAAAGGTGGTCAAACATACGTTATCTCTTTAGACATCTCCAAGGCATTCGATCGAGTCTGGCATGCCATCTTAATCAACAAGCTCGTTGCGTATGGTTTTCATCCAAATGTTGTTAAGTTGATTCAATACTTTCTATCCAACCGTTACATTTCGGTATCCCTAAACGGATTTTCGTCTGAGTTTAAACTAACTAATGCTGGTGTACTTCAAGGCTCAGTATTGTCCCCAACCCTATTTTTGATTTATATGAACGAATTGCTGAAAATCACCAGCAACCCAATAAATAGTTTTACAGATGATAGTACTCTGAACAAGTCGTTCGAGCCCCTTCCTTCAAAAGGTAAAATGCACGAACGAATTAATCCCGCCCGGAGAGACGCTGCCATAAACGTGAATAAAGACTAAAAAAGGTCGCCGATTGAGGTGACCAAAACCTGGTCAGTTTCAACTCTACCAAAACACAGCTGTTGATTGTTTCCAGATCAAAGACCGAGCTCCCCAAAGATATTTTATTCAGTATGTGTGATGAACCAATAGGTGAATGTAAAAACATTCGTTTATTTGGGTGTCACAGTTTCAAATGACCTACTCTGGAACGATCATGTAATGGCGATGGCAAAATGCGCGTCTAGAAAACTTGACCTCCTAAATAGATGCAAAACATTTTTCACTTAATACCAATTGCTCCATGTTTATAAGTTCTATATTCGTCCCTGAATGGAGTACTGTCGTCAAGTTTGGGGTGCTACTTCTGCTTCCATCTTGACCCTCTTGGACTCTGTTCAAAAGCGGGCTATACGAATTGTGGGTGATCGAGATTTGACATCAAAAATTGATTCCCTACAACATCGTCGCGCTGTTGCTCACGTCGTTGTTTTTTACAAATATCGTCATCAACAGTGCTCAGATGAAATCAGCAGCATCATTCCCCAAACTTATTCTCACCCCCGTTCTACTCGGCAATCAGCTGAGGCAACCAGTCAAACGGTCGAGATCCCGCTCTGTTATACGGGCAGATCGCAGAAAGACTTCTTTGTCCGAACTGCATACAAATCGAATAGTTTGGCGGAATCCATAGTCTCAGGTGGTTTCAATCCGCAGAGGTTTAAAAAAAGCGTCCACCAACACCTTAGAGCGCAAGTTGTTGTTGGACCTACGTCTTAAAATGTATTTATGTGTTGGTGTGAGTTGTGACACATATTGTAAACCCTATAACACAACACTTTTTATATAAAAAAAAATGTCCAACGACAAAATTAAGTAGATATTCAGAGCAAGAGGCAGTATGCTTAGTATTAAGAATAAGCTATGGTCAATGGCCTCTGACAAAATTTGCTTTCATGTGCAATATCGATGAACCCGAAGATGCATTCCATTTTATAGCTAAATGTCCAGCTCTTAGAGAGTTTAGGGAAACATCTTTCGGCAAACCTATTCTAACAAGAGATGAGCTGAAAGAAGAAATGGGGTAAACTTGGAAAAACGTTGTGTGTTTTTGAGCCAAGCAACTAGTCATAGACAGATATTAATAAATAAGTATGATTCTTGACAAGGGAAATAATTCAAAGTCTTCTAAATTCCGTGAAAGAAAGATACTTATTTATGGGAGGGCATTCCACGTGAACGAGAACAAACAAACAATTTTTTTTCTCCAAACTTAAACTTTGGGGGTTGATAGTACTCCATCAGAAAACAATTTTGGAGTTTTTTTTAATTTTTTGGCTAACCCCCTTCCCATAAGTGACTGTCACTGTCCTTCTGCATTCTTTTCCTTTTTTTATTGTCCTTATTCATAATCTTTTTTTTTAATTATGCTGGGCAGACATGATAAGATAGAATTGCCTAATATCTTTAGAAATAATTTGGCTTGGGCATCTATAGCAGATGAGCTAGAGAAAATTAAAAAGAAAATTTTCTAAACGTGTTATTTTATTATTTATTTCATTCTTTTCCTTTCAGAGACTTTGGATTCAACAACAATCGAATTTCACTTGCATTTAAACTATTTAATCTACACAACCAGCTATCGTTACAATAATAAAATGGATAACGATATTGGTTAGAATCAATAATAATGTGTGAGTATTTTTTTGAGGTTATAATAAATATCTTAATAAATTTAGCTAGTTTTAAGTTGAAAACTTATATAAACGTACAATAATGGGCATGAAAATGAAATCTCTCGAAAATTTATTTTGGTAATAAGATTGTAACAAATAGTGATCAAATATGTTACAAAAATAACAAATGATAATATTTCTTGTTCAATTTATTATACGTAATACGTTTTAATGTGTTTACGACTGAAACTGGTCTATTCGATAAAAGTTTTGTTACCGTCTTTAATTTTATTGGCAGAGCTACCATTTGGTAACCATTACCATAAAATCAAAACCGGTACCAAAAACAATTGATATTTATCCTTATTCTGATATTTTTGAAGATCTAGGTTCATGCGATTTTAACGATTTATAACAGTCATACAATTAACAGATTAAATATAAAATAATATATATGTTATATATATTATTTTATATTTAATCTGTTAATTGTATGACTGTTATTTTAATTTTAAAAATAAAAGTTATTTCTAAGAAAATATTCCTTGAAAATTTTTAAATTAAAACAACATCGATCAAGAAACTTATAAAAAATGATGATCCAGTTAAACGTAGAATCTACAATTTCCGAATAAATACAATTATAGATTCATAACTAAAATTATAAACAAAGTGAAAATGACAAATTTAATTATTTGAATTCTTTTGTAATATGGGGTTCAAAACTTTTTTAACCTCAATTTTCTTGATTACTGGTGTGAATCAATCTGATTCGATATTATCAAAAAAGGTTTAAAAAGGTAGTATCATTCAAGGATTAACCAACCATCTGTAATTTTTATTTCAAATCAAAAGTTTCCTAAATCTAGCAAGATCATCAAAACCGTTTGACTGTGCCATATTATTGCTGCTAGCTGTGGCAAGTTTGGAGCAATACTCATGTTTTTTCCTTTTATTTTGTTTTGTACCCAATCTGTTTCATCATTTAATCCCCCCATTTTTAACTAGTTAACCTTCGTTTTTCTTGCGAATTCAACGGTAAAGCAGTGACTTCATTAACTATTTCTTAATTTATTTAGGAAATTCTTTATAATAATTGGTAGTTATTTATTATTATTATTATTATTAATATTAGTTGTTGTTATTTGTTAAATCTTTATGATTTTTCGCATTTTTTATTTTAATGTGCTTTAAATGCTCTACATCATTGAATGTGACCAATCACATTTCGGTTACTCTGATAATTTTTTCCCAGGGTAATTATCACGAACATTTAATTGAATCATAATCAAATGAATTAATAAATGTCTTAACATTTTTAGTTAAAAAATAATTGTTTCAATTATTAAGTTAGGTTGACAAAAAAATTTCTAAACGAATTTTGCTCGACCGGTGATAAATTCTCATAATTTTTTGGAAAATTTCTCTCAAGCAGCTTTTGAAATTTTCTCAAAAAAAGTTTGTATCGAATTATCACCTGCCTTGGAGAATTCCTACTGAAAATTTTTTGCTTTGTTTTTAATTCTTTTTTTTTTTAATTTAATCTCATTGCAATTACACTAATAACAGGATAATTATCGCGATTATTTAATTTTTTTTTTACCCCAATATGAATTAATAGAATTATAAATTAATAAATGTCTTAAAATAATAATTTTTGACGAATCCAAGTTTTTTTCCTGCAAAATAATTTTCATAGCGAAGATATTGTATGTTTGTAATATTTTTCTGGTTGTTTGTTTATTTTCAATTTTTGATAAGTAATATTAATTTTGTTTCACGCCTCGATGGATTCATAGCAGGCCAGAATAAATAAAAACAATCGACGTATATTGCTTAAAATATAAAAAAAAAACATAAAATGCTATTACCTATCAACTTGATTTCGAAATGTTCACAAAAGCTATTTCAGATTATCACCGTCCTTGGAAATTATTACTGGCAACAACCTAATAAATAATTATCAAGAGGTTTTAGTGATTACTAAGATTGTTGATTTGATATTTTTTCGATTTTGTATATGTTGACTATAACAACAGCTTAGTAACACCATTTAAAATGCAAGAGAACAAAATAATACCAAAGCGGGCAGCTATGGTTGATTAGCCAATAGAGCTGTTTTTCTATTCCATATTTCATTTCATTAACCAGAATACTCATAAATCTAATCCTCGTTAATTTAAAAGCTTGTATATGAAAAATGATTTCGAATTGCGAAATTCAAGTGATTTCCATAATATGTACGTAAGAGTTAATCTCAATTGCTCATAAAAAATCCCTCCTTGTATATAATGTTAATTAACATAGATAAATCTAAATCTTATATCTATTAATAATTGTTGTGCAGGTTAAATAAAGAATCATTACCTGTCTTATTTGATTTCCTGAAATGTTTAGTTGTTAGACAGTAAATTATTATTAAAGAAAATTAAAAAATTGATATTTTTAATTTTATTGAAAATCATCACGTATAATTTTAATTAGTTTTTATTTCATCCACTTCGGTAATTTGATTAAAAATTATACTAAGTCAACGCAACTCTTTACCCGCAAGCCGCATGCGGAGGGATCATTTTTTTTAGCATGTAATTTTTTTTTCTTTTTGATCGTTTTATTTTTGTTATTGAGACATCACACACTACTGGCAATAGTATCTCACTAGCCAAAGTGGTATCTTGGGAGTGGTAGCGGGTGATATGCAGTCAACACTACACTGAAAAAAACATGTTCTATTTCCAATGCAGTTATGCAGAACTGCAGAAATGCAGTTATACCAACTTCGCCGCGGGGGTGGAAATGGCGAATCGATCTCTGAAATTGAATCAACAGCTGTACAAATACAAAACGGTGTAGTTGAGACAACCGCACGTAATGTTTATGTGAAAATAAATATTTTTTCATTTAATTTTAAATACTCTATTTTGAAATGAAGAATTCATGTTATAAGGCTGAAGTAAATTTTTTTCATGGAAATAGTCATTAACTACTACTGTTAAATTACAAGTGTTGCATATTTTAAATAAAGCTCATTCTGTTTTCCATGTTTACCTGTAGTTGTTCCAATCACCGTAAAATTGTTTCTTGATCATGGTACGTTATGGCTTGCTCGAAGAAAATCAAATCATCGAATCGTGTTATAGAACCGAAAATAAGTAGACCGAAAGTTCAAACCATTGGTTTTGAATGGGTTTGAAATTGGAAAATCATTAGATTGAAATATCATATCATTTCAGAGCGAGTAACTTAAAAATAATATAATACTTTCAAATTGCAGGGGTGAAAATAATAAAATATCGTTCTTACTCCTAAATTGAAATAAGTATTTTCTTTACACTTAGTTTTGGCTTCGAAATTGATGCTTTCCAACGTAATAAATGAATAATTTATTTTGTTCAATTTTGTTCAATAATATTTTGTTCAATTTTGCAAGTATTGTTATAAAAATATTTAAAAAGAATGACGAAAAGGTACTAATTTTCTTCTTTTACAAATGGATTAAAAATAGAAAAATAAAAACTAAAAAGGAGTGAAATCGAAAAAACTAAAAATTTTGCTCTCATGCTCTTACGATATGGAAATTATAAACATTTTAATTTAATACTATTTTAAGGAGTGAAATGAGTGCTCGAATAAAATAATATGGTAAACTCATAAAAAATCATACTATCGAAATATTATAACTTCGAAAATTTTCGATATAATGAATAAATTTTTAATTTTTACATCGAAAAATCATTCAATCGAAAAACATGATATACTCTCCTCACAAATAAAAATATTGTAAATTAAAATACCAGAAAAGCGGAAGTATATTTTAATAATTATATTGATTTGTATTATATTTCTATTCCATTGTTACTGTTTCAGGTTTTTAGTGTGATTTGAGAGTGTGGAGTGCAGCGCTTATTCATGAATTTTATTGAAAAATGTTGCAATACTATTTTTGTAGATTATTTCATTTCCTATAAATAATCTACAATGAGCTTTTTGAAAGTTTTTAAGTTGTGAGTTATTTTTATTTCAACTAAAGTTAGACACGATTTTTTAGAAAATATTCACAAAAAATCTGAATGAATGTATTGAAATATAATATAAATCATAAATCAATAATATATGCTACAGACAGTGGCGTAGCTAGCATGGGTGGCACCCGGGGCGGATATTGTGGTGTCACCCCAAAAATAAAAACTGTCAATAATAATAAAAAGCCGATAAACGTAATTTATAATTTTTTTTAATTAATACAAATGAGGATTATTATTATAAGCCCGCAAGTAATTTTTAACTAATTTTAATTTGCTGAAACTCCTCTCACATGAAGCCACTAATACGCAAATAGTCATAAATAACTTTAATGCGACCGTAAGATTCGGAAGAAATTCTAAAAAATCCCATTCTATGATGAACTTCAAAAAGTCTAGGTACACCCAGTTAGAAACTGTAACATTGGCCGCTTTTAAATGCCTCCTCACCCTTTGTATCTCTATGAGGAGTTCTGTTGCCAATACCGCATCATAAAAACCAGTGAATTTTGATACCGATAATTTTAACTCTTCACTGTTCGCCAAAAGCTAAGTGTTTGTCTGCACAACCTCGAACAATGAAGCTAAATCTTGAACTGACTTCAGTCTAGTTCGGAGTTCAACACTGAATCGGTCAAGACATTCCAACATGTCCTTTTTAAGTTGAGCTCTCAGTGTCAGTCCAACATCAGGTGAAAACTCACCATCCGTTCGTTTTTTGCGTTTTTATGACGAATTCGGCTTTCCATTGAAATGTCATAGTCCTCCGATTTTTTCGCAGCAAGATCTATTGCCTCTTCTACAATGAGACTTCGTTATGAATTGACTCTATTTTTGTAGCTAATTGATCAATATTCAAGCCCGTGCTTTGCAATCCAATCTTAGCACAGATATTATTTCTCTTAGAATATCATTCCAAAACAAAAGATAGCAAAGAAACGAAAAATCACATGCTGCATTGATAAGGTTCTGTGCAGCGCCTCTAGTGTCTACATTTTCTTGTTGATCACTTAACTTCTCAATTTCAGCCACAATCCCATCAAAGTTTTCGGCCAATACTTTTACTGCAGCATAATGAACACTCCAATGCGCTGTTAAGAGTATTTTAACAGTTGCTTTATTGTGTTTAGCAAGTACTTCCCAGCGGCTAGTCGAAGCAGAAAAACATGTAAAAATGGCTTCCACTGACAGGTGTTGGCCGTATAAATTAATTGAATGATCTTTGCAGCCCACAAAAATTGCTTTGTTATTTTTTGCTTTAATAATAGCTTGCACTTCTCCATGTATACTACTCATAACAGCTGCATTATCATAACCTTTGGGAGCGACAATTCATAACATCTATACCATCATTTTCAAGATTTTTACACTGAAAAAAACATGTCCTATTTCCAATCGAAATGCAGTTGTCTCAACCTCACCGTGCGGGCAGATATGGCGAATCGAAATACGAGATTGATTCAACAACCGTACAATGATAAGCCGATGCAGTTGAGACAATCACATGAAATATTTAAGTGAAAAGAAAATATAGTTCAATTAATCTCAAATACTTAAATTTTAAAATGAAAAATTCATGATATAAGGCCAAAGAAATATGTTTTCATGGAAATAGTTATTAACTTTATTCAACTACTGTTATATTGGATAGCACTTTATATTTTAATAACACCTCATTCTGTTATCAGGAAAATGTTACTGAGTACTGAGTAGTTGTCCCAATCACGGTGAAATTGTTTGTAAATATCTTTTCTTTGCATGAATAATAAACTGCCATCTTCGAGATGAGGTTATCATTACTTCAATTTTTTTTCAGTGTAAGAATTTCATCGCTTAAATCAGCGGCTTCTTTCCATGTAAAGGAAAAAATCCATGGAATACTTCCTTGATTTCTACTTTTCTACCATCAATTTTCACATAACGAATCACTTCTGACATTTGATCAATATGTGAAATGTCAGGTGTGCTATCAAACATAATTCCAAAATATTTAACCGATTTAATTTCGTTGACAAACTTAAACTTTACGTGGATCGCTAAAACATTTATGAACTCATTTTGTATATCTGGTGACAAATATGATACTTTTGGTGATTTACCATCCTCCAAATTCAAAATGTGTTCTTTTAACACTACATCATACTTTGACAATAGTTTGGTTAGTTCTAAGAAATTGCCTTTATTTGAAGAACTTTGTCCTCCATCATGTCCATGAAATGCTGGGTTTTGTTTAGATAAAAACAAAGTTATATCCAATAATCTTGATAAAAGATGTTTCCACTTCTGTTTTTTATTATATATTAATTGCAATGCTGAGTCTCTTATCGTTTTATGAATTTTTAACCTCATTTCCAAAGTTTTCCACTTTTCAAAATTCTCCAGATGTTCATTTGAAGTTTCATGCTCGGCCACTTTGGGATTTAGTTTCCACCGCTTCTGATATCCAGTAGTAAATGTTGATTTTGTATTATTATTATTGGTGACAGCAAATACACGACAATAGAAGCAATACAGGACGCAAGTTATTATTTACAGGAGAATAAACAATCCATGGCCGTAGAATTTTTTCACCATTATTCATCATTTTATAAAACCATTCTTTAGAAAGATGGCGAACATCACCTTTTATGTCTAGCCCGTGTCTAGATACAGTAACAAACGACCCTTCTCTATTTTGAAAATGTTCACTTTCTTTTTTTATGATTTCAATGCGAACATTACCAGAGACGAGTATATTCCAATGTGATACATCTCTTAAGTCCTGAAGTGATTCACCCATGCAAATACTGTCTTCGATAGTAGAAGCATTATCACGGAATATCACTGTCATTTTCATTATTCCTTTCTAATTCGTCATCATAGGTTATCATTATTAATTCTGTATTGTTGCTGTTACTTTCCGAAGATGATCCAATATTCTCTGAAACATTCGTTGCATCAACGTGATAATCAGTTTCTTTTGATGAACCTTGGATATCATCTGGTTTTGTAACATATTTATAGATTTGGTCTTTCTCTGCTGGAACCAACTTTTTCTTTAAAAAGTATGAACTCCTCGTGGCATATTTATTTTTTGGGATATTTGCTAAACGAAATCTAAAAAAATATTTTTAATTATAGTATAGGTATCAGCAAAGCATTAATTCTAAATATATTTGTAGGATACATAATAGGTACATAGTTCATAATAAGTACACTGTGTTAACGACTAAATACACCGCCAAGAAAATTAATTTATTTAAATTTCCTTGTAACAACTTATATTAAATAATATTTGATAAAATGGAATATACAAATCATAGCCTAATATTATAAGGAACTATTTAAAAAAATATAAGTATGAAATCCTAAAAGATATTTTATATAAAGAATTGAAACCAAAATTAAATATCCAATTAGAATCATGCTCAATAATTTACAAAATTGAATGTGATTTTTGTGAAAAATTTTACATCGGGAAAACCGGAAAATGTTTTAAAGACTGATTTAAGGAATACCTGCCTAAGAAGAAAAATAAACAAAATTTAAAGTTTATTTTTGCAAACCATTTACATAGTTAATAACAATAGCTACACCACTTTAAAAAAAAAATTGAAGGCTTTACATTTATGTAGCCAAGGATCTTTAAAAGAATCACTTGATGAGTTTGAAATTTCCAAGGGATTTAAAACCCAACAAAATGTAATTTTAAATGATAAACTTTCATTTAATTCAAATATATAAATATATAAAACTGAAAACAAACAGTATGAGTATGTATCAACCTACAAAAATTTGCAAAACTGCAGTAATTGCATAACTGCCATTTTATTCCACAGTAATTATTTTTGTGTCCATTGAAAAACGATATATTTCAATTTATTCTTTGAGTTTCAAGATAAAGGAAAAAAAATTATTTTGAGATCATTTACAAACACGGTAATTTGATTGTTTGTTAGTTTCCTTAGGTGTTTGCAATTAATTTGTTTGAAATGTAAAACATATATTAGGTAGTAAGGTTAAGCGGATATTTTAGAAATAATTTTGGAATAGAGACATTGTAACTCAAGGGTGCCACCCTATCGACAAAGGGTGCCACATTATCGACGTAAACCACTTTTCCTATACATTATTCAGCATATGTGTTTTCAGACCTGGTCATTAAATAATCATGCTTGCATACTAAATAATATATCGTAAAAAACGGTCAATATGGTATCTATAGGAATATTCAAATTTATTGAGTAATTGTGGTGATGGGATTCAATGCTCAACATGTTGATTCGATTAATATTGTTAAAATTTTATTTCACGTAATAACTCAAAAATTTTAAAAAGTAGAATAAATTCTTTTTTAACCAATAACACATTTATAGGACACATTTATAAGTTATCACAATTTATAAATTAAAATTATATGGATAACCTGGTTAAAATGGTTTCTAAGTGATTTATCGTTGAAAACATGTGATGGTTTGTTTAAGTTTTTCACGTTCGGGTGTCACCCCAAAACGGTTTCGAAGTGATTTATCATTGAAAACATTGTGATGGTTTGTTTAAGTTGTTTACGTTCGGGTGTCACCCCAAAACGGTTTCGAAGTGATTTATCGTTGAAAACATTGTGATGGTTTGTTTAAGTTGTTTACGTTCGGGTGTCACCCCAAAACGGTTTCGAAGTGATTTATCGTTGAAAATATTGTGATGGTTTGTTTAAGTTGTTTACGTTCGGGTGTCACCCCAAAACGGTTTCGAAGTGATTTATCGTTGAAAATATTGTGATGGTTTGTTTAAGTTGTTTACGTTCGGGTGTCACCCCAAAACGGTTTCGAAGTGATTTATCGTTGAAAATATTGTGATGGTTTGTTTAAGTTGTTTACCTTCGGGTGTCACCCCAAAACGGTTTCGAAGTGATTTATCATTGAAAACATTGTGATGGTTTGTTTAAGTTGTTTACGTTCGGGTGTCACCCCAAAACGGTTTCGAAGTGATTTATCGTTGAAAACATTGTGATGGTTTGTTTTTTACGTTCGGGTGTCACCCCAAAACGGGTGACACCCGGGGCGGACCGCCCCCCCTTAGCTACGCCTCTGGCTACAGATTCTGACATTTAAATTATTCATTTACAATATTCCTTGTACTGAGTAGGGTATACCCTATTTTTCGACTAAATGGGTAATGAGTGAATTCAATATATTGAATATTTTCGATTAGTCCCTGGGCCTTCACCTACATAATTTTGTGATTACCACATATTTTATACTTCGTGATGCGCCTGTCCTTGACGAGCCCGAAAACATTTGTTCTGCGATTTTTTTCAAATCGGCCGCTTTTGCTTTCGGCAAGCTCCGAAAAATGCCGATTGCCCGGGATCTTGTAGATTTTTGTTTTTTTTTACTATGGGGGTTGGAAATTTGATTTAGAACACAAGGGTAACCTTGTCCGACAAAAATTTGTCTGCTATTGTCTAGTCCGACAACCCAAACATCCAAAATGACAGTTGTCGGGCTCGACAATAGCAAACACATTTTGGTCGGACAAGCTTACCCTCGTATTCTAAAACAAATTTCCAACCTCCACAGTCAAAAAAAATAAATGTGGTAGCAAATTTACAAGATCGCGGGCAATCGGCATTTTTCGGAGCTTGCCGAACGCAAAAGCGGCCGATTTGAGAAAAATCATTGAACAAATGTTTTCAGGCTCGTCAAGGACAGGCGCATCACGAAGTATAAAATATGTGGTAATCACAAAATTATGTAGGTGAAGGCTCAGGGACTAGACGATATGACATTTCCAGTAAATCGAAAAAATTTCCGCGCAACGATCTTTCGATACAATGACTTTTTGACGGTGTACTTGTGAACTTTCGGTGTTATGATATTCGCCATCATAGAAGCCATCATAGTATTTACGTAGGACATAAGATTCAAAATTTATTTATCATTATCAGTCTTTAAAAATATTTTTCTCGGTAATTCGGTTGCCATCTCGGTTTTGAGCGGCAGTAACAGTCACTGCTTGGCTAATGATGTCTTCAGTCTAAAATTAGCATTAAACAATGATGCATTGTGGAAGCATTTGTATTTTGATATTCACATGGGATTTTCTGAGCCCAAACTACAACGATTTTGGCAATTAACAAAGTCAAAGAAAGGCAAATGATCTCTCTCTCTCTCTCTCTCTCTCTCTCTCTCTCTCTCTCTCTCTCTCTCTCTCTCTCTCTCTCTCTCTCTCTCTCTCTCTCTCTCTCTCTCTCTCTCTCTCTCCCTCTCTCTCCCTCTCTCTCTCTCTCTCTCTCTCTCTCTCTCTCTCTCTCCTCTCTCCCTCTCTGACGTTTATATCCCATGAAAGGATTTTGCGGTCCGTGCAATCAGCTTCCAATCATCTCGTTCCATCACCCGATATTTTGTACGAAATTTACGAAGTGTGGAGCGCCAAACTTTCTTTATGTTTGATATATTTTTTAACAATGTTAAGCAGTTTTCTTATGTAGTTGTTTGAGTTTAAATTGTCAGTTGTCGAATTCTTTTTTATCATAGCGGATAATTAAGTGGAATAATAACTCGCGAGACCAATGATTTCACTTTGGGAACAAATAGTTATTTTTAAAACCACATCCCAGTTCATAAACTTGCAAGCGTGATACATGTTGAATGACAATTCAAACTTCTAAAATCTTTTTTTCGAATAGAAAAATTCTTAGTAAAACTTTTTAAAATAGACTCTAGAATAAAATATCCTCTTTAGTTTTTAATCTAGCTTTAGAGTATATGTGAGGTGAACAAACCTACGGACTAACAAAAGTTTCCTGTTTTTAAACTCATTACGCACAATGATCGGGGTACACTAATGTGAAAAATATGAACCGTGAAAAACGTTGAATTTTTCAAAATCAAATAACAGCATGTCACATGCGCCAACTATAGTACTACTACTAAACTAAAGTTATACAAAACTTTGATTAGACACAGCATACTGCATAATAGTTAACGTGCTCGTCTTTTAGTACAGGGTGCCGTGTTCGTCCTAAAACTTTTGAAGTACATTTTTCAGACCGTCGTTAGTAACAAATTGGTCTGTTTAGTTAATGCAAGAAGGTATCATGAGATCTTCAAAACTATGTATTTAGTTATGTTGTAGGAGTCGATACTAAACCTATTAATTTCTTTATAAAGAAATCGGTGCCAAAAGTCGAGAGAACTTCCAAATGAGAAAATTATGCTTCAATACGACCGAGAAGGCGTCAGCCTTTCAGATAGGCATCACCTATAATTAAATGAGAACGTGCCTAACAATCCGGATTATTTGCCTGAAAAATATTAAAGTTAGCAATCCAATTTGCAAACCAAACCACTCATATGAAGGATTTGCGCTTTTCATCACACAAAAATAGTTATGTATGTGCAGAAAAAATCACGTTATTCAACACAACGAAATAAAATTGAAAGAAAAAATACATGTTTTAGTTTTTCGTTTCGTTTTGCTGTTCATAATCGTTATTTTACAAACATTCCCGTTAAAATTATGTTTAATGCCGGTGATCTTTTTTTACTTTAAAAACACGATCTTGTATTCTTATTTTGTTGTTGTATCTTTTTCTGTTTTATTACAATATTTTTCTTGAAATTGTTAGAGTGACCGGTTTTGTACAGTAAATATTTCTTTTTTAATTCAGTTGTGTGTACGTATATAATTTTTTGACCAAAATAGTTTGAGGGTTTTATAAATTAAACGACAATTAAACAAACCTGTTTTTTAGGGAATTGCAATTCGTTACAACCGTGTAATACTGCTTATATGCTTGCATGTAAACAAATACTTTTACACACATCATCCTCCAAATCGGAAAAAAATAAAACAAAAAAAGAAATAACATCATGGTTTCAAACACTGAAAGATCACCGGTGTTACTCATACTTTAAACGGTATTGTTTGTAGAATAGTTCTTGATCATGAAAAAGAAAAAACTAAACACGCAAATTTCGTTTTTCTTCGTTAATTCTTTTACTAGTATTGAAATCAATTTTACCTGAATTTTAATTTTGTTATTATGAATAAATGTGTGTAAATTTATTATAGAAAATAAATAAATAAAAACTTTGAATATAATAGGGATAAGAGATCTTAAAGAAATTGTAACTTTTGTGTGAAAACCACATTCACAGATTTTATTAAATTAAATTAAATTGATTTTTATGTCTGGAAAATACATACAAATGAAGTATTTGAATTTTGTGACCATATGACAACCACAACATTTAGATCAGAGTAATGTTCGAAAAAATCAGCAGCAAAATATTGGGTATCACTACATCATCACATCACCTTCACCATCTTAATCGAAAAAAATAATTTCTTTTAAATTTTACTTTAATTGTCCAACATACCAAATCATCGATTTTTGTGGTGGACGGGACCGGTCGCTATGAAAGTAAAAAAAGTGTCTCAAGAATACGTTATGAAAATTAATGAAAAAATTATAAATCGATCATTCAATTTTTTCTGCCGAGCTAACAATTAAGTTCATATAAAAGTATAATCAAAGTATCACGCACAAAATTTTATACGCAAGCAATACTTATCTAACACATTCAAAGAATTTGCAAATACTCGTAAAATTTTATTAATCACAATGAGGTGAATCACCTCATTTTATGTAATGATTTCATATATTATTTTGGTTTATTGGTTGGGTAAACAGTAAATGTTATGCTTGTCATTTTTCTTTCTGAGTAGAACTTTGAAAATTCTCTTCTCCAAATAAATTAATGAAAAAGTTAGTCGATAAAAATTTATCTATATTACAGGCATCATTCTTTCATGATGCTATCAATAGAGCTCAGAATTGTATTTATTTTTCAGTATTTTATCGCATTTGAAAGGTCAAACTTTTACTTTTGGTTAAGAATAAACGAACAAAACGTTATTTTTAAAGACTAAAACGGCAAACAAAGTTATTGCCAGCAACTTAAAAGGCCAGTAAAAACGGTCTTTAATATACACCTTTCAGAATTTTATTCAATAACTTTTCGCATCTTTTGAATTTTTCTTTTAAAAAATGCTGATTTTACATTTTACTTTTATTGTTAATAAGTTTATTATTTTGTTTGAAGTTTTATGTTTTAAGTTAATGTTCTCGATAACGTGTGTTTTCCCAATATTCAATTTCTACTTACCACTAGGAAAAATAACAAACTGCTAGTATCTGTGCTTATTATGTACTTAAATTAAACGACTGAAATTTTTCGATAAGTCCGAATATCAAAAGCCAGACAATTGTAAGAGTCATCCCAGAAAATAATCTAAACGGTATGAAGCTAGTGAGTATATACATATTGTAGTGAAATGTCGTCTCATTCTGGTTGCAAAAACATTTAAAGCAAGTAGATAACCGTCGCCTATTTTGAACGTAGAAAAGCAATATTGATCTACCGTTTGATCAACGGGCGTCATATAGGTGGGCAAGTTTGTGTAAAAAAGTTCGTATACCATTATAAAATCAGCAAATTGCTTTAATAAAAAAAAGTTATTTCATGGATTCGAAGTTAGCCACATTTTTGTTTTGTTTTTCTACGTTTAAAATAGCAGACAGTAATGCACTTGCTCTAAAGATTTTTAAAATCGGAAGGAGACTACAATATGTTTAAACAGACTAGCTTCAAACCGTTTAGATTATTTGCTTTATATATCCGGTCGACATCTTATAGTTGTCTCACTTTTGATATTCAAGATTATTTCACTCGTATGATTTGAGTAATAAGCACAGTTGCTAGAGACCATGGTATTTCTGCTAGTTGTAACTAGGAGCTCGACCAACGACCGCACTTTTCTTCGTGATCTAAATATTCTACTAACTGATTAATATAACTACATATAGTCTTTCTGCACATGAATGATTATTGGGAATTGGGATAGAATAAGTTCTTTTTGTGAATATTTTATAATTGCCCTATTTATCTGAGCTATGTTTTGTAAGAGCTCAAACTTGTAAATATTATATTAGGAATTTTTGAGAGCAATTAAACTCAAGTAAGGAAGTAATTAGAATTTTTTCAATTCAAAGGGATGGCTGGAAGTGTCTCAAATAAAACCCCCACTTCCCATTTTCGAAGTCCCCATACACGCTATCAATAACGCTACTGAATCGATGACTATTTCGAAGTTGAAACTTCATAATCAGTTATTTATAAATATTATATGTTATCAAACAAACCGTGAATCGTTTTTAAACTTTTGTCAATTTTATTCAAATCGAAACGTCAAACGGCATCAGCTCTACTATCTGTATTTACGTATATCTATAATCAATATTTAATTACATATCTCAAACTCTTGCTCTCATCTTATATCATATAGTATGAAAGCAAATAACTACAAGCATTTTTTGTAAGAATAATTGAATTGCAATATACAAATAGAAAAATTATTTAATTAAATTATTGTTTTTATTTTCATTTCAAGTTTGAGATCAATGTCTGATTTAGAATGACAACAAAAAACTGTCTCATTTACGATAGAATAACAAATTATATATGTATATAAATAACAGAACAATCAATTTTCTTTTTTTTTCCTAAATTATTATTTCCGCAATCTTAGAAATGTATAAATAAAGAGGATGAAAATAAATGAACATATAGAATTATGAAATTCGTGAAAATGAATCTTATTTAGGTACTCAGTATGTTCAACTTACAGAAATATGTAAAAGCTCAATCGTTTGAGTTTGAATTGAATATATAACTTTCGAAATTTTCCTTTATTTTCATAGCTGTGAAATACAACAAAAGAATCTGCTCGCACCACAAAAAATTTATAAAATTTTTATTGCGTGTTGATATACTTTATTTAGTTCTGCGGGTCATTAGACTTACGCGCTATTGATTTGTACTATTATGCGTATGTGGAATCTGCTTGAAACATCAGTCAATCGTATGAGTATCCATTGCTCCAACATCCATTTAAAATTACATTTATATATATTATTATTAATTATTATTAAAAACACAGTATGTCAAATCAAATTATTTTTACCACTTATTTCGTCAATCATTAAAATAATATAGAAACATATTTATACAATCAATTTTATCCATACGATACAAAACACATACACTTGTAAGTAAACAAAATAAAAAAAAACATAAATGTATATGTAAGAGAAAATTTAGGCAAAAGTCAATGACCTGGCGATTCTCTTGTGCTTTTTATTTGTATATATTCGGTTTGTTGTTTTTGTACAAAATGAAAACAAAAATAAATTGTTTTTTTGATATAATTTTTAAAATAGATTAATTCTCTTCTTCAAACAAAAGGGAGGGTTCTTGAACATAATACATATATTTGTCTCTCATTGTGTGTTTTTTAAATCGCAATGAATACTCACTCCTACATGTTGTTATCTCGTTCTCTTTGTAAGAATTACAATTTTAATTTTCACGTGAGTCCCTCTGTGTACATATTTTGTATTGCAAGAACGAACACAAATGAGATGAAATAAAATTAAAAGTCTCCAAAATATATTTATGTTTTGTAAAACAATAATGTATTTTTTTCAATGTAAAACCAACCACTATTAAAACGAATAAATTAAAAAATATGTGTAACCAGACATTCGTCATGCCCAAAAGTACTTTTAAAAGTCTATTTTTATATAAATAAGTTGTCATATTTTTCAGATATTTTAATAAATTTAACGTAACTGCGCTCTTCAATGAAAGTTTATTTTTTCTCTTCCCTTGACATTGAACCTCAATAGTACAAACAATATGTAACTGGTTTTATTATCATGTTATATTTTCGTAAATCGTTTACAAATGAAAGAATATTTTTAGTGCGGCTGGATTTTTTCTATTTGAACCTTTTAAGTGTTTGATGTCATCGATTTTCAAGAGTTGAGAATGTATTTATTTTTATTAAAATTTTAATTTTTGATTAAAATTTTTAAAGTATGTAGCTAATTTTTTAGAATAAACGCGGTTATATACTTCCATATATGCAGGCTTTAACAAAACTAACATACATTGCAACTTATTTAAGAATGCAATTTACTTAAAGATGTTCTTGATGCGAGCAACAAGACTGCATTCATTTTCTTTTGTGTTTGATCCTTACAAAGGTCAACGACACGAGTATTCATTTCGAACCGAATTTAAACACATATAATACGGTAAAATTAGGCAAACACAGTATACCGATATTAAAACGGAATAATGGCTTCACCAAATAATTTCATTTTGTCTGAGGAACCCGTTCTAATTCCAAGTTTAAAAAACAATGCGTCGGTCATCAATCGTCAATTTTTAAATGAAGACAATCGCAAGTTACCAAAGCCTAATTAAAATGTGAAAACTTCCCTTTCATCATATATTGTTGTCATTGTATAATTTTTGATTCAACAAATAATTCATCTACTCGAGACAGAATTCTAATTCCAATTATAGTTGTAGCAACATTAAAAGTTGCAATGCTCTATGACATTAATTTAAAACTGTGTAGTCACTATAGGATTCGTAAATATGTACTGTAAAGGTTTTGAACGTGGAAAACTTATTCTGATCAAAAGGTTATAGAGCTCCCTTGTTGAGGATTAAAAGTTCAGCACAGCAAAATAGTTTTAAGTTGTGAGATCCTGTCCGTTTATGTTGAGACGGAACTGGTACCAACCATCCATGTAAAATAGTTTATCGATCGAAAAATTAGCTTGTGAATCCTGGCACCACCAAAAACTAGTCAAATTCTTCTCATTATCACTGAAACCTAATACTAAAATTTTACAAAATTCGCTTCATTCCTGGAGGCTGTAGTCGGGATAAAAACCTTAAAAATCGGAAGTTAGAAACAAAATATTAAATCAAATTTTAAGTATGTATGATGTCTATTTCCGATTGATATTCCATTCCGCCACACAATTTTCAATTGTGGAAAAGTAAAAAGTCATTCAGAAGGATTGCTCTCTTCAGCAAAATTTTATATGAATATTTTGGATTTAAATGCATTAAATTTCCGAACTAATATCTTACTATAAATGGTCCTATTGGTCACTATCAACAAACTCAATGGCACCAAACGTATTACATCCATTATTTTCAAAGACTTTAATAAACGACTAGCACCGTTTCTTGCCAATATTTACTATCTATTAGATGGAATGATCAATAAATTTTAGAAGTTGGCTATTTTTCAACTCTTATTGTTTTCGTAGAAGTTGTGGATTACCTGTTTTTATTCATAAAGGTTACCTGTTTTTCTTCGTAACACATTTTTAGAACGAATCTCACCATGGCATAGGGATTGCAATTCCGTATCGTTTTATGAATTCCGGACTACGGGGTTCATAAATTTTAAAACCCGAGATCCCGAGATTTAAAATTGGTTTGGAAAACCGCAAATAATTAAGAAAAAACATTTTCAAATAGAAACACATTATTCATTTATTATTATTGTTTGTTGGCCGAATATATATTTTGGTTTTATATTTTTGCCTGATCGTTGTTGTTATTGTTATTCTTCGTTGTTTATGTTATACATGAACAACATTATAAAGTCATCGGTTTTTAGTTGTGGTAGTTCAACTATTTATTGTTTCAAGATATTTCGGGACTTTTTTGGTCCCTTCATCAGTTCTACACACATTATTCATTTTTCTAGTGTCGAAAAGTATGCATACTAAAACAAATGAACTTGCTAACCCGACTAGAAATTAGATCAGTATAGGGTCCGATCCGGATCAGGATTGCCTGAAGACTGATCAGGGATGAATCAGGCCTCCTGATCCGGACATGATGAAAAATCGTCACGCCGTACAGGATCCGTACAGGATCCGTTTAAATGATCCATGCCGGATTCATTTCAAAGAGCCATTCCGGATCCATTTCAAAGATCCATTCCGGATCCATTTCAAAGATCTATTCCGGATCTATCTTAAAGATCCATGCCGGATCCATTCAACAGTTTCATGTCCGGTCTGGTCAAGAGATCCATACCAGATCCGTTCAAACGTTTAGAATTAATTTTGTTCTTAAATATTAATTTGACATTAAATAAATGAAAAAAATATTACCATTTTTCCTTAACTTTACTCATAATTTCAAGTACACTTCAAATGCTTATAAATTTAAGCAAGTTTGTTAATTATTTCTTATTTTTATTTTATTTAGTCCAAGTTTTGGCATTATTGATGATTTTTCCAATGGTATCATAAAACTCTTTGTCACATAGGCTCTTATGAAGGTATGGATCCAAGTTTGGATTCGAAAACTAACTTCACCCATACCTGCTTTAGATCACTTGTCATATTTCAAATAGAATAATTTTTGAGCAACATAGTAAGTATTTCACCAATTACTGCTAACAAAAAACATCTGGCAATTCTTGAGTAAAGAGGAGATGCAAGATAAAAATTTAAATTATATGCTTTAAGGTTAGTAAGCAAGATCCCTCACAACTGTAAGTTTGACAATGCTGTTTTCGATTCTACAATGAATTTGTACTTATAAGTACAAAATATTAAACAATTAAATAGATTCAGTCTACAGTTAATTATTACAGTTAAGCATATTATAATTAACTTTTTAAAAAGTTATTAAAAATTCGTGAAGAATGAGAAAATTTTTTGCACAAAAAAATTTTAAGTTAAGTACCCGAGCAGAAATTTGTCAGGGCTCAAGTAAGGCCCTGATCAAGTTTGCCCTAACCTGGATCAGGCATTGGTAGGACAGCCTGATTGGGCCCTGATCATGAGTGTAACTCTTTTGCCCTATCAGGTCCTGATTGGGATAATCGGATCAGGCCCTGATTGGGATATCCGGACCAGACCCTGATATATATTTATATATTATATACATAAATTAATCAAATTAAAATAAAAAAATTACAATGGAAAAAATTAAAACATACATACCACCTTAATGACTATTATTATAGTCTTTCAGCCGAGAAGCTATAACTAAAATATACATGAAACGATTTTAACTATATATTTCTAAAATGGATAATACTCTAGTGAATTTTAACCAATTGAAATTTCAGCTAGGGGTCAAATACGAGAAACCTGATCCGGACCGGATGTATTCAAATAAGGTTAACCCTAAAAGGGTATTCTAAATCAGGCCCTAAACAGGCCCACATCAGCTTGCTCTAATAGAGATTGCCCTTGTAGGACTGACCAGGCCCTGATCACGACCTGACTGTATTCAGGTTTTCCCTAACTAATTTCTGCTCGGGTAAATGTACTATTATGACGTCGATAATATAATCAAAATAATAATTCAGTTATACCATTAATAACGAATTTATTGTTTAATGAGCAATATATTATATACAGAATGGATCAGGTAAAAAACTAAATTTTGTATTATTATCCAGTTCAGGACATCGGATAAGATGAGTTTTTTCGATCAGAAACTGATCGTATGACTGGATCAACGGATAAAGTACTGCACGCTGATCAGTAACTGATCAGATAGCCGGATCAACGGATAAAGTACTGCACGCTGATCAGTAACTGATCAGATAGCCGGATCAAGGGAAACGGTACTGTACGCTAATCAGGAACTGATCAGATAACCGGATCAAGGGAAACGGTACTGTACGCTGATCAGGAAATGATCAGATGGCGGTATTACGGAAAATCTGATCCGGATCTGATCATAATCCGGGTTCCCTGAACTAATTTCCAGTCGGGAATTCAACATCTTAAAAAATAAAAATTCAACAACCAAAATAAAACTTTAATTTCCGGACGCTAAAAAAGCCCGTTCCAATTTCACACTTTTTGGTGGAATGGTCTATTAGTCATTATAGGGTTGTCATATCCGTAAACCAAAAATAAATAAATTACATATCAACAAAAACTGATGAGAGCTTAATATTACTTATTTTTTAGCAGGATGTCTTGTTTTCATTGATTAATCCCTGCAAATATGGGAATCCCGTAATCCCGGGATTTTCTTTTGTTAATCCCGGAATTTCGGGATCATGAAAATGAGTTAGTATCCCGGGATTTCGGGATTCGGGATGCCAGGATTGCAATCCCTACCATGGCATATCTCAATTTAAAATACTGAAATATATGAAAAGATTATATTGGTCCTTTTCTTGTTTTTTAATAGATAGAAGATCTTGATCAAAGGACGGTTTTTATTTGAAAAACCGTATGGTAATAAATCATTTAAATGTTTTCAAAATTTTTTTTAAATTTGCATATCTAAAATAGGTGTAAATTATAGTACATTTTGCTACAACACATGAAAACGCCGTTTGTTTGTATTGGTGAAAATTGAAACAACTGGATTTTTATATACAGTTAAACGGGATTCCTGTCTGGGAAATCCCTTATTCATAACAAATAATATTTATACATAAAGATTATACTTTATTCATAACAAAATTACCATAACAATTAATTAATTAACATAACAAATAATAATAGGCCCATCTCGTATCGTAATATGATGTTACGAAATAAATATTGTACAACGTTTTATCTACTATCAACTTTTATGTTCATTTAAGAAATAAATATAATAAAATAACAGAAATAATGGGGTCTATTCAGTAAAAATCTTCTATCGAAAATTTCTGCTATTTTTTTATTTTTTGTATGAAATTTTATAAACATCAAAATAGAAGAAAAAAATAGAAGAATTGGTATTCAATCGTTATATTTTTCTTCTCAAAGTCTTCTATTCCTAGAAGATATAGATATTTTATAGAAGTAAGTAAAAAGTTGCTTTACGAATTTAAAAAATCAAATTAGGGATTTTTTATTTTATAGCTTTGAAATGGAGTTATGCGGGTATGACTTTATGATAATTTTTTATGGTTTTCCGTTATGGTATCGGTGTTTTTTAATAAATCTCACAATTTTTCATTGAATTGATATTCATTTTTGCAAGTAAGTTTAGAAATACATAGTTATATTATCGAAAAATATTACAAAATACTAATTTATCTCATATATCCGCTATGTTGAAATTCTGTTACTGAAAAAGTTTATATCTCAAAATAGCACTTTTTCACAAGTTTTACAGATACAATACATAGGGCTATTATATTCTGAAGAAAAAGTTGTAGGATCCAAAACAGATTTTTTGAATATGATAGGACAATTCTTTTGAAAATGCACATGTTTTATTGGTTTTTCTTAAAATTCATAAAAATTTGGTATATGTTTAGTATTTAGTACAGTAACTATTTGTTTTTAACAAATAATCCTTATCTGGTACAATTTAAAGTATTTGAGCCTTTAGGTGGTTCAGATCGTAATTGAATTTCTACACAGTTAGATTCTAAATTAATTTAAAGCTAATCCTTGTGTTATTTGGGATTATAAAGCTGCGTATTGGGAGGGTCTTAGAGGTATTTTTAAGTGGCTTCCTTGTAAACGTAATTGTCTTACCGTCCATGACCCTAACCTAGCTGTGTTATATTTTTCGGAGGCTATTGTTGAGGGCATGCGGAGATTTATTCCTAATAAATTGGCTGTTCCTAAGGCTGATTTCAAATAAATGCAAAAAGGTGATTAAAATTAAGAAAAAGGCATCTCAAAAGTTTAATCTAAACAAAACCAATGAACACCTTAGACAATACCGAATTAAAAAAAATATATGCAGGAAACTAATATAGATGCAGAACATCTCTTTAATAGAAAAAAAGCTGTTAAATTTGCTGAGTACGCTACTGGTTCACGTAATTTCTTTAAAGCGGTTAAGGCTGTTCAAGGAAGGCTAAGCGGTTAAGGCTGTTCTCTACCTCCTCTTATTGATAGAGATATACCGGCCATTGACCCAAAAGAAAAAGTCAAACTTCTGGGTAGTTATTTCTCTGAAAATGATACCAATTTCTTTGCGAAGCCCGGCTCATAGAGTTTTATTCTTAATGGGACGTATAGTTTTTCGTGGAAAATGGCAAGCGTACAACCAGTTCCTAAGAAAGGTAGTAAAACTGATCCTACAAAATACAGACCCATTTCAATTTTATCGGTTGTTTCTAAAATTTTTGAGAAATACATTAATTTTAATCTAACGAGTTTCTAGAGTCCTCAAAACTACTCAATGAAAGACAATACGGCTTTCGAAAAGGAAGAGCGACGGGAGAATCACTTTCCTTTGTCACTCATGTCTGGAACAAATCGCTTGAAAATAATGGTGAAACTTTCGGGGTTGCCCTTGATATACCCAAAGCATTTGACAAAGTTTGGCACAACAATCTTATTTGCAAATTAAGATGTTATGGTTTACAAAGGATAAAAAGTTACTTGGATACAAAGATTTATTTCGGAGCGGAAATTTCGGGTCAATGTTGATGGTGTCTCTTCGGAAATATTCTCAACTAATACAGTAGTTTCTCAGGGTTCTACTTTGTCACCAACTCTCTTTCTTATTTATGTTTGGTTTGTTTGTTTTGCTGGTTTTGCTGATGATAGCACTCTTCATGTGTCTCATGAAAACCCTAAATTATATTCACCATTACCTAGTTGTGTTGGGGGTTTGCTAATAGTGTTGAATTCAATACGAATAAAGCACAGGTTTGTTATTTTCCTAGATTATCCACATTAAATCCGTTTCAATTAAATCCGTATCAGTTTGACTCTAGTAGAAGTTGGAAATAATATGAAATGAAATTCTCATATATTTAACCTCGCTAAGAACGCTGTTCAGAAATTGGGCTTTTTGGGGCGATGCCGTAAGTTTTTCAATAGCGAATAGCTTCTATTAATATACAAATCATTTTTATAAAATACAAATATTAAATTTTTCGTCAAGTGACGTATTTATTTATAATTTTTATTATTATTGTATAAAATAAAATAAAATAAAAATATAATTTTCCTAAACGCGTTTCGACAAATTTACTGTCATTATTAATAGGAGAGTTAAAACTAAACTTCAGTTTAGTTTAGTTTAGTTTTGACTCGAAGTTTAGTTTAGTTTTAACTCTCCTATTGATAATGACAGTAAATTTGTCGAAACGCGTTTAGGAAAATTATATTTTTATTTTATTTTATTTTATACAATAATAATAAAAAATATAAATAAATACGTCACTTGACGAAAAATTTAATATTTGTATTTTATAAAAATTAATATCAGTGACGCGAAAAACAAAAAACACTCCAAATGGCCAACAACCATCCAGGAAACTACAATTTCAAATACAAATCATTTATACGTCCCCGCACGGAGTATTGTTCTCACATATGGAGTGGAGCTTGTTATAGTAGTTTGAAGTCCCTTGATTCTGTTCAGCACAGAGCTGTTAAATTGATTGGCAACTCCACTCTTACTAATGAGCTTGATTCCTTACATCACAGACGAAATGTTGCTGATCTGACAATTTTCTACAAATGTATTATGGATAAACGAACTTCCGCAGAGATTAAATCAATTTTATCTGAACTGCAAACTTCTCACGTTTCACCAGAGCTACAGCCGATCCTTTTACGGTTCAAATAAAAAATGCAGAACTGTTGCTTTTCAGCGTGACTTTTTAACAGAGTCTCTCATCTCTGGAATGTCTTACCTTCATGGATTTTCCCCGATAGCTTTAATCGTCAAAAATTTAAAGTTAGCGTTCATAAGTTTCTTAAAGAAACCTTTACTTTATTTAAACAAAATCCTAATCCTCAGTTGGCATGGTTTCTTCGGATATTCAGAGACGTTTATTTATAATTTATTATAATTAACACTAAACATGCCTTATTTTATTTTAAAAAAAACTTAAGGTGTTCCGCTCGGAATTCTTTGAAGCTTGACAGATTGGTGTTAGTCAAGGAAATCAAGGAAGTTAGTCAAGGAACAAAAGTGACAAAGCGATAATGTGTGTTTTACTCAGGAGTTGAGTGCCACCACTTCTCGGGGGTAGATTTTTCCTACTCAAAATAACCCCGAAAGTAAAAGTGCTTTATAGGATTTTCGATGTCGATATTTTTCGATATTTTTTGTTGTATCGAAAAGTGCTATTTGAAAATTTATAATTTTTTGGATTTCTGCTGGCTACCTTTTACATAAAAAACGCTTATAAATCAAAATATTAGTTTTATTTTGTAATTTTTTTAACAAGTCTTATAAAACATGCAGCTCCCAAAAAATTTTGAAGAGAAAATTTAAGGATCCATATATAGATTTTTTGAATATTTAAAAATATGTAAACATATATGAAACACTTTAAAAATTCGGTAAAATCAATTCATATATGAATCTTTAAGTTTTTTTCGAATTTAAAAGTTGCATGTATTATCTGTAAGATTTGTGAAAAAAATTATAAAATAAAAGTGCTATATTGAGATATGAGCTTTTGGGTAAAAGAGTTCAAGCGCACCACCACTGTGTGGCGAAAATCGAATAAATTATCAAATGTTCAACTGGCATTTTTTGATAAAAAACTAGTAACTCACTTGTAAAAATGTATTTCAATGCAATCAAATTTCTGAGAGTTATTAGTAAAACACCACACCGAAAAACCTTAAACCATGACATAACTGGGAAATTTCAGAACTTTTTTGTTTGTCTGCTATTATCTAGTCCGACAACCCAAACATACCAAAATGTCAGTTGTCGGACTCGACAATAGCAGACACGTTTTGGTCGGACAAGCTTACTCTCGTATTCTAAAACAAATTTACAAACCCCACAGTTAAAAAAAAATGTGGTAGCAAATTTACAAGATCGCGGGCATTTTTCGGAGCTTGCCAAACGAAAAACCGCCGATTTGAGGAAACTCGCAGAACAAAAATTTTCGGGCTTGTCAATTACAGGCGCCTCACGAAGCATAGAATATGTGGTAATCATCACATTATATCGGCGTGGGCCAAGGGACTAATAAAATTATATTAAACATTTTACATTTTTCATTCAAAAATTAAAAACGTTGCCAAGAAATTTTAAAACATAAAACTTACCGTTTCTTACATTTTGTAGTTCCTGCTCAATTTTCTATTGTTTTGATATTGAAAACGTTTAAAAAAAATACTGATGTCAAAACCTGTAAATTATTGTTTTCTTTAAAACAAAATTTAATATAAAAAACATATAAATACTTTAATTTGCACACGAAATATAATATATTTACTAACATGTTTTGTAATTTATCAACTTAATTTTTAATTAAAAAATAACTAAAAATTAAATATGTAAAACTAAACAACAAAACTTACTGTCAAAACTGAGATTAAAATAGAAGATTTTGTGTTCGAAAACATAAATTGATAATAAAATAGCAGAATATTTCCCCTTCGCAAATTGAATACCAATTTCGAACAGTCTTCTATTTTTCAATTCTGCTATTTATTTTTGGGTTGAAGAATAGAAGATAGAAGATTTTTATTGAATAGGGCTCATTATTGTAATAAACTTCGTCCAGAATGGGTTAATTTAATTTATTCATTCATAAAGATGAATTAAAAGTCAACTCCTTTTTTTGCATAAAGTAATGTAAATTAAATTTGTTATACAAATGTTTACATTAATGAATTAAAAAGAAGTGTGGCCTATTGATTTCTAGAAACTACAGTGAGTACCAGAAGATTCGGCTTATTTGTTTTTGAATATAAATAAGCGAACAAAATATCAGATAGTCAGTTTTAATTTGGCAATTAAAAGTGTTGAAAAATATTCGCAAGTGTAAGGAATAATCGGTGGTACTTGAGCCTGGGTACTAATAGTAAAAGAATTTGAACTTAGTGGAATAGTAAATACAGATTTTACGATTCCGTATATTATTGATTCAAATTGTGGGAAAGCGGTGAAGTTTATCGTACATAAATTGGAGACCCTGGAATTTATTGTAATTAAAATCGGAAGTTGCTGTAATTGGTTGATAAATAAAGTTTGAGATTTCTGTTAACTAAAGATCTGTCTTTTTACTGTCGTATTTGCTCAATAATCGAAAAGAACCAACCAAGAGTCGTTACAATATTATTAAATAATAAAATAGTAGACCGGTGATTTGTTTACTGTCATTGTTTCACAATATTCTGTTCATTGCTTATTAGCATTTAGTAACAGGCAAATAATAGTTAAATATGAGTGATTCGGCAGAAGACTCCGATGTGGAAATTGCGACAAATGCAGCGATTTCACTACTGATACCAGCAAAATCAAAAGTGAGATACGAAATGGAGTATAAAAAATTTGAAGATTGGTGCAATGGAAAAATATAAAGGAGGTATGGCAAGTCTGAAAAAGAAAAGTTATCTTCGTTATGGACACATTACTCCATGTTGAGATGTACAATCTCAATTAAGAAAAATGTTGATATATTATATTGATATTATCACAGCCGAGTAACTGAGTTGTGTTAAATAATGCTGTAATAATAATTAGTGCGGTAAAATAAGACCTTATGCAATTATTTCAAATGTCATAATTCATAAAGTTTGACATTACAGAATGATAGTAGATAAATTATATTTATTATAAATTATTAAATAAGATATCGAATACATAGCATCCAAAATTTTTATTCTATCGTAGCGAAAAGACATATTCTTCATTATCTGGGTGCAAGGTAGTGCACCAGCTATTTTCAGCGCAACAAGGATCCTATACAGGGATCGTGTTATTTTTTAAAATCAATAGTATGAAAAGAAGTGTATAGCATAGCTGTGCATGAATTTAGTTTTTCATTGATCAAAGTGTTTTGTTTTTAAAACGTTCTTTTCCGCCTATATGGAATTTTTTTAACAGTCTATTCCTTGACAACGAATGGAGTAACAGAGTTTTTGTGGATTATGTTTATTTTATTGAGTAGAAAATAAACAAATTTTGAGTCTTCCAGTTGGTAGTGGTAGTTGCATAAAAACAAAAATGAGCTTTATATCAAAGAAATCTTGTTTATAGCCAGTAAATCACAATTATAACAGTATTTACCTGTTTCAACGTTTCGAAAACATTTTTAGAACTCGTAGGCTTTTGGGTTAATTGCTGTGTAGATATAAAGTCTTTCAACGCATGGAAATTAGACAAATGTTGTTGTATGTTTAACGATTATTGTAAGTAGTCTATCCTCTTATTGAGTAGTTTATCCTCGCATTAGAAATTCTTGAATGCTCGACTTTCGGCTCAAAAAATTACTAGTTTCAATAATGATACTGTTGACAATAACAGTATAGAGAAACACTCTTGAAATATTATTTTGTGTTTGCTCAGTAGTAAACGTCTAAGAACGTTGGACATCTATTTCACCCCTTACTGTAGCAGGGATTGAACTGTGCATATTTCCCGTTTTGGTCAACAATCTGACTCATTATTATAATCTTGATCAAGATTTGATAACTGTTGAGGTGGGGCATTATTGAAGTATTGATATAATTTTTTTTTTTGTTTGAGCTCCAAATTATAAATTATCATGTATTATCATGCATTCTAATATACATTACCATATAAGTCCTGTTCCGGGACCTTATCTTCATCCCTTGAATTTAAGCAATTGAATTTTCATGTCAATCAATTATTTTACTCTAACCAAACACCAGTTCCTGGTGTAAAGATAGTGTATCCCTACATTATGTTTTCTTTGGTTTTCTTTCTAACATCAGTTATTTTTAAAAGTTCAAGTTGATACTTCAATTATCCTCATCTCTCTCTGAACACCTTGAACATGTTTATGTATATTTATCAAATTTTCATTTTATTAGAGCTTGACAAACACATCTCAAATTACAGAAATAAAACTAAGTTCATTTACCTTACTTATACTCCTTTTGTAGAACACAATTTGATTGATTATACAGAAGTTAAGATTATGTAAGTTGTTGATATTTTACAAGTCAACAAATAAACAGAATATTTCGATTCACATAAATTAAATATATTATAAGTTATATATGATTTAAAATTTAGATTTTTTCTTATTTTTATCGACTAAAATAAAATGTTTTACATTAAATATGTGTCATTGAATATGAACTCTTGACTTATTTAATTGATCTAGATAAAATAAAACTTAATTTTTTGTTTGTGAAACTTAAGTAAAGTTCGCTATGTTCCAAGATGATTGGATGAACTATTTGATTTAAATATTACAACAAACTCATGAAACAGAAACCAATAAAAATGCGTACTGTTAAACTAAGTAATCACTGACATACTACAATGGATGGATCCAGCAAAATTAAATCACAACTTAAAAAACTCTAGAAACCGTACAAAATAAAAAAAATTAAAACCAAACATCATTTTATGTCCTGTCGTAAAAATGTTTTAAATAAATCAGTGGCATGAAATCAGCGGCATCATGCCTCAAACTAATTCTTACCCTCGTTTCACTCGGTATTCGGCTACCGCAACCAGTGAAACGGTCGAGATCCCGCTCTGTCATACTGGCAGATCGCAGAAAGACTTTTTTGTCCAACTGCATGCAAATGGAATAGTTTGCCGGAATCCTTAGTCTCAGGTGGCTTCAACCCGCAATGGTTTAAAAAAAGCGTTCATCAACACCTTAGAACGCCAGTTGTTGTGGGACCCAGGTCTAGACCTAGGTCTTAAAAGGTATTTATGTGTTGTTGTGACACATATTCTAAACCCTATTACACAACACTTTTTATTTTTAAAAAAAAAAATGTTTCGGTTTAAGACTTTTCGTACCTACAAAGCTCTAATACTGCAAAACAAAATAAATTATTGATAATTCAAATTTCCAAAAAATACAAATAAATTTTTTTTTTCACTTTGGTTTTCAAATAAGTTATCATTCGTGAACACGTTCTACTATCCAAAATTTTTTGCGTATACTGTCAATAGTGTCCTTTAGTTGTACTAATTCATACATTTCGAGAACGCAAGATAACCAGATCAGACTTATAGAATCTAACTTTCGGTTAATTGATTAACAAACATTTTAGGGTCTGGTCCTATAAGTTAGGTTACTTACTTATTACATATTATGTTACTTACTCAACACTCAACCTTATGGAATGAAAATTGGTTTTGCCGAAAAATTAATTAAAAACGAATTTTAGAGTAAATGTCCGTAAATTTTAATAAGAACAATCCATAACTTAAGCAAATCATAAGTTTATCTACAAATTTAAGTTTTATAAGAATATGTACATGTGTTTTGAAATTTGTATGTACTATAACAGTGTAATACAAGAGTGTGCAGAATAAGAAAAAATGAGTAACAAATCGTACGAATACAATAAAAAAATAAATAATCAAAAAATTTTCATATAGTATTTTTTTGGGGTGAACGTCCGACCTAGCCGTTTCATTTTAGTTCGTTGTATTTCAATATTTTAAATGTGTGATGTGTGTATAGTACAATACATTTATACCATTTTTTGTGTATATGTACAAATTAATTTAAATACCGAAAAAAATGAAATAATTTTTGGTTGTCAAGGTAAAGTGAGTTGATATTAAAAGATAAAGGAGTTAATTCATAATCATTTCACTCAGCTTTACTATTTTTTTTAAATAAACATTTTAAATTTAGTAGTTTTTCTTCGAAAATGATTTTTTAATTGTCGTGTTTAAGAAAATTATTTGTCTATCAAAATGACCTTGACTGTGAAGTGTTTATTCGGTCAATTATTTAAAGAGAAAATTGTTATTTATTTTATCGGACTTTCAACTTTTTTTCATTGTTATTTTTGACAAGAAATATTATACATATTTCAAATAAAATTTTATTTTCAAAGATATGATTTTATATATTTTTTATCTTTTAAATATTGCGTAAGTTTGTCTATAATGTTGGCAGTTGTGCAAATAAGTCATTTGATATCTCAATTTCTCAGCGTAGTTTTTTTCTGCTCGAACAAAACCAAATAACATCTTGCCATGATGTTTTTTTTAATAAAATGTGTAGTAGGAAATACAATATGCATCACAACAACACATAAAAACCTTTTAAGACCAAGGTTCCACAACAACATGCGTTCGAAGTTGTTATGGATGCAAATCTTTTTATACTTTATTGTATTCACTGACGGCACTTGGCAAAACATGATTAAAAATTTAATTGAAACAAACACTTGTTGTTGTTTTGCAAACAGTATATTTGTAAAGTTTAATCCAAATAACTAAAATTAATTACAAAATTCAAATTAAACCTAACCGCTCAATCGATTTCGGTTTTTACACCATCTACGGGAGCTTCTTAACTACAGTAGTTAATAAGCTCCCGTAGATGGTGTAACAACCGAAATCGATTGAGCGGTTAGGTTTAATTTAAATTTTATAATTAATTTTAGTTATTTGGATTAAACTTAACAAATATACTGTTTGCAAAACAACAACAAGTGTTTGTTTCAATTAAATTATGCAAATCTTTTTGTTTTGTTTTTTTATATTTTTTTTTAAGAATTGACAGTTAAACAAGAAACCTGCAAATTTAAACTCATTTAAATTTGCAGGAACAAAATTAAAATGTGACGCACTCCCTCCGCGGGAGGGACACGGGACGACAAAAAATTCCATAAATGAGTCATTATTTTACATACCGAACAGATGAAAATGTGTCAGTCAGAAAAGTGTTCGGTTTGTAAAAGAATGACCCATATGTGAACTAATTAATATCAACAAAAAATGAAGGATTGGCTAATGAATTACCTAATTTACAAGCGTCAACTGCCAAGTTAGAATGAATATTTTCTAACCAGTTTCGCTCCCCAGCTAGAAAGATTATTTTCTAACTGGTCATATATCCACATACCACAACTCTCCTGGAACCATTTGGATCCAGAAGTCAGTACGTTCCAGAAAAATATTGAGTATACATATATTGCTCACTCAAATTGAACGAAAAAAAACTTAAAGTTCATCAAATTAATTATATTATTTATTAATTCATAATTTAATATTTTAGTTTAAACAATTGAATTGAATGTACCATAATTTATACACCTACACTAGGGGCAGAAAATTTGAGGCAAATTAAATAAATCAAAATAACTTTTGAAGTTGTATACATATCGCATATTTAGATATTTAAATTTGTCTTAACAACCACAATTTGTTGAACATATAACTATATTTCAGGAGTGATTTAAAAAAATTAAAAAAATATATACAGACATTTATGAAAAATAGGCAAAAAATTCCTTAAAGTAAATATCTTGATAAAGTGATTAAGGTACCTGCATTTAAAATTATTGTGTTTTTTTCTAATAAAACTGAGGTTCCTTAGCGTACACACATATTTATATTAAGAAATAACGGTAAATCTATATTTTTTTTTAAATCTTAGCCTGTAAAGGACTTTTTTTTACAATGTTCAGCGATAAAATGATCAAAAGATAAGAATTATCAATAATTCAACGTGAGAGAATATTTGTTTATCACCAAGAAGAATATTCTCAAGTTTAAATTGCTTAAAAATGAATATTTCGCGTTGAGCTGTCCAACGTACGTTTGCGCGCTATCGTGCTCCAGACACTCACGACTCAAAAAAAACGTTCTCGCTGCCCAAAAAATACATCAAAACGCCAAGAAATTGAAATTGCGAATATCTCTCTATTAAATAAACGTCTATCCAGCGAAGTTACTCTGAAGTACAATCAATTCCATGATCCGAAAGCTAGTGTGTCTACAATAAAAAGAAGTGTTCGAGAAAAAGGTCTTAATGAACGAGTTGCCGCACGGAAATCATTACTGCACCATGAAATAAGGAAAAACGGTGAAAATAGGCACTAACACACAAATATTGTTCACCTCAACAGTGATGGAAAGCTATGTGAACCAATAGTTTCTAATGTTTGGAACCAAGCGAAGAATTTCCGTACTACGCAGAGATGAAGAATGATTTAGATGACTGCACAAGAAGACCAGATTGACTGTGAAATATTATGAATTGTGGTTATTATGAATAAGGAAATGTATAGAAACATTCTAGAAACCCAAGTTGTGCCATCTGCTAAGAAACTATTTCGGAATCAATAAGTCTTTATACAGGATAATTACCCCAAACATAAAAGAAAGATATGCACGCAATTTTTAAAGAATTTGGAAAAGAAAAGAGTGCTCACAGTATTGGAGTGGCCACCACCACAAACTCCTGATTGCAACCCCATCGAATTACTATGGGAAGAAATGGATCGGCAGGTTCGAAAAACAAATATTGAATCTATTATTAATCTCTGGGAGATACTCCAGTCGGTGTGGGATAATTTGGATGCAGAATGTCTTGATAAATTAGTCGGTAGAATGCCAAGAATTTATGCAACAATTATTAAAAAAATGAGTGGCTATTTTGATAAGTCCAATATTGGGCTAAATAAACGTAAACGTGGGCTAAATTACTTTTAATTCGGTGTTAAAAAGTTAAAGTTTTATATTTCAATATTATTATAACACAATAAAATGAAGTGCATATTTAATTTTTGCTATTTCACTAAAAATTAAAGGGTGCCTCATACTTTCTGCCTCTACTGTACATTAATTGTTTTATTTATTATTTTAATAAAGAGATATCAAAGGACCTATTTGAAAGAATAAGAAAAGAAAATTCCAAACAAACAGTTTTTTTATAATTATGTATTATATTATATAATTTATAACTACTTAATTATATTTTAACTTAGTATAAAAATTAAAAACCTATATAATCTCTGAAGTAAAAAAGTTTTAACTTTATAAATTCAAATTTTTAAAGCCCTACCCCTTCACTTCGAACATTACAAATGAAAAAAATTCAAAAAAGTTCAAGTTGTAAAGATTGAACAAAAACTATACCGGTCAGCGTATTTTTTAAAATGTTATTTGAGACTTGAGAGTAGAAATTTTGGAAAAAAAAATATTTTTGATCTTGATAAGTGGAGTATGAGAGGTGATTTTTTTCTAGTTCAAAACAATTTTTTTTGTAATTTCCGAAAGTACAGTTTTCGATAACATAATGTCAATCTCTTGTTAGTTTTCGACTTATTATCAAAAATTTATAATCAAACATTTTTTCCTGTCAACCTATCTTCTAATATTGCATAAGCAAAAAATTGAACAAATTCACGGCTGTAGGTTGTGTTGTAAAAATTGAACAAGAACTAATAGCGATCAGTTCATCATTTCAAATACTCTTTAGAGGCGGTTGAGAGCAGAAATAAAAAAAAACGTTCGCAGGTGAGGTGTCACATGAACGGTTATTTTTTTTTAGTCTAAAACAATTTTTTTTGTAATTTTTAAAAGCACAGTTTTGACTTATTTTGTGAAATTTTTGACCTTCACACCATAAAGTTAAATTGAAGACCTTGCAGCAAAAAGGGGTCAGAAACAAATTTTAGCCGTTACTCATTTTTTCAGCTATACAACTTGAACAAAAATTAGGACTATCGTTTAAAGCCATAACGAGGCAGATCCGACGAAAAGCAAACGCGATAAAACAAAATTTGGATTTGCCACCATTTTGGTGCAACAATACTACAAGTCCGGACCTGCCTCCTTTTTGCAACAAATGAAATAATTGCGTAAACTTGTGACAAGTCAAGTCAGTACACCATTCGAGCTCGTCCCAAAAAGACGTACGTTTTGTTAATAAATTAATTTTGTTTAAAATTGAACTTTTGCCATTTGCCCCTGGGCTTCAATTCTGCTCGGACGACTTATTCGATTTTAGTAAATTTTTTAAATGTTTAAAATGTACTGAAACTGCCGAAGATGCCGAAGTGCCGAAAGATGCCGAAAGATGAGGAAATCCTCAAGCACCTTTTCTATTTCTTTTTTTTGGTTTTTCAAATATTTAGTATTTGAATCAAAACATGTTCAAATAACAGAAAGGAGTTTGGCGTGTTGTTTTTCTAGATCGGAGATATATTTTAAACGTCAAAAAATTATCTGTGTTTTTTTCACTGTCATATATACTGGTATATCCGGTATTTCTTTTCTGTGTTTTTTTCATTCTCGAATATATGCCAGATCATATATTTTCTCTCTGAAAACTTTTACAGATATTTTTTTCAAACCAAATGGAAGTCATCGGACACTGGATAAATTTAAAAAAAATGTTGGTAAAGTTTCGATTAAAAACAAATTTAAATTAATTATTTAATAAAATTTAAATTTATTTAAATAATTTTATTTTTCCTCCAAAAAACTCAGAATATTTTATATCTGACAGTTAAATTATCGGAGAAAAAACTTATATTATGTGGACTTTAATCGTTGAAGAAAGTACATTACATAATCAAGGAATATACAATCTTGATTATTGGTATCCTAATTTTAGTTTTATTTCTGCAAATTTTCGGGGTGCAATTGACAATACTTTAATTTTTTTCAGTGTATGGTTCATTAAATTTAGTTACAATTACAAAATACAACTACTACTAAGGTAAAATACTAATTAGATAGACGGATCTACGCCTCGCCTAAATTTTTTTTAACAGTTATGCTTTATATGGGTGTTTTGCCAGACTAAATAGATTATTCCACCGGAAACCATCTTTAGCTGCTTTATACATATACATCTTTATACATCTTTAGCTGCTTTATACCTCATCCATTTTTTTTAGATTGTTCCGCACATCATAGTCCCACCTAAGGCGAGATCTACCTACGAAACAACAAACCCTATGACATACTAAAATACGAAATAAGCTAATATTTCATGATAAGGTGGTAGAACTAAAAATAAAATAAGATTGAAAAAGCAATTTTTTTTAAACTTTCAGGTACAAAACTAAAATTTTGTTTGCCAATAATCCTACTACTAGTGGCATATTCCTGGATCATGTGACGTACGGTCTTACTCAATGATTAAAGTTCGTATATAGAGTTATATGGAAGTTCATTACTTCGAGCAAACAATTATCGTGCCATCACTAAGGAATATTGCAGAACTAGGATTTAGGGTGCTACCGTCGACTGAATAGAGATCATTGCCCACCACGCTTAACGTATCACCTTTACTAGTGATATCTAACTGCTTTTGCCAATGATATGTGATATCTCACGTTAACTCATATTTTTAACACGATATTAACAAGTTTTTAGATTGCAAAAATCTTACATTTATTTAACAATACGGCATTAACAAGAAAATGTTCCTCTTTCGTCCGTATCAGATGTATCATATGATATACATCTGATGTTTCACGTACTAAATATTATAAAAAAACTGTAAACTATCTGAACTCGCTCCGCTACCTTTGTTGCAGAAATAATTTTTAATTATTGGTTAGTTAATGACTTTCCGAATTTCAAACACATTTCAATTTTTGAATCGAACTTATAGATGAAATGATTTCAAAATGTGGCACAAACATTTAGTTTTCGAAAATATATAATTTATCGATTTTACTAAGCTCAAACTCAAACAATGATTTGCTAAAACAAACTGTTTGCACTAACGCGGCAACATCATAAAATAAACTTTTGATGCACATGGCTCCCTTAAAATCGTAAAAGGATAGCCAAACAGTTCCTCAAATTTTTCTCTTAACCTTGATAGTTAAATTAAATTGTATGTTCAAATTTAGTATTGTTGGATCAAAAGAAAAATAAAGAGAGTCTTAGTTATCTTTACAATAAGGGACAGTGAAATAGGTTTTACCCTTTGTGTAAATCCAAAGCTTTAATTTGTCGAGTGGATGCAGATTTTCCGAATTTGATGCGTAGATCGATAAGGTCTTAAACTGACACAAACACTTCTCCTAACAGAAACTGGTAAGTGTATCCAAAAACAAACTCAACAACGGCTTATTCGTTGCAAGAAAGTATCCACAAGTTTAAAGATTATATAAGTATAACAACTATGTTGGGAAGGAACGTTTTATTTGGTTTGTTATCTTAAAATCTTTTAAAGACAATTCATTATTTGTTATTATCAATTAATTATAGATGGGTAATTGAAGAAACTGATGTTGATTATCGCCGTTTATGTTTGATAAATTCTCTTTTATAGCTCTCAAAGATAAATACTAGTATATAGATCCATAATATCGTATTTATAAAAACTTAATTTTTATCCATAATATCGTATTTATAAAAACTTAATTTTTAACCGATAAGACGTTAAGCTGTCTATAGCTATAATTACAAAACATCTCGTCCACTCACTCTTGGCCTAATTAAGTCTTTGAAATAAAAATCATTTACATTACAACATAATACTATTTCAAAGTCCATATGCTAAACATATACAACAGCCTAAATTGTTATCAAAGTTTTACTATCATTATGGTTTTTTTGTCTAATCAATCGTTAAGTTCAATGCCATGAATGCCGCATGTACATAAACATATTCAAAATCAAACTTCCCATATACCAATGATAAAATCTTTAACTTCGAATACAAATCAATCGCCTAAATTTCGAAGAAATACAAAAATATAATCGTATAAAATCTCATTTGATTTGAGCGTCGAAATTTATTAAAAAATAAATTACATAATATTTCTATGTATTTTTTTGTCATTTTAAAACTAAAATGTTTGCAAATATCAAAATCGATTAAATGTACAAAAATAAGGTCGCCGACATCGCCTCAGGGTCGCCATTGTACATTCACCCCGGAAAATTTTTTTTATTCATAAATTTTCTCTCAACACAAACATTTAGAAAAAACTACAACAAATTTGAAACATAAATATAATTTTAGTATATAAATAGAGAAAAACACACCCCACTACAATCAACATAAAATGCATTTCCGAACATTTATTTCTTGGTTTTCCATCTCGTTTTGACATTAAAGCTTACATAAAATTTACTACCCCTACATGTTTTATGAATTCGATCATAAAAATTTTCTTCTCTGGAAAACTCGAAATTATATTTTTCTCTTCCACTTATTGAAAATTATATCTATGAGTTGATTGTATTAAAGGCAGAATAAAAGAATTATTATGACGTCAGGATGATGAAATTTCGCGTATTGTATCCATAGAAACATTTTTCTAATAAAAATAGGCTAGTTACTTATCAATCAAGTCATTTATTTTCAAAACGTCAGCAACACTCATTCAGGCCATGTTTCTATCGAGTCTGACGATTTAAATGATTAATTTGAAAATTTTGTTGTGCAATTTTTTTGTATTTTACTCCATGTTGATTGTTGAACTTTAATGCGTATTAATAGTGTGTGATGTGGTTTTGTGTTGTTGTTGTTTGTATTGTATGCGGAAGTCAATTTTATATAGGTTTAAATATAGAAGAAAATTTATTTTAGAATTGTAAAAATGAAATTGAAAATGTATGATACAAAATGAAATTAGAAATTTTTACGATTTCTCTTTTTAAATTCAATTGATATTTGTTGTTTGTCAAGATTCAAAGCTTACATAGCTTGGATTCATAACATTTTGTAGAAATGGTGTGAGAAACATTTTCGAAGGATACAAAGAAAGTGAATTTACATGGTTGGTTATATTAATAACCTAAATTGAAATTAATACGTGCGATGATAGTTAGTAAAAATTTTGTCGTGATGAATAAAACGATTTTGAATTAACAATCTTTATATGGTTTTAAGGCAATAAAACGCTAATAGTGGTGGAGTTATTAACCTTTTTAGTGTAAAAATGCTTGTATGCATGTTCATTGATTTGTTATTTGTTTTATATAACATGTACTTTATAAGGTTGTACGATTCAAGTTGTACGATTCAAAAATATCTAAAGGTCTTTAACTATTTAACTATGACAGAATGAATAAGCTAGCTTAATATGTTTTGAATCAGTCGGAAAGATCCTAAGCGTAGTTTTTTTATGAATTTGTTGAGCATTCTGCTCCTTAAATAATCGCAAATACATGTCAAATAGAAAATGAAACAATTTGGAAAACTGGATCGAAGGGATTCGTTAAACTAATAATTTTACAAACCTAATTAGTAATTGCATGGTCTTTGAATGTCAGGAACAGATTCGTCGGCGAAAATCAGAGGTAGTCGTTCTGGAAAAAATAAGTTCTACAGCGGGAAATTTGAACAACAAATAGGTGTGACAGTTCTAAAGCTTTTGTTATTGATATTTAAGATTTGTCTAAAAGACGATTCTTTCGAGTTGTATTATAATAGACATACAACTTAGACATAGTTTTTCTGTACTGTCAATCCAGCTGCTGCTGATTACATAGTTTGGTTTGGTGTTATCTATCAATCGAACACAGACAAGCGTTTGCTTAAGCATCGCCGCAGTACTCTATAATTTGACTTGCAATGATGACTTGTACACTGAATAAAAATAATAAAAAACGTGTACACTAAAAGAAAAATTCGGTCACTACTCTTTTGTGCCAACTAAATGTTTCGTGTCAATTTAACTTACAATTTGTTTGTATTAATACAGTCAGTCTGTTAAAACAAAATATGAAGTCACAACAGTCAACAACCAAACTAGATGATCAGAAACAGAAGTGAATAACACGATTCACACTCTTAGAAAGGCTGAACCCATGTTTGTTCTATAATATATTCGAAATTTGACAGATGTATGAGAAGCATGCAATGTGCTGTCTTCACCAAATCTGAGTGCTTGATGTACTAGAGAGATTATCAAATCATTTATGTATGCACGAAACAAAGTTGGTGAAAGTACAGTGCGTTGAAATTGTGAAAACTTTTGATGTTATGTCGGTCAAATGTCTTTTTGATACTGAAACCCAGCCAGGCCTTACCTTAAAAAAATATTGATTAGTTTAATGTCAAAAGTAACAACAAAAAATTCATTGATTTATTTCGCAAGTTGCTACGTCGAGTATCGTTTTATGGAATGACTAAGGAACGCTAGTGTATAGGTTTCATCTTCATAACGACTATTCCAACCTTTCTAGTTGGAAATGACCTACCCCACATCAAACTGATCAAATAATTGATAATACATTCAGTGTAACTATTGTTTATGTATTTTCAATTACATATTTAAATCAAAATGAATTTTAAATTAAAATTAAGCCTTACAATATCATCATTGAATTATTTCTCGTTATTGATTTTTTACTAAAAACATGCATACACACATTTTCCAGTTATAGTTATTATTACGATACAATAGAAGAAGTAGGGAGAAATATACACAAAAGTAAGTTAGAATTAAAAATAGTATTCTATATAAACGTTGGTGAATATATTTAATGTTGTCCCTGGTCATGGTTGTGGTGTAATTTTATTGCAATGCGCAACTTCATAAATCGAAAAAGAGAGAAATACTTCGTTGACTGAGAGTTAGATAATATGTTTGTTAAACCATGTTTAAACGATGTAAATATGCAATGACGATTATTTTTTTTGTGAAAACTAACTTTTATATAATAACGGGTGAACATAAAACTTTAAGCTTATATTTCTCATTTAGAATTAAACTTGACAAACATGAGCAGTTCATTAATTTTTTTATTGTAACTAAGGATTTGAGGTTTGAAATTTAGTTTACGCATAAAAAGCTGACTCTAACCTTTCTCTATATGATTCCTTCACTTTGTTTTTGCTGGTAACTGAACCGATGATGGCAGCCTATAATGGCATAAAATTAATCAATTTACTTAAAGCAATTAGTAATTGACAAAAATTGTTTTTACTTTCTATCTACGTTGCAAACAATTTATTGTATTGATTTATTGATTCTAAAACTATCTGAACGCCGCCGGTTGATTCAAACATAAATGTTTGTTTTTACAATTACCGAGCCTACAATTACCGATCGATTTTTATGAAACAGTGGTTAAAACTTTCAAGTAACATAAGAAAGATTTTATAAGCTTTTGGAGTACATTGGATAAAGGGTTGGGGGGTCCACCATACAACAGGTGGTTTTTTCCACCATGTTTTTTATGTTTGTTGGGAGCATACAACATTCGTTCGTGAATGAATTTTGATGACACTTTGGAAAAAGACGCAAATATGTATGGCAAGGAACTGATTAGTTTTTGAGCGATACTGAACACAGTGGTGGGGCTCCCCCGAGCACCTGTTTTTTTTTTAAAGCTCAATAAAATCTGTACCTGGTTATCAAATTGGATGAAACTTGGTACATAAACACATAGTACGGTTCACAACAGTTCTGCATCCCAACTACCGTTTTTTCTCTTTCGGTAAAAAAATTTTTTGTAATTTTTTGAAGTTTTTTCAGTATCTTTATGCATACAATAATGAAGTGATTATGATGAAACTTATGAAAAAGGTTTCAATTAGTGTGAGAAGATAGTTATCATCTTTGGGGAAACATTGATCAAAGTGACGGGGGATCTACCATACAACTGGTGACATTTCACACTTTGTTTTTAAAGTTTGTTGGGAGCATACAGACTTCATTCATTAATCAATTTTAATGACACTTTGAAAAAAGATGGAGACTTAAATGACAAAGAACTGATTAGTTTTTGGACAATATTGGGATAAGTGGTGGGGAGCCTCCCGAACACCTGTTTATTGTGTCACCATTTTTTCAATGTTTGTTGGGAGCATATAATATTCGTTCGTGAATGAATTTTGATGACACTTTGACAAAAGATCCAAATATGTATGGCAAGGAGCTGATTAGTTTTTGAGCGATAGTGAACATAGTAGTGTGGAGTCCCCGAGTACTTGTTTTTTTTTTTGAAATCTCAATAACACCTGTACCTGATAATCGAATTCGATGAAACTTGGTACATAAGCATTTAGTAGTACGGTTCTGCATCCAAACTTTCGGTTTGTCACTTCCGGTTAAAATTTTGTTCGACTTTTCCTCGCGCAACAGAATTTATGTTTGTTGGGATACTACTGCTTTCTATAATATTTTTATAATTAGAACTACGCGAAATCTATAACATATGGTAAGCCTTTAATTAAAGTATTTGATGGATATTAGCTCACTATATATCCAGAACACTATGTTTCCAGAGCTTTGGTGAAGTCAGCCTATGCATCAGTGTCGCAATATTTTTTTAAATGTTTATATATGTAAGAACTGAATCTAAAAAACATGCTTTAAATTAACCATCCAATGAATTAATTATAAAAGTTTTAAACTCTAAAAAACTTTATCATTCTCATCAGAAATACCCTGATGTAACCCATTCTACTATGTAGACCATTCAAAAATATTACCAAGACAAGATCAGCGACTCTTGTAAAACCAGTGACCGCATCTCTTTACCCACTATCTGCTATCTCAAACTTCTCAGCAGTTAAGAGGCTAGTTTCCGTAGGAAATACAAAATATGTTCAACCTTCGAGCAAGGCTAACTTTTTTCTAGCTTATAAAAACATTTATTATCTGGTTTAAGACAAATTCATCAAATGATTGTATTCATTATTATCCCCATTAAAAAACTAATTAAAACATCACATAATATTATGTGGTCTTTGTTTTTATTGGTAAGTGTAGGGTAGTCGCCAAGTTAAACAGTATGTGCACTGTGCAGTACTGTGTTGTGTAAAAGAAATTACAATATGTATATCAACAACACATAAAAGCCTTTTAAGACCTAAGCTCCACTACAACATACGTTATGATGGACACAAATCTTATTTGTTTGTTTTATATATTTTTTTAAGGAATGATTAATGGCTAAACAATAAATTCTATCACATATGAAATATGACATATGACAATGATAGGATAAGGATAGAGAAAAAAAATTAAATAAGAGATAAGAAACAAATTTGTTAGAAAAATTTGCACGAAAAAAATTATAATTGGGTTGCCAATAATCCAGCTAGTGACATACTCCTCATGTGACGTCCTCTTTTCCTCAATGTTTAAAGCCAACGTGTAGAGTTATATGAAGACTCTTCGAGCAAGCAACGTGCCATCATTACGGAATATGCCAAGATTGTATTGTATGCCTATTGCCAAGATTGTATATGTGGGCAAATTGGTTTAAATTTCTTTCTTGGATAAGTAAGATTTCTTTGATACCCTTGAGAGTCTTGTTTTTTAAGTTATTCTCTGAAACAGAAGTTGCTTTAAAAGGGTTTGCTCGCTTATGATTTTGCATTATGATCGTTTGGCTAGATAATTTTTGATTCCACAGACTTATTGGACGATTAAATTCTTAAACACTTCTTAAATTGTCCATAGATTCCTTTGCGAACTTTTTATTTCAAAACTTATTATATGCCATTTTGGTAACAAATAAGAAATAACAACTATAAGAGAAGAAATAAAAAAAAGGAAAATAACTTTTTTACAACCAACTCTTAAAAAGTGTTGAATTCAATTGATAATATTAAAACTTATTATTTGGTTATAATGCAATTAAATACTTATTATCCTGTTAGAATACAGTAAATTACTGATTATTCTATTTGTAGAACTTTTGTTCTCTTTCAAAAGATAATTATTTTTTGGCATCTCTCTTCTAGGATAACACTCTTCTAAGAGCACATTTGCGTACACCAAACTCATGTTATCCAGGACGTTGATGTATAGGCTACAAACGCAAACTCTGAAACAAATTGACGAATCATAACTAACCGTTTATGAATGTATAACCGACAATCTCTGATTGAATTAAGCTAGACAATGGAATGTACTGCACCCGCTAAAATATTGAAAATATTCATTTCATTTCACCCTAAGGAGTGTCTGATTCAATCAGTTGTTTTTCTCCAACTTTGTTCATATTTTAAGAGCTAGATAGCAGTAAAAAATGAAAGAATAAGTGAACTTTAGTACGATCTTTAGCCAAACAAGGATTGCTCTATAGGTAGATTCTCCCAATGGAAGAGAAATAACTTCATGACCAAAAAATACCCCTGTTGTAAAAAATTTGCTTTAAAACAAACTTTTTAAAAAAAGTGAGAAAAGTCAGCAGTTGCATGGTGGACCCGTCGCCACTTTGGTTGCCTCAAAAGCAGTCATCTTTATCTTCTCACACTAATTGAAACCTTTTTCATAAGTTTCAGCATAATCACTTAATTATTGTAGGCTGTAGTGTGGATAAAGACATTGAAAAACTGCGAAAAAATGTAAAAGAAAAATTTTGCCGGAAGTTGAGATGCGGACCTGTTGTTAACTATACTAAATGCTTATGTTCTCCATTCAATTCAATTATCAGATGCAAGTGCTATTGAGCTTTCAAAAAATAAGTGCTCGGGAAAATGAGTTCAATATCGCTCAAAACCTAATCAGCCCCTTGCCACACATATTTGCATCTTTTGTCAAAGTGTCATCAAAATTAATTAACGAACGAATGTTGTATCCTCAAACCGCATTTTTGGAACGTCTTAACTGCGTGCGTTTTTCGTTCATAAACTCCTGAAAAAATCTGTCGAAAAAAAGAAAATGTTCACTCCGAAAGCGTATTGAGCTGATGAAACCATATTGGCACTATTGTCCAAGTTCACTTTAGTTAGAGCAGGTTAATCTATTGTTCCTGGGTTAACAAAAGTGATTATTCCGTCTGCTTCAGTCTAGTGCAAATACAGCTGCAGTGAATCGGTTAGAGCTAGTAACTGTTGGTAAATATGCTGGACAAAAGGTATTAAACAATTCCAGCAATATGCAGGCAATATTTGAATAACAGTCGAATACCTAAACTAAACTATCTTGAAAATATTTTATTTTTAATAGTTTTAAACAAAGCTGAAACAGAATTTTAATATGAGAATGTAAAGCTTACTTTTCAACATATGAACTTCTAGTAATCGTGTAAATTTTTTATTTGGCTTTTATCGCTTGTCTAATGTGTTAAGACAATTTTTAAACTGATTTATTTAGAATTTCAAAAGCTTTTAACAAAATGTTTTTGAGAAACTCTAAAGCTTTGATTCGGTGAAATCTTTTAAACAATGTTTAATGCAGTTTTTACCTAAGTTGAAGTAAAATGTTAAATATTCATATATGTTTGCATGCGGAAACTGAACAAACTTTTACGTATTTATGTGTCTATAGCAAAACAAAGAACCCAAGTTCAGAGTTTGATAGAGATCTACTGCAGTAGTCGAATAACATAACAGAGCAGAAACTGAACTTGAACAATTTTCATTTTTGCAGTATTCTGGCCAAGATTTATGACATACAAAACAATTTGCTTGCAAAAAAAAGTTTTTTAAAAAATTAGATCGTGTTCTAGTAATTTGGGCTAATTATTTGTATACGCGAATAATATGAATGTATCGTTTCCAATAAATAAATACATAACTATGGATATATATATGAAAAAAATGTTTTCTAGTAAACAATAAGAAAACATTTAAACGATAAACCTAACAAAACATATGAGATTAGGCGCAATTGTCGAAACCTTTTTTTATTTTAATGAAACATTCAATTATCCGGCATCTCGATTATCCGAAACGATCTAGTTCCAAACTATTGCATATAACTGGCTTTTTACCGGAACGAGCATTTGATTTGCTAGTCATCATCTATTGAATACACGCACCAATTCTCACGTGAACCGAAGAGTAACGTAGTTTTATGAAAGGCAATCAGGCCTCAATAAAAAGCCATCTATAGTGATAACTCTTTTATAACAGTATTAATATGCCACATATTGTAATTCCTATTACCTAACCTTTTTTATAATAAAAAAGATAGCATCATTTCATTAAATTTTATGAATGTTACTTCATATTAACAACATTTTGGAATGTTTTGCATGCCTTGGGTGTCACCCAAGTTCCGATACAGTATTTTTTCTTATGTAAAGTCTGTGAATTAGGGCATTCATTTAAGTTTTTAAGACAAGGAAGCATTATGATTGTTGCCCCACTTGTGCTTTGTTATGTTGAAGTCCAGAATCTGAGAAAAAGCACTCCTTTATATATAAAAGCTTCTTATTAATCTCGGATAGGTAAATATGAAACTATCGATGTAAATTACGAAAATTACGAATTGTTTGATTATTATTTGTTTTATTAATAATTGAATCAACATGTTTGAGTCCCACCACATGAATCAATAGCTTTGAATTTCTCAAGAATCAAAAAAAATGGCCTTTTATATGACACCCCACTCAAGGTCAAAAATATTTTTTTTTCAAAATTTCTACTCCAAAATTTGCATATTTTTTGCTTAAAAAACTTTCATTTAAATGTGATTACGACTAGCAACATTGAATTTGGAGAAATCTTGATGGTCGGGATTGGTATGTGAGACCAAAATCTAGATTATTGCATTATAAGTTTGTCAAAAAAATGTTGTCAAGTGTGTCAAAAGACAGATTTTTATTTATTTTTTTATCCAATTTTTTTGAAAAAAATTAAATTAAAATTTTGTTTGATGAAAAAAAATTTAATCTTTGATTTTGTAATAATTTTTAGAATATTTTTAGAATTATGAAAAAAGTTTGATTTTATTTAATTTTTACAATATTTTTGGAATTTTGAAAGAAATATGAATTTGTGATTTTGTAATATTTGCTCGAAACGCTAAATGGAGAGGTTTTTGAGTAGTTTGCTGAGTGTATCATCTTTTCACTAAATTATGTTAATTCATGATCTGTTATAATTTTCCGGCAACGTATTGATGTTTCGATTTAGATTTGTAATAAATTTCTAAACAGATATAAAAAATACTTGTACTTTAACAAAGAGTTATGTTTGATATAGATCGCTGCCCAAAACTAAAAACCATGTCCTCATAAAAGTTTTTTGCCGAAAACTATATCAAAATCCTTAACCCAGACCGAAGTCTTGATATCTCAGAGCTGTGCGATTTCAGCCCCTCCAAATTTTTCATATTATTATATACACGGAACCCTCGGCGACCGAGTTATATTCGCACTTAACCCGACTTTTTACTATACATGCAGAATGATTAACTAAGGACCAGGTCTAAAAACACATATTATGAGCAATGTACAGGAAAATTGCCTCCGTCAGAAATCGAACCCGGCACTCTTGAGTTATAAGGCTAGTGCTCTAGCAACAAAACCAGAACAAAAGATTTGGAACGGCGATGGCGATAGGTTAACACATGGAGAACAATCGCTTCCGACTTTGAACCAGACAAATAGAACTGCGGCAAACATTGCTCATCTTTGGATTGCAGTATGGCACTTTAACTTTATAATCTACTGCACGCATACATATAGCAAAATTAAAGGAGAAGATAACACATATTGTCCCAAGAATCATTGATTGTAGTCAATCTACTCTCGTCTCAACAGTGCAATGTTCATTATGCAGATTATAGTGAATTTATTTTTTTTTAATTCAAGTTTTGCTAATTTATTTTCTAATTAATTTCTGAACACTGAAGCAGTTTTTGGTCTGAACCATAACTGAAATTTCTTGTATTTGTTCTGTACGTCTATACCAACCGGCGTTTCCCTGTGAATTGAGAATTGAGAAAAAGTTGCAATAAATGAAATAAAGAAATATTTTTTAATACGGCTAATAGTATTTCACGGCTGGTGTTTATTTTTGATGATTATAGTAATAGACAATTTTTCTAACAAAACCATCACTACCTCTTTAGTTGTATGCTCAATATGAGTATGTAGTGTGCTTTGATTTTTAATTCTTGCACTTGTTTAACAAGTTTCTCAAATGAGACAAATACAACTTTTTCCGTTTATAAAACATTCAGCAACTTTTGTTCTTATGACAGGCTGCAAGCTTTAATGGGCTTCATAGTTCTAAAACAAAATATTTAGCTTCATGTTTAGTCTTTATTTATTTTTGATAGTAATGTTTGATTTTAAACTGTTATTTATTAGATAATCTATTTAAGATTGAATTAACTATAAAGAGGTTGAGCTTTTTTAAAAATTTATTCAGTTGAAATTTGAATTCATTTTCATTCCAAATCAATCCAGAAACTCTGCGAAAACCAATTCTTACTAAAGACTTAAATTTTTCTAAACTGTTGACATCTTTACAAAAGTTATAATCCATTGTAAAAGCAGGACATATTAAAATATTTCCCCAAATTCAAATGATTTTTTGTTTTCCTATAACATGTTAATTTTCAATTTTTTAATTCTTGCGACATAATTGAATCATTTAAAAAACCTGCATCTATTAATACGAGTTATGTTTTCGATTCGACTAGTATAACTCTACTAAATATATTAAAATTATCAAATTGCTATAAAACTCAATTTTTTTAAAACATAAAATTTAATCGCCCAAATGAAGACTAAAAAAAATAAAACTCTTTAATACATACCAGGCGTCTACACTTTTATTAAAAATTAGCATGAACATATAAATCTTTTGCAAAGCTTTCACTTTAGAATTTTTATAAAATCTAATAATAGCATTGTAGTTCATGATACATTATTTAAGATAAAATTTGTATGTTGAATAGCGAATTTTATGTAACAGAATAATAAAAGTAAAACATGAAGTTGAAAGCTTTTAGAGCCTTTGCGGATTAATTTTCTTCTATTTTTATTGTTTTAATGAAAAGTTTGAAAAGTCACCGTTAAAAATGTCTTTTCAGATAAGGGTCACAATATTAACAGTAAGAAATCTGAAATTAATGAAATGCAAAGCGCTTTATCTGATTTATTTGATTAATCAAAATTTGACTTCTCTAAAAATGTTTAAGCTTTTAGGCCAACAACTTAAAATTATTCAATTTAAAAGCAAAAGATTATCTCAATTTAATTACCCATCGTTAATGTTATTACATAACAATTTTGCTATTTCAACGATCCGATCCAATACAAAAAACATTCAAAACAAAAATATTGCATCATCATTATAATAATAATACATAATCTACTTTCTTCTCTTCATCAATCAAAAAGCGAATTACTATTTTTGCTTAATATTTATTTTAATTTTTTTTAAATAAAATGACGCAACATTGCAATTCTGTTTTATTTTTGAAAAGGTCATTGAACTGTTAATATACCTTTTCATTAAAAAAAATATTTAGAAATTTGTCATTGAAAAAGTTTTGTATATAAACAAATATTTGCATATTTTTGCTTTACAATAAAGTGAAAGTAATAGAACGACTTTTGTAGTGGTAATAATAATCTCGCGAAGTTTAAAAATATAATTATTTAGTTATAGTTTTGTGTTATAACATTTACCAATTACTTGAAAATTTTATGATTGAATGTTAGGGAAATTTTGTCTTCATTTTTAGTTTATTGAGGAAGTTTGAATAGATAACGTTTTAAAATTATCTATTATTTCCTGGTTTGGCTATTGTGCTATGTGTTTTTATTAGAAAATTTAGGGCACATCTGCTTCTCAAAACTTTTAAAAAATTCTTTTCTTAATAGAATTCGCAAGAGAAAGTTACAAATTTCGAATTGAGTTGTGTAACTTGTTTAAAGATTTTTTTAATTTACTTACATCTGTAATAATATTGAAAATTTATTTTATTGTATAATAAATGCATTAAAATTTTGTTTGATTTTTCCTACCATAAACTTCATAATAGACATTGCATAATAGTTCGTTGACCGTTGTTTCAAATATTTTTGAAAAACAGTAAATTTTGGGTCGGATTAAATAATGAAACTTCTGACCTTAATTTTTCTGGTTTTGTCTTTAGATTAGTTTGTATTAACATGTAACCATTAATTTTTAAGAAGTATATATATGTGAGTTCTATTGAGTCGCAATTATTTACAGCAATCTCTATTCTTATGAATTCAGTTCATTTTATTCGCACGAATTATATATTTTAATGTTTTACTTTGAAATAGTTTAATTTTTCAATCGAGAGCATGTTTCTAAAAAATTCCTTAACTGTTTTTTTAAAGTGCGGTAATAATATCATACAACAATGTATCTTCCCGCATGAAGGGATCAATTTGTGTTGATTTGTAAATTTTTTTATTTTTTATCTATGGATGTGATTGCAAATTTGGGGCGATATTTAAAAACCGGGGTTTCGGTTTTTCCTACAAAAAAACGGGTTCCGGTTCCGGTTTAAAACAAAATATATTAATTTATACAAAATGTTTACCAGAGTTTAAAAAACAACAATTTGAACAAAATCTATTCAAGTTTATTTCACGTTTGTTTCAAATGCAAATAATAAATAATTCAGTCAAAAATAAAATAATAAAACAAAAATATTTTTATAAGAAATAATAGCTATTAATGTATTAAGGGCGTAAAGTATGTCTTTTTCGGCTAACGCCTCGAGCAACAATCACTCGAAAGCAAAATAGCTACTTTATGCCCGAATTCCATACAAGATTTTTTGTACGACTAAAGCCGGGCATTCACATACAACAGAAACAGAAACTGAAACTGAAAACCATTCAAAATTCAAAACTCCATTATCAAAATTTAAAATAATAATAAATATTATGCGACAGTTTCTGGAACAGAAACAATTAAATTTTAATTGTTTCTGTTTCAGACAAAACAGACGAATTTTCAGTTTCTGTTTCAGTTTCTAAATTCGATTTCTGTTTCAGTTGCTGTCAAATTTGTATGAAATTCAGATTCGGTTTCTGTTTCTGTTGTATGTGAATGCACGGCTTAAGATTCTGTATTATTCTGTATACATATATTTACACTAAATAGTAAAATATTTTTTTAGAAAATTATTTTATCGAAGTAGTTTTTCAAAATAATAGTAATGACAATTCAACTCAAAAACAAAAGTTTCAATAAGGTCCAATCAAAACGCTTCATTTACTATTTTTTAGCAAATCAAAACGATTTGTTTCGATTATTTTTTTCTGTTAGGAAGGAACAGCGAATATTTTCGAATATTTTCCGCCTACTTTAATATATTAATTTAAAACCAAAATGCATATACAAAATTATGTGAAAATGCAATTTGCAAATAGTAAAAATGTCCGTTTTCATTCATAAATGATTGCATGTTTATGTTTATTTTTCAAAAATAAATTACAAATTTATAACATTTATGCGCCTACTAAGATGAAATAATATTTAATTTTGTTTGACAACAAAGGAATATGTTGTATGAAATAATGTTACTATTTCTGTTCGTTAAATTGTCTGCTAAATACAACTCGTCATCAAATTATTAGTCGATTATTTTTCAACATTACCACTCATGCCATTTGAGGTCAAAAATTTCCCTCGTGCGCTACGCGCACTCGGGACCTCAAATGACATTCCTAATAATGATTATGAAAAATAATCGACTATTATTTGACGACTCGTTATATTATATATGATAATAATTTTAGCCATTTTTATTTCAATTTTAGACATTGTTATTTCAATTGGAAAAAGACCGGCTTTACGCACATCTTTTGAATCGTAAAAGTGCATTTTACGGTTAACTCTTACAAAAAATAATAAATACAATTATTTATTTTTCTGTATTGAAAAGTGTTATCTCATTAAACACAACATGTCTATTGTGTTATCAACTAGACGTGATCGAATTTTTGTGCATATTACTCCTGATGCCGAAAATCCTCTTTCTGCTTCCACTCTTGTCGGTGGTATCGAAAACACAAAATTGTACATCTGTACATCGAGTTCCGAGCGTCTGATCTCCCATTCGTTTCAAACTGGGTCAACTCACGACGAACCTTCGTGTTTAAACTAATATCATTTTCGTCTTTTTTCTGTGGTTGAACCGGTTTTTATTTTCATTTCATTTTTATGTGAATACGTGATGTAAAATTACTAATTGGGCAAATTTTTTGTTAGTAATAATACCGGTTTTTAAGGGTAATAAAACCCGATATAAAATAAAACAAAAACCGGGTTTTTGGATACCGGAAAAACCGGGTTGCATTCACTAAATGTGACAACACCGTCAACTCCAGACCCTGTTAGTGACATACGAGTTAACCTGAGATATCACATACTACTATCAATAGCTGTGAGATATCACCAACTAAGGTGATATTGGGGGCACTGGCGGATGAACTTTATTCAGTCAATGGCAAAACCCTCAATCTTAGTAATGGAATATTCCTTGATGATGGCACACTATTGTTTACTTGAAAAACGAGCAGTCACATAACACTAAATCTGGGTTTAATAATTGAGAAAGACAGTTCGTCACATAATCAAGGAATGTATATCATTAACCTCATTATGTGTAATACAATTTTAGTTTTGATCGGTTACATTTTTGTAAAAAATGCACGTTAAGTCAGATATACCAGTGACACTAAAACTGATAAGACTATAAAGGTGTTTGCTTGAGAGGGAATTGCTAGTAGTGGTGAGACGACTCAGACGACTGAGGACATAAAATAAAGTTTGTTGGTTTTACCTATTTTAGAAGACTGCTAGAGTTAGTCAATTATTCGGGGATATTTATACATAAAACCTTTACACAAAAGAAGTTTGGCATAATGAAATTTGCATTTTACTCAAGACCATAGCATAAGACTATAGCATTCTTTTAAAAAATACAATTTTGACAAGTTTGTGACATAAAATACAGTTTTTATACAGATTCGTTTTTTCCCTTTTTCCGTAGCAGTGCAAAAAATAGCCGAACAACTTACCGCGGTAAAAGATGCTCATAATACAGGTCTGCTTATTAAACTGTGGAATGTGCTAGAGTTTCCAGATGATGACAAAAACTAGCATCGCACAGAAACAGGGAATATTCTAATAGTATAGATAACACTGCACTCAAAAAAATAAAAGTCACTTTTACAAAATTTTTATAAATATACAACACACAAAATTTTTTGATAAAACTACAATTTTTTTCCGTCAAATTTTCCGTTTCCCGCATGGAGGGATCAGTTTTTATAATTTTGACATTTTTTTTTTTATTTTTGATCTACGGGTGTGACAACCCCGCGTACTCCAGTCCCTGCTATTGACATACGAGTTGACGTGAGATATCACACACCACTGGCAATAGCAGTGAGATATCACTAGCCAAGGTGACATCTTAGGGGTGGTGGCGGATGAACTGTATTCAGTCAACGGTAGCACCCTCAATCTTAGCTGTTAAATAATCATTGATGAGGAGACGCTATTTCTTGAAGAAGTTAGCCTTCATATAATTATGTGTGGGCTTTAATCTTTAAGAAAGAGAGTGCGTCACAGGATCAAGGAATATGCAACCGGCTGGATTATTAGCAACTACATTTTTGTTTTGTTTCAGCAAATTTTTGTAATAATTTGCTATTTACTTTTTAATTTATTTTTATTTTCTCTATTCTATCATAAAATATTGGCCTATGTCATATTTTGTCAGTGATAGGATTTTTTTTTTAGTTATCCATTCTTTATCAAAAAATATAAAAATACAAAAAAAGAAAGATTTACGTCCATCAACACCTTTGAACGTATGTTGTTGTGGGACCTTGGTCTTAAAAGGTTTTTATGTGTTATTGTGACACATATTGTAATTCCTACTACACAACACATTTTATTAAAAAAAAAAAAAAAATCCAAAAACAATTTGTAAATCAAATAAATTTTTGGTTTTTTCAAATAATTCTTTTAGTACTTAGTCTACAATATTTTTAAACTAACAAATTAGTCCAGCAACTTTGTCGGCTGAGAGTATGGGGTAGTATGCGTCAAATCCGGTAGCTCTGATTTTTTGCAGACTTGTTTATGGTGTTGGCCTAATGAATAATCCAAGTTTGTGACCTCGAGCGCCGAACGCAACTTTGTCAAAAATCGAAAAAATCGTTATTTTTTCAAATTTTGGCGATTAAAACCTTAAAGGACTAGTTTTTTCTTTATACTTTCTTAAGACGTTTTTAAAGTAGACTAAATATGATACTAGAACTGTTTTTGTAGACCCAATAGTTTACCGAGATTAAGCTTCAAAAATCGAAACAATCGTTATTTTTTCAAGTTTTGGCGATTATGGCCTTAAAGGACTAGTTTTTGAAAAAACTTTCTTAGGACGTTTTTAAAGTAGACTAAATTTGCTACAATATGATACTAGAATTGTCTCTGCAAACCCAATAGTTTCCGAGATTGAGCCTTTCAAAGTTAATTATTTTTTTAACTTCGCAATATTTTGCAATATTTTAGAATTCACTCGAAATTCATTCAAAACGACAGAATTGCAACCTGATGTGACCGCATCCACACTTGTGGTGAAAATTAGTGAAGAGGCGGCTAATAAACGCACTGAAAATGCCCTCGAAAGTATTACTGATTAAACAGAAGAAGAACTACGATTAGCGGTAAAAGTAGACAACCTTTTCTGCCAATGAACACAGCGAATTATTTGTGCGTTGTCCATGTTCTCTTCCTTCATTTCATAGAGTTTCAACTGTGACGATTATGCCGTTTTTCTAAATACCTAAAGCTCTCGTTAAGGCAGAAAAAAACGTTTATGGAGGCAAACCTCCATATCTTGAATACAAATTAACTTTCAACTTGCATCTAAATCAATACTACATTGTAAGTGTTAACTACAAGGTTATAGTGAAATAACTCTAGTATGCAAGTAAAGAGGCGTACATACAACTAGGAGTAAAAAGCACGAAACTGAACCTAAAAGGCGCTTCTTTAATAAATTTATATTATTATATTCAAGAAAACGTTGCCGTAGAAAATATAGGGTAGCCAAAGCAAGCATTAATGTGAAGACAGATAACGATGATTTGGGACAGTACATTTTTAAGTTGTTATGACTCACCATATCGGATCATAGGACAATGATGTTTGCACTTAACAGTAAAAGTGATATTTGTGCTTGAGAAAGGTGCGGCACAAATTGAAAAATTTTAAGAAACAAAAAATACAGTCTGTATTAACATCTACTACAATTAACAAGCTGTAAAAAACGTGAATTTGACAAGTACAAAAGTGTATGACACAATCAATGAACAAAAGGAGATTTCCCGCTTACAGTCAAAAATATGACTACTCTTCAATAAACTAAATCACAAAGAAAAGAGAACTAAGTACAGACAACGTACGAAATTATAATCACTTATAATAAACAAATTTGAAGGCCACAAAGAGGAAGTTTAAAAGAATAACTGAATAACAACTGAATAGTTGTGAGACCATGGTCAAATTCATGTGAGGCCCTCTATAAAGAAATCCAAGTTATCAAAAATTTAGATTTTATTGTAAATTTTGAACTAATAAAAACCTTTCATTCCTAATAAAATTCGTTCGCCAAGGGTTCCGTGAATGTAAAAGAACACAATATTAAAAATAATTGACAAAAATTTGTGTTGTAATGTCTTTATATTGCCAGACCATAGACGCATAACAAAATAAACGTTCAATCGTAAATGGTAAATGTAAATTACTATCACATATACATTGATCGAAAATCACACCAAAAATGTTGCTTCAGCTGTTTATGGTAACTCAAGTAAAAATTCAATTACATCAGCTTGTAAATGGTTTAAATATGATTTTTTTATCGGTCAATCAAGTGTTGAAATTAAGGGGGTGGAGAGGCTACACACTAAAAATATTTTTTTTACAATAACACAAAAACTGTGCATTGCAAAATTCTATAACACAAAAACTGTGCATTGCAACATTCTTAAATTAAGTGGTCCTTCATATGACACCCACTCATTTGGGTCAAAAATGTTTGTTTTTACTCTCCTCACACCCATCCCCTAAACACACAAAAATATAATTATTTGAGACTTCGCTATGATTTTCATTTAAAATTTACCAATCTTCCTGTCTCTGTGAATTTTTTCAAATTTTTCTGTCTATCATCGTCGAAACGTAGGTGGAACGGTCTGAAAGTTGCGCTTTTTTCGGCGTAACGGTCTGAAAGTTGCGCTTTTTTGACAATAACTCAAAAACTGTGCATCGCAAAATTCTAAAAAAAAATTGCAATGATTTCTAAAATATGTGTTCTTTCAAATGACACCCCACTCGCTTGAGTCAAAAATGTTTTTTTACCCTCTCCACCCCCGTCCCCTAAACACACAGAAATATAATTATTTGAGACTTTGCTATAGTTTTCATTCAAAATTTACCAAATTTCCTAACTGTATGAACTTTTACAAATTTTTCTGTCAATCAGTGTCGAAACGTAGGGGGGAGGGGGGGGGGGGGGGAGACCGGTCTGAAAGTTACACTTTTTTGACAATAACTCAAAAACTGTGCGGCGCAAAATTCTAAAAAAAAATTGCAATGATTTCTAAATTAGGTGCTCTTTCAAATGACACATCACTTGACCTGGTTTTAAATAGTGTTTTTACTCCTTCTCCTTTCCACGCTCTTAATAAATATAATTATGAGTATGTGACACTTTTATATATTTTTATTAAAAACTTACTGATTTTTCTATCATTCCAAATACTTTTGAAGATTTTCGACCAGTTAGGTTCGGAGCTAATCGATGTAAGAAAACACGAAGAAAACGTCATTATTCAAATTTGTACAAAAAATGGTGAGGTGAAAAATTCCAAAATAAATTTTTAAGGAATACTGAAATTAAGCCCTTTCATATGATACCCTACTTGAATCTATAAAAAATGTATTTTCTCAATCGTAACCCTGTAAACCAAACGAAAACCGCTTTAGTTTTATTTGTATCTTACATCATCTGTAGATAGGTTAGTTTTATACGCACCTCAAACTTCAGGTCCGTAGCATTTATAGTTTACGAGATAATCGTTTGTGAAAAACTCGTTTTACTCTCACCAATAGGGTTCGTTATAAAAAACGGAACCCTAAAAACCTACAACGAATTTGTAAATATTTACAGCCTTGATTACGGATACTTCTATAGATTAACAATAGTAAAATAAAATCTTTGTATAAACATAGAATGACAATCTGATTTTAAAATATGCAATAACTAAAAAGTAGAATGTATAAAGAAAAAATTAAACCTTAAGCTGACTCTGCATTAGTGTTTTCCATCTGTTGTTCTAACCAAAATAGAATGAGAAACTATGATTAATTTTTAAAGGCGAATTACCCAAACAATTTTTAATGGAAAAAAATATGTTATAGCTTTTATGGCTTTTTGACATTTCACATTTTATTTCAAAATTCAATATTATTTCACCTATATTTGTTGAGATATAGTGGTGCTTATTTATTATTTTAATTGTGATTTATTTTTAGCAGCGTTTCGAACCCGAACCGAACCTGAACCCGCTCCGGAGCAAGATTTTTTTTAAATTGTGTGAACCCGAACCCGAACCCAATCAAAAACTCGGTTCAGGTTCAATTTTTAATATAGGAAATTTAGGAAGATTGCGTAAGAAATTTCATATTTGTCAGAATTGTTTTTGTTTCAAACAAGATTATTTTGGTTATTATTTGTTTCAGTAGAGAATAGTGAATAGTGAAAATCAAATGAAAATTTTTTTCCAAAATAAATATGTGTGTAACATAAATACGGTATGTAATGTAACATAAAAAAATAATGAATTCATAAAAAAAATTCGAAAAAATTGTTTTTTTTGTAACAAATTTGAACCCGAACCCAAACCCGAACCAAACCCGAACCCACTAAATTTTAATGTATTGAACCTGAACCTGAGCCTGCACCCAAATTTTTCTGGGTTCGAAACACTGGTTTTTAGGGTTCCGTTGTTTATAACGAACCCTATTGGTGAGAGTACAACGTGTTTTTCGCATTATTTCGATTATCTCGTAAACCAATAATCCTATGGACCTAAAATTTGAGGTGCTTATAAAACTAACTTATTCACACAAGATGACAGGCTAAAAAATAAATAAACTTGTTTTCGTTTGTTTTACAGAGTGAAGCCTTCGAGAAAATATATTTTTTTATCGAGACGAATAGGGTATCATATGAAAGGGCTCCACTTCAGTATTCCTGAAAAATGTATTTTGCCATTTTACACCCCACCATTTTTTGTATAATTTTGAACAATTACGTTTTCTTTATGTTTTATTGCCTCGATTAACTCCGACCCTACTCGATCGAAAATCTTAATAGTTATTTATGTATTAAGGGCATAAAGTATGTCTTTTCCGCTTGAGAGTGAAATTGTTGCTCGAGGCGTTAGGCGAATATACTTTATGCCTGAGTTGCATACAAGATTTTTTGTACGAGTAAGATTCTGTACTATTTGCATAAATAAAAATGCATATATTTACACAAAATAGTAAAATATTTTTTTAGAAAATTATTTTATCCAAGTAGTTTTTCGAAATAATAACTTTAGGCATTGTTATTTCAATTTTAGGCATTGTTATTTCAATTTTGGCAGTGTTATTTCAATAGGAAAAAAAGGTCTGCTTTACGAACAATTTTTGAATCCCAAAAGTGCATTTTACGGTTTACTCCGAGAAAAAATATATTTGGAATATGATAGAAAAATGGGTAAGTTTTTATGAAAAATATAGAAAAGTTTCAAATACTCATAATTATATTTGTTAAGGGGGTGGTAATGAGAAGGAGGAAAACATCAATTAAAACCAGGTCAAGTGGGGGTCATTTAAAAGAGCACCTAATTTAAGAAACATTGTATTTTTTTTTAGAATTTTGCAATACATAGTTTTTGAATTATTGCCAAAGAAGTGCAACACAAAGTTGGTCCCCCTTTTGGATTTCGAGCTTAATTGACAGAAAATTTGGAAAAAATTCACGGAGATAGGAAATTTGATAAACTCTGAACGACAATTATAGCGAAGCTTCAAATAATTATATTTCTGTGCTTTTAAGAAATCCTTCTCCACTCCGAAAGGTGAAAAAAAACTTTTTTGACCCAAACGAGTGGAGTGAGTTTTGAGTTATTGTCAAAAAAGTGCAATTTTCAGATCGTTCAACTCGCCTACGTTTTGCCGCTAATTGACAAAAAAATTTGAAAAAATTCACAGAGACGGGAATTTGGTAAATTTTGAACAAAAATTATAGCGAAGTCTCAAATAATTATATTTCTGTGTGTTTAAGGGATGGGGTTAAAGAGCGAAAAAAAACCTTTTTTGACCCAAACGAGTGGGGGGGGATGTATTTGATTGTACTGAACTCTGAAACAATTTTTTTTTGAAACTCGATTGTATTTTATTAAAAAATTCAATAAAACATATTCGCTCTGACTGTATAAAAAATATAAAAAATAAATAAATTCAAACTAAGGCGCATGTCCATCTTTCGAATATTGAAAAAGGCAGAGGCTAGAATGATTTAATTGAATTAAATTTTCATTGAGAAAAAATTAGTTTTTTATTATTGTTTTTTGGTTTCATAATTCTCAATAGTATAAAATTTGTGCCTTTCATTGTAGATATCGAATTTAAATAAAATTGATTTAATGGCTTGGAATTAATAGTACAAGAAAATAACTTAAAATTCATTAAATTTTGTTCCTTTTTTTTTCAATGAATTCGAGTATAATTTAATTTAAATTAATACATTTTTCTGTTACTTTACTTTATTCTCTTACAAATTTGTTTGCATCGTTTGCTGGTGGGTGGGTGGTTGGATGATAGAAACTTTGTGAGTGTGTGAATGATAAAAACGCATGGTAGGTTGATAAAACTTTGGTACATAATTCAGGTTAACTTGAAAATGGAAGATCTTGAATCATTTTAAAATTGGACAAAATGACGAGGGGTCTCCCGAGCACCTTTAGGTTTGAATCTTAAATAACTTTTAATTCTGCCTTTCAATCTTATTGAGACTTGGTGCATAAGGTTTTACTGTGTCCAATATCGGTACTGTGTCCAATATCAAAAAGCTTTTAAAAAGTAAAAAATTTGTTTAAGTCTTTATTCCTACTGTAGTCTACAGTTACAGATTGATTTTCATGAAACGTTGGTAAAAGGTTTTAATCAATCGGAGTACATTGGACACAGGGGTTGGGACTTTACCATATAATAGCTGATGTTTTTCACTTTGTTTTTGTTTGTTTTTTTTTTGCAAACAACATTCGTTCGTGAATGAATTTTGATAACACTTTAAAAAAATATGCAAATATTTATGGCATGGAGCTGATTAGTTTTTGAACGATGCTGAACAAAGTGGTCGGAGGTCTCCCAAGCACCTGTTTTTTGAAAGCTCAATAACATCTGTACCTAATTGCTGGAAACTTAGTACATAGGCATTAATTATGGTTCACAACAGTTCTGCACCCAACTTACAGGTTTTTCGCTTCCACGAAAAAACTTTGTTTGCAAATTTTTGCAATTTTTTGGCATTTTTTCAGTGTCCTTATTTACATTACAGCCTACAACAATGAACAATGAAGTGGTTATGATGGAAATTATGAAAAAGGTTTCGATTGATGTGAGAAAACAATGATCAACTTTTAGAAGACATCGATTAAAGTGGCGGAGGGTTCACCATACAACTGCTGACTTTTCTCACTTTGATTTTAAAGTTTTTTGGGAGCATAGAGACTTTTAACTTCTATTCGTACAGAATCTCCGTTGGAAAACTACAGCTTCAATTAATGAACTAATTTTAATGAAACTTTTTTAAAAGATGGCTAGTTATATGAGAAGTAACTGATAAACTATGACAGTGAGTGATCTCAACAGTTTGACTGTTTGCACAAACCGATTGACGAGTAAAACAGGGGAAAAATACGTTTGAGGCATGATAGTTACATTTTGTTTCAAGATCTGTGGTGTGGTGAAGTCAACCTATGCATCAGCGTCGCCAATATTTTTTTGATATTTATACCTTTCTTTTTATACGTATTTTTTATGTTTCAGAAAAAACGGTTTGTTCATAATCCTTCCATTATTCGAACATATTCGATCTTACTTCGTACAATAAAGTTTATCTATTCGACATTCATAAAGTTCGCAGAACTATCGTATTTTAAATCTCAAAATTATAACATATATAGTCCGTTATAGAACTATAAGATATGATTATATAGTAGCGAATAGTCATGTATCACATGAAATACGCTACTATGAAGCACACATGTACATTCTCAGAAAGTTCATGTCACCAATATATTACTGGCAAACTCCGAACGGTTCTACGAACTATTATATTACCAAACTAGAATAGTTCGCCGACACTACTTGGAGAACGATATCCGGACTGAATGTATAATATTATAGTAACCTATCTAATCTGCTAAAAATCTATCAGATGAAAAGAGAAGAGGATGTGTGGTGTTTGGTATCTTTGATCATTGTCTCCTTAATCCAACAAGGAACTGCAACAAAATTATTTTTAAAACAACTATTGAAACTAAAATGTAAAAAATAAGAATAGTGAGCGTATAGCATCATTACTACAAAAATAACTCGAAATCGAAATTTCATGTATTGAGATAATAAATATTTTATTACAAAAAACTTGCCCTCACACGAAGGTATTTCTTAAACAAAATTTAAAAACACTTAAAATATTTTTAAAATACAGCTTTGAAAGCAATAGTTTCACGATTATATAGCCCTTATAATATCAGTATAAACTATCGAGTTAAAGGGATGACCCATCTGTTGATCTCATGTTGTTCGATTATCCTTAAGGACGAGCGAAACTGTTGAATGGTTATAATTTGCTATAAATAATTGCTGAAGCAGTTTACTCTCTAGTTTTACTTTTTTTTTATTAAATTTTTTTAAAGTTAGGCATATTTAGCGTTAAGCATAATAAATTATAGATTAACGTTTCCGAATATACGCAATACCATGCTAACTAGTGAACTAGGGTTTAAGAGTATTGATCAATTTAAAGAATTTATTAATGTTGATTTTAAAGTTTTGAGGATTAAATTCTCAGGAAAGGTCTAGGCCGGCACGGCATTCCAGAGATGTGAGACTCTTCTAAAAAAAATCACATTGAAAAGCAAAACTTCTACATCTTGTCACTCGAACCGTAAAAGGATGGGCTGCTTGCTATTGATGCTCTGGAGTAACGCGCGAATTTTACAGGTTTATGTAAAATCGTTTTGATCCCCGCAGACGACCGGAGACAAACATAAAACCCCTAAACATTAAAACTAATAAATACCATTAATACAGAAAATTCAGAATTAGTTTCGAAAAGTCTAGCTAGTCCTCTAGCAAATAAAAATGGTATATTTTCACGATCCTATTTGAGTTCATTACTGATTGCAGTAATTTAAGATAAACTAATTTAAAGTCACTATTCGAAGGACGATTTTAATATTATTGAAACATATTTTCGATATTCTCTGAATCTGAATTCGCAGTAATGTTTTTACTGGAAACTGCTTCTAATTCTCTAACTATGTTGTGGTTTAATCTATTACCGATTCACCTATTTTACGACCTTAAAGGGTTACCCCAATATCATAAACTTCATCAAACACGAAAATTTGTTTACACAATTATATAGTTAATTACAGATTGGAGAATATAAAAAATTTTTGCTACCATTCAATACAAATATAAATTTCCGACACACACTAAACCAATCGGGTGTTTAAATTTCAAAATAAACCAAATTGTATACATATTTATATAAAATAAAATCGAAACTTGAAACGAATAAATGTATAAGTTTGTATATGATTATGCAAACACGTATCAATTCCCTCTCAATAAAAAATTGTGTTTTCTCTCTATTTAAAAATAATTTTAAACACATTCGTATAAATCCACCTATACAATCTTAAAAAAGTATTAAGTAAAAGTATTTTTATATGTATCATATAAAAGGCCGTTGACCGGAATTATTTGACCTACTAAACAGGCTTTGTTGATACACTGTCATTGTCGATGCCGTATTTTTCTTTTTTAATTTTTGTTGTAGTTTTCGTAATCAGCAGTAAATTTAGTTTTAATTTCCATTATGTATTTAATATGATGGGATTTTTATAACAACTTTTAAGTGTGCTTTTGAACTATGCACAATATTGATTATTATTTTTTATGATATTATTTTATTCGATTTATATAATTTTACATTTGTATATAATATGTATAACAACTACTACTTGAACTGATACTTTTTTCATACACAAATGAATGAATACATGTTTGTGTTCAATGAAAATATTTACTAGTTTGGGGTTAATTACATAATCAGTTGACAATGTAAAGTTGTATAAATTTATAGAAAACTATTTTGAATTAAGATAAAAGCATTGACTTCTAAAAAGTTTAAAGTATGGTTGCGTTGCATTTTATTTGTTAACGTCTAAATCAAGGATCCAATTTGTAATATCAAATTTTTTATAGTTTTGTAATTTTATTGCAACCGAACAAAATTTTTTAAGCCCAAGAAGAAAATAATAATTATTTTTTGTCCAGAAACGTGATTTAAAATCATAAGAAATTCCACGTACTAAATCTTTACATATTTTAAGTGTTTTGTCATTTATTAATATTGTAAAATTAATTTTATGTATCAACAACGTTGCTTCAAACCTGCCACGACCCATATAACTGCGTGATTTTTATTGATTTATGACGCTTCTAAAGCCACAATTAGACTATTGCAGAGCTCTGCAATATTTCCGCAATGGTAGTGTGTAAAATATTCATTGCAGAAAAGTTTAGCAATGAACTCATTTTAAAACATTGCAATGACTCATTGCAATGTTTTGCAATGAGTTCATTGCCAAACTTTTCTGCCATGAATATTTTACACGCTACCATTTCACGACTATTGCAGAAATATTGCAGAGTTCTGCAATAGTCTAATTACGGCTTAAGACTTAATATTTTTCTTAAATTTTGTTTCGAAATGTAACTATGTACATATTTATATTTTTTCTCAAATCAAAAATACAAATTTTTTGGCTTTGAAGAAATCGAAAAACCCATGCCTGTAGAACTAGTTATGCGCCTATCTATCTAGTTGATATCAATCAATCAACAAAACTGATTTAATCTAATTACAAAAGCTGTCTTAAACGACAAAAAAATCCTTTATCCACTGTGTTGATTTAACATTTAAATGGCACTAAACAATAGATAGATCTTAGATACAAGATTACAAATCTAAACTCACACTCTAGCGCTATGACAACAATTATTTCGTTTTCCAAATTATGTTGGACGACGTGTTTATACTGGGCTTTTCTATAATCAACCGTTAGAGTTTCTATCGCTATTAACACCTCTTCTTCTGTAATATTGTTTGCTGTAGCATGCAAACGCGACTGTTGTGAAATAATAAAGGTGTTAAATACTTAATAAAACCTGGTGTTTTTGCTGACTAATTAGTAATTGAATTCAGAATGAGATTTGGGAATTACGTTTATCAAATTGAGAGTGTGTCAATTTTATAGGAAGGTAGGAAAACATGACATTAGTGACAACTGACAACGTTAGATTAGTAAACTGTTTGTTATGGTTTTCTTAAGTGAATTGTGCTTGAGTTGAAGAAGGGATTAGAACAACCGGAGGATTGTCAACAACCGGAAACAAAAGCGAATTAATGCTACGGCTTAGAGAACCTATGGAAGGCAGTGTATTGGTAGGAGAGAGTTACCAGTTTTGTGAGTAATTACAAGAAATAGTGATTCGATAGCAACTGACGAAAACAAAAGTGCGCTTGCAGAAATAACAGCTCCATTATCATCTGCAAACTTTAATGTAATGCAGTTAATAACTATGATGCAGCAGATAAGTGCAAATATCGGTCACAAACAAGAAGGAAATCAACAGCAATATCAATCAACAGATGTCGGCTAGCAAAGCAGGAAATCAGACCGATCAATTAGCAGATGGAAATAGTTTACTCTAATATGACTGCTACCAAAGAAGAAATTATTGTAACCATCAACTAGGAATTAACTTTAAATCGTGATGCATTTAAATAAATTATGGATGAGCAACTTGTACAAATGTCGACGGCATTCGATGGAAAAGTCGAGAAAATTCAAAGCGAAATCCAAGAATTAGAGCATACATTTTTATCAAAAGTTGATGATTTTGAGAAAAGGTTACAAGATGTTGAGACTGGTAAAGTTACTACATATTAGGTGGTACAGCTAACAAACATCAAAGTCAATCCATCATAATGACCACATCTTTCGGCATCTCTAAGTTTCAGTTCGAGATCAGCCGTTTAACTTTTTATGAGATAATATGACTTTCGTAAAAATTGATAAATTTTATTTTCATCTAAAATTATGTGCGAAAGAAATTCTTTTGTGAAAGTTAATAAGAACATTCCCAAAAAACAAGTGCACGTTTGTTAATAATTAATTTTAGTGATTAAAAAAAATTATTATATTATAATTAATAATTAATATTTTTTGTTTGTCTTTTTTTATGTCTGTTTACTAATATTTAAATTTATTTTTTTATATTCAGAAAATTATGAAAAATTAATATTATTTGTTATATGTAAAACAAAAATTTAAATTTTTTGAAATCTAAAATCCTTTTTTTCATTTAAATTGTATCGTAAAAATTCATTCATTCATTTGTCGCAATGACGCTACCAAAAATATTCGTCTAGAAAAAATTCATAACGTATCCTAGACATAAAAATCATCCATCAAATATTAATGTATTATGCCTGAAAGTTCTATGCACATTTTGTATACGTTTACATAATTTAAAAATGTTAAATTAAAACAAATAGATATGATCCATCATCCATACTAACATAAACTAGCTGCCTACAACCACATGATCAATAGATTGAACAATATACCAATGAATGCTGAAAATTATCAAGACGAGCTAAACAACATAAAATACATAGCCAGTAAAAACGGATATAAAAATGAAATAATTGACACATTAAATAGAAAATATAAAAACAAGAAAAATTTGCGAACCCTAACAACGTTGAAGAATGAAGAAAACTTAGCAGGTAAAAAATACGTAGGCATGACATACAATGAAACAACATTCAAAATAATGCAAAAAACATTAAAAAAATATGGATATATTGCGGCTTACAAAAACAAAAATAAAATAGAAAACTACCTAAAAACTAAAAAAACCCAAACCTTAGACACAGGTGTTTTTAAGCTTACCTGTGACGACTGATGACGACCCAAAGACGGGGCGGTCCTTCAAAAAAAGATTTATCGAGCACACCAATGAAATTAACAGAAGCGATCCAAAATCCAGATATGCCCAACATTTGGAAATAGAAAAACACAAATACACCGATATCAACACAAATTTAACCATATTACATAAAAAAAGAAAAGGACAACATCTAGATAGATCGGAAGAAATAGAAATATATAAACATAAAAACAATAACAACATTTTGAATGATAAAATCAACACTAAAACTAACAAAATATATGACAATAAAAAACAGCAGTTGAAATAGTATATAAGTAATAGTTTAAGCAAAAATTGTAATAATAATTTAAGAACTGAGGATGACGTAAGTCGAAATCGATATTCTATAAAATAAAAAATAAAATCCAAAATTGTTACTATAAGGAAGTTTATATTATTATTAATAAAATAAAATTAAAAATAAACAGTAAAAAGTATATTTTTAAATATTGCATTTTAATTCAAAAGTGACAAAAGCACACAAACAGTGAATAATATGGAAAACCATAATAACACATATATAAATAGATATGATATGACGTTAGCACTCAAATACTTTTAAACTTCAACTTTATTTAAAATATACACAAAAATATTTAAAAACAACTTAAAAAGTAGTAAAATAAAAATGTGCATAGACTCGGGCACCATGCACAGAATGTTTGTTGGGTTTGGCACACTAGAATAATCCTCCGTTTTTATGGAGAGGATGAAGATCGAGGCGTATGCTGATGGTATCCATGATTCGGCAACAAGAAAAGTAATATTGTTGCCGCCAAAATAGCATTCACTGAAATTTTTGATTGAGCATTGACAAATTAAACCACGCCAGCCATCATGACCATCTAAAGTGCTACCTACCTGATAATAAAAAGCACAAAAGAATACTACAAAAGAGTTTGAAAAGTGACATGAATCCAGTGCTGGTTATGTGGCAAGTTGCGTCACATTTCGGGGGAATGTAACGAAATAAAAAAAAACAAAAGAAAAATCAGCATCGCCTATGCAGTGCCCGTCAAAAACATAATCAGTGCGCAGACTAGAGAAGCAGTTTGAATAGGCAGCAGTTAATCTAAATCTAGATATACTACAAAAATGTATAAGCTAGTTCCACAACCGATTGTCCCATAATCTTCGTCCATGTTTCAAGATTAACAAAAGGTGACAACCTTACTGTTAGTATAAGAACTGAATCTAAAAAATTATGGTGCAAATTATGAAACTTTTTGCAATCCATACAATTTTCGACCGATCTAGTTTCGAACCAATGAGAAAATTTTGAACTTTAAAAAAGTTTATCATTCTCATCAGGGCTAGCCGACTAGATAAACTACCAAAAAATGTCAACGCTAAATATAAACCAAAAATTAGGTTACAACTCTAGCGAAGTATAAAAAAACAAAAAATTTACATAAACATATATTTAAGAGATTCAGGTTTAGTCAATTAATTTCTCTAGTGATCACTGTTTTGTTATGCTCTAGACAAACTAGTATTGAATAACAAGCTCGTATCGGCGAGAAGAATATGACTAGTCTTCCCTTGTGTCTATTGACACATATTCAACAATTAATTCAGTAAATTATTTGTGAAATAACATCACTCCGATGGAAAATCTCCCATCAAGAATAATGTTATATTATTCTTGATGGGAGATTTCCCATCGGAGTGATGTTATGTCACAAATAATTTACTGAATTACTTACTGTTAGGTCTAATATTGATGGAAAAAGTTATCTCATCACATAGATACAGAAGCAACTAATATAATTGCTCCCACAGATGGTGTGAAAGGGAAAGTAAAACCACCAGGGATATTTGGAATGTAAACGGCAACTGAGGGAAGTATTAAAGGCAGGACAATGGTAAACATAGAATTCGGGTGTATTCACTTTTACCGTGATGGAAGGTGATATTGTGGATGAAGTTATCCTGGGAATGAACTGCATGAGGTCAGATGAATTCGTTATTGATAATGGAAAAGCAATATACACGTATGGAAATGTCGAGTTGCCACCTCAGTTTAGAGGAGAATCAACTGATATCCATGGAATAATCAGAGCTACCACCCAATTCAGAAACAATTCTTTAGAGAAAATTGGAAGGTAGATCTAGTACGCCTAGGTTGTGGTTTGTGGAAGCCAACAAAGAAGATGAAAGACATAAAGAAATCGTTATAGGAAAAGTTTTAGTTAGATCAGATGCTGACTAAAAAATATAAGTAAGGGTTTTAAATCTGTCAGATAACAGAAAACATTTTAAAAAGGATCAATTATAGGGCGATGCAAAGAAGTAGCTAAAATAATAAAATGCGAGCAGTAAAAATTAACAAAAGAACAAAAGGCAGAAAAGGAATAACTTGTGTAGAAATGGGCAGAAGGGGTTTTAGAAGAGCAGAATAAGGCAGGACCTTAAGTACTTTAACTCCACGAGCCTTCATTTTACAACTCACCTGAATGACAAATCAAGCAATAGAGCCATAACTGTATGGTAAAGATAGTATAGTAGACACCGGAGCAAAAATTAAAAAAATAATTGAACGTGTACTAAAAGGCTTGCACTGAAAGACATTCCTTGAATATCTGAATGACATCATCGTCATGAACAAAAACATTGTTGAGCACTTGAGGATTTTGGCGGAGGTTCTGGATCGGTTGCAAGCAGTAAGTTGAAAGCAAAGTCCTAAAGTATTCAAGAACGAGGTTACTAACAAAGATAAGGCATTTGGAAGGAATAAGCCGAAAAAGCGACCATTGGTATAAGTCAAAGAAACGAACATTGGTACGAATAAGATTATGTACGGCACCAATTATGTCCTATGCTATACCTAATCTAAAGTTCTTTTTGGTACTTATGATAGTTATGAAGGTTTTGCAGGAGTTCTATTGAAGAAAATAGATAAGCAGGAGAAGGTGATTCCAAAAATCTGACGTAACCAGGGCGAAATTCTTGTGTAACCCGAAAAGAGTTGTTGACTATTATGAAAAGTGTCAAACATTTCCATAAATAGCGGTACGGTCAAAAATTTCACCTATAGAACTGATGATCATGGTGCATTAAAAACACGGTGCTGCTCAAGCTCAAAAGTCCAGAAGGACAAATAGCACTTTAGAACGAACGTTTACAGGCATAAGACTTGGATTTTGAGCATCAAAAGGGCCATTGATGTTAGATTATTAGATGTGCTAAATGATGACAAGTTGACTACTGAAACTATAAGAAAAGATCAGTTAGAAGGTCCGACTCTTGCACTCATCATCGAGTTCAATGAGAAGGGTTCCAAACCAGTATGCGGGCGGAAATCATGGAGCAACCTCCGAATTTGAAAGCGCAATAGGACAGTTCACAAATAAAGGATGTATGCTTGAAAATAATTTGGGAGAGTGCAGATAAAAAATAAATAAATCCCTCACACCGGTACCAAGAATCAGAATATCAGAAGTATTGAAGTAGTATGACGATTGTGCAAATGGAGATCATCTTGGTATCAGCAAAACTCTTGCAAAAATACGACAACGGTTTTGCTGATCAGGGACTCGGAAATCAATTGTGGAGTGTTGTCAAATCTGCGATGAATGTGCGGCTGTATAAGGAGTCATACAAAAATAAAGCAATACAACGTAAAAACGCCATGTAAAAGAATTGCAATGGTTTCTAACAACGATAAAAAAAAATGTATGTCGTAGTAATAAAGGATAATTTCAGTAAGCGGTCAAAAATGTACGTGGTACAATACACAACCAAAAAGCAACTACTATCGTTGAAGCTGTGATAAATAATTAGATTAGTCGATATGGGGTTCATATGAAGATTCACACCGATCAGAGACATCACCTTGAGTCAGCTGTATTTCAGGAAATTTGTCAGATGCTCGTTATTATCAAAACGTGAATAACGAATAGCTTCGCATCCATAGTCAGATGGTGTAATGAAGCGCTGCTTCGTTGGAAATCAACGAAGTCGCATAGCAGGTCGCGTACCTAGCGAGATTATTTTTTTTGCCCCTGACTAGCGGCAGCCTATGGGATCGAGAGATGAATACCTGCTACTCCAGCACAAATAACTGTAATGTACGCGTAACATGAGATAATAACGGATGTAAGAGAGAAATACAAGTGAACTAAACAGACTCTGGCGACCCCCGTTTGCGAAAGAACCACGATCACCACGTCCAACCCCTACAATTTTGATTCAGTCACACCCTCGCGCACTTCATCCACTCCCACACATACACGCCAGCCATTGTCCCATACACTCACGCTTGCATACGCACTCATACACATACATACATACGTACCGTCATCCATGTCCCCATACTCTCACGCATACCTATACACATGCAGTCGTCCTTCATACCTAAAAAAAACTTCGATATCCAGTGTGATAAACAACTAACATTGATATTAGAATAATAAAAAAAATTGACTGATTAGAAGATAGCTTGATCCAACCATTATGCCGTAAGTGGTAAGATATATATATTTTGTTTTTTTTTGTTTTATAAATTAGATTACAATTTTATTACAGAACACGCAATCCCGTTACTTAAAGAGAATTATTCATTATATAGTTGCTGTGAAAACCTCTCGCTTTTAATAGGATAGCAGCTGGGAAACTGGAGTACGTTTACCACACCCCGTTTCACCGATTAACATTAATGTTCTCATTTTCCAAACAATGTAATATATGATTTTGCTAAATATCGGTTTTTAATAGGATGTTCTCGTTGATCCTGGAATGTCAATGAATGAGGTACGTCAGCGTCAGTTGATGGAGCGTCTCTTGTCGACGCCAAATGATCGTCATCAGGCTTCCGGAACATAGGAGTACAAATGTGGAGTTCATAACGCATTCCAATTTTACAGAACTATTTTTATTCAATTTCAAACGAAGCACAAGTTTGGAATTTTCATAATTTGCTTAGCCAATCAAATTCAATTCAATATTTAAACTATTTACCCTTCATTAATGCGATTTAGAAAAGATTGAAATTTCCTTAATCAACTTAATATATCTCGGTTGTAAATTTTTCTATAAATGAAATTAGTATCAATAAATAGAATTCTATCCATACAACAGTACATTCACACACCCACAGCCTCACACATACGTCCATGCATTCACTAAATATACACACATGTACTCATACATAAAGACATATACCCCCACACTCATTCATACATAAAAATAATACGAAATTAAAATTTTACCCCATCCGTATGCTAGGCCACTCCTCTATTCCTGCTCCGTCTAATCCGTCATGCCTATGACAGCAGCTATGCAAAGGTGAGACAGTAACACAGGTCCAAATAGCAGTTACGGTTGATATTAACTACCCCCAAAAGGTACAGTTCGTTGCGCCAATCCAAAACTAAGGCGATTATGGTAAGTTATTATTATAGAAGTAGTGGGTTGTGCCACCACAAAACTAAGTAAATTGCTGTCTTTAAATTTGATAATATAGATGACAAGTGTTGCGCCTCAACAAAACCAAGAAAATTGTCGTCTTTAATTTTGATACTAGATATGACAAATGTTGCGCTAATCAGATCTGAGAAAATTGCAGTTTTTAATTTTGCTACTATATATGACAATCGTTACGCCACACCAAAACTCGGGCGATTGTTGGAAAAAAACTATTAACTACGCATACCACATAAGAAATCGTGGTGCCTTCCAAACTATCACTGGAGGTTGATCCTATTCTTTAAGTTGAATACATACACAACACACATCGAATTTTTTTTCTGTTTAATTGGTTTAACATTAATTACATAAATCTTATTTTTTTTCCTTTTTTTTTTACATGAGGATCAAATAATGACTCCTCAGAATTATATTTACAGATTATATTATTTAAATTAGATGCACAAACTGCAGTTCAATTATTATGTACATTCACTATAATTGGATTAATATTAATTACATTAACTTTAAAGTATCTCACATGAGAATCAAATAGCGACTTCCCAGAATTATATTTACAGATTATATTATTTAGCTTAATTACACGAACTACAGTTCAATTATTATATACATCCAATCTAACTGAATTATTATTAATTACATTAAGTTTAATTTAATTCACCGGAGAATCAAATAGTGACTCCCCAGAATTATATTCACTGAATATGTTCTTTGAATTGAGTACACAAAAAAATATATCAGTTCAAGCATTATTTACATCCAATATCATTGGTTTAACATTAATTCCATCAATTTTAACTTGTTTTACACGGGGATCAAATAGTGACTCCCCAAAAATATATATATAATGAGGGTGACAGGTGAGTTTACTAAACACCCGACGAGTATGATCATAGATTGATGAGCGGGATAATGAAGCGTAAGACTTCAATAAATGTCTGTTGTTAATAACTTGCTAGCACGTGACACTATTTTACATATTCTTTTGGTGCCAACTCATCGTTCGGTGATAATAATAGTGAAACAAGCAAAAAAAAATATTGACAAATCGTCCGAAGGACAAACACGGATTAGGCTAGATAAATTAACACGACAAATATTGACTAGATCGATTTTGGCTATTAACAAACAAAACAAAAAAATGTTCACTAAAATAATGTCTATCATTAATAGTTCCACAGACAATTCTCTTTTTATCACAGGTTATGTTTTAAATTTCAACTCATCCTTCGGTAGCAATCAGTAACAAATTTACAGTTTATCGGGATGACAAATATCGACATTACTAACTGAATTAACACAACCACATATGATCTTAGATCGATTGCGGATGAAAAGAAAAGCTTGAATTTTTTTATTATTAATAATTCACCCGACGTTTATCAATTTCAACACAGTTTATATTTTAATATATTACTCACCAAACGTTGAAAACGAAACGGCATTCCTGTTATTCCGGTTTGTGGTGAAGGTCAGGAATTCCTTTATCATCACCTGGCGAATATAAAGGTCGTTGGTCAAACTCACAACAATATCCTAGCATCCAACAGGATTCCTTCTAATCCATAATCCTTTACGGGTTATTTGATTTAATTCTCGTTTGGTTTTAATATCCAAAATTACCATTCGATTCTTCCAATTTGACAATTTTTTCTTCACAGCTGATGAAAAACCAACCAACTCATCAAACAGCCGTCAAAATTAATCCCATAGAACTACTAAATAACTAAGAGAATCGAAAATAGACTAAGAGACCGCTATACGAAAAATTGGCGTATTTATAAGCAAAATAAAAACAATTTTACATCTCAAATTAATGAACAGCAGTCGGTAAATATTATGAGCCTGTTCATCGGTTATTCCCTATCATTAAATATGTGTACCCACTTAAAGTGTCATAACTGTACTACAATCGGAAAATAATCATGAACAGAGACATCTATCATGAAATGATTTTGGAAATTACATTTACTAATGTATCCGCTAAGGAATTCTTACAACCCCCGGGTCTTAAAATTGGAAACTACAACAAAATTTATAGAAGAATAACGAATGTAAGATTGAATTATATGTGATCAATGATCATATCGCGATCATGCTTCAATGATACAGCACAACTCTTTCAGGACAATTTTCCAGCGATTATCGCGCCCAAACTGATAAACGCGATAATTCTGTCTATTGGTTATTCTCTTTCTTGATATCTGGGGCCCTATTCTTGAACCATTACGAAAATTTTGGGTATCGATTTAATGTCAAAGTATTACGAAAATGTTTAAATGGTATTCTTGAAAACATATTACGAAAATTCTCGCAATGAAATGTTACTAAAATTTTGGTAATGGTTTTTTCGTTCCTTAATTCATTTTCGTAATAAAATTTACATGAAAAAATTTTCAATATTTTATTTTCCATGTGTAAGAATAGGATAGATATAAAAATTTAAACTGTTAATCTGACAAAATTGTGGATAATTGTGGAAATTAATGTACTCGCCTCTATTAAAATTTAAATACGAACTCTTAACATTACTTACAAATTCAATATTACCAAGATCAATTGTTAGAAGAATTGACTTATGATATTCATCGGTTTTAACCAAACATTCATGACATTCTACTAAATTATACAATGATTCAAAGAAATTCCCGGATACAAAAACTAAATCCAGTAACCGAACACGAGAATCAAATAAGCCGTTAATTTGATTCAAATCTAAGGATGCTAAGGAATCTACAAAATGATACTCAAGAGCAGAGAGATTATTAATAGGAAGAAAGCTATTAGTGTTCATTTGCCAAGATATATACGGTAAGTTAAAATCGCCGAACACAAGTACTATTGTACCATCGTCAATGGATCATTAACAATCTTATTCTGATTTTGGCTTTTTTGAGTATTGAACGATTTAAGCGAAATCTTATTAGTTTTGAGTGCAACACTTCTTTGCTTAATGTTTCAATTATTTGTTTTTGATCTTCAATTACGTTTTTCAATGCATTGAGTTCAGTTAAAACATTTAAAAGGGATTTGTTCATATCTGCGAAATCCTGTCGGAATTTAGGCGAGATTTCGCAGTGGATCATTAGCTTTACGACACACCCGATAGCTTGAATGTCTTCAGTAATCGTAAAGTAATCGAATATTCTACTATTTTCTCAAGGTTTCTAGAAAGTGACCTCGAATTGTCTAGAATTAAGCGGAGTAGTATATAAGCAATTGCCTGTTGTAAAATAGTAATTTAGTTTTATTTTAAACGTGTGACGGTGAAGTTAAAATTATAAAAGTGATATTTAAAATTAGTTTTTGTAAATAAAGTTATAAGTGTTATTGAATAGAAATATTTTGTGTATTATGTGTAGAAATTTCTACAATCAACCGTTAGAGTTTCTGAAGCTGTTAAAGAATATTTTAGTTAGGAATATTGTTTGCTGTATTGTTTCCTGTTGTTATGGGACAGTTAAGGTGTTGAATACTTAATAAAACCTGGTGTTTGGGCTTACTAATCAGTGGTCGAACTCAGAAAGAGATTGGAAATTACGTTCATCGAATTGAGAGTAAGGGCAATTCGAAGTAAGGTTGGAAAAACGTAACAATATGATTAAGAGGTTTACTGATATTGTTTTTGTATCACTACATTTTTCTTATTCCCACTAATAATAATTATATGCAAGTTCAATAGGAATTAAACAACTTATCACTGCAAAGATGAAGATTGTTTATGAACTACTTAAAGTGTTATTTCAATAACTTTGATGAATCGTGTAAGACTTAGAAATTTTAAAAAACGTTTTTAATTTTTTCCAAATATTTTCTTTCGGAAGTTTATTTCTATTCGTAATAGAAATAAATATTTCCCTGAGGAAGGTTGCATAGAAACCGAAAATATTTGGAAAAAATTAAAAATGTTTTTTAAAGTGTCTAAGTCGTACACTATTCACCAAAGTTACTGCAAAGATATAGTTTTCCACTTTAATTTAATACTCTTATTACTTAGTAAATCATATTAATTGTATCTAGTTGTCACTTGAATAACACAAAACATTTTATTGTTTTCAACACCCATCGATTGAAATATTATAATAAATTTTTATAATATTTAATTAAAATAACTTAAAGACAAATCTATTATATTTTAATTGTTTCAAAATTTAAATTAAATGTATTCGTTTGATTAATATATCAAATAGTTTGAAATATTTAATCACCTCATTACGAAATGTCATTGTTTTTTATTCACCACTTTTCTATTTTCGTAATGGTTTCAAGAATACTAATTTATAATTTCTCCATTGCGATTACGAAAATAGCGTTACGAAAATTTAAGATACCTAAAATTTTCGTAATGGTTCAAGAATAGGGCCCCTGGTACTAAAATTGGAGAGTGATTATAAACAGAAACACGGATTAGTAACCGATTGTAGTACATCTACAGGGGGATAGCGGAATTAATGAATACAATTTGAATAAACGAAATTAGATTGGGAAATATTATTAATTGATAGACGATTATAGGAAATCTTTATGGATATAGCGGAACCACGAATACAATTTGGAAAAAGGAAATTACATTGAAGAAATATTACACAACTGATTTATGTTCATTTTTATAGTGATTGACGAATTTAAATCAAATATAGGAAATCACATTGAAAAATATTACACAACTGTTTTAGGACAATAAATTTTTGTGGCGGGAACTATAGTAAATGATGACCATGGATTGAGTATAAGACTATGTGTACAGGACAGAACGAAAATGACCATGAAAATTTCTGTTAAGGCCAACTTTGTGTATGCAAGTGGTTCGAATTTCAATTAAGGTGTTTGAATTACCCTTCATAACAATGGGTGGCTACATTCAGTGCTACATTTGAGGAATTTCTGGCTTAGGTTGTTATTAAGAACCAACGTGACTAGGATTTTTTAAGTACTGCCTGGAAACGGAACACTTGAAGTTGCACCGCAACCTAAAGATGACAGTCAATGGTAATTGCTGTGTCACCACATCTTAGTGTTTTTCCATGCAGAGTTGTTTTGCTTTTTGTAGAAGTTCCATATTATAATGGCAAAATATTATAATAGTTGAATCAAGTTGATTTCAAATAAAGAGTAAGAATACATATTTTAAATTCTAATTTTTGAAGAGATTAAAAAAATAAATTTTTGAATTACAAATCTGTGGTTAAGTATTTTAAAAAATCACTACAATTATTAATTATGTTATTTTAAAACAACCGATTTAAAAGTTTTGCTTAAACTTTTACTCAAATTTTAAAGTAAACTCAAAAGGCCGTTTCTTTTAAAATGAAATTTGTTGTGTAAAAACTCAAAGGAAATACAATATTTGTCACAAGTTATAAAAGCGTTAAAATACTATTTTGTTAAAAAACTCGCAGGAAAACAATTAAAGGGTGATTGCCAATAATCATGCCAATCAATTATGAAAGCCCTCATAGGGGTTTTAAAGGGGTTCATTTTTTCGAGCAACCAATAGCATGGTATCATCGAGAAAACCTCCAAAACATAGATTGGGGATACTTCAGTTCACTGAATAGAGTTCAGCCGCCAGCGCCCTAAGATATCACCTTGGCCATGATATATCTCTGCTGTTGCCAGTGGTATGTGATATCTCACGTTAACTCATATGTCAATAGCAGGGTATGGCGCACGCGGGGTTGTCACATAAATGGATCAAAATTCAAAAAAATTATAAATACACTAAACAGATAAAAAGAACTTTATCCACTTATGCATAAAAGTGAATTTAACCACTTAACTATATTAATCTGAATTTTGACTATATTGATCTTGCAGTCTGGAAGATTTAAACTGTTACATCATTACTAAAGTAAAAATTTAACCAACACAGCAAACAATTTGTCCGAAAATTTATCGTAAAGACGCAAAATATGAATATGTGAAAAATATTCTAAAATTAAAATTGTAGAAGAAGTTCTTAAAACCGTATCTCAATGCGTTTGTTAACCGTTGTATGACTTTTCTGATTAGAAAAATGGCGACAAGCAAAAAGTGAGACTGTGAAGTGTGATTAATATCCAACAATCTAGGACCTAGATAATTACTTTATATTGAGGCGGTTTTGGACGTGCAACGTTACCAATTGATAAAGGTCCAGAAAAAATTTGTTTGTTTAAAATTAACTTTTATTTTCGACTTTCGTAATAATAATTTCTTTTTGACAGTTTGTAAAATTTGAAATTGATGGTATTTCATGTTTTAGACTGCCCGACATTGTTATTTCGATAATTTCCCGGCAATCAAAAATTATTGTTGCTGCCATGAATACGTTTGAACGGTGATCTCTTTTTGATCAGCTGCTACAACATGGTGACATAGTCTTTATTCTTTAAGTAGTTTTAATAATAATGTTTCTAAACGGTCAGAATGACAAGCTACATCTTATTTAATCATCTGTTAAGTTGTGAACCGTTTTCAAAAAATTTTACCCATAAAATTGTTTTTATGCTTTAAATTTCGTCATTAGAAATAATATTAAAACAAGTTCAAAAGCGTTTTATATACTTAAAGGAGAATTTTACAAATCAACCATTCTCTGATCGTTTCAAGAATTTAGCAGTACAAAATTGCATAACAATAGAAAGTGATCTTAAGTTCAAATAATGTTATATTACTTACTTGAAATTAGAAATTTCTTACAATAAAGAATTGAAGTTTCCCTTTCTTTTAAGTTATTTTTTTTTACTTTCTTTTCCTGTATAATTTTTCTATTTATGAATTTTTAGACGTGATCGTAAATTATATCAATGTGTATGAATAGTAAAAAAGATCAATTTTGTTATGATATCTGGAATCGAGTATCTCAAAAATTAATATATTAAATCAAGAAAAGGGTTATTACGATTCCCAAGTGGATTGGAAAAATTAAAAAATTGGAAATGCAGAAATGTATCTTGTGATAAATTAGAAGTCTGTAATAAAATAAAACTAAATGAACATACATACCTAAAAGCACTATGTTTTTTGTTTTTGTTAAGTTTAACTTGAAATGAAAGAAATTGTGTAACCAATTTATTTTCAGGTTTCTTCTGTTTTTCTATCTCTTTTTCCCTACCGTCGATTTAAATTTTCAATTATACGTTTATTTCTTGCCTTTCACTTTTAATATAAAGTTTCTTGATCGTTAAAATAGAAATATGAAGTTTGAGATAGTGTTCGTTTACACTGGAATTATATAAAAAGATGATTATATTAGAAATAAAGTTTTTAGTTAGATAAATAATAAGAGATATTGCAAAACTAAACAAAGTTATTTATGGCGACATAAATACGATGTCTGTCATCTATTTAGACTAATTAATAGTTTACAGATTTCAATGATATTAGTACAATTTTCATTGTGCTGATTCTAAATGACCATCTTTAACTGTTTTAACAATTGCGTGATGAGCGATTACGTCATAGTTTTTGTTGTTCTTTCTTAAAAGAGAAAATGCCCTTTTAGAAGTTATTGATCGGAATGATTACAATAGAAATATCTGCGGTATTTTGGTTGAATTAGTATTCGTATTTTTTTTCTAGTTTTCTAAATGGCTTTATAATTCTGCAATTCTTCTGTGGTCCTTTCAAAGATAACTTTAGTGTAAAGACGTCTTCTGGAATTTATTGTTTTAACTAAGGATCACTGACAATGACAGTGTCTCTTCATTCCCAACTAGTAACACAACAAAATTTAATTGCTGAACTATACTGGACAGCTAATTCATTTGTTGTTTGTATTTTCAAGCCCAAATAATAATGGTTTACATTACAACTGAAATAGAATATTAACTCGAGTTTCTTGCACAAAGCGAGTTTGCTTTCTTTTTTTCTCTTTTTACATTCAATAAAAATTTAAAAACACACTTTATGAAAAACGAACTAAAAAGAAAAAAATAAATTTTGCATTGACACAATGTTATGTTGCAAAGAAACAAACTAAATGTTCGTACAAGCGTTATGTCTTTTATAATTATATTTTCTTTTAAATTGTAAGAAGAAAAAAATATTTAAATGGTATTTCCCACATCTTAGAACAGATGCGAACATTAGATTTTTGACTATTTTTGGTAGATAAACAGTTTTCCGTTCCCATTTGTTACATAAAATAAAAGTGTTTGGCCCATTTAATATAGAAAAGGAACAAATGTATGCTAATATGAATCTCTAACAAGAGAGACTACCAACGTTTATTTCATTTAATGTAATAAATGGGAACGTAAAACTAACGGGAACATATCTACTAATGGGAACTAATGGGAACGTATCAAAAATACTAATAGTTTATAAGTGTAATGTTTGCATTTGTGCTAAGATGTACTAAAACCATATAAATATTTTTTACTTCTTACAATTTGAAAAAAAAAATATTATTATAAAAGACAATAACGCTTGTAGTTTTTTACGAACATTTCATTTGTTTCTTTACAACATAACATCGTGTCAAAGCAAAATTTATTTTTACTTTTTAGTTCGTTTTTTAAATTTTTTTTATTTAATTTTTTATTTTAGAGTTTTTAGTTATATAACCACCATATAACCAAGTTAACCACATTATTTCACAAAAAATACATAATAAGTAAAACCAGTAATTAAATTACCGAAAATTTAGTTTAATTTAATTTAAGGTCCATTTTATTCAGTGTTTCAGTGTTTTACTACTAAAATATATAGCAAAAGCTGAATGTAGTAATTGATTGCTCTATTACAATTGTAATTATGTTATTTAAACACCCAGTGTAAAATTTTAGTGCGTTTCTTTTCTCATTATTTTAATTTTAAGTTATATTATTAAATATGAGATGGCGCGCCTATATTTTAGGAAGATTTCATATAAAAATCTACCTATTGCAATGTGCATCATCTCGGAATTTCGGAAAAATTTTGGTGCCAAACGACTATTTATGAAAAGCGGAGACGAAAAAACAAAAAAAATGTATATATATACACATATATATATATATATATATATATATATATATATATATATATATATATATATATATATATATATATATATATATATATATATATATATATATATATATATATATATATATATATATATATATATATATATATATATATATATATATAAATATATATATATATATATATATATATATATATATATATATATAAATATATATATATATATATATATATATATATATATATATATATATATATATATATATATATATATATATATATATATATAACGATTGGAGTTTAACGATTGGAGCTAAAATTGATGACAACAACTGTATCATTACGCTAGATACTGGAGCAACTCGCACAATAGTCCGTACAGATTTACTAAAAGGGGAATTACAACCAGCAGAAAAATATCGAATACAAACAGCAACAGGGGAAAGTGCAACTATCAGGGGAAGCAAAATTGCCGATATAAAAATTGGAAATACGCACTTTCAGCATGAAGTTCTAGTGGCAGACATCGTTGATGAAGTAATTTTGGGAATGGACTTCATGAGGCCGAATGGATTTGTAATAGACGCTGGAAATGGAGTACTCAAGTATGGTAACGTAGAGTTGGTTCTTCAGATGAATGGTGCAGAATCAAGTATGAGGCGAATAATATTGGAACATCGCGAAAAGCTGCCACCTAATACCGAAACAATCGTCTGGGGAAGATTGGAGGGAGATTCTGGGTCACCAAGGTTGTGGGTTGTGGAAGCCAATGAAAATGGTCTTCAACATCAAGAGATCATTATAGGGAAAACATTAGTTGTACCAGATGAAAACTTAAGAATACCGATAAGAACACTAAATCTGTCCGACAAAATAAAAACCCTCAAGAAAGGAACAATCGTCGGTAAATGTGAAGAAGTAACTACCATTGTGAAATGTGAACAACAGCACACAGAAAGGAAAGTCGAAAATCAAACGCAGAAGAAAGAAATACAAAATCTACTACAGAAGTGGACAACAGAGCTTACAAAAGAACAAAAGAAAGAAGCAGAGCAGTTGCTCGAACGTTATTCGTCCATCTTCTGCAGCACATCAGCAGACAACGGAAGAACTAATCTGGTTAAACATAAAATTGACACGGGAGCAGAGATGCCGATTCGCCAAGCACCAAGAAGATTACCATTAGCAAAACGGGAAGAAGCTGATAGAATGGTAAAGGATATGAAAATGGCTGGTGTTATCGGGCAATCAGATAGTCCATGGAGTTCACCTGTGGTTTTAGTTGGAAAGAAGGATGGAACTATGAGATTCTGCGTCGACTATAGAAAACTGAATGCAGTAACAAAGAAAGATAGCTACCCATTACCTCGAATTGATGATACCTTGGACACATTATCAGGTGCCAAATTATTCTCAACATTAGATCTGCAAAGTGGTTATTGGCAGGTAGAAGTCCAAGAAGAGGATCGAGAAAAGACAGCGTTTAGTGTGGGTAGTGGGCTATGGCAGTTTAACGTTATGCCATTCGGACTATGTAATGCTCCCGCAACATTTGAACGTTTAATGGAACGTGTGCTGAAAGGATTACATTGGAGAACGTGCCTTGTGTACTTGGACGACATCATTGTAATGGGCAAGGATTTTGACGATCATTTGAAGAATTTAGAAGAAGTCTTCGGGAGAATCCAAGCAGCAGGACTAAAATTGAGTCCAAAGAAATGTACACTATTCAGAGAAGAAGTAAAATACTTGGGGCACAAAGTAACAACGAATGGAATACACACAGATGCTGATAAGATCACAGCAGTAAAAGAATGGCCAAGACCTAAGAATTTACATGAACTTCGCAGTTTTCTGGGATTGTGCACTTACTACCGACGTTTTGTACCAGGATTTGCGAATGTTGCTAAGAGTCTACATGAGCTCACGAGGAAGGATAAAGCTTTTGAATGGACCGAAAAGCAAGAAGATGCTTTTGTGGAGCTTCGGAAAAGATTGTGCACAGCACCAGTTCTGGCTTACCCTATACCAAATTTTAAATTCATATTAGACACTGATGCCAGCAATGATGGTATAGGAGGAGTGTTATCTCAAGAAATTGATGGACAAGAAAAAGTAATAGCTTATTACTCAAAAATACTGTCCAAGCCAGAAAGGAATTATTGTGTAACCCGTAAAGAATTGCTGGCTATAGTGGAATGTGTAAAACATTTTCACAAGTATTTGTACGGCCAAAAATTCCATTTGAGAACTGATCATGGAGCATTGAGGTGGCTACTGCAATTTAAGAACCCGGAAGGACAAGTAGCACGATGGATTGAACGCTTACAAGCTTATGATTTCGACATTGAACATCGAAGGGGAAGTGCACATGGAAATGCTGATGCATTATCAAGAAGGCCATGCCAGGTGGAATGCAAGCACTGTAATCGGGCGGAAAGTAAGGAAAACATTATTGATGTCAGGCTTCTGCAAGTGCTTCCTAGTGAAGACTGGACGCATGAAGTGGTAAGGAAGGAGCAACTGGAAGATCCGAGCTTGGCACCAATAATAAAGTGCAAGGAAAAGGGAGAAAAACCTACATGGAGTGAGATTGCCGATAAAAGTCAAACATTAAAGGCATATTGGGCACAATGGGACAGCCTCTGTATTGAAGATGGATGCTTGAAAAGAGTTTGGGAAAGTCCTGACGGATCAGTTAAAGAATCAATGATAGTAGTTCCCAAAATAAGAATACCTCAAGTATTAAAGGAATATCATGAAGGAACCAGTGGCGGTCACCTGGGTATTAACAAAACCCTTGCTAAAGTACGGCGTAGATTTTATTGGTCAGGAGCACGTCAATCGGTAGTGGAATGGTGTCAAGCATGCGATCAATGTGCGGCTGCAAAGGGACATGCAAGAAGAAGCCGTGGTAACATGAGGCAGTATAATGTAGGAGCACCATTCGAGAGAATTGCGATGGATGTAGCTGGACCATTTCCGACTTCTCATAACAACAACAAATATGTGCTAGTCATAATGGATTATTTTAGCAAGTGGCCAGAAGTGTGTGCAATACCAAACCAAGAAGCAACAACGATCGCTGAAGCAGTAGTTAGCAATTGGATAAGTCGCTACGGAGTACCGATGGAAATTCACACAGATCAAGGAAGAAATTTTGAATCTACCATATTTCAAGAAATCTGTCAGATGCTTGGAATTAATAAAACTAGAACAACTGCTTCACATCCCCAATCAGATGGCATGGTTGAAAGATTTAATGCTACTCTTGAGAAATATCTAGCAAAAGTAGTGAACAAGAATCAACGTGATTGGGACCGTCATATTCCGTTATTCTTGATGGCTTATAGATCAGCAGTGCATGATACAACCAAAACGACGCCAGCTACAACCATTTTTGGAAATGATTTACGGCTACCTGGTGATCTGAAGTTTGGGATTATTCCATCGTCAACATTATGTGTCCAAGATTATGTTAATAAACTTCAAAAAGAACTTGAGGAGGTACACACGTTTGTCAGACAGAAAGCACAGATATCCAGTGATCGAATGAAGGCTCGGTATGACATTCGCGCAAACAACAAAGGATTTGAGGAAGGACAACTAGTGTGGCTACACAATCCACAGCGGAGAAAAGGACTATCTCCAAAACTACAAACATCTTGGGAAGGACCTTATACCATCATAACAAAATTAAACGATGTCGTTTATCGAATAAAGAAAGGTCAACGAGCGAAACCAAAAGTCGTTCATCTAGAAAGATTAGCACCCTACAGAGGGGGAGATTTAGATTCTATTCGGGACGAACAGAAATAAGTGGGGGAGAATGTGACGATTATGGAAGATGATAGAACACAACAACAATAGAACTTTCAAGAAAATTCTCGTTAGTTCTACAAATATAAAAATCAAAAGATACAAAAGATAACAATGCAACCAAAGTAAACATTTAATAGGAAGTATTTGTTTTATTGAATAAGGATTGGTTAACGAAATAAAAATTGGTAAATAAAACAATTGAAAAGAATAGATTTCACACCTAGGTGTCAATATTTGAAGATCGTCTTATTGTTGATAAAGGAAAAAAAGGGTGTGTTCTATCTAGAACATTACAGCAGTTTCGAGGCTATTTCATGTAGTATATATAAAAGGTGTTGTTCGAGGATACAACCAGTATAAAAATTGTTAGCGATACAAAAAGTATAAAAATTGTTAGCGATACAATATATATATATATACATATATCGTCGCCTTAATAATGAAACAACGTATGCTATTTATACGTTGTTTTTATATTATAGGTGCGCTGCATTCCCCATAAGGGTATCTTTGAATTGGCGTTTTTACATTTTCGAATTATTTTATGACTGGGGGTAAGAATTAATAAATTATAAATTAACGTCCATGCAAATGCATGCGCACATCAAACTTTAAACTCAAATATCTCGAAACTATACTTTTGCGTATACGTCATTTCATTATTAAAGCGACGATATATACATATATATGAGCAATTTCACGCAAGTTCAGCAAATTTTTGGGAAATTTTGACTTGACCCCTTTTAATTTTGATTATTTTTTGTTTATGGATAGTCTTTCATAAATAAAAAATACAAGTTCTCTTAGAATTTTTTTTTTCGACCACTGGTCTTCACAGGGTGCCCCTCAATTTTTTGTTATTTTGTGATATATATATATATATATATATATATATATATATATATATATATATATATATATATATATATATATATATATATATATATATATATATATATATATATATATATATATATATATATATATATATATATATATATATATATATATATATATTTGATTTTCCGTCTCCGTTTATCATATATAGTCGTTTAGCACCAAAATTTTTCCGAAATTCCGAGATGAAGCACATTGCAATAGGTAGATTTTTATATGAAATCTACCTAAAAACTGTGCTTGCCTTTCGATATAAGGTGTGAGTTCCTAGTTTTTTTTTTTTCTTTATTTTATTTAAGGCGTTCATGCTCCATGTAGGAGCGTTGCCAGGCTAATCAGCTTTGAATATTCACCACGGTCATTCGCAACAGCGACATAATTACCATGGCAGCCGATTTTTATAAGGTCGTTTATTACGTCAGTCTCCCATTGTAGTCGTGGTCTTCCTCGCGGTCTACCACTCCCTGGGGTACTAACGTACATTTTTCTAATCATTCCAGACTGTGAATCGGCTCGTAGAACATGCCCAAACCAAGCAATCCTGTTAGAACGGATACAACCTATTATATCAGGACCCTCAAGAAGGTCTCTGATCTCAAAGTTATACCGGGTTCTATACTCTCCATCGTCTGTCTTAAGTGGACCAAAAATGTAGCGTAGGATCTTACGCTCAAATACAGATAAAGGCGATTCGTCATTTTGTGTAAGGGTCCACGTTCGTGACCCATACATCACAACCGGTCTAATCAATGTCTTTTATAACTTGAGCTTGGTGTTAGTTGATACATACGGTGATCCAAGGAGAGGTTTAATTGAGTAGAAAGCTCGATTACCTGCAGCGATTCGAGCTTTAATATCTGTAAGTATGCTGTTGTTTGAGTCAAGCATTGATCCCAAATATTTAAAGGATTCAACTCCCTCAATTCGTTCATCGCCGCACATCAAATCTTTCTTCTCAGCCTCTCTTGGAACATTCATATGTTTGGTTTTATTGGTAGTTAATTTGCAGACCAATTTTCCGAGCACAACTCTCAAGCGACTTGAAAGTCTCACTCATAACAGCTTCACTTCGGCCGAGGATGACAACATCATCAGCGTAAGCAATCATCTGTACTGAGTTTATTGACAAGATACTGTTATTAGTCGGTAGTTTCTTTTGACGGCACACATATTCCAAGGCTAGATTAAAAAGTATAGGAGAGATAGCATCACCTTGTCTTAATCCGGAGTCGACTTTAAAAAATTTTGATATTTCGTTCTCTACTCGCACACAGCATTGAGAGTTCTGTACTGTCATTTTGCATAGTGATACCAGTTTACCAGGAATTCCCATTGACACCAGAGCAGACCATAGAGTCTCTCGTTCGAGAGAGTCGTAGGCCTGCCTGAAATCAATGAAAAGTTGGTGCACAGGTATGTTGAACTCTCGACACTTTTCCAAAATCATCCTTATCGAGAAAAGTGCATCGGTGGTACCTCGGCCCCGCCGGAAACCACACTGCTATTCTCCAAACAGTTGTTCAGCAAAAGGATTGATTTCGGATAGCAAAATGTAGGAAAAGATCTTATATGCTGTGCAGAGCAGAGCGATTCCTCTGTAGTTTGCACATTGTAGGCGATTACCTTTTTTATGGATTGGTATCAGCATAGCTGTGTTCCAGTCCTGTGGCATGGTTTCAGTCCTCCAGATCATTTGAACCAGTTCAAACAATCTTAAGGATAGAGTTTCACCACCATGTACAATCATTTCGGATGTTATATCGTCGATACCAGGTGCTTTATTGCATTTTAATTTTGACAGCGCCGCATCGAATTCCTCTTTGGTGGGTTCGTCTACATGTACCTTTGACGCACGAATAAGCTTTGCTCGTCGCCCGACTTGTTGCTGGTCACTTAAGTTGAGAAGATTCTCAAAATAAGCGGCCCAAGTATCTAAAATATTTTTAAGGTCTACTTGTAGCTCCCCATCTTCGTTTTGAATAGCAGTCGATCTAGTTTGAGGGCCCTTCCTTAAGGTTTTAACCTATTGAAAGAAGTTACGCGATTGATGTTCCTTATTGAAGCTTTCAATCTCCTCACACTGTGTCTTCCACCATTCTCTCTTCGTTCGTCTACATAGCTTTGTAACGGCTTGTCTTGCCAGTTTATAGTTCTCCTTCGTGGACCTGGTATTGCGTCCTTGTAGACACTTCGGATAGCAATCTCTTTTGTATTGAATAGCGTCAAGGCATGCTTGATCCATCCATGGCTTCTGGGAGTGGTTCTGTGGTCGTCCAAGTATTCCCTCAGCAGCGCTTAAAACAGCATCTTTGAGCAAATACCATGACTTATCGACGTCTCCATTAATGGTTTCTGATTTATCCAATGTTTCGGCAATATGGATTTGATATCTCTCTTCTGTTTCAGCATTCTTTAATGATGAGATGTTAAAACGTTTCCGTTGATTGAATTTTGGAATGCCTGGATTTGGGAAGTGGAACCTTATCGTTGCACATACAAGGAAGTGATCACTTCCAATGTATGCACCTCTAAAGGATCGCACATCCCGAACGCTGTTACTAGAACGTGATCAATTTGATTTCGAGTGTTTCCATTCGGTGAGACCCAAGTCTGTTTATGAATCGATCGATGCGGAAAGAACGTACTAGCAATTCTCAAATTGTTTGATAATGCAAACTCAGTCATTCTCTCACCATTATCACTCGAATTCAAATGCAGGCTGTTGGGACCCACCACATTTCCATAAGAGATATCTCTTCCAACCTGTCCATTAAAGTCACCAAGAACCATAATGAAGTCGCGTGTGGGTGTTTGTTTCATAACCTCTTCCAGTGCTATGTAGAAATTATCCTTCTCGTCGACGGTCTTAGCTTCAGTAGGTGCATGCACGGCAATAAGAGAAATATTGTTATATGTACCACGTACACGTAGGTAGCAGATCCTCTCACTGACCGGGATGAATTTCATCACGGCTTCTTGTATGCGTGCACCAACAAGAAAGCCAGTTCCAAATTCTCTTCGAGAAGGATGACCACTACAGTATAGAGAGTGACTATCCAAATCTTGTTTTCCGATTATCGGCTGTCTAATTTCTTGTAGAGCAATAATATCCATCCTATACCTCTCAGCCTCTGTTTCCAGACTTATTAGAGCATCAGGAGCGCTCAGGCTGCGCACGTTCCACGTTCCGATTCGGTAGTCTGGTCCTTTTTCACGTCCAGGTAAAATTCTGTTTTGTTGTCCGGGTCTGTTATTCTTTTTCTGATCACAATATTTAACATATTAGTTTTTTTCCGGGGTTAGGGTGTTAACCTTAGGCCCAACCCAAATTGTCGTGAATGGGTCCGTTCTGCATATTAAGGTCACAACTGCATCTCACTTCTTTCGAAGTTTGTATGTGCTTGGTGTTTAAGACAAAAGAAATTAAATCGAATTTTTCGGGTTGATCGACTATCTCAGCTTCAAGCACTACTTTGATATAAGGTCTAGTGTTACCTGAATTTTACCAGCGACAACAGTCACAGTATTACATTTCTCTCTAACCATAATCGCTAATATTTGCAGAAACAGCTAGTTTTCACATGACAACTGTGAACCGTGAATGGTGTTACTAACCCATTAGAAATAGACTTTTTTCTGATTGGTTAATAATAAAATTCACTTTTCATAGTTCGCATGCTAAAATTCAACTTATACTTGATTAAAACCCACATATACGCATATAGAGTTAAGTTGTGTCAATTCTTCAAACAAGCAATTGCTAGCGTAGCATCATCAAGGAATACATTATAGAGTTCATCCGCCAGCACCTCTAAAATATCATAGTTACCATCTTTGTAGTTTGTACTGAAAATTATTTACTAGTGTAAGGCACAATAACGTCTCAGATGCCAACACGTTTATCTTCATATTGGCTTTAGAGCTTATTTTCATTGCTTTTTACCGAGCTTGCGAAAATTTGAAAAAATAAAAATATAAAAATCAAAATCAATATCGCATTTAATTTGCGTTCTGAACTTTTTTTTCGTTTGCAATCTAGAGTCAAAATTTCTCGTATACTATCGATTTTACTGAATACATATTAAAATTTCCACTCTTTTTGTATTTTTTATTACTCAATGTTTCATTTCCTTCTTCCTGTACATTTTTTTGTATTATACAAAGTCATTTCACATAATTTTCCATTGCAACCGAGAGAAATTTTTCGAACTTTTCTCTTCAGTTTATTATTGAGAATTGAGAGGACAATGCTTTCTTTACATAGAAAAATATATTGTAAAAAAATAATTAAAATGAAAAAAAATTTCTACTTTAGCGAAATAATAGTATATGCGAGTATTAAAAAATCGAATATTATGGTAGGTCGTTGACCTTTCACCTAATTCGTTTATTTCCTTACATTTTTTTTATAATTGCTTATTATGTAATAACGTTTATAGTTGCAAAAAGTGCAACATTTTTTATTTAATTAAATTATTACAGTTTTTGTTTTTCTGTATTTTAAAAATGAAGAACCTATTTTTTCAAATTGAAAATGAGTTTTTCTTCGAATGAGAAAAATTATTTTGATAATATGTATTATGTAACATTTTTTTCACTAGCTTGCTTGATCAGTATCACAGTTTAAACATAGACATAGCTTATCTTAATTTTTGTTTGTAGTCTTATTTAAGGTAAGTGGTCATCCTTCTCGAAGAAAATTTGATGCTGACTTTCTTGTGGGTGCACGAATATATAATGAAATCTTGTAGGTTCACGCAAATACGATCAACCAAGTAGACGATCTGCTACCTAGGGGTGAACATACAAGAATATTTCTCTCAGTGCAACCAAAGGAAGCTACTACCCAAGAATACTTTCTATATAGCACTGGAAGAGTTTTTGAAACATGCGACTTTATTGAGATTCTTGGTGACTTTAATGGGCCAGTCGGTAGAGATATCTCTTAAAGAAATGTGGTGCGTCCCAACAGCTTGCATTTGAGTTCGAAAGATAATGGCTTTCTAAGTTTGTTATCAAACAATTTGAGAATTGCCGCAGTTCTTTTTTTCCGCAATTATTGAGTCATAAGCAGATTTGGATCTCACCGAATGGAAACAATCGAGTTTTAGAGAATGGTGGAAGAGAAAGAATGAGGAGGTTTATAGTTTCAATATGAAACACCAATCACGTAACTTTTTTCAACAGTTTAAAACCTTAAAGAAAAGACCTCAAACCGTATCGACAGCAATTCAAAACGAAGATGGCAGTTACAAGTAGACCTTAAAAATATTGTAGATACTTGAGCCACTTATTTTGAGAATCTTCTTAACATAAGTGACCAACAGCAAGTCGGGTGACCAGAAAAACTTATACACACAAAAAAATTTTATGGTTAAATTGATCATATTTTAGAGAACCATTAAATTTAGTCAATTATAATCATAGTATGGTTCTGTATCTATAACAACAATCATAAAATTTGATTATCTATCACCATAGTATGGTTCGCAGCAACCGTAAAATATAGTAAACATATCACCATAGTATGGTTCTCTAAAAGTATGGTTCTTTTTTATCAATTTAACCATAAAATGTTTGTGTGTCTACAAGTGGCAAATTTACATGCACACGAACCCATTAAAGAAGAACTCAAAGAGGAGCTGTCGACGGTATACAACCTCTTGCGTATGACCACAGAACAAGTTCAAAGCAATGCTAATGGGCAGCCTCAAATGTATGCTTAATATCCATGCCACTTGCACTGACGGTGTACAATCTCTTTCATATGAGCACAAAACAAACTCAAAGTAATGCTTATGGGCAGCCTCAAAAGGGTGTTGACAAGCACATCTGTATGTGTTGTGCAATAAAAATAACGATGTTTTTTATACGTGTTATAATGTGAATGTAATTAAATAGGCAAGGAGATGTAACACATATTTAAATATCCTCCTAAATTGAATATGAGTTATGTGAAGATTTATTTGGAAAAAAACGTAATTGTTTATTTATAGTTTTATTTTAAATAATTCAAATGATATTCAATTCAAATAATATATAATGCTACTACTACACTATAATATATTAACAAAATTAAGAAAAACATAGATAAATAAATTTCAAATTTTTCCATTGTTTCGGTTTTTCCTTTGAGGAGCTCTTCTAATGAAATTGTTGATTGCATGCAGCACTTTTTTTTTATGATCTGCTTTAACAATTATATTTGATTACAATACAGGCTAAAATGAACGAGATTATACCTTGTTGCTCGTTAAATATGATATGAGCGAGCTTAGTGACTTCTAAAACATTGGAATATTAAATTGTTTAATAAATAAGTATATAAATTTAATGTTAAAATTAATGTTTTTTAACATTATTTAAGCCAGACTTTTCTGTCCATGAGTATTGGCAAATTAAATTATATGCAAAAAAAATTCCAAAAAGATTTTTAGCTGACTTATTAAAGTATGTATGGGAGACCAAGTGCTTCACTCGAACCAGCTAAAATATAAAGTTTAGATATATACTACCATTAATTTAATATATGTATTTATTTTTTTTTTTATTTACAATCTTTTAAAAGTATGTTTGGTTTAGTAGATCATCATTAAATTGTACTCATTTCTGCTGCAGTTTTAAATTTTGAGCTCGGCATTTGAAGCAAATTGTCAGCTACTATATCATTATTTATTTTACATTCCATTTGTTTTGCTTTATATGACTGCAATACATCATTTAAAGAAATTTTGCTCGTCATAGTTTGAAATGTTTTTGCATTACTGCAAGGGTCTGCTGTTGTCCATTTTGCAACTTGTTGAGCTGTGCTTCATTTTTTTTTAAAATTATATATAATATAAGTATATAATTATTACTGATTTTATTTGGTGAATTATCTGGAGAGTACGTTTCAGTTGATGAGTCTGGTAGAATAAAATATATTTATATTTGAGTATATATTCGTTAAAAAATAATTTTTTTGATAAATTATTTTTTAAATTTTGTGAAGAAAGTATTATGTAATTTTGTTGGATGTAGTTGGATTAATTCACTGGAGTTATAATATTGCTGCCCATTTCAAATATTGGGGAATGTAAGCATTCTGAATTAATGTGATTTTAAGTTTTATAAAACATAGAATTGCCTGGTGGCGAATTTTCAAACAAGTATGGCGCAGTTAAATCCTCTATATTTCTTTCTAAATTGGTCTTTTTTGATAATTTTCACACTGATCATCAAAGTCCGCACAATTTTCTTCAAGATAATCAGTTACTTTTCTTTTTGATGTTTTTATTTAAAAAAACTCTCTTTCCGACTCAAAATTAGAAAAATCACAATAAAATTTTTCCATCTCTATAGCTTTTTCAAAGGTTTCCGCAAAAAATTAAATGATTAGACAACTGATAATTCAATGTGTAAAATAACTAGCACGATAAATAGTTTTTTGAAAACTGAATTTTTTCCAACCTATTTTTCCTTCGAATATTCTTATAAAATTAAATTTTTTCCAAGAGCTTAGAGGTTTTGCGAGAGAGCCTTGATTTTTTGGAGCCTTTAGTTGGCCAATAATATGATAACAACTCCTTTAATACCCATGAATCAATAATACCTAAAATGCTGCGCCTATTTGACCAGAGGTTTTTAAAATCATATACATTACCTAAAAATATATTTAAAAAGACAATATAATAGACTAAGAGCCCGCGACGGCCAGACCTTCGTTATTTTATAAAAGCTAAAAGTTTCTCTCCGCATACCTCCTACTCAGGTAGGAACGATTAGCGACAAATGAAGTTTGGATCATAGTGGCTTTCGCTGGGAGCAGGTTCCAAAGGGGCCTCCAAAGTTTCGTGAAAGTATAAAAGCTAATTTTTTATATATTCTTCGGGATAGTATTAGAAGTCACGTCACCCATTGCCAGACACTTACTATCGTGGAAACCCCCTGCCAGACACCCTTAAACTTTAAAGTTTAAGAGTGTCTGGCAGGGGGTTTTTGCGATAGTAAGTGTCTGGCCATGGGTGACGTGAATAATAATTCTTTCCCGAAGAATATATAAAAAAATTACCTTTTATACTTTCACGAAACTTTGGAGGCTCCTCTGGAACCTGCTCCCTGTCAAAGCCGTTATGGAAATAAACTTCATATGTCGCTAATCGTTCCTACCTGAGTAGGGGGTATGCGCAGAGAAACTTTCAGCTTTTATAAAATAACGAAGGTCTGGCCGTCGCGGGCTCTTAGTCTATAATAAAACCACAAAATAACAATATTCTTTCAAAACCGAGCTTAATATAGTTTTTTTATTATTCTTATTGATAGTTAATATGTACATTAAAAACATTTTTAGAATAAAATGGATTTGATTTAATTGTATACCATAGCTGTGTTTAAAAAGATGATATAAGAACATGCATGTCTTGTTTCATAGCTCCTTTACCGTTTAAGCTGAAAAATTGGTTTAATCCCTGAAAACTTAAAGAAACGATATGATAAGCTTGGTTTACTAAAGATTTTATACACCTATATGTTGCATGCAGCATCGAGAAAAAAGCCAATTTGTCTTCTACCTCGAACTTCATTGAAAACAATTTACTGTTTATGGCTTTTAAGTTCCATAATTTTGAGTGTGTTTCATTTTTTGTAGCTTTATAAATATTTAATTTACTTGAACAAAGCGGTATTGAATATAAATCTTGTTTTTGAATAATTTCTGGTCTCTGTGTTCCTATTTAAAAATATTCGCTTAAAACGACTTCGGTTATTACGACATTTCTGATATAGCGACTAATTTTGCAAAAAATTTGTACAGATAGACGTACAATTGTTCGCTTATTGCGACCGATAAGTTCAAAAACAAAAACGTTTTTGTAGATATAAGTTAAAATAATTGTGATATATGTATTTAAATATCAATATTGGTGGTCTTTATCCTCTATCTTTATCTTTCCATTTAAGACATTTTTTTCATTTTGGTGATTTGGTTTACATTGTCGCAGTTTAAACTTAGTTGATAAGGCGCTAGCCTTGTAACTCAAGGATGCCGGGTTCGATTCCCGACGGAGAACACTTTTCTTTTACATTATTCAGAATGTGTTGTGTGTGTTCAGGCCTGGTCGTTAATTAATCGTGAATATGTCGTATTAATCTCTGAATGTATAGTAAAAGATAACGTTCAACATGTTATCTGAGATATTCAAAGCTATTGATTTATAAATGGTGGGATTTAATGATTTAATATGCTGATTTGATTCAAAAAAACTATAAGCACCATATAGAAAAACAAACATTTCATTTAAAAGGCGTTTGAATTATAAGGAATAAAACAGAAAACTTGGGAAAATTTGCGAAGTGTTGTTGACGGGTTTAAGCAACAGCAATTCAAAAATTGCTGCAACATCTGTTCAATATTACAAAAGAAAACAGAAGAAATTGGATCGCTGCTAAGTTCTGAATTCAAATGTACGTCTAGCTGAACTTTTCGCTTCCGTAAGAGACATATATTGTGCTTGGTAGCATGGGGTGGGATTTTTGATGAATCAGCAAGTGGGACGTGCATGTGACGAATAGCTAACAATCAGCGTTGTCGAAAATACTCGACGGCTACAAAGCAAATGAAATGTACAACGTCGCCAAAACGGGTGTTTTATAAAATGACTCCAGAAAAAAATTTAAATAAAAAAAGTGTAAGTTGAGAGCGAATATGAATGGCTTGTGATAGGAAAAAGTAAATCACCGAGGTTTTTTATAACATTAGGGCACTACCGTTGGAAATTACAGGGAATACAAAGGCTTAGATGACTTCTATATTATTGAATGTTTTTAAGAAAACGGGACACCGAGTTAAAGAAAAATTAACGGTTGGATAATTGCCCTGCACATCTTCACTTGAAAAATCTAAAATTTATTAAGTTAGTGCTTATGCTACTGAAGACAACCTCTACTCTTCAGTCGAAGGATAAGGATGTAATATAAAAAAGTTTAAAAATCACTATCGACATATATCGATATATAAATTTATTTATTATTTTAAAGCATAAATTTGTTCAATATTGCTTGGTAACAGGAAAGGTAAAATTTCGTTTTTGTTGTTAGGGGGAATTTCAAATATAACCCTTTATTTGTACTCTTCAATTTTGTTGGTGTCTTTTGTGTTCCCTTTTTTTGTTTTGCTTTTCTCTTATCGTGCTACTGTTGCATGAAACCTGCTATCGTGTTTTTGTGACAGAGATACCCAGTTTCTTTTGTACTGTGTAGTGTTGAAATTTAGGCCTGGCCGAATTTCAATATCTATACCTGCAATGTCAAAGGGTAAGTCTTTGTCTCAACAAAAAGGCAGCAGAGTGAACCAACAGCTTAGCATTGACTTCACCAACATAAGAGATCTCAATTCGAATCTAAACGAGGTTCCTCACTACATCGAAAAAAATAAACCTGACATATTGTTTCTTACCGAAACAATTGTTAGTGGCAAAGCATCAAAATTGGATCTCGATAAATACCGGATACCTAGTTACGAATTGGAACATTCCTTTTATAACAAGCATGGTGTCTGTGTATTTGTTCGAGATTCACTTTCATGTATGAGAATTAAGGCCTACGAGTTGAACTCTAAGCACCATAATTCTATAGCACTGAAGATCTCAGGTGTTGATGAAACTATGTTTATAATAGGATTATACAGATCCCCAAATTCTCCCGCAGGATGTCCCTTTTTCGATAAAATATCGGCTAATCTAGACAAGATTACCACGGACTACCCCAAAGCAAGACTGGTCGTTCTTGGAGACTTTAATATTTATAATAAAGAATGGCTTAAGTATTCATCGCGCACTGACGACGTAGGAAGGCAAGCCGAACTGATACTCGTAGATTATCACGGTTTGACGCAAATGATAGAGTGTTCCACTAGAATCGCAGACAATTCACATCATAACAATAATTTGCTGGATCTGTTTTTGACAAACGAACCAGATACAACGAAGACAAAAGTGGAACAACCCCTCGGAACATCGGATCATTTACTAATATCAGCAATAGTGCAATTTACATCACCGACACAAATTAAAGCAAATCCTCGTCGGGTTTGGAACTATAAACGCGCTGACTGGGAGGGACTGAGAAACTTTTATGATGAAACACCTTGGTAAACTATTTGTTGTGTTGATCAAGATCTTAGCACATCGGCAATAGGAATTTCTGAAATCATAAAAGAAGGAATGCGGCGGTTTATTCCAAATCGATTAATCACTCCTAAAACTGAGCCTTGGTTCACACGGGATGTTGATGAGGCAGTGAGGAATAAACGCAAAGTATTCAAGACGTATAACGCTAATAAAACACCTGAAACCCATAGCGCCTATAAGAAAGCCAGAAGTATTAGTAAATTCAAACTAGACTTGGACAAAGACGCGTTTATCCAGAAGAAAGCAAAGAAATTCGCCGAGCACCCATCTGGCTCACGTAGTTTCTTTCAGGCAGTTAAATCAGTCCAGAGCAATTTTACTCGATCCTCTATTCCAACCTTAGTTCTGAATGACATTCCCGTGAGCGACTCGAAAGAGAAGGCGGATCTTTTGGGTCGTATTTTCGCAGAAAAACTCAAACGTAGTTGAACCCCCCCATTCTCCTACACTCATTCCCCCAGTTGTAACGAAAATGTAACCAATTATTTTTCGTTGCAATATTGTACGGAAAATGCTTCTTTCTATCAATATCAAATCTGCTGGCCCCGACGGTATTCCACCCCTCATTCTTAAAAACTTTGCTAGACAACTAGCTCCAACAAAAATTTTCTATTTATCTTATAAAACCGGAATATTTCCCGATTCTTGGAAGCTGGCCAGCGTTCAACCCATATCAAAGAAAGGTAGTAAGATAGACCCTAACAATTATAGACCAATTGCAATTCTGTCGGTTTTAGCTAAAATATTTGAAAAATATACTAACTACAATTTGATAGATTATTTGGAAATGTCGCAAATTATTGATGATAAGCAGAATGGTTTTCGTAGAAGTCATGCAACAGGTGATCTGTTAGCCTACGTATCCCATCTCTGGAACAAATCGCTGGAAAACCACGGTGAAACATTCAGTATTTCACTTGACATTTCTAAAGCATTTGATAAAGTGTGGCATAAAAATCTCATCAATCTCGCTAATTAAAATCTTATGGCATAGACCATCTTACAGTCTCATTGATTCATAGTTTTCTTACAGGTCGCCAATTTCATGTTAATTTAGATGGTATCACATCGAATATTTTCACAATTAATGCTGGGGTTCCCCAAGGTTCAGCACTCTCACCAACCTTGTTTCTTCTATACATTAATGACTTACTTATTTCCACAGTGCACCCAATCCATAGTTTTGCTGATGACAGCACATTACATGCATCACATGCATCTCCTAAATTTCGATCTCATACTGCAGTTACCACTGATAGAGAGCTGCTAATTGATTCCATCAACAAAGATCTGGAGCGTATAATGGAATGGGGTGATCGTAATCTTGTTTCATTTAATCCAACCAAAACCAAATTATGCCGTCTTTCACGAATAGAGCGACATAAACATTTTCCTATTAAAATAAACCATGAGGAATTGCGTGAGGTTGAATTCGTTAGACTTCTTGGAGTGGATATTCAAAATAACCTGAAATGGAATAAACATGTGTTCAACCTCGCTAAATCTGCAATGCAAAAATTAGGATTCTTGAGTCGATGTACAAAGTATTTCAATCCCGAGCAAATTTTGCTAATCTTCAAGTCCTTTATTCGTCCATGTATGGAGTACTATTTATTTGTTTGTTTTCATCGTTTAAGTCCAAAAATGTATATAAATTAAGCTTTTTTTTCAATTTTTTCAAAACATTTTATTTAATTATTTGACGACATGTTTTAGCTTTTAACAAAAGCTATCCTCAGGTCAGAACAAAAAAATATTCAAAAAAATGTATTGTCCAAATAAACAAATTCACTGACTTTAACTAATCCTACTATTATTAATTTTAATTTTCAAATAAATTAAACAAATTTTCAATTAAATATAAACTAAACTGAAACTTATAAAATATCGTCTTTATAAGTTTATTTTATAAGTTTCAGTTTAGTTTATATTTAATTGAAAATTTGTTTAATTTATTTGAAAATTAAAATTAATAATAGTAGGATTAGTTAAATTCAGTGAATTTGTTTATTTAGACAATACATTTTTTTGAATATTTTTTTGTTCTGACCTGAGGATAGCTTTTGTTAAAAGCTGAAACATGTCGTCAAATAATTAAATAAAATGTTTTGAAAAAATTGAACAAAAAGCTTAATTTATATACATTTTTGGACTTAAACGATGAAAACAAACAAATAAATATTAAATCGTCCAATAAAATATAAAATATTATGGAGTACTGCTGTCATGTTTGGTGGAGCTGCTTGTCAGTCAACAATAAAATGTCTAGACTCTGTACAGAGAAAAGCAATACGGTTGATTGGTAATACCGAACTAACGGACCAGCTTGATTCACTCCAGCACAGAAGAAATGTGGCTGAATTGTCAATCTACTATAAATATAACTTTAGCGAATTCTCCTCCAAGGAAATTCAAAATATCCTTCCATCGTGTGCGCAGTATAATCGACAAACAAAAGCTGCCGAGTTATCCCATCCATTTGTTGTACAAATACCTCGTTGTAGAACTGTGTCCTTCCAAAACGACTATTTTAATAGAGTGGCCAAATTATGGAACTCAATGCCTTCCTCTGTATTTCCCGATGAATTTTCCCCTCAGGCATTTAAAGAAAATGTCCATCATCATTTAAAAAATTAGTATAGTTATCCCTATATCCCCATTCCTTCCATTTTCCTCATCTCCTTCCTTTATAGTTGACATGGTATCTTCGGATATTAAAAGAGTCTAAATAATGAATATTTCATATTTAGTGTGCTAAACATGTCTAACTAATTAATAAAAAAAAAAAAAAAAATAGGTATCCTAAAGATTGTAAGATTATTCAAAGGTTCTCTAAAGATTTTCAAGATTATCTTCATATTTACAAATTCTAATGATTCCCTAGATTATCTGAAGAAACTATGTATGTCCAAATATACTCAAGATTTTTTGAAATTCTCAAGAGATTCGGTAAGATCCCCAAGATTTTGCGACGATTGTTAAGAATCTTTTTTAAGATTCTCTAGATTTCTTGAATATTCTCAAATATTTGTCCCAAGCAAGATGCCAAAGAATATTTTATCCTTCAATCTAATGACATGCTTTTCTTTATTGGCTAACATAAACTTCAGAAATTTTAATTATGATAAGAAATCTGTGACCTATGTATAACCTGAGTCCCGAATGACCTGATGCGCTTACCTATCTCAACATGAACAGAATATGGAAAACAGGTAAAAAATTTGATTGAATAAAGAAAAAGAGTTTCTGACGATTACAAATTACGGATTACAATATTAATATCATCCTCATAGGAATATTGGTGAAACAATATATCTTTAACAAAAGATTAAAAACAACATGATTTTGAATTTGAAAGCAATATATTTTTATTTTAATTTAAAATATATATATATTTGCATTTAAAAAAACTCAAAACCGTCATTTTCATAGGTATTTCAAACTATACCATTCATTGGTTGATTAATAAAAACTATAGTTGCCCAGCTTTTTCCGTATAAAATTGGATTGGGAGTTTCTTATGTACCAAGCCAAATTTAGAAAAGACGCGCTCAATTCCGACTGACGTTGAGATTGATCTCAAAATCCAAATTGCTTTATTTAATTTTTTAGTCCAAATAAATTGGAATCTAAAAAAAAAAATTAAAAAAAAAAAAAATAAAAAAAAAACAATAAACAAAAAAAAACAAAAATTAAATAAAAAGGGTTAAGAAACCCTGAAAATAAAATCTTTTAAAAAAAAACAACAAAAAACACAAAAAACGCACTGAAAAGGAAAAAATAAAATAAAATAAAAAAATTAAAAAAAAGATCAAAAAAAACAAAAAAAAAAATTAAATAAAAAGGGTTAAGAAACCCTGAAAATAAAATTTTTTAAAAAAACAACAAAAAAAAACAAAAAGCGCACTGAAAAGGAAAAAATAACATAAAAATTAAAAAAAAAGTAAAAAAACAAAAATTAAATAAAAAGGGTTAAAAAACCCTGAAAATAAAATCTTTAAAAAAAAACAAAAAAAAAAACAAAAGCGCACTGAAAAGGAAAAAATAAAATAAAAATATTCGAAAAAAATAATGCAAGAGAGTTTCGAATAGGAATAGCACACTTAAAAGTAAAAAATAAAATAAAAATTCAGGAATGGTTGAGCCAAAAGATAACTCGGGCCGCATATTGATGCAAGACATTAGTGGTCGCATAGGGGTCTTAAATAAAGTAAAGGTCACAACACATTTTGAACAAAAAAGATTTTAAACGAGTGTATTTTTATTTCGATTTGAACAATTTAAGATTAAGAGATAATACTAGTTGATGTTTGAGCGTCTCAGTGGTGTGGTGGAAAGTGCAACGAGCTTTCACGCCGAAGACCTGGGTTTCTAAAGACCTAAACAACTTCGATTGCTAATTGTGTTCTAGTCTTTGAAAGCGACTGCAACTGGTAAGACATGACAGTATTAAAAAATAAGGGCTTCCGCCTTCCACAATAGGATCTTAAAGATCTCTCATGTTTTTGTGAATGGAAGCTATGCACGCCCAACAATAGTATCTATCTATCGAGTAGTTGTTCAGAAGAACGCAATTTATATTTTGAGAATACACAAATGTACAATTTTGCTCAAACATGAGCGTGACGGATCCGCGATTTTATGGTTGACTGCTTAAGTTCGGCAAGCAGCAAAAGTGTCCCATAGGCTCAGCCTCCGACACCAGCAATGGTGGTAATTGTTCTACGGGTGTGAGAACAAGGAACATCTGAGAGTACTTTATTTAGAGAATATAAAATATGCATAACAACGATATAAAAACACACTCGTTTAAAATCTTTTTTGTTCAAAATGTGTTGTGACCTTTACTTTATTTAAGACCCCTATGCGACCACTAAGGTCTTGCATCAATATGCGGCCCGAGTTATCTTTTGGCTCAACCATTCCTGAATTTTTATTTTATGTTATTTTTAAGTGTGCTATTCCTATTCGAAACTCTCTTGCATTATTCTTTTCGAATATTTTTATTTTATTTTTTCCTTTTCAGTGCGCTTTTTGTTTTTTTCTTGTTTTTTTTTTTAAAGATTTTACTTTCAGGGTTTCTTAACCCTTCTTATTTAATTTTTGTTTTTTGTTTTTTTTTTGTTTTTGACTTTTTTTTTAATTTTTTTTTTAATATTTTAATTTTGTGTTTTTTGTATTTTTTTGTTTTATGTTTTTTTTTATAATTTTTTTTAATTTTTTTTTTAATTTTCTTATTTTATTTTTTCCTTTTCAGTGCGCTTTTTGGTTTTTTAAAAAGATTTTATTTTCAGGGTTTCTTAACCCTTTTTATTTAATTTTTTTTTTGTTTTTTTTTTTAATCTTTTTTTTAATTTTTTTATTTTATTTTATTTTTTCCTTTTCAGTGCGCTTTTTGTGTTTTTTGTTGTTTTTTTTAAAAGATTTTATTTTCAGGGTTTCTTAACCCTTTTTATTTAATTTTTGTTTTTTTTTTTAATTTTTTTTTTTAATTTTTTTTTTTGTAATTTTTTTTTTCAGTTAACACAAAAAAAAAATGTTAAATGGATGCTCCCTTAGTGTCATATTTGACATTTGAAAGGTTTTTGCACTATACAATATGGCCGCCGGTCCAAAATGGCGGCAATTATAGTCTAAGAACCTTTCATGGCCTGAGACCTTACCAACGATATATCATATGTGGTTTCTGCGGTGGAAAATTAATGTCATATTTGACATTTAAAAGATTTTTGCAAGATTCAATATGGCGGCCAGTCCAAAATGGCGGCGATTATAGTCTAAGAACCTTGTTTGGCCCGAGACCTTTCCAACGGTATATCATATGTAGGGTCTGCGGTGGAAAATTAATGTCATATTTGACATTTAGAAGAATTTTGCAAAATTTAATATGGCGGCCAGTACAAAATGGCGGCGACTATAATCTAAGAACCTTCCTTGGCCCGAGACCTTTCCAACGATATATCATATGTACGGGGTCTGCGGTGGAAAATTAATGTCATATTTGACATTTAAAAGATTTTTGCAAAATTCAATATGGCGGCCGGTCCAAAATGGCGGCGATTATAGTCTAAGAACCTTCCTTGGTCCAAGACCTTTCCAACGATATATCATATGTAGGGTCTGCGGTGGAAAATTAATGTCATATTTGACATTTGAAAGGTTTTTGCAAAATTCAATATGGCGGCCAGTCTAAAATGGCGGCGATTATAATGTAAGGACCTTCCTTGGCCCGAGACCTTTCCAACGATATATCATATGTAGGGTCTGCGGTGGAAAATTAATGTCATATTTGACATTTGAAGGGTTTTCGCAAAATTCAATATGGCGGCTGGTCCAAAATGGCGGCGATTATAGTCTAAGAACCTTCCTTGGTCCAAGACCTTTCCAACCTATATAAGGGGTCTGCGATGGATCATATGGGCTATACGCGAGGACAAAAAAGCGTTACAAACCCATATATATATACATATATCTGGAAGGACTGAATAGAAATAAAAGATTTTAACAAGGGGCAGTGGTCACCCATTTAGCGTCAGATAATTTTTCACAAAAATCCTTCATGGAAAATGTTGCACAAAACAGAGTTAATTTGGTACATAATTTATAAAATGTGAAAAATTTTAGTGGCAAATTTCTTCGACGAAAGTGATGCCGATTGATTTTCTTTGTTTTCTAAAACAATAAAATTTTCATTAAAAAGTGCATTCGGATATAGTAACACAGCGACGTAATGTAACGATGTCATAGATGCTGACTAAACGCGTGGAAATATGTGTTTGCATCACAAGCAGTGTTGCAAAACGTTATTCGTAACGTAAAAACGAAATAACGAAATTAAGTAGCGTTATTAATAATAATTAATTTCTTTCGTAACGTTTTAAAAAATTCATTTGCGTGACAATAACAGCTGCGTTTTTTCCATTTGGGTCAGGGTCAAGGTCTAGATCAAGTCTATTTTTTTACATGTAAAAACAACAACAACATAACCCAGATATTTATCTGGATCTAGATCAATGATCTAAAATATTTAGGTTAAATAAAATTGCAAGAGATGGCGAGGTTTTGATTTTATAAGGTTGGTATGGTCATTTTAAAATTTATAAATGTCAAAGAAAATTTATTCAAAATAAAAAAACTGTCAAAGATGCTTTATTAAATTTGTTTAAAATCAATTTTAATATGATTTGTTTTCAACATGATTTCAATAAATTGGCTTAAAATTAATTTTAAAGCAGTACCTACGATATAAAATCCATATTTTTGAAAGATTAGATGTTTACAATTTTTTATTAATTTTTTTTTTTAATAAGAAGTGTTGTGTAGTAGGAATTACAAAATTTGTCACAACAACACATAGATACCTTTTAAGACGTAGGTCCCACAACAACATGCGTCTTGAGGTATAGGTGGAAGCTTTTTTTAAATCTTTGTGGATTAAAGGCACACGGGACAATTGATTCGGGCAAAGCATTCCACGTGTACGATGTACGCACAAAGAAATCCCTTTGCTATGACAGTGAGTAATCTCGACAGTCCGACCGCCCGCACAAACCGATTGACGAGTAAAACGGGAAAAAACATATGTCTGAGGCATTATGGACCTGATCCGAGCACTGCTGGTGACGATATTTATAAAAAACAACGAGATCAGCAACAGTGCGACGATGTTGCAGGGAATCAAGATCTAATGTTAAATCTCGATCACCAACAATTCGTATAGCTCGCTTTTGAACAGAGTCCAAAAGAGCCAGGATAGTAACAGATGCAGCGCCTCAAACTTGACAACAATACTCCATACAGGGACGAATATAGGACTTATAAATGTGGAGTAATTGATGCGAAGTAAAATATTTTTTACATCTATTGAGGAGGCCGAGTTTTCTTGACGCGCTCTTTGCCATGGCCATTATATGATCGTTCCAGAGTAAGTCATTGGATATTGTGACTCCCAATAAACGAATGCTTTCACATTCGTCTATTTGGTCGACACATTTTAATTGAAATATCGTTGGGAAACTCGGTCTTTGATCTGGAAACAATCAAGCTAGCTGTGTTTTGGTGGAATTAAAATTGACCAAATTTTTGTCACCCCAATCGGCGACTTTTTTAGTTCCTCGTTTACATTTATGGCAGCGTCTCTCCGGACGGGATTTATTCGTTCATGCATTTTACCCTTTGAAGATAGGGGGACGAATGACTTGTGCAGTGTACTATCATCTGCAAAACTATTTATTGGGTTACTGGTGATTTGCAACAGTTCGTTGATATAAATTAAAAATAAAGTGGGAGATAAAACTGAGCCAATTATCAATTATTTTATTTCATTTTATTTCACGCCATTTGCAATAATCAATAAAAATTGCCATATGTAAAAATGGATTAGTGTTTCTGATTAAATTTTTTTGAATTTTTTTTATATGAAATTTTATTTTTCAAGAGACGTTAAATATTTTTTGAATTTTTTTTATATTGAGTTTTAATTTCAAAATGACGCTACAAGTCCACGATTTTTTTTCTGCTCAGCTCAGTGTTGCCAACAATTTAAAATATAATATTTTTTTTCTTTGCGTGACCCACATCATATTTTTCAAATATTGATCTTGACCCGTATGAAAAAAACGCAGCTAACGTAAAACGTAACGATAACGTAAATATTTTATTTCGTTTTTTGAATGATTTTGCAAATATCGGTTGTATAAAATCCGTCTTATCTGCTGTTTTTCAATTCCCCAAAAGATTAAAGAAAGCGTTCATCAACATCTCAGAACGTATGTACTTGTGGAACCTACGTCTTAAAAGGTATCTACTATCTATGTGTTGTTGTGACACATATTGTAGATTCTTTAACACAACACTTTTTATTAAACAATTAATGCAATAGAACATATTATGCCAAGTCAATGAGATGAAATATGTATAACCAAATTTTACAAATCTCGCACCGAAACTATAATTTTTTTTTCAGAATTAGGATGTTCCTTTTGATTCACAGTAATGACACATATTTGGCACTTTTTATTTAGAAATTAAACAAATTGCAAGTGCTTCTCCATCGAACGTTTGTCGGTAATCGAATACCAGATCCGCCAGAACTTTTGTACCAATATTTTGACATGTGATTACTTTTAAAAAATTTCAAAATTTTAATGGCGTGTAAGGTGTAAATGTATTAAAAATGATAAAATACGATATTATACAACAGTTCTACTAGAAAGCAAATAAGTGAATTGCTATATTTATAAAAAACAAATCGATTAAAAAACGATTTTGTTTAAATCATTGCTTGTTTTGAAAAAAAAAACAATTTGTTTTGAACATTGTTTTAAACAGTGTTTAAAACAAACCAACTCTGTATAGGGGAGAGGTGTGTAGGGGCGTCAAATATTATTCTTGCCTAGGGCGTAATTAAGCCTCGTCCGTGCTCTGTATATATATGTATATTACATGCACATGTATATTACATAACATTTAAAATTATAACTATTGCTACCTTTCTTTTGCCTTTTCCTCAAACTATACATCTAGGAAATACAAATCAGCTAATAACATTCACTTTTCTAAAACATCTTCTTATCGTAATTGTATTTAAACTGGTATAACTATCAATTACGTAAAACATCAATTTTTTATTGCGGATGTTGTCTGCTTATTTTATTCGCTGTTGAATCCCCATTCAAATTCAACAAACAATTTCTATTAAAAATTCCATTCCATTTCTCTTTTAATTTTAAATTAATAAAAATAAAAAAACTTGAAAGTGAGATTTAAGCTGTTATTTCCACATTACGCAACATCAATGAAAACTTTCTTTTTGGCTTTGTTTCCTACTTTTTTTTTGTTTGATTTTTGGTATGTTTAACTGTATACATTTATTATACATTTATATATACATGTAATTAAGAGAAAAAACGATACTGTTTTTAAAGATTTTTTATTATAAAAATATTGTTGTAATCGTGATTGTTTAAAATCGGGGGGAAATATAATTTTAAACAGAAACAAAGGTTAGGAGGAAGAAAGCTTTCAAAAATTAAAAGAAATGATTTTCACAGTTACGAGTAGGTTGTTGAAATTTCTATTGTATTTCAGCTAGTTACACACATAGCATCTCGTATAGTACACATAATTAAAAACTAACATAAATGTTTAACTTAAAAAAAATTCTTTACGAATAATTTCAATCGTTTTGGTTTTCATTTCATGTTTTTTAATGTTTGGCAATTAAAAAACAAATTTAGAACGGGTGGATCTATTCTTATAGTGAATTCTTTTCAACTGTACCGAACAAATTTCAGTACAGTTCCAACACCGAATTATTATTTTTGTATTAAAATTCATTCCAAAAGAATACAAAATTCGATAGTTCGGTGTTGGATCTTGTTCGGTACAGTCGAAAAAAATTTACTACAAGTCAATGTGAAATGGTAAAACGAAAGATTATTACAGCATACAATAAAATGTTAAACTAAGCTGTTCAATTTAATTTTGAGCTTGTAAGATTAAGGTACGAAGTAAATTTCCTGATTGTTATTTAAACTATCTTAATTAAAATTGTTAAAGAAGTCATTGTTTTTAATAAAAAGGTTAGTAGTAGAAAATGCAATATGTGATACTACCACATATTGGCACACTCGAGACCTGGATTACACAACAATCTGAATCTAATCTGAATCTAAATTTTTGTGTGTTTTTAAAATGTTTAACTAAATAATAACTCCCATCATATTGTAAAATATTGAAAAAAAGAAATTTCAAAAATTTACTATATAACAAAATTAAATTGGGTTAACTAAAGGCATATTCTCTGGAGAGTGAAGTACGTGGCTACAATTTCCACAAAAATTTTAAAAACAAATTATAAAACAGTAAAAACTGATATGTTTTTGCATTATGGCTGTAGTTTATTCTTTTTCTCCCAAAAGATCTGTATATGGAGTAGGCGAAATGCCTATAAGATTTTATTTGGTTCGGATAAGCTGAGTTAGTTTTTTTTATAAATATCGTCCCCAGCACTGCTCTGACACATCTGATCCACCATGCCCCAAATATATTCTTTTCTGCATCGCAACTTAAGTTTATCACTCCTGCGCAATTTTGTCGTCAAAAATGTTTGCTCACCTACAGGATCAGTAATATTAATATAACACCTCAAACTATTCAAACAAGATCATTTAAAATAGGGAATTTACTACTACATGCATTACAAAATAGACAACTGTTGTAAAAATTTTTATTATAATATTATATACGTAGGCATAACGCAGAGAATCGATACTAAATTATATGTGAAAATTCAAGTTGTTTGATGTTGTTGTTGATTATAAATTATAGTATGGCAGTTGTGATGTAGATAGAACGTAAATCCACCAAAGGATTTAATTTGTTATTAAGGACTTTTAACCAAATTAAACAAAACTATTCAAAATTGCATTGACAAAGTAGTTTCCGTTTATGTATTTAGTTTGGTTGGTTTGATAAATTTTTTGGATTATTCTGTTTCTAGTTAAATTTTTTATTTAAACTAATCTGACATAGCCAATTCTATTTGTACACAAAGCTGTCTGGTCCCGAAATCTACCTATTTCTAGCGGATATACGTGCCGCTTGGACTTTTTTTATTATATGAGAACACAAAAGTGAAAGCGATACTTTTTGATTTTATTGGATAAAAATGTAATTTTATTCAATTCCGTACGACCTCTGGGTCAAAAATTGTTCTTGTAAACATATCATTGAATTAGACAGCCTCTTTTGCAAAAACCAATAGAATAAAGATTGCATTCATTGTCTTTTGCAATTCAATCTGTTATTATCTAAAATCGGGCAAACTGTTTTACTAATAAAACAAATTGCATAAGGTAGAGCAAAGACTAACGATAGTGTAACGATAAACAGTTACATTGATAAAACATATTCTGTTTCCAATCGAAATGTAGTTGTCTCAACCTAGTTGCGAGAGCGAATGCGGCGAATCAACCAAAATTGATTTAACAACTGTACCACAGGTACAGAACGGTGTAGTTGAGACAACCCTAGGTTATGTTTCTGTGAAAATTGAATATAGTTCAACCAATTTAAATTCTTCTTCTTTTGAAATGAAAAACTCATGATATAAGGCCAAAGCTAATTTCTTGGAATGGAAATGGATATTAACTTTATTCAACTTCTGCTATATTGTATGTAACACTTTATATTTTGAAAAAACCTACAGGAAAATGTTTTTAGCATCGAATTGTAAATTGTAAAGTAAAGTAAATATTTTTTCGATTCCGAAGTGAAGTTGATGTGATGATAAAGTGATACCAACATTTTACTGCTTCTATTGTCTATTGTCAGGAAAACATTTAACTGTAGTTGATTTTTGTCAAACCTGGATTTAGTCCAATATATTTTTGTTACAACCAGCTACACAAAAAACGAAGAGGTTTGATAATATATGTTTAAAAAATTACGCAAAGTAAAATTTAATAAAAATGTACAGGTTTTCTAAAACAACGCATGCTTTCAACTCACAACAAATTTGACTGGATAAACCTTTTGTTTTATCATTTCTCGCACCAACCCACTTAAGCCATACTTAAGTTAACTGCCCTCTCTCTCACTCTCTCGCTCTCACTCCCAGCACCTGGAAGAATTTATCAAATTCCTTTAGAAATATCAAGTGAAATACTGAACGTTTACCTGGTTCTCAATGGTTTGTTATACAAGGATGAGTAACATAGGCTAACCAGTTGCATGACTTTTACGAAAAATATCTTATCATCGATAATTTGTGACACCTCTAAATATTACATTAAATTATAGTTAATATATTTTTCAAATATCGTAGGTCTACTTTGTATTTATTGATATTTCTTGCTTCCCTATAGGTACAAAGGGTTTCTGGAATTTTGCTTGATGTATACACCTTAAATGCTTTTCGTTAATTTCTCACCGTCTCATCAACACCGTTGTGAACAACTCAGTTTTGGGAGTAATTAGTCTTGGAATAAACCGTCAAATTCCATCTTTTATGAATTCTCTTAGTGCAGAGTTATGAGTTAGTATCTTGCTCAACACAACAAATGTTTTTCAAGGTGTTTCCTCATAAAAGTTCTTCATCCTCGCTTAGTCGGCGTGCTTCTAATCCCAAACGCAACGAAAATGGTTTCAGTTTTTGTAGAGGATTTAAAATTTACTATTGCTGATATTAATACATGGTCCGATTACACAAGAGGTTGGTCAACATTTATTTAAATTTTGTTTGGTTTAGTGCCGTTTTTCAAAATAAGATCCATCAAATTGTTAGTCTGATCAGTGAAGCTATCTAGTATTCTAGTGGGATGCTCTATCGATTGTGTTAAGCTATAAAAGTCTGCAAGTATCAGTTCAGCTTATCTTCCAACGTGTCATTAGTGCTTGATCACGTGTCATCAGTGCTTAAGTATTTCAGCCATTCTTTGTTATGTATGGTAAATTATTCACATTCTTTGTGGAATCCGGCTTTGAGGAATTCGGCGCTAATTTTATCGAGATTGAATATTTTATCGAAAAAGGACAACCTGGAGGAGAGTTCTGTTCAACAACACTTTGAGCTCAACAACAGTTGAGATCTCTAATGCCAGAGTATTGTGGTCTTGAGATTTTAACTTGTAAGCCTTAATTCTAATACATGAAAGTAAATTTCAAACAAATACACAGAAAATATGTTCATTATAAAATCCTGTTCCGATTCGTAACTATCCAGTATTTATTGAGATGTAACATCCATGCTTTGCCACTGACAATTGTTTCAGTAAGAAACAGCAGCCAAATTCTGTAACTGTAAGAGGTGAAGTGATAAGTTTTTTAATGAAAAGAAACAAACAAATTTTTAACACATCACCGCTTCATGGTTACAGAATTTGGCTGCAGAAATGGCTACTGCTATGAGAACTTTTTTTATTAAAAGCTATTGTGCTATACGGAATACATAACATTCTGGTGGATTGAAGCAACCTGAATGTTTAGAGTTCCGCAAATCATTCCTATGTTATGCAGTTTATTTGTTAACACTAACCGATTGTCAAATAAAGATAGGATAAGAGTACTTTTGTGCATTCACGTAATCACTGTCAGAACAAATGTTTAGTGTTACATGTCATTCAATAATAAAAAAGAATCAATTTTTGCGTCTTTTTGTTTGAAGTTATTAAAATAAATAATATTTCTTAGTCCCAAATCTTACAATTAGCAATAGCAGTCGAAGCAAATGCAAATCTTCCTACTTATAGGTAATATCATTTTGGGTTTTAATTCAGAATTCAAATCATTAACCGTCCTCATTTTAAATAAATACTTTCATTTGAAACTGAGCATTGAGCAATGAGCCAATAATAAATATATTCTGAATTCTTTCAAATGCATCAAACTAAATTTTACTCGATATGAACAACCACTTGTTGAAAGCATTTAACTTATATTTTCTCAACTCGATTGTTTGCAAACTTCTGCTGCAAAATTATGCAACGAACTTAAAAATAAATTTTAATTTTTGTTTAAGGCCATGTTTATCTAGGAGGCGATGAATTTTATTTAAATTTAATTTCAGCTAACATACTCCTTTCATAAATTTTATTTTAAAAACAAAACAACTAAATAATAAACATTGGTCTATGTATTAGCGTTCTTCGGCAGTAGAAATAACAAAAACCGACTAAATCATATGAAATACTAACAAAGATAGTTGGGTTCAACGTCTGACCTATTTTTTCATTATATTATTTTTTTTACGTTTACTATTTGAATTTTTTTCTTTTGTTTTATTCTCTATCTCTGGCATATTTTTATTTTTGTTATTGTTTCGTAAAAAACGGGAATGGTTGTAAAAGTTTAGTGTGTGTTTTACTTAATTGAATTTTGTGCAATGTATGTGTATAAATGTGTGAATGTGTTTAAGTTTTCTGTATTCTTATGGATTAAATGAAAATTTGTTGTTTTTTATTATGGTTGAAAGAAAGAGAAATTCGATTTAAAGAGAGGTTTCGGAATATGTTTGTTACACGTTATTATTAGCCGCGTTCGATTTGACTGAAATAACTGAATCAACTGAAAAATTGAATGCAATTGTTGTTGTTTTTTCAGTTGTTTCAGTCAAATCGAACGCACCTATTGTTAAAAATAAATGATGCTTGTGATCAGCGTTGCCACCTGGATACATTTGTATCCATTTGGATACATTATTTAAAAAATTTACTAAATGGATACGGGATACAAAAAACTCACAAAACTGCTAGAATGGATACAATTTATTCGCAAGGAAAACATTCTGCTTAAAATGCATTTTAACTGTTTGGTTTTCCAAAAACTTTGAAAATGTTCATAAAATTTGTTACATTGTTCGTTTATTCTCTTTTAGTAGAAGATAAAAGAAAAGAAGATTGGCGAACAGTCTAGCAAATTTTACAGTTTTTAAAAAACGATCGCATTTTTGTTCAATTCTGAATTGACTGCACTTAAGGTTGCATTATACCGGAATCGTTGCAATGAACTAAAGGAATTTCATGTATATTTTGCGCTGAAGCCGCACAATATAGGTATTTTGTCTTTCTCAAATAAGATTGCTTAAATTAGCAACATCAAATAATCATGTTACATTTTTTAAAAAAAAATGGATAGATTTGGATACTCTTTTTTTTATAGAATTGGATACATTTTAATTTTTTTGAGTGGCAACGCTGCTTGTGATTCATCAGGTAAAGTTTTTTCTGTCTTGTTATTGGGTTTAATCTACGTATCAAATTCGGTTTATTTCGTAAATATATTATTATTTATATGTTTTTATTCATGGTCGTTAAAAAAAGAAGATCAGTGTATTGTGTACGCAATAGATATTGGTTTCTCTGGCAGTCGTGCAGTTTTAAAACAAGATACGGTGTGAGTAAATGCAGGAAGTTGATGGGTGTTTGGGACGATATGCACTGTGTATTATAATCATTGGGCTACAAGCGAAATTTAAAAATAGGTTGGACTTGGATTAAATACTTAATAAATTGCCGTTTTTTTATATTTTACAACCAAATTTGGGACCGCACAAGTTACATTGAATAAATCTTTTAAATAAAATGTGATGCGTTTTAGGAATATAATATGGGTCACAACAACACATAAAAAGTCACTACTATTGTTAGTTGTATGTGATATCTCACGTTTACTGATATGTTAATAGAAATAATATGCACAACATGTTAAAAGATAATAAAAAGCTAATGTTTAAAGAAATTTAAAAAGCTCGACTTGCTCACAAGAATTAAAACTCACTTCTCTATAACAACGTTCTACTGTTGCTGACCTCGTTTTCGATGTTTTATAAATATCTCAAAAATAACCATATTTTTGGGATTACCTTTTCACTCCATAAAATTTTATTCACAAGTTAAAGACAATTTTATTTCGTTCCTACTTCTAAGAGTGGTTTTTTTATTTTGCTCCTTTGGAAACCATGGAAAACTGGTATTTTAACATCATCCTTTTTATTTATTTTTATAACAATACTTATATAATGGAACAAACATTGAGACAAATAATTTATTTTTATTTCTAAAATGTTGGAAATTGTGAAATTTAAAACAAAAATAAGTATGTGGGCACTAGACTGGTCGTTAAAAACTAAATTTTCCGAGACACCCCCTAAAAAAATTCTGTGTGATAAAAAAAACATGCAAACTTTTTTTTTTAAAAAAAAGAACACGTGCCGTAAAATCATCGAAGTTGAGTTTTTGATAATATCGTAGATATAAATAAATATACAGACTTATCATCATAAAATCATCTAAAACTTTTTGTAGGAGATTTAATTTTCTACAAAAAAGGTCTAAGTCATTTTTTACCTAAAACGTATATTTCTGATGATATTTTTCAAAAGAACTTGTAAATATTTGTAATTTATAAAAAACATAAGTAATAAAGATGACGAAAAAGTACTAATTTTCTTATTTTGCTATGGAATAAAAAGAAAAAAATATAATCGTGAAAAGAAAAAACAAAATTAGTACTTTTCGTCAAAATTTAAGTCATTTGTTTTTACGAGTTACGAATAATTTCGAGTTTTTTTCAAAATTTCATCAGAAATATACGCTTTAGGAAAAAAATTGCTAGGATTAAATTTCCCTCCAAAATATTTATGGCTTATTTTAAATCACAATATTTCATTGACGATTTGCTATTTACGATTTTTTAAAAAAATCAACTTTGATGATTTTGCAGCAAGTGTTCTTTTTATTTAAAAAAAAAATGCCCTCGTGATTTTTTAAACACAAAGAACTTTTTGGGGGTCTCAGAAAGTTTTATTTTTAACAGACTGGTCGTGCGCATTTAAAAGAAATGATGTATTTGATTTTTTGAGTAAGAACCAAGTTTTTCATTTTCTCTCCTGTATACGGGATGCTATATTTTTTTAAGTTTCTTTCTCTAAAAAAATTGGAGTAAAGGAGTGATATATACGCAATAATAGGAATATGCAGATCCTCAAACTTTCCATCAAGTTGTCCTTTTTTCGTCAAACTATCGTTCAATCTCGACAAAATTAGTGCAGACTCGATTCTCGGCGACTTTAACATACAAAACAAAAAAGACTGGCTGAAATACTCATCACGCACTGACGACATAGTAAGACAAGTTGAACTGATACTTGCAGACCTTCGTGGTTTAACACAGATGATAGAGGGGTCAACTAGAATACCAGATAATTCTGATCATAACAACAATCTGTTAGATCTTTTTTTGGCAAATGAACCAGACACAACGCAGACCAAAATCGATCAACTCCTTGGATCATGGGATCATGTACTAATATCCACAACAGAATACGGCGATTTATTTCAAATCGATTAATCACTCCTAAGACTGAGCCTTGGTTCACGCGGGATGTTAATGAGGCGGTGAGAAATAAAGCCTAAAAGAAAATTGAGCCTACAACTCAAATAATTCTGTCTATCAATATCAACAAATTAACTATAATCTAATAGAAAATTTGGAAGTGTCACGTATTATCGATGATAAGCACTATGGTTTTCGTAGAAGTCATCCAACAGGTGTCCTGTTAGCCTATGTAACCCATCTGTGGAACAATTTGCTGAAGAATCAAGGTGAAACATTCAGTATTTCACTTGATATTTCTAAAGCATTCGATAAAGTGTGACATAGAAATCTCATAGCTAAATTAAAATCTTCTGGTATAGATCATACTGTCTCATGAATTCAAACCTCTTTTTCTTACAGGTCGTCAATTTATTGTTAATTTAGATGGCATCACAACCAATGCTGGGGTTCCTCAAGGCTCTGCACTCATATTTTTACTATACATTAATGATTTACTTACATATTTCTACAGTGCACCCAATTGGTAGTTTTGCTGACGACAGCACATTGCATGCATCACATGCATCTCCTCGAGGTGCTGGTCAGTCAACAATAAAATATCTGACTCTTTACAGAGAAAAGCAATACGGTTAATATAATACGGAACTAACTGATCAGCTGGATTCATTCCAGCACTAAAGAGTTGTGGCTGAATTGTCAATCTACTATAAATATAACTTTAGTGAATTCTCCTCTAAGGAAATTCAAACTATCTTTCCATCGTGTGCGCAGTACAATCGACGCATACAAGAACTTCAGAGTCATCCCATCCATTTGCTGTTCAAACACCTTGTTGTTGAACTATGTCCTTCCGGAACGATTGTTTTAATATAGTGGACAAATTGTGGAACTCAACACCCGCCTCCATATTTTCTGATGAGTTTGCTCCTTAGACATTTAAAGAAAATGCTAACCGTCATTTAAAACAAATAGCATAGCTATCCCATATCCTCATTCGAATTATAAGTCATATTCGTTTTGGAGGTTATTTAACACCTAATCAGCTTTGGTTTTACAATGTTTGATAATTTTGGTTTAGCTTTTTCTCTTGGTTTTAGCTTGTTAATGTCGATTCTTACTAAAAATCCCACTAGTAGAAAATGGAGCTAAAAATAGAAATAAAAAATTATTTGAGGACTGTTCGAAATTTTTTAGTTGAAGGTGTTTGAGAATCACGGTTTTTATTTGTTGGGCATACCTGCTGTAATTGTCAATGTTTTAAATTGCCTTATTTCACAAAATAATATTTCTTGCGGTATATAATTTTCTATTTTTTAATCTGGGTTAAACAATAGATAGCGTGAAAACGGAATTGGTAAAATTGTTATTATTATTTATATCATTTGTCTATAATCAGATCAGACACCATCAGATTTCTTTTTATGCTGTTATTTGAAGTCAAAGGTCTATGCCAACATGCCCTCAACCACCCGTGCATTAAAGGAGGAAACGAAAACTAAATTCAGCCACATTTATGCATAATGTTCCTGGAAAATTTCAACAAAAGAGTGCGTGTGTGCCATCAAAGCCGTGGAGGACGTTTGCCCGATGTGTTATTCCATAAATTGCCCTAACCTATGTACTTTACGATTTAATAAAAATATAAAGTTCTAAAGCCTAAAAACTGTGTTTTTTATTTAACTTAAATCTTGCGATTTAAGAGAGGATTTTATAGTTTAATAGTATATATATCAAAAAAAAAATTAAATCACCAAACATTATTAATCAAATCACGTATGTGTTATTTTAACCCAGATTAAGATACGGGGAAGTCAAAGCATTCGATTGAGCTAGGTTGTATTTGATAAATACCATTCCGATCCCACAGACTACTCCTTTAATCTTGAAAGTGTAGCTGAATAAAATCCTAGACGTAGAGAGTCTTAACAATGTAAACATTAAAATATATTTATAAATGGCGGTTTGACAAGCGAACTATAACAATTATAACAAAAAATTAGAAAAAATACATATTCCTATTGCTTTTCGCTATTTTTTAAAAATTAGAACAACCGGAAATTAAGATTTATCTCTATGTTTCATTGTATAATTAATATAATTTTTATTATTCTAGTAATATGTAAAGAAGCGATCAGATTTCTAAAATTAAAAATGGCAAAATTCAGTTAGAATTAGATATAAAAATATTAGTTTTATTTAAATTTTTATGAAAACTGCTATTACTGATATTAAATCTGTAAATAGGATTGTTTCATGCATTTTCATCATAAAATGTGTTGTGGAGTAGGCGTTACAATATGTGTCACAACACTACATAAACTCTTTAAGACCTAGGTCCCACAACAACCAGCGTTCTTAGATTTTGAGTTGATCGACGCAAAGCTTTTTCTATTTTTCTATTTTCCGTTAAAGAATGGATAACTAAACAATAAATCGTATTACATATAAAATACGACATAGAACAATATTTATTTCATGATAGGATAAGGAAAATAAAAATAAACAAGAACTAAAAAGAAAATTTGTTTTAAAAATTTTCAGGAATAAAACCAAAATGGGGTTGCCAATAATACAGTTAGTGGCATATTTCTTGATCACGTAACATACTGTCTTCCTCAATGATAAAAGCCGAACTATCGAGTTATATGAAGGGTCATTTCTTCGAGCAAGCAATAACGTAACCATCATCACAGCTAAGATTGGAATGCCACCGTTGACTGAATACAGGTAATTTGTCAACACCCTTAAGCTATCACCTCGGCTAGGGATATTAATAAATTAGATGCCGTACGTCATTTTCTAAACTTTTTCAGGTGCTTAGTTCTCTAGTTTTCCTTGTCTTCCTACTTTAACGCAAAATAAATACTGATATTTGGTTTCTATTTGCGTCAACAATTTAGATATATTTTTAAAATTTGTCTGTGATGCTCATGCTTCATATGTGTGTAAAATACTACTGTACATTGAACAAAAACTATATTAGTGTTAAAAAGTTGCCCATCAGTCAATTACTTCCAATTCATTTGGTTTCACATCGACACAAGGTTTTTATAGTTCTAGGATGAACAATAGCTACATTAGAGCAATAGCTACAGATATGGAAATGTATTTAATCTATATAATTTTAATTAAATTTTACAATCGGATCAATTGTGCCCAAATTTTTTCAATAACCCAAAAAAAAAATTAAAAAAATATACATGAAAAACCTGTTATGTGTTTATGACATTGATATTGTTTTTTTATAATGAACTTTAAATAAAAATACAATTTTCAAAATACTTTTTAATTCATTTGATTACTTTCTGAATTGTTATTATTATATATGTATGTATGTATGTATATCGACATTTCGTTTCGATTACACTTATTATATAAAGCGAAAGTTATTCTGTAAAAATATGTCAGTATATTTTATCTCTCTCTAATGATCACATTTTGTTACTTGAAATGATCGTGTTATGTATGGTGCTTGCGTTGTAAAGTTTTATTTAATTTTTTTAAATTCTTGTTTTCTTTCGTTCAAGAAAATACAGAAAATAAAAGCGAATAAGCAAAAAAAATAAGGAAATTGAAAGTAAATTTAAGAAAAAACGTTTCTCTTATGATGAAAAGAATTCAAGTTTTTGAAACGAATTTTTGTAAAGAATTTCAAAATTGACGTTTGTATAGAGAACACAATGCTTCCACCTCTATATGTTTAAGTTAATAGGTTTCGGCGTGGGTTTTCTCAAATCTCATTCTTGCTCAAATGCACAAACGTTCCTTGTTTTATATTTTTGTTGGGAAAAAATTATACAAAATATGTTGTTAATTCTATTATCATCATGTCCTTATATTTATATCTGAGCCGCCGCATGCCTTGTACAAAATGATGAACTTGCGGTTATAATTTTAATTTTGTTCAAATTTGGCGAATTGAATACGAAAATTGCCGTTTAAGACAATTTAAAATTTTAGATTTAAAACAATTTGTACACCACCATTAAATAAAAACTAATAAGTTCCACAATATGTGAACAAATATGTAAATTTGAAAACAAATATTTTAGATAAACGCTCAGCTGACTGTTGCCAATGCCATTTGGTATTGCGCATTCGATTTTACTGAAATGGCTGAATTTAGAATTTACTAAAAAAACAAAAAAATGTGTATACTTTTTTTCAGAAAAAGAGTTATATCAGTCAAATCAAACAGACTTTTACAATTTATTTCATGTGCTTTATCCAATATTTTGTGTTCTTTATTCTAAGAAGGTTGAAGTTCGTTGAGTGTTTACGAAATACGAACTTCCTAAAATTATTTCAAACCAACGCAAACAATTCAGACAATCAATATAATCATTTAAAACAAATAAATCAATTTATTTAAAATATTCATTAATTTTAATGAATATTAAAATTCGGAACCAGATTCCGGCAACTATCTACTTTTTAATGAACCTTAATTCAAATTAATAATTAATGACAATGCAATACGTTATTGCTGGGTAGCCAACAATTAGCCGCAATTAAATATGTTGTAATTAATTTATTTTAATTTAAGCTTTTTTAAGCAAATTAAACATTATTTGAAGGAAAATCATGTGATCGTCACAACTTCTAGCCTGCCAGATGTGAAAGTATAATGTTCGTTATTATATACGCTCATCGTGTTATTCACGAAAAATTTATACTAAATTAAAGTTTGAATTTTGCTGTAAATAATACACAGTTACCTGTAAAAACAGTCGCAGACGGTATGATTTAAATTATTTACGCCCGCTTTAGATCACGGTGAAAAAATTGTGAAAAACAATTTATAAATTTTGGTCAAAAGGTTAAATTATTTATTTCGTAAATTAAGATTTTATTAAATTTTTTTTGAAAAATATGTATTATAATAATTTTAATGTAATCATTTTAATTCATAATTAATTTAAAAAAGTCGGACAAGTGTGAATATAACTCGCCGTCGAGTGTTCCTTGTATATAATATTCTACGAGATTCGTTTCTATTCAAAAACACAATTTTAGAAATAAATCAAAAACGATGCCTTTGCAAATTACAATCAAAATTTTGTTGATTCTGTAAACGTCAAGGTCAAAAATAATTTTTTTCGAAATTTCTACTCTCAACCCCCTCCAAATAATATTTTAAATGATGGACCGACTGCTATAGTTTTCATTCAAGCTTTACAATATATTCTATAATCGTCAATTGTTTCAAATTACTGCTTATGTAATGTTCGAAGTTAAGGGAGGGGGGTTAAAATTTTTCGTATTTTTTAAAAAAACTGTGATTTCGAAAATTACAAAAAAAATTGTTTTGGACAAAATAATTCAAAAAAATTCAGTCAAAAATAATTCTTTTTCTAAGCTTCCACTTGCAACCTCCTCCAGATAACATTTTAAATGATGAGGCGACCGCTATAGTTTTTTCATTCACTCTACAACATTTCCTATCACCGTGAATTTTTTCAGAAAATTTATAAAGTTTCAAGTTGATAGCACTTTTGGTTTGTGAGAAAATCGATTATGTAGTAATTCGGATGGGCAACGAATTCTCACCAATAGGGTACCGTTTTTACTTTTTGAAAGTACGGAACCCTAAAAATATAGATGATTTCAAACATGAATTTGATGAACCTAAATTTGAATCGGTCATTTCAAAAACCTCTTAAGTCACATTTTTTACCAACATGCTTTTTTTGCAGAAAATGGTTCCTTTAAGGGAGATGCATATTCTGGGTAAAAACCACGTTAGTCGATAGCGATAGCATTCCTGCATTCCCGCGTAGGACGAAAGGAACCGCAGGTACGGACCCATTACACTCGTCCTCTTTTCGAGGATTTGTATTATATATGAATTATGTATGAATTATATACGTATTATACTATTATATATGAATTAACTCTTAATTAAGAATGATGGAGAATATGACTATGTACCATAAAGATATTAAAACATGACAAATTAATACATGTAAAATGTTAATAAGACTATTTTTAAGTGTAATTCTCAATAATAAGCAATAAAAAATATGATTACTACGATTTTTTTGGTTAAACTTTATACTACTAACCCTATTTCTTGCTAAAACAACATAAGTCAAGAACTGTTTTTCAGGTTTTTTTTCATTATTTCTATTAATAAATTGTAATGGTTATTCGCTATTTTAATTTTTCACCACTCAAATACTAAATTAAACATAAAAAGTCCCTTAAAACTCATTTGTTTGTGTATGAAACAGTTTTTATGGATTTCTGAAAAATTCTAATTGAGTGACTTGTGAGGTTTTTGAAATGACCGAATCATTTGTTTAAGAGCTTTCATCTATATTAAAATTGTTATCCTTGCCTTCTCTGTATTCAAAGGTTACCTATTTTGAATTAAATAAAATGTCTTCAAATTCCTATGAACCAAGTTGGTTTTAAGGAATTATGATTTAATGACAAACGGCAATTCTACATTTTCCAACATGAAGAAGTGCACGCAGTGCTTTGTGTAAAAATGTTGATGTTCTGACGATGCCTACGATCCGGATATAAGAGAGCTTTTAACATGTGCTTGCTTGAACTTGTGCAGATAATCTAGTGGACTAACAATTAACAATCAGATGGGCTGACACCAATTGTAAAACTATCGCCTACTATGTCCATAAGAGATTGCGCTCTCAAATAGCATGTAAGTTTAAACATTTTGTTGGTAGTATTCAATCATTTTGTTGAACAACTGTTTGCAGAATATCAGTATGGTGTCTGGATTCTGGAACATGAAGGACTTTCTACCAATGCACTTTTCTTAATAAGAATAGTTTAGTGATAGATAGTCATTTTGAATAAATCACATGAAACTGGAAAAACACTTTTCAATTTAACATGATTTAGGCAATCTATTCTGTTAATCCATTTCAATCTGGTAGTCATTTGGTATTACCAGAAAAATGTTCGAGCGAGACAACATTTGCAATTTACAAATTCAATAAAGGTGTTTCATTTCTGCTACAATTTCGAAAGCTCCACCAACAAAATTCAACTAGGTAGAGTGAAAGACAAAACGAAAATAGAAACGGTAATATACAATTTTCCATCACTATTAAAAAAGCTAACTGATAGTTACACAATCACGATTCATCGACAAAATAAAAGTTATGGTTAAGTTACTCCACTTTCATTTGCAACCCAGTTCATTCACCTTCACTTTCAATAAAAATCTTAACAAAAATTTTGTGACGTAAAACTAACAACAATGTTTTTTGTTGCTCGCTCTTACTCAAATTCGTATCCAAAGCAAAAAAAAAATTATATATCTATCGATGTGAAATTGTAAGATTATCTATTAAAATTAACCTAACATTAAGCACCCCACCTTTTTGATGACCCCCACTTTTGAACAACTAAACAACCAAAAACATTGTCTTATTTGTTGTTAAACCAATTTAACCTAAATGGTTATACAATTGTTTTTGTTTGTAAAAAAAATTATTTTTATTTGGAGAAAGCTGAGTTGGCCATGATCCTGTAAAATTATTTAAATAAAATCATTAAACTTTTATTATTGTTTATGATTCACTAAGATTTGATGTTACAATATTTTTAAATATAATATTTATTTTTGCGTATAAATAGTTAAGATTTATATTATTTTGTTTTTATTTCTTGGTAGTAGTTTCATAATCGATTACATCATTTAAAATGAAATAAAAAAAACAAGAAATCTTATTTTAAATAAATAGAATGTTGGTTAGATAAACGTTCTTTGCAAAAGTCATGCAGTGCCAAAAAAACCTCGGGTAAACCAAGAAGTTTATGAAATCTAAATATAACATGGTGCAATGCATTATGGCCATTCAAATCTCAAATGTAATCAACCCAGGTAAGCAGAGAGGATTGTTTTGACATTGAGCCAAGCTTGTTTTAAGGTCGAACAATGTTGGGACAAGCTTCAAAATAAACTTGGTTGAATGTTGTTTTAACCTTAAATGATAACCACGTACCATTATTATTTTTAGACATTGGAACAATATTTAAATACAATGCTGGCCCAATACTACCCAGGTAAGAACAAAGGATTGTTTTTATATTGAGCCAAGCTTGTTTTAAGGTTGAACAGCGTTGAGGCAAGCTTTAAAATAAAATTGGTTGAATGTTGTTTTAACCTTAAATGATAACCACGTACCATTATTATTTGTACACATTGGATCAATATTTAAATACCATGCTGGACCAATTCTAAAACAAATAAATCGATCAAAAAGCTATGAATTTTTAATTTTTTTTGCAATGTATAATTCATTATATGTGTTGTTATGGTTTTCCATATTATTCACTGTTTGTGTGCTTTTGTCACTTTTGAATTAAAATGCAATATTTACAAATATACTTTTTTAATATGTTTATTTTTAATTTTTAATTTTATTAATAATCATATAAACTTCCTTATAGTAACGATTTGAATTTCATTTTTTATTTTATAGAATATCGACTTCGACTTACGTCATCCTCAGTTCTTAAATTATTATTAAAATCGTTGCTTAAACTAATATCTTATATATATACTATTTCAACTGCTATTTTTTTATTATTATGTCATATATTTTATTAGTTTTAGTGTTGCTTTCATTATTTAAAATGTTGTTATTGTTTTTATGTTTATATATTTCTATTTCTTCCTATATATCTAGATGTTGTCCTTTTCTTTTTTTATGTAATATTGTTAAATTTGTGTTGATATTGGTATATTTGTGGTTTTCTATTTTCAAATGTTGGGTATATCTGGATTTTGGATCACTTTTATTAATTTCACTGGTGGGTTCAATAAATCTTTTTGTGAAGGACCGCCCGTTTGACCTATATAAAATTTACTGCAGTTATCACATCTAATTTTATAAACACCTGTGTCTAAGGTTTGGGTTTTTTTGGTTTTTAGGTAATTTTCTATTTTATTTTTGTTTTTTGTAAGCTGCAATATATCCATATATTTTTAAAGTTTTTTGCATTATTTTGAAGGTTGTTTTATTATATGTTACGCCTATGTATTTTTTGCCTGCTAAGTTTTCTTTATTCCTCAGTGTTACGGTTTGCAAATTTTTCTTGTTTTTATGTTTTCTATTTAATGTGTCAATTATTTCGTTTTTATTTCCGTTTTTACTGGCTATGTATTTTATATTATTTAATTCGTCTTGATAATTTTCTGCATTCATCGGTATATTGTTCAATCTATTGATCATGTGGTTGTAGACAGCTAGTTTATGTTGGAATGGATGATGTGATTTAATGTTTATTGTTTGATCCGTTTGGGTTGGTTTTCGGATGAAATAATAAATGGAATCAGTAAAAAATGATATGGAAAGCACGATAAAAAAGAAAAGTGAAATAAAAAATTGAAATTAAAAAAGTTAAAAAATTCAAAACTAATAGAAATGGGAACTCATTATATTAACATAATAAATCAATACAGACCGCCACAATATTGCAGCTTACAAAAACAAAAATAAAATAGAAAATTACCTAAAAACCAAAAAAACCCAAACCTTAGACACAGGTGTTTATAAAATTACCTGTGATGACTGCAGTAAATTTTATACAGGTCAAACGGGCGGTCCTTCACAAAAAGATTTATTGAACACACCAGTGAAATTAATAAAAGTGATCCAAAATCCAGATATGCTCAACATTTGAAAATAGAAAATCACAAATATACCAATATCAACACAAATTTAACCATATTACATAAAAAAAGAAAAGGACAACATCTAGATAGATAGGAACAAATAGAAATATATAAACATAAAAACAATAACAACATTTTAAATGATAAAATCAACACTAAAACTAACAAAATATATGACATAATAATAAAAAATAGCAGTTTAAATGGTATATAAGACATTAGTTTAAGCAAAGATTGTAATAATAATTTAAGAACTGAGGATGACGTAAGTCGAAATCGATATTCATTAAAATAAAAAATAAAATTCAAATTGTTACTATAAGGAAATTTATATGATAATTAATAAAATAAAAAAAAATAAAAAAAATAAATTAACATATTAAAAAAGTATATTTTTAAATATTGCATTTTAATGTATAATGCAGTATATTCCTTGGCTAGCTAACTTTGGTTACAGTCTGGGCCAGTTGTAAATGCCTAGACTGAACCAAGATTCAGTTTATTATGTTACGCATTATTTACTAGTTTAATGTAGTGTAAACATGTGCAAGTCATTTTAAGCTTTTCTCTAATTTTATAAATGTTACTCTTTCAACAACTTCTTTCCACACATTTAAAGGAGGTCTGGAAAAAAAATTGGTTTGGTAGATCTAGCCCAAGTCTTATTTGCCAGACATGGCCCAAGGACATCAGTCCAAACTTGGCACAAACTTGGGCCGTTTGAAAATATTAAGTCTGGCCAAAACCCCGAAAGCTGTTGCTTGGCGCAGGTCTGGCCTCTTAGCCTTTTATTACCCGGGTATTGTAGTGGAATTTCCTCATATATTGTAAATTTGTTGGTTACAGTCCATCATTGCACAAATGCTGAAATTATATAACGATTACAATAAATTTGTTTCAACATTGAACCAAGCTTGGCCCAAAACTAAATATAGTAGTCAAAAGATACAATTTACATTTATTTATTTTAACCATTGGCTTAGTATGACAAAATGTATCAGACTAAGGCTTGGCCATGCCTTGATAATCATTTCTTCGTTTTCCAAGCTTGGGCCAAGCTTGGCCCATTCGATAAGCCTTGGTATTTCTAACCTGGGAAGTAGTTATTTTCTCACAGTTTTTTCTTTATTTTCTTTTGTTTTAATCTTTTTCCCTCTTCACTCTATCTCATTATATTTCCCTTACTCTGTTATCCTTTTTATAGCTGCAAAACAGATACAAAATAAAACCGGTTAGATACTTCGGCAGGTCCTTAGTAAGGGATTAAAAATTTGAATTCACGTTTTTAAAGATATGAACTATATGAATTGTATTACAACTACTGTTTTCGTCATTGGCTTATAACGATTTAAGATACACGATGAAAGCTATTACAATTGGAATGTTTAGCGAGTTCAAAGTTCCCATGAAGTCTTGCAATTTTGTTTGGTCGTAATTTTTTAAATAAAATGTGTTGTGTTGTATGAATTACAATATTTGTCACAACAACTCATAATAACTATTTATGTAGCATGGGCGTCATGCAGGTTATTACGCCCAGAAAGAAACGTAATCTAGCCCAAGAAAAACATCAAATTCAATAAAAAAGAAAAAAACAAAATATGAATCAAGAGAATGACAGTAAAATTATTTATAATGTATTATCATTAATTTCAACAATACTTCGGTTATTCGTACTATCAATTTGCGTTTTCTTTATTAAAAAGTATAAAGAAAAACACACAAATCAAATATGATAACACAATTTTTTTATTTTACTTAAAAATACAACAAAATCTTTACTTACTATACCACACCACACTTAAACCAAAAAAAAATCAAATTAAAAAATTATAAATCAAGAAAATGAGGATAAGAAATAAGAAAATAACAAATTATTACAATTTATCTCACTCTCTTTTAATATTTATTTTATAATTAATATTTATTTAGCGTAACGATGACTCGAATATATAACTTTTTCCCCATACAAAATCACACAACGCTCCTAAAGAAGTTTTAACTTCAAAAATGGTACAACAATCACCAACAGAAAATAAACAAAAATGAAAAAAGAAAACAACAACAAAAAGTATAAAAAACAGGCTATTCTGTTTATTCACAAAACATTTCTTTTAAAAACTGAATAAAATATCCAGTACGCCTATTCCGGCATTTCCCTGGGAATTGGGAATTGAGAAAAAAGTGCAATAAATGAAATAAATAAATATTTTCTAATACGAATTTGTTATTTCCCGCAGCACGGAATGCTAGTTATGAAAAAATTGCTATAATTTATTTCTCAATTCCTATTTCACGATGTACCGGAATAGGGCTACTGATGTCGTAAAACTCACCTGAATGCATTCTAAATTTTACTTCGCATTGACGTCACACTGTGCTAAAATACAATAGCAATAACCTTAAAAAACTACACTATCGATAAATTTAAATACCGTAAATTGTCCACATCCTTAAACTGTGCTTAAATCAATCTTTTGTGATGAAGATGTCGTCAACTCATATTTAAATAGAAATACATACTCAAATAAGAGTTCTTATTTTTCTTATTTTATTTCACGGGAATGAAATTATGGAACCAATAATTTATTATTTTTAGCACTGCCTGCCAAAAAAAAAATCTTTTACTAGCTGAAATTGAATGAGAATTATTCACATTTTGTAAAAAAAACTAGAGTAAAATAATTTTATTTAGTTTTTTTAGCGTCTTATGAGCGGGTGTGATAATGAACTCTCATAACGCCCTGGTTTTTATGGATGAGTTTATATATCGCGTATCCAATACTTTATTACAATTTTATATAACAGTGAAGCATAAAAACCTTTTAAAACCTAGGTCCAACAACATGGGTATTGAAGGGTATTTTCTTATGTTTTTCAAACAATGGATAACTAAACAATGAAATAAAAATAAAATAACCGGTAAAGGCAAATTTAAAAAATTTGCTCGAAGAAAATTAAATTTGGGGTGCCAGTTTCAGTTAGTGGCACATATTCGTTATATTCAGTTAGTGGCATATATTCGTTGATCTTGTGATGCACTCTCTTCTATATGAAGGGTTGTTTCTTTGCCCAAACAATAGCAAGCCATATCATCAGCTAAGAAAAACTGAACAAATTTGTACACTATTAACTAACACTTTGTAGCATTTGGAAACGCAGTTCGTGCTAGCAATACACACTGGTTTTTGTAATTAATGCACAAAATTTATTGAACATTTATTTAATTGTTGATGATATAATTTATTTAACAAATTTGTAAAGCCTGGACTTTACAATTTAAATAATAGATGCTGAGACATCTATTTATCCAAGGGTTTTTTTTTTTAAATTTCCAAAATAATACCGGGATTTGCGGACGTACGGGCTCTACCCAGTTTTTCCCAAACAAAGGAATTTAATCGGTTTTTTAGAATGAGATCGTCAAACAATTACAAAAAAGAAAGGTCAACAACATACAATTCGTGTTTGCTCTGTTCTCAGTTAGCAAAGTTATGACAAGGAAATGAAATAACAATATCGTTAGCATTCTAATTTCTAAATGAAAAACATGACAACAACTTCAAACATGAGATTGTATCAGACAGTATCAACAAAAATAATAAAAAAAAATGCATTTACAACTACAGGAGTTTTACATTTTGTTTGATTAAAACAAATTAGAAGAATGTTTACGAATTTAAGCAATGTTAATTGTGAGACTGATAGTTCTGTTAATAGAAATTGATACTGAATCAACACGACGTGTTGTTGTAGCAACGCGATTAATTAATGGTTTGGATAATGAAGCAGGTAATGTATTTTCGTTGTACTAAGTTGTTGGTTTGTGTAGTTACGGATGTTAAACTTTAGGATTACCAAGTAGTGAGTTTATAAGGGAGAGAAAAAAAATAGAACAGTGTGGCGACTGAAGAAAATGTATCCTTGACTGTTCGTTGACCGTTAAATCTCACTACCAAGGCATACATTTCCTTCAGTCTACCAATACAGATCCTGAACTCGTTCTGGAGTGGGGTGTAGACTCTCTTATAAATACTACTGGTTAGATAATAGCTCAGATTGCGGCATAACAAATTTATAAACAAATTTAAATGTAAACTAAAGTGCGCCATCTACTTTGTTGTAGTTTTATAACAGAATTATAGGTAGATTCAAGTTCGCTGCTAAATTGTACTAAACTGCTAAGATTAAATTTGATTTCATAATATCCACCAATTCTCCAAATTTGATTTCATAAAATCGATCAAATATGGTAAAATGTCACAAAATTTTGTTTTAGTCAAACAAAAATTTAAATAAATAATATCATAATCAGCGCCGTAGTTTAACTTTTAGGGGCCCTGTGCACAGCGTCTTTAAGAGGCCCTATGCAGTCGCAGACAATAAAACGTTTTTTTTTAAAAATGTTATTGAATTCATATTTATTGGTTTTTACTTTAAAAAAATATGCAGAAATTATAAAGGAATTTTTCTAGCTTTTTTGCTGGCAAATTCATCAATTATGTCATTATGTATAATTAATTGTTCTGGCTGTTCCATTTTCAATTGACAGTATTGCTAATCCAGAAAGCCTTTCTTGTGACATTGTTGACCGTAAATAATTTTCAATTAATTTCAGTTTTGAAAACGACCGTTCACAATGAGCAACGGTTATTAGTATCGTTAAAATTATTCTATAAACGATATATACATTTGGATATAATTCTTCCAAATTCCTTTCTAGAATGAATTCCAAATTTTCTATAATAGTATAATTATCTTCTAAAATATATCTTAAAATAGAAAGTTCAGTTTTGAACTCCTCGTCTTCAATATCCCCTTCTTAGTGTTTGACTATGATATGTACAATTAGTATTGAATGCATTTGTATTCATAGTTTTTAGCTTCTTATTATCGAAAAGAAAACCGAAAATTTCATTTAAAGAACTATACGATTCAAATCGTTCTTGCAGTGAATTTATCACTGTATCGATTAAATTATTAAAATAAGATTGTTTAAATTTATTTTCAGCAGTAAGGTTTAGATGGCTACAATTATCGTCAATTTCAGGAATGAGCTCACCTATATCAATATCATCACAAAATTGAATTGGTTTAATTTCTTCTTCTGGGAGTTCAATTCCTTCATTTGGTATATCATCTAGAGACTGTACTAATAGCATCTATAGTGTCATATTTATCATTTGCTTTATTTTTTGGGTCTGTATAATAACAATAGTCAGTTAATCATTTGAGATTACGTACTCGGCTAGGTTCTGGTGATTTATCGAAACATTCTCTGTTTCTACTTGTTAATATTTGGATATCACGTGCAGGCCGTTCGGTGAACTGTGCTATTACATTTATTGCTAACGATATTTCTTGTGCTTCTTTTATAAGCTCTTGGAAATTGTTTTTTAAGTCAGCAAGCGATAATAACATAGCCCTTGTATGTTGTAATGCAATATTGATTGCCATATCTTTTCGTTGAAGCAATTGGCTGAAGATGTGAAGCTTTGATAACAATTGATACCAAATTGTTGTCAATACAATAAATTCATAAGAATTTATTTGTTTTTTTTTAGATACAGCAACAGTTTTGCAATCTGGATAACTTTCTTAAGTTCATCTAATGCAAGACTAATTTCGTTTATCTGATATTTAACGGCTTTTATACTCTTAAAGCGATATTTCCATCGAGTATGGCTGGGGGTCTTCAAATTAATTTTTAAATATTTTGTTTAAATGGCCCATCGCGTTGTCGATGCAGCAAAAATCTTGTATAAATTATTTAATGTAGTGAAATAATTTTGACTTTTAGTAGTGTGTTTAACACTATCTCCTATCACTAGATTGATGTTGTGTCCACCACATGGCGTATACCATTCTTTGTTTCCAATTTCTAAAATTCGTCTTTTCACTCCCTTATATTCTCCTTTCATATTGCTTGCGTTGTCGTATGACTGACCACGACAATTAGCAATTTCGATTCATAATATTTTGATTCCTCAATAAAGACGTGTGCAAAATGTTCGCCGGTTGAGGACAATATATTTACAAAGCTTAAGAAACTTTCTTGTACACTTGGCTTTTGGTCCGCTATTTTGACATACCGAATAATAATGGACAACTGGTTTTTTTTGCAAACATCCGGTGTAGAATCTATTATTACGGAAAAAAGCTTCGATGATTTAATATTACTGACTAATATATGTAAAACTCTAGAAGCTAGTTGCAAGATAATTTCGTTTTGAACCATCGGTGAAAAATATGATGGTACTTTTTTTCCGTTTCAGTTATTGACTGTAAATGCATTTTTAGTTCTAGAACAAAATCAGCAATCAATTCAATTACTCGCAAAAAAATTACAATTATTCGTTCGGTTCAAACACTTTTTCGTTGCTTCCTATAAATGCTTCCTCGAAAAAGTTCCTCTAAAACAAACAGCAAAAAAAGCAACTGAATTTTATGTATATTTGTTTTAAATGAAATCATAGATTTAACTAGATTTGTTTGAAAGTTAAACATTTTGAATTTTCATCTTTGTTTTTTCTTTCAATTCTTGGTATTTTTTTGACTATTGGAGAAGTTTTTCTAATGTATTTACTATTTGGGGCCCCAAAAACTAAGGGGTCCAGTGCGATTGCACCTGTTGCACTTGCGTAACTACAGCGCTGATCATAATATAAATAAATTTTAAAAACATAAACATAGCAATCCGACTACAAACAATTTCGAAATTTTAAAAAACATAGTCATCCACGTGAAGCTTTGTACTGAAAATATCTTGACAGCTGGTTTGTATTCTGAAAACTCAAAATAATTGCTACTTCTTGCAAGTCGGAGTGTTTTGGGTTGTGTTAAAGTTGTTTTTACTATATGTTAAGTAAGTTAAATGATTACTAGAAAAATTATTGATTTCTACTGCTTATTGCTGTATGTAATGCGTCATTGACATACAGCTTTATAAAAATTTGAAGTTTCAAATCTCATGTGAAGAGGCGTTCTTGGTTCATAATTAAAATATATATTGTTTCAACGAAAAATATTTTTTGTAACACATGCACAAAAAATATTCAATTTTGTACTAGAATAGAATAAAATGAAAAATCTACTTTCCCGCACATATGACCACAAAATATTTTGTATGCCTTGCACGCACGCCGCCTGCATGTGAGATTTGTAGTTACATCTATCCTAAATATAATATTTTTATAGTACAAAATATCAAAATAATAATTTAACTAACTTACCATATAGTAAAAACAACTTAAACACAACCCAAAATCATTTGAATTGCAAGAAAAAACAACTATTTTGAGTTTTCAAAAACACCAGTTGTTAAAATGTTTATTTTTTCAGTTTAGTACAATTTAGCAGCGAGCTAGTATAATTTACAACTATTACAACGAAGATGGCGCACTTTAATTATTTAAATATCTTAAATTAGTTTATAACTTTGTTAAATAAATGATTAAATTAACAATCAAATAAATATTTATAAATTTTATGCATTTGTTACAAAAAATAGTGTGTATTTCTAGTGCGAATGCGTTTTCCAAACGCGAGTGATTGCAGCACGAGCGTAGCGAGAGTAGCTAACTCTTGTTTGGAAAACGCAATCGCACTAGTAATACAATCTACTATTGTAGGCATATGTGCGAAATATATTTTTCGTTTATTTTATTTTAGAACAAAATTGGATTTATTTGTGCACGTGTTACAAAAACATAATCGCGTATCAAGAATATATAGTGTATAGTTAATATTATCAGTGCCAATTGTCAGTAACTTAACATCAAGGATATGTATAAAATGTTCATCATATAAGCGAAGTATAAAAAAGACAACATTTTCTTTCCAACAATATAATGTGTCAGATTCATTTGACATTCACAGTTTCTGGACACCCACACCTTACAATTTAATCAACGCAAGGACTTCACAATAAAAATATTCTAACTTCGTTTTAATAATACCGTCCGATTACTCCATAAACCCAAAAACCACACCGAAGCGCCAAAAAAAAGTCTCACTTTCAAGTTTATTTGTATGGCCATTAGCAAAAACAATAACGTGATTCGAAGTCTTATGGCTTTATTGTTTGAGTTTTGCATGGCTGTAAATGAAGATGCAATAAATGTGGTATGGTGGAATATGTGATTACTCTGAACGACAAAAATTGAGATTTTTTTAATTTTTATTATTCCTATTTATTCCAAATGTTTTTGTTTGTGATTCATTTTGTTATAGATTTACTTAAAAATAATATTAAGTTACAATATTTTAATTTAATTTTAAAACTATGTCCATTATTTAGCCCTCAATTTTATATTTTCTTAATTCAAACTTATGTAGTTTCATTCTTATAAACCATGTATTTACTTAATTTAAGTTAAACTTAATCTTTTAAAATTCTCAAAGCATAAAATATTTGGGGACAAAAAATACTGTATTTTCTATATTACAAAAAATTGATGGTTTTGGCTCTAATTTACATTAGCACTTATAGCAGCAATATTTCTTCTGAACAATTACTACAATTTTTGTATGTTCTCTTTCGTTTTTCACCGAACCTGTTTCCACAATTTTTCGACTGGCAACAAATTGGTGGCTAATTTTTTCTGTCACATAATGTACTGTTTCTTAAAACTTCTGCAGAAGCCGTAACCAAACTCAAAGTAACTTTCAAACACAAATACGCAATCATTTATCTAAATAACTATCATTGGAAAATAAAATCAAAACGCCGATAAAATAAAAAAATTGTACCTGATCATGGTCGAATTTCTTGAAACTTCGCTAATCATTTGTTTAATAAAAAAAAGTTAAATCGCGTTTTTTTTGTCTCGAATTATGTAAAGAAATTTAGAGACAAGGAAAGTTTAAAAATAATTGTCGAAAGGGTTAACCGAATTTAATTAAAAATTTTTGTTTAAATAATCTTAAACTAGATTTTATAAAATATCGGGTAGCGAAATCCGAATTTCGACGTCCACGACGAGCACTTAGAGGTTGATGTATCAGAAACAGGCAGAGTAAAAACTGCTTAGTCAGTCAATATGATGCCACATCGTGGTGAACTGGCACCTTAAAACCAATACGATTCAAGCATCTGTTCTTCATGTTAGAGGCGTAGCGGACGTCTGTCTTAGATCAAACGACTCGCTATATAACCATGTAAAAAGGTTCTCCTAATAACCTTAATATCAGAACGAACCCATTTGAGTTTGCAAACTTTGTTAAATTTGGAAATCAAAAAGAGTATAACAGACCTGAACATCAAAATAGAATTTTACCTGGACGTAAAAAAAGACCAAACTACCGAATCGGAACGTGGCACGTACTCCTGAGTACTTCTGATGCTCTAATAATGCTAGGAAGAAAGGGCTGAGAGGTATAGGGTGGATATCATTGCTAACAGAAACAGACAATATACTTTTTAAAAAGTAATTTTTTTTGAGTAGGTATGTATTAGGAACTACAATATGTTTCACAGTTGTTAATGTGTTTTTCATAGAATGGAGAACTTAGCAATTTAAATCTTATCATATAATAAAATATAACATATGTCAATATTAAAAGATAAGATGTAAGAAATATTAAAAACAAAATAACAAAATAAAAAACATAATTTTAACAAATTTTCTATTACATAACAAACAAAAGGTTGCCCACAATCTGGTAATGTAGCACTCCTTCTATCATACGACGCACACGCTAGATCAAATATTAAAGACCACACATTAGGATACATGAAAACTCGTTTCTATATCTCTTCATCCAACCAAACGGGATCTCCTTGCTATATTTGAAGTGCTACTGCTCAACTCAGCTCAACTATTAGCTATAAACTATCGTGTATTTATTTTTCATAAAATTAGACAAACATAAACTTTTATACCTTCTCGCCGAACACACTGTATTGCTCAAAACTAGTTTGCACATTGTTTGCATAATTATTACAACTATATCTAAAACTAAGTTTCAAGCTTCTAAAAACCTATCATAAATCGAAGAAAATTTGCAAAAACATCTAACAGCCATATGTATTGTAATTAAATATTTACATATACTGAATATATCAATATATTTTTTGTACCACGATGTCGACCTCCTCCAGGTCTTTGAACCGTCGATATAAACGTTTATTTCGTATTTGCTGGAACTAGGTTAGTTGTAGATTTATTTATATTTTTTTACATATACATAATCGTTTTTTCTATTTCAAATGAAAATGTACATTCATGAAATGTGTAATAAAGAAAAAAAAATATCCATACATTCAAATAATATAAAAATGTGATTATTATTATACAAAACCGCATTATCATTTTATTTATGATATTTGTTAATATGCAGCAAATATATTTTTCCCTTTCTTTTAGCAAAAATGTTTCCTATGCCTTTAAAATTTAAACGATTTTACTATTGTGGATACGTCATAGCATTTGAAATATTTTGATTAACTTTTTGCTGCTCTTTATAGTTTATATCTCTATATTTCATATTTGGGAGTCCAGCTTAAAACTATTATGGTATTTTTAGGTAGATTTCATATAAAAATCTACCTATTGCAATATGCCTGATCTCGGAATTTCGGAAAAATATTGGTGCCAAACGACTATATATGATAAGCAGAGACGGAAAAACTTCTTCGAAGAGTAATATTTTTTCGATTTCACTCCTTTGGAGTTTTTATTTAGTTTATTTTCTTTTCTATCATCCCATTTGCAAAAAAATGAAATTTATACCTTTTCGTCATCTTTTTTATATATTTTCAAAACAATACTTGCAAAATTAAACAAAACATTTACAAAAACTATTAATTTTTTACGTTGTGGAAAGCATTAATTTCGAAGCCAAAATTAAATGTATGAGTAATTGAAAAAAATACATATTTCAATTCAGGAGTAAGAACGATATTTTATTATTTTCACTCCTGTATTTGGAAGCATTATATTTTTTTAAGCTGCTCGCCCTAAAAGAATGGAGTATAGGAGTGATATAAGGAGTGTTTAAAACTCTGAGCAAAACTATAAATGCATATAATTAAATGTATGAGTAATTGAAAAAAAAATACATATTTCAATTCAGGAGTAAGAACGATATTTTATTATTTTCACTCCTGTATTTGGGAGTATTATATTTTTTTAAGCTGCTCGCCCTAAAAGAATGGAGTATAGGAGTGATATAAGGAGTGTTTAAAACTCTGAGCAAAACTAAATGGAGCGGTTTCCAAAAACTGTTTTTTTCTTAAAATCTCTAAAAACTCTTTAAAAAAAGTCAAAGATAGTGTTTTTTAAAAAATATGAAAATATTTTTTTATTTGTATAATTATGGAGAATGAATTCTGTAAGCTTCGTACAAACCTAAAATGGTCAGGTTGAAATTTACAAATTATTCGTTGGTTTGACATGGTGTAAATACTCTATATTGGGAATCAAAATCAAACACAAGTGCAACAAGCCACTCAACAAACTTGTACAAATTTTCTCATAAGTCATACCGTACTTTAAACATTTTTGTGTGAGCTAATACATTTTATATATAAAAATTTTTGTATATGCTCATGCAATTGCATGTTAATTAATTAGTTGTCACACAATTTTTAATACATGTTTCTAAGCCTGAATAATACACTTAATGCCCAAAATACATGTGCAGAAAGTCTGCACGCAGTGCTGCATGCATATCTGCATCTAAAATAGATGTGTAGAATTTTTATATATTTGACGTGCAGAATTTTAGTAACAATGACAGTTCGTGTTCTTAGGTATTATGAAATAATTATAAGTGAAAGTTGTCGCAATTTAAAGAAAACTTTCTCTTTAATTAAAAGATAGAAGAAAATAATTGAATCGTTGCCTGTAATAACGTTTATGTCTAAATTAAAATTTAAGTTCAAATTACATATACTGTTTCCGCTAATTCTTTCCCATTTATTAACAATATTAGATTTAATTATTTTATAATTTGGATTATTGAGAATATTTGAACATCTTTACAAACAAATAATCATTACGAAATTACAAAAATAATTTCATTTTCAAAAAAATATCATTCATTTTTATTTGAGTTATAAAAAAAATAATTCATTTTCAAACAAAATGTCAAAATCATCCATTTTTATCTGAGTTTTCAAGTAGTTTTTATTTTTTTTATTGTGGTAGCACTGCCTCTGTGCACCGAAATTAGAATTAGAGATATCTTGCAGAATTTTTCTGCATGCAGAATTTACATGTAATTTCTCTCATATAACAACACATGGTCTAATTTCGCTGCATGCAGAATTCTGCACATGTATTTGGACCATAAAGAGTATAATTTTTTTTGACATGTATCAATAATCAAAACCGGGTTATGCAAATATTATGAAAGAATGTATGAGCGTCGTAATGAATTAAGATTTTTTAATAGTAACCGTTTTTTTTTTAAAGTGGAATAAGTCCATTTTTTCATATATTGAGATATTTAAGTATTTGCGTTTGCATTAATATAAAAATATAGGCAAATGTAACTAAAATTTTGTGATATTTTTCACACTTTAAACCTATTTAATTTTATTATGCAATAATAGTTATTTAAAATTAAAAAGAAAATAATTGATTTTTTGGCTCCAAATGGACTTATACCACTTTCAAATTTCAATAACATATTCTAAAAACTAAGAACAAGAGGTAGTATAAGTCCCATGTAAATGCATCTACCCGACACATTTTTGATTTGGCTGAAATTTTTTTATGCGTTTTATATCGAAAAAAAAGATATGGTTTCGAGGATTTTTTTTTCTTAAAAAATATATCGGTTCTAAATTTCTTGATGAATTATTTTCAAAAATTTATAGCTTCGGTTCTATTAAAGATAGAAACTTCTGTTTGGTTTTATTTTAAAGTTAAAAGATACTAGTTTAAAGAAAAAATAAATTAACAAAAGTTATTCTATTGATATAAACAAATAAAATGTTGAAATTGATCTTTAGCCATTTCTCCACCCACGCTCCACCCCGAATCGGGCTCTATTGAAGGTATGATTATATATATAAAAAGAGGCCATCAATATCTTTATAAAATTACCACTAACTCAATTTTTTCCAAAAGTGGACTTACTCCACTTTCAAAAAAACGGTTCAGTTATTTTTTGATTTTCATGTTATGGATTGATGATGGAATTGTGCATGATGGAATTGTTGTATCGAACGTAACAGAGATCAAGATATATAAACAAGAAACAAAAGATAGAAAATTCTAGTTCTGTAAAGAGCAAATAAACAATAAACAGTGATGAGTAGTGCTATTGTGCCACAAGTATTTTAATATATATTGTTTAAATGAATTGTAAATTGAATTTTAAATAACATTTTAAATAACATTGCTTGTAATTTTTTTTACAAGGGTTTTTTTAGAAGAGGGCTTCGAGGAAAGTGAAACCGTTGTTTTACTTTACCAGTTTGAAATGTAAAGGATGATTATAAATTGGATGTAAGAGGTTGTGCTCGTGAAGTGAAAATGATTCTTCAAACCAATTCTTTCGTCTTCGCATTAGAGTAAACAAGAAGTTGTGTAAACATCAGTGTGTTAAAAAATTGTAAAAAATCTTTTTATAAAAATCAGTGAGTTTGGGTCATCATCAATATTTAAATGTGATAGATTTGTTTCAACGAGAAACAAACATATATTCGTAATAGTTGGTATTTGAGGAATTTTTAAAATTACAAAACGCAACAATAAACCATTGTAATGACATCATAGTTTTTTATGGGGCATCAAATGATGGTTTAAAAGAGCATGTGATATTGAAAGATTTAATTCCAAATTATTATTACATGTATATGATCGTCATACTGTTCTAACTTTCGATCATGTTCATTTTTGGTGTGATATATAATTGAATGTTATAGTGCATTGAATTTTACAAAGCATCAATGGATGACTTTACAGATTGTTGCATTGGTGATTTTGGAAAAATAATTTGTGTTGGTCTGCAATCAACATTTTCCCACAGCACTGGTTTTGGAAACATATTAATGTAAGCTTTTTGATTTAGTTTATAAAATTTTTCTTTATTTTTTTATATCCAACCTTGATTTGTGTGCAGCGCAGACCGTTGTGTGGTAAATTAGGAGAGGGAAATGGAGTGGAGTGGAAATGATCTAATATTTTAAAGTTAGAATTAAGAAAAACATCTTATTGCACAGTACAGCTTTCTGTAGTCATGTAACTTTGATACATATGGTCGGGATGAGTACAAAAAAGAACTGATTAATTTTCTGGTATTATTCCACAAAGATCTACCGAACAGTATTTTGTTTCAAGCTAGAATTGGTTCAAACACTGATAACCGAGTTTGATGAATATGGTATAAATAGTTTTTGCCCTTTTGATTTGCCACTTTCGGTAAAATGATTTTTGTTAGGCTTTTATTATTAAATTATAAAATTTACTGTGAATCAACTATGACTCTTGTTAACTTGATAGACTTTAATTGATATATTTATTAATTTGCCGCCAGAATATACAAAATAATTGTAATATTTTCGAAAATTATATCTCAGAAAGACTAAGGCGAACAATTAGTCATGTGTTGAAGTATTTGATGGATTAAAGCATATTATATGTTTAGCATATTATTTTTTTGGAACTGGTGTTGAAGTCCGCAGAAACAACAGTATGAAGTATATTTTTTAATTTGATGTGAAATTTAAAAAAAGATTTCACATCCATGCAGCAGTATTGATTTTACATGTATTGAACATTCATAATGAGCTGTTTGTGGTTTTGTTTTCCACGGTAAGGTGAACAAATTCCAAATCATGTGAAACAAGTTTAATGAGTTTCTTGTTTTAGTAATTCGTTAACTGATACCATCCACTGTTTCGTTGGTTTTCGCCTCAGTACAACCAAAATATACGAATTCATTTACATCGTCGCTTTGTAATATATTGATGGTGTGTAGTATATGAATAGGGATGGGATCACAACATCACACTACATATTTTTAAAAATTCTTAAGATAAATAATCAATTACTGTTCTTCATCAAGAACCAAGATTAATCACAGAAAAAGGATAAAACAAATATTTAATTAATAAAACTTTTAAATTAGCAAGATTCAGGTATTATACTATTTCAGTTGCCAAGACACTGATGCATTTAACTTGCGCATACAACTCAAAACCTAACCCTTATCATCTGGAAGCAATTATTAGGTCAATATAACCCCACCTGTGTCAACCGGGTGTTCTCTGTCATATTGACATCAAATTCGGTTGTTTTGTCGTCAAAAATAAAATACAAAGCCAAAGCAACTAAATTTGATGTCAAAAAGACAGGGATCACTCGGTTGGCACAGATGTTCAGAGTTGAAAAAATGTTTTGATGGCCGAATTTTTGTCAATGTTGAATTAAAAAAATCAAAACAGCCCTATACACCAGTACACATTGAGAGCTGTATACTATCATTTTGTACAGTAATGATCCTTACAAAAAATTGAATTTCCTACATCAAAGCATACCAAATCCAATTTTATTCGAATAATATCGTACGCCTGCCGGCAGTCAACGAAAAGCGGGCAAACGGGTATATTGAACTCTCTGAATTTGTACAAAATGTTGGGTAGCATAGTGCATAAAGGAATTTTACATGCCGCACAGTGAGATTTTTTGTGCAATAAGTAATTTTTTCGACGCATAAAATTTAAAAATGTAATGATGCAGTTTTGTAGAAAATTGATTCAGTATGAAGAATCCATAAATTGTATCCCGAAAAAACGTTTATTTGTCTTTGAAATAATGAAGTAAAGTCACATGTAAATTTTGGTCCAAAATATTGAAAACTGTTTACGCACTTCTATAGTGTTTGTACGTAAGATAACTTTATTGCTCTAATTTAAATAGTGATTATTATCAAATATAGCCTTTTCTGCGTATTTAAAAAAATATTGCGACGCTGATGCATAGGCTGACTTCACCACAGCTCTGGAAACATAGTGTTCTGGATATATAATGAGCTAATATCCATAAAATACTTTAATTAAAAGCTAACCAATATTATGGACTTCGTAGTTCTAATAATAAAAATATTAAAGAAGGCAGTAGTATCCCAACAAACATAAATTCTGTTGTACGAGAAAAAGTAAAAAAAAATTTTATCGGAAGTGACAAAGCGGAAGTTAGGATGCAGAACTGTTGTAAACCGTACTAAATGTGTATGTACCAAATTTCATCCAACTCGATTATCAGGTACAGAAGTTATTGAGCTTCCAAAATAACAGGTGCTTTTAGGACCCCCTACCACTTTGTTCACTATCGCTAAAAAAACTAATCAGTTCCTTGCCATACATGTTTGCATCTTTTTGCAAAGTGTAATCAAAATTACTTAACGAACGAATGTTGTATTCTTCCAACAAACATTGAAACAATAAACAGGTGTTCGGGAGGACCCCACCAATTATCCTAATATTGTCCAAAAACTAGTCAATTCTTTGTCAATAAAAACTTTATCTTTTTTCAAAGTGCCATTAAAATTGATTAATGAATGAAATCTGTATGCTTCCAACAAACTTTAAAAACAAAGTGTGAAAAGTCAGCAGTTGTATGGTAGACCCCCCCGCCACTTTGATCAATGTGTCCCAAAAGATGATAATTATCTTTTCATACTAATTGAACCCTTTTCTATAAGTTTCATCATAATCACTTCATTATTGTAGGCTGTATTGTGCATAAAGACACTGAAAAAACTTCAAAAATTTACAAAAAAAAAAAAATTACCGGAAGTGAAAAACCGGAAGTTGGGATATAGAACTGTTGTGAACCGTACTACATGCTCATGTACCAAGTTTCACCCAATTCGATTATCAAGTGCAGAAGTTATTGAGCTTTAAAAAAAACAGGTGTATGGGACACCCCCCACCACTTTGTTCACTATCGCTCAAAAACTAATCAGTTCTTTGTCATACATGTTTGCATCTTTTTCCAAAGTGTCATAAAAATTCGTTCACGAACGAATGCTGTGTGCTCCCAACAAACATTGAAAAAAGTGTGACACATTAAACAGGTGTTCGGGAGGACCCCCACCACTTATTCCAATATTATCCAAAAACTAATCAGTTTTTTGTTACTTAAGTCTCCATCTTTTTCCAAAGTATCATTAAAATAAATTAATGAATGAAGTCTGTATGCTCCCAACAAACTTAAAAAACAAAGTGTTAAAAGTCAGCATTTGTATGGTAGACCCCCCACCACTTTGATCAATGTGTCCCAAAACATGATAATTATCTTTTCACACTAATTGGAACCCTATTCCATAAGTTTCATCATAATCACTTCATTATTGTAGGCTGTAGTGTGCATAAAGACACTGAAAAAACTTCAAAAAAAATTTTTTTACCGGAAGTGAAAAACCGGAACTTGGGATGCAGAACTATTGTAAACCGTACTACATACTCATGTACCAAGTTTCATCCAATTCGCTTATCAGGTACAGATGTTATGGAGCTTTCAAAAAAACAGGTGCTCCAGGGACCCCCACCACTTTGTTCACTATCGCTCAAAAACTAATCAGTTCTTTGTCATACATGTTTGCGTCTTTTTCCAAAGTTTCATCAAAATTCATTCACGAATGAATGTTTTATACTCCCAACAAACATAAAAACTTTGTGGAAAAAACCACCTGTTGTATGGTGGACCCCCCAACCCTTTATCCAATGTACTCCAAAAGCTGATAAAATCTTTCTCATGTTATTTAAAAGCTTTTCGCAACGTTTCATGAAAATCGATCGGTAATTGTAGGCTACAGTAGGGATAAACACCTGAAAAAAAACTTTTTAACCGGAAATGACAAACCCGAAGTTGGTATGCAGAAATTTTGGAAACAGCACTAAAACGTTATATACTAAGTTTCAATAAGATCATAGCCCGGGATCAGAAGTTATTCAAGATTTAAACTTAGAGGTGTTCGGGAGACCCCCCGCCATTTTGTCCAAATATGTAATGAATCTGATCTGATCTTCCACCAGATCTTCCATTTTCAAGTGAACCTGTATCATTTGCCAAAGTTTCATCAAGATCCTATGCAGAAAACTCACCCACCCACCCACACACCCACCCACCCACCCACGCACACACAGACGTACACCAAATTTTTTTTTGGCTATTTAGATAGAGGATGGTCCAAAACAAAAGAAAAAAGAAAATTTGGGGTATGTAAGATTTTTTTTTTTCACGATAGATTGCATTACTTCACACAATTTAAAATTGTGGTGAAGTAAAAATTATAAAGATCGCTCATATGGTTTAAAAGATATGATAGAATAAAATTTGTTCTATAATATGCCGTGATTGCAAACTTCCTTGGAAGAAAAACAAGGTTGCTCGGTCGTGCTAGGTGCTCCCGCTATAATAAAATGAAAGGTAAGACTCCATACTATCAATTAAAAAAAAAAAAGTTTAAATAATTAATAATCTTTTATGAAATCATAAAATTTATAAAATCATAAAATCATGAAATTTTGGGTTCTATGGGCGGTGGGTAGTGGGCGTGGCCAATTTTGATGAAAGTTTATTTTATTCTTAATTGAGGTAATAAAAGGCTCTGTACCAAATTTCAAAAACTTTGAGCCAAAAATAAATTTTGGGTTCTATGGACGGTGGGGTAGTGGGCGTGACCAATTTTGATGAAACCTTATATTTTTCTTGATTGAGCTAACCAAAGGCTCAGAGCAAAATTTCAACATTCTACGAGCACTCCTTATATTTTTTGCCAAACATTGTATGAACAAATCCCACTGTGTGCCGTATGTGGTTAGCACAAAGTAGATGTATATTTTCAGTGCAGTTAATAAATTCAGGCAACACCTCTTTGCTGACAAGTCAGTGTTAGCTAGAACGCACTACTACTTTTTTTCTTTGATCAGTGTAAGATCGTTGTTTGAACGTTGAAATTTGCATTTTTTTTCTTAGATGTATTTAGTGATTTCCTAAAAAAAATCACAGTTATGATTATGGCATTTATCGTCTCAAAATGATTTGACACTTCATTTAAAATATTACTTTTTGCATGAAGGTGGTACAAAGTGTAACATGAAATAATTAAACCATACGGAAGCGACAAATTATTTCAAACGCATATTACGTACAAAATATGTAATCATAAATTTTACACAACGTAAGGAAAAATAATATCTAACATAAAAACCAAGTTTTTCTCAAAGTTATGTTTGATCACTTTCACACGATTATTTTATGGTGAAAGCATAAAATAAACCACATTATTGACAACTATAACTAGTTAAACTTTGTTAATTGTCGTTGAACGATTTGAGGAAGTTTTTTCTGCAATTATTCTATTTCTTTTTGTATTTAAACTTTGCAATTGTTATATAATTATGATTAAAAATGTTTATTAAATTGACTTTTATAATCTGCAACTATAGAAATGGAAAAACCATCGTTATGTAATATTTACTTTAGTTTTACAGAGAGGAAAGAGAATACATCTTTTAACAGAAATTAAAGTTTGGTAGAAAATTTTTTGAGTTAAAATGTGTTAACCACTGGACACAAAAACTCAAAACTCTAAATCGCATTTCAACTTTTTTTAGAAAAATCGGTTGGCCTAAATCTGACTTATATGAGTGGATGCGATAATGAATGCTGTAAAAATGTAATTTTCATTCATTTTTTCAATAAGTCGTCCAATGTAAGTCATAATGAGCTGTTACAGTGAATAGCGGTGGTCTTACTTGCAAGACAAGAAGGATTTACTTTAATTTTTTTCTTTGCAGAGCTTCTTCATGTGGAACGTTAATAACTTTACCAGTTTTAATACAATTGAGCCCAATCGTTGAATTTGCTTTCTAGGTATTGTTATTTGACTTTACATAAGAAAATATGGAGTCACTCACAGACTCTTCCCCAGTTCCAAACTTTTTTATCTTATTGCGTTTTTGTGTACATAATTAATTTTCAAGCTGCTAGAACCCTAATTTTAAAGAACATGAAACAAGATTTAATTTGATATGATGCTCGTCTATGTTGGGTCAAAAACTGTTTTTTTCTTAAAATTTCTAAAAACTCTTTTAAAAAAAGTCAAAGTCATAGTGTTTTTTAAAAAATATGAAATATATTTAAAAAATCCTGCAAAATTTAATCTCAATGGGATCAAAACTTATTGATATACGATCAAAGAGGTTATGTTCAATTAATGCTCGACAAGTTCTCGATGTAGTGTGCTTATAGTGTTTACATGTAAATAACGGTAGGTCAAAATTTAAAAAACTGCTTCAGTTGAAATTTATTTATTTTAAAATAATGCTCATGTAATTTTTCTTAAACAGATAATTTCTTATTCGACTTGTTAAATAACTCGATTTGGAGAAAATTTCAAATATGTAGCGATTTAATACGAGTTCTTGCACCACGCTATTGGATGTTTCTTTTTTTCATTAGCATAAAAAAGAGTAGACGGATAGTGCCAGGTTTGGTAAAATGTTATTTTGTTTGTCAAAGTGAATTTTTAGTGGTATTAACGGTTAAATTCAGCAGAGCAAGATTTCATCTTTTGATTTTGATGAAAAACGTTTATATGTGTGGGTGTGTATATGTACATTCATTGATGACGTGGTATTAAAAGTATGTCTTCCAGGAAAATCTTTTATTACAATAGGTTAAACTTCGTTTCCAAATAAATATAACCCCCACTTTTTTAATCACTTAACTTAGTTACTTCAACATACATAAAATTCGCAGTTAGAATTCTTTAAGACAAAATATCAAGACAATAATGGAAAGATGTCAGAAATATTTGTCGCGTTACAGCACCTTTTTTTAAAGGGCAATCTTCACACCTCGTAATGACGCTGATAAAAGGTTCTTCTTGAGTTTTACATTAAATATAACAGATGTCGATTTCTTAGTGAATGTAATACAAACAATCTCGCTAAACAAACAGACCTTTTCAATAATTATAGTGATTTAAAAAAACATTATATTTTTTTAATATTTTTTATTTGTCTTGTTTCATGGCGATTTTTTGATATTTTAATTTAATTTTTCATAATATTGAGAAAATTATGGAAAATTAGTATTATTTGCTACACATAATTCAAATATTTAAATTTTTTGATTTCTGAATTTTGATCTTTTAAGTTGTATCATTAAAAAAATGGCGAAAAAATGGATGCATCCTTTACAAACAAAATCACACTCATACATTTCCAATTTAGAACTTAAATATACGAGCACTATCTTCATGTATAAAAATGTTTGTCGGGTGCGATGCGAAATAGATCGGAATCGTAAATAGTTTTTGAAGATTCAAATAAGATGTTAATTTTGTACGTTGATAGAATTGATAGGACTTTTTAAGTTCTTAGGATATGATAAGTACTTTATTATTAATGTAAAATAGTATGTTTTTAGATTTTGTAGAAGTTAATAAGTTTATCGGGAATAAAAAGTTCTTATTTGCAGGCAATAAAGGGCGAAAAGAACTAAAATAGGTTCATTTGAGAATGTCTACTACTTAAATCGTAGTTAAAGTTCGACTCGGGTTATTAAAACGATTTTTGAAAATCAGACTTTTAATCGCGACTAACGATTTAAATATTTCTACTTCAAACAATAACCACTACCTCAACTGGATCGACACACTTGTTGGGTATGTTTTTCGGCCTCTAGAGAAATCTTTGTTTCTGTGTCTAAATAATTAAAATCGCTTAGTGTAAAAAGACGAAATCCTACCGATCGAAATCCTACGCTGTCATAAAAACCTAATCGTCCTAACTGAGCATAATTGGAACGATCTGTAAGTTCCAATAGTCTAGGGTGGCTTCGAATTTAGACAAAGGTTTAAACATTTTGCGCATTAATTTGGGACCTACTCCTTAAATGTTATATCTATAAGCGTTTTCCTAATACTTAATACTTTTTATTAAAAACAAAAGGAAAATATGTACAGCGTTTTTTCCATGCTAGGGGTATAAAATTAAATTTGGTAAGAAAAGCAATTAATATAAATAATATCAAAAAATAACAGAAAAAATGGCAAAATATACTTTTTGTTCAGTTTACATTCGTAAATAAAATATATCCAAAATTACAGTTTTCAAAATGTCCAAAAATAATTTCTTTGAATGTCGACCTGGGCTTCAAATTAAGAATCTATGACTGTAAATTTTCTCATAGCAAATAAATGTTATCAGCTTCAGCGTGTAAAAATGTAAATGCAAAAACGTACATACGTACATGTTAAACCTTATTCTTTAATAGATGTAAAATTTTGTACGCATAGTGGGATCAGCTTTTGTTGATCTATAATTTTTGGTCTATATTTTGATCTACGGGTGTGAATACTCCGCATGAACGAGCGTTCATATTGCTATATATGCCACTAGCTGGATTATTTTATTTAAATTTTATTTACATATATTTTATTTAAAAGAAAAAAAATGCGCATAAATGAAACGTTTTTCAGGCACCAATAGTATTGAGTGGCTTTATCTATAGAGGTTTAGACAATTTGCGCATTAACGTATAGACCTAGAACGTTATTTAAACGTTGTTGTAATACTTAACACTTTTTATTAAAAACAAAAACGTATTTATGCAAACTTTTTTTCGAGAGTATGGAAAGGTAACATTGATGTGTTAGCCATCGTAAACTATGTGTAAACCTGTTGACTCACTGTTGTAATGACAAAATGCAAAGGGACTTCATTGTCCATACATCGTACAAATGGAATGCTTTGCCCGATTCAATAGTCTCGAGTGCCAATGATCCACAAACATATTAAAAAAAGCTTCCACCAACACCTCAGAACCCATATTGTTATGGGATATAGGTCTTGAAAGGTATCTATGTGTTGTTTTGACACATATTCCAATTCCAATTAGACAACAATTTTTATTAAAAAAAAATATCTACAAACAAGTTTATTTTTCCGTTTTTGGCATTGCTAATTTTTTATCAAAGAAATATAAAAAAATACTACATGCAGGTTGTCCAGGTTACTGTTCACAACATATGTCTAATTAAAAATATTTAATTTTATTGAGGTTTTATTCAATATTTTTACTTCAAAGAGGAGCTTAGGAGTTTATTCATATATACTCGTTTTATTACTCTAATGAAATAAAAATAGGGTAATTCACAAAAGAGGTACCAAAGAGCTAAAATGCATACATCCAAAATGTAATTAGTTATCTTTAACCATAAAAAAATTTTCTAAATGAAAAATTTTTTCAAATTGTTTAAGTGACTGCAGATTCGCAAGTCTTACAAACAGCATTCGTAAATCGTACATATTTGTTTACTCGGATAGCCAAAAGGTCGAAAGAACTGACAAAAAGTGGGAAAACGATTTTGTTTCTTTTCTTGCATTAGTTGAAAACGGTCTGAAGTAAAACAAAAAAATAGTCGGTTTTAGAATTGCAAGTTAAAAACATCGTATGCAGTCAAGGGCTGTTTCAGTCTCCTATTAAGCTCAATGCTCAAGACGATTCTGGGAGCCGTTGAAAATGTTTCAACATCGATGGTAGTCTTACAAATAAAGAATAAAATTTTACAAACTTATTGTACGAATTGTTTATAAAAAATTTGAAGAATACATTCCCTATTCATGAAATAATACCAGCAAGATTATTACCAAATCAAACCGATCATGATCTTCAACATCAAATGCGATTCTCCCCCACTATTTCGCCTCTCACTATGTATAATTTTTCTGTATTTTATTAACAATAATGATATGAAAACGAAACATTTTATGAAAGAGTAGTAAAATAAATATTTTTTCTGGGTCAAATATATTTTTTTTACTTTTCAACAAATGAAATCGAAAACACTAAAGCAAGTTGAAATTAAACAAAAACATTTAATAACAAATACATGCAAAAGAAAACTGTAAAATTTTAAAAGCATATTATTTATAAAATTCAATTATTATTATTTCACTCTCTCTCTCTCTTTATATAGTTTTTGATAGTGAATTTAACGCTACTCGTAAATCTAACATACAACAAATTAAACGAGCACTGGTTGATTGTATGTATTGGCTATGTAATCTTATTTGTTGCAATCTAAAGAATACTATTTTATTTTGTTATTTAATAAAAGTTTTTTTTTGTGTAAAATTTGTATGAGGATAGAATATGACAAAAATGAAATAACACAACATTACAAGTCTGACTAACAAAACAGCATGACATAGAAATTCATGTTAAATCGCACTTACGTTAAAAAATGAGTGAGATGCAAAATCTACTTAATAATTTTAATTAAATTTTTTTAATTTATTTTTATTTTATTTGCTATTTGCAATTTTTGTATTTTTATTTAATATTTTTTCGTTGAGTCGGATAGTGGCCCTATCGATACATTCAGTTGGTAACCTACTTTGTTTGTATTCATACATACAAATTCGGAGTTATATTAAAATTAGAAATTTTTTTTTGTGATTTATAATTTCGATTCGACATTGAATTAATAACAGATTTTAATTTTTAAAAAAATTACAACAACATTTTTTGTCAATATTTAAAAACTTTGTAACTTTTGTTCTACATTAAATAATAAATAATGAATTTTTAAACGAAAATAAATTATATTTTAAAAAATGCTGAATAAGTAATATTTGCAATATAATAAGTTAAATTTAAAGTGTAAGTGAGTGCTAAAAAGTGAAAGTTTTATCAAAAATTTTTTTATAAAAACTATAAAAAAGGGTTCTTTATTTAGCTAAATATTTTAAAATTAATTAAGAGTAGTTAATGTGGCATAAGTTAATAATAACAGATAATTAAAAAAAAATAATTAAAAATGTTGAAGAGAAAAAAAATAAGTTAAAGTTCTTTGCAGAAAACTGAAAAATTTTCTATTAAATATTAGAAATTTAAAAAAAAAAATATGAGTTGGGATACGTGACAAACTCAATAATCGTTGGATTTTTTCGTATCATCAAAACATTGAACTGCTCTGTAGCAGTACTGGTTGGATTTGATTTCTGATTTGATTGAAATAATGACATCTATAGGTAAGTACGTTTTAGATTTTACCATAGTTGGCAAAATATTCGGCAAAATATTGTAACCTTTTTCTGTACCATAACTCATTGTCTTTTCTACACACATATTTTACTCCGAGTTAATAAAATTCAATAAAAACATAATATTTTAAAATGAGGTTACTTAAATATACTTATACTTTTAGTTTATTAATGTCGTTCGTTGTATTGAATCTGCATTTTCAGTAAAATTATACTATTTCTTCACTTAGGCTAAATAAATTTTACCAAAACCTCATATGAGAAACATTAACAGAAATAGTGAAAATTTAACGGCAAACGTTGTCGGCAAAAAAAATTGATTAATTAATTTTTGATACAAAAAGTCTGAATTGGTTGACTTAAGGTTTGAAAATTCTTAATTAATACAACATTGACAATTCTGATTTTATTCCCTAATCTTTGTTTGTTTCAGTTAGATGTAGAAAGAGCGAGTAACACTTAATATTATGACACCCATTTAATAATTATGTAAACAGTATAATAAAAAAATATTTCTAAAATAATCTTAATTTTTTTTGTTACAATGAATTAGGTAAAAAAAAATAATCAATGCTTGTAAATGCATTAGAAAAAACATAAAAATGATAATTAAATATGCTATTTTTGTTTTAAATTTTTATTTTAATAAGTTTTTTCCCAATGCTGTCTATTTCTTGCTTAGTTATTCAGAAAAAGATTCATATAATTTTTTGTAAATTAGGATTGCTACGACTCCAACTCTAATTTTGACTTTAACTGTCACTTAGAGGATGATTCTATCTCCAACCCTAATTCTGACTCAGACCTCAACTCTGGGTCGAACTACAATTTTAGATACGTCTCCCACTTGCGCTATAACCCTGAATTTTAATCCTTGACTCGATCTATGTCCTCGAATTTCGACTTCAAGTTTCAACCCATCTGTAAGACTTAACTAAAAGTCTGAAATGAAATTCTTAGCAAGGGTGATTCATTTAAGCCATCGATTTTAATTTGTTCTTAATTTCATCTTTGTTTCCAATTTTACGCTAGCTTTCTAAGCTTTAACTTCGAAATCACATCTCGTGATTACATCTAACTTCTAGTTTAAAATAATTCCATGTTGACTGCATATTGACCCTCCACTAATACTTCGAAGCCGAGTCTTTGACTCCTAATATACCAATACTGACTTCAACTTCAAGTTTTACTTAATTTGCTTATCACTCTCAGCCTTCATAACAGTGTATTGTCTCCTACTATTAACTCAGTTCCGACTCTGCCACAGCTTCCTTTAAAAAATGTTTACGTGTTTGATTTCGCCTTCGACCTTAAATCGTTTTTTTTTAAATCTGAATGATTTCGACCAATTGAATCAATTTCAATTTCAACCTGATATGACTACGTAACCGCTATTTTTCTTTTTAATAAAAAGTGTTGTGTACTAGAAATTATAATGTGTCACAACAACACATTGATACCTTTGAAGAAGTAGGTCCCCTTTTTTAAATTTATGGATTGGAAATTTGAAATGAAAATTTGTGGATTGAAGGCACTCGAGGCTATTGATAGGGGATAAGGGGAAACGTCAATGACCGGGATAAGTCATTAATTTGTATACACTTTGTGGTTGACTCAATAGCTTTTCGTTGTACAATATTCTAGTTTTAACTTGAACTACCGTTTGTAATTCAGCTATATCATATATTTGGAGTGTATCATGCATTTGTCTTTAACTTTGACTCTAACACCAACTATGACACTCTAAACTTTTGACACAACCGTTAATTCAGATTTATATACCTCACGAAGTCTTTGACAGTATCACTGACACGAAATTCAGCTAGAAACTTAGAAACTTAGCGCAGAGTCTAATTTCAAAATCATTTTCATTTCTATTTAAACAAACCTAGTGCTGGTACAGTATACTTCACGTCACTCTATATCGCCAACTCCACATATATAAGTTCTCTATTCGTTGTGCTTTATGTATGAAGTATCGCCGTTATGTTTTATAAATATCATAATTAACAGTGCTCGGCTGAAATCGTATTCACTACGTCTCAAATATATTCATAACCCCATTTGATTCGACAGTCGGGTAGTTCAAATCGTTTATTGGCGTTTGCCCGCGTAGCTTCATAAAAGCATCTATCAACATTTGACATGTTGTTGTTACACATTGTAATGGCTAATACTCATCACTAATTATTGAAACCACAAAATTTAGTTTCTATACTGTTTATGATTCCGGATTTACATATAATTCCGATGACGGCATACCATCCAGCTCAAAGCTTGATTTAATATCAGTACCGAGTCAATCGATATATCCTGATTTGACTTCGAACTCAAGCATTTTAATATATTTTAATGCTTCTATTTTGATTCGATTCAAAATTCAGCTCTGCTTCCGACTCTGTTTTTAAAATATTCATGTCTACTTTGATGCCAAACTTAACTTTCTTTTAGTCTCCGAATTGACCACTTCCAACACTTACTTAATCGATAAAAAAAAAATTTTAAAAACATAAATGTAAAAATTTCAAATCTCCATTATTAGCTTAAAAAATTATGTAACGATAATGTTACAATCAAAAATACAATCAAAAATACTAAATAACTTTTGCTAATAAAAAAACTTGTTGCATAAAAATTAGAATTCATGGTTTGATAAAATAAATAATCACTCAATATAATAAGAAAAATTACAACATCCAACTCGGATACAAAAATTATCCAAATCGATTTGACTATGTTCTGCGAACATATGTACATAATGCGCAGACAAAAATATCGTTTTCATTTATCTTTTTTCTCTGAAAATAAAATGATCGCTTTCATTTACATTTACATATTTTTATTTAATGATATTAAGATGAATATTGATTGAGATTTATTGTTACGAATTACACCATAAACTTCCATTCAATCATGAGTTTTCAAAAAACAATTATTTAACAATACGAGTAAAAAAAAATAAAACGCGAATACGTTCTCCTTTCTCATTTGTGTTGTTTTTCTATAATATAACAACTTTTAACAACACTCTCTTCTCCAAATTTGACGTCAATTAGTTTTTACCCTTCCTTTTTTATTCGAGTAGAAATGGCAATCCCCTCTTTGAAACTAGGTAAAAGGTGAATAAACCTTTAAAGAAATTAATAAATAACTGGGTGCCTCCATCGTACAAAATAAAATAAATATTGGTTTGTTGAATAAAAAAACAATTGTGTGTTATCAAATTACAGAAAAAAATGTATATCTCACAATTTTCTATTTTTAAAACTTTTAGATTTATATAACTAATATATTTTCTTTTTAATGCGCTGCTGCCTAGTCATTTTCAGTATTCTGCATTATTTATGAAAAATAATTTTCTTTTGCATAGAAAAAAATTATTGTGAATTCTTAAATGAAATTGATTCAATATCAAATAATAATATTACTTCCGTCTTCCGCATTATTCAATAACTTTGTGAAATTAAATTGAGGATTATATTGTTTAGATGTCATTTGTTTTTATTTGATGAACAAAATACGATTGGTTTTGGATTAAAGTTTATGTTGTATTATGACAAAATAATATTTTTGCACGAGTTGTACACTGAAAAAAAAAATTAAAGTAATGACAACCTCATCTCAAAGTTGTCAATTTATTATATTCAAACAAAGAAAAATACTTGCAAACAATTTCACCGTGGATAGGACTACTACTCGTTAACATTTTCCTGACAACAGAATGAGCTTTATTTAAAATATAAGGTGTAACATCCATTATAATATAGTTGAATAAAGTTAAGTCCTATTTCCATGAAAAAATTTTTCTTTGGCATTATATCACGAATTTTTCGTTCCAAAATTGAATTATTTGAAATTAATTGAACAATATTTAATTTTCACATAAACATGATGTGCGGTTGTCTCAACTCTCAACTACATTCGTTCTGTAATTGTTAAGTTGTTGAATAAATTTCGAAGTTTTATTCGCCATATCTGCTCCCACGGTGAGGTTGAGTCAACTTCATTTCGATTCGAAATATAGCATATTGTTACGTTTTTCTAAACTTACTTCGAGTTGGCCTAACTCACAATTCGATAAACCCAATTCCCAATCTCTTCCGAGTTCGATCACTGATTAGTTAGCAAACACACCAGGCTTTATTAAGTATTCAACTTAATTATTCCACAACAATAGGAAAACAATACAGCAAACAATATTCCTAACTAGAATATTCTTCCAACAGCTTCGAAACTCCAACGGTTTATTGTAGAAATTTCCAATTCACAAAGTTCAAAATAATACACAAAATATTTCTTTTCAATAACACTTATAACTAACTTTATTCACAATAACTAATTTAAAAATCACTTTTATAATTTTAACTTTACTATCGCAGGTTTAAAATAAAACTTATTCAAAAGTACAAGAGGTAATTGCCTTATATACATTCAGCTTAATCTCTAGAAATTTCGCGGTCACTTTTTAGAAACCTTGAGAAAATATTAGAATATTCGATTATTTTACGTTACGTTGATTTGATTCATAAAATCATTTGTTTTATGTAGACCTTAATTCTAAGAATATGTACAACAACAACAACACTATTTATTTCATTCATTTTTTGTTGTGTTTTGATTTCATTTTCCTGGAAGTGACCGTAATCGTCTAGATTTTTCTGTACTCGTAACAATATTTTTTCAGTGTATATAAAGTTCAATTCCTTATTTGTTGGAGCGGATTGTATTTTTTACTATACCTAAGGATTAAAAAATAAACCATAACAACAATGATAGTTTTCATGGACACAGACATATTTACAATAAATTCAAACAAATTTGTATAAAAACCGCTTACTAAGATGAACATTACAAATTACGATTTTCGTGTTCTTCAAATGTTTAGATTTAGTTTTTAATATCATAATTATATTATAGTGGTCGTGCAAAAATAATATATACACCTAGCGAGAAGCATGTCATTTCCCTCAGTGACATGTAGCCCTCAGGCTTCTCTCTTTGGATCCAAACACACCTCGGGAGAAACGCAAAACTTAGGACTGAAAAACATTACTTTAACATGGATGGATTTTTTGTGAACAATTAAGCTTAAGTACATATTGGAAATCACTTGAATTTTGCAATTCGAAATAACTTTTCATGTTCTCTAAAATTCCTTTAGAAAAAATGTTTGTGTTTCGTGCCAGGATTCGAACTCACATTCATCAGGGACACATGTTCAAATTCCGTGTGTCTCACACAACTTAGCCAAAGCGGCGATGACGAACCATATTTTAATTTTGATGTTCACATAATTTCTAAATTGAAACTTCATCATTTTTCATATTACTTCGGTCTGAAAGACCTAAGTATTACATTCATGAGCTCAAAGTGAAATTCTTACCCCCACTTTTTTTGACATTTCTCGACGTTTTAGGACCTCCTGATTCTAAAAAAGCAAAAAAAAAAAATGTATGTCTGTCTGTCGGCCGGCCGTCCGGCCGTCCGTCATTACCTACGCTGCAGGGAAAACCACTGGAGGGATTTCAAAATTTTTTTTTTCTAAAAATAGGTATACTCAAGGGACAGGTCCGAAAGGACGCTGTGTTCGATAACTGTACCGAAAGTGTGTCAACAAAATCATTAAGTGTGTCAAAACAAGGAAATTTGCATATTTTTGGCTTAAAAAACGTTCATTTTAAGTGATTACGAGTAGGAACATTGAATTTGGAGAAATCTTGATGGTCGGGATTGGTATGTGAGATCAAAAACTAGATTATTGCATTATAAGTTTGTCAAAAAAAAGTTGTCAAGTGTGTCAAAAGAAAGATTTTTATTTATTTTTTTACCTAATTTTTTGGAAAAAATATAAAATTAATTGTTTGTTTGAAATGAAGTTTTATTATTATTATTGAGAATTATGGCATTATAAGTTTGTCAAAAAAGTGTTGTCAAGTGTGTCAAAAGAAAGATTTTTATTTTTTTTTTTACCCAATTTTTTGGAAATAAAATTGTTTGTTTGAAATGAAATTTTATTATTATTATTGAGAATTATGGCATTATAAGTTTGTCAACAAAATGTTGTCAAATGTGTCAAAAGATTTTTATTTAGTTTTTTACCCAATTTTTCGGAAAAAAATAAATTGTTTGTTTGAAATGAAATTTTATTATTATTATTGAGAATTATGGCATTATAAGTTTGTCAAAAAATGTTGTCAAGTGTGTCAAAAGAAAGGTTTTTATTTATTTTTTACCCAATTTTTTTAGAAAAACATAAAATTTATAGTTCGTATGACATGATATTTTATTATTATTATAGAGAATTATGGCATTATAAGTTTGTCAAAAAATAATGTCAAGTGTGTCAAAAAATGATTTCATTTAATTTTTTAGCCAATATTTTGGGAAAAAAAATGTAGCTGTTTTTATGACGTAAATGTAATTTAAAATTTTGTAAGAATTTTGGAAATATTTTTAGAATTTTGAAAAATTTTAATTTTTGTTATTATTATAATTTTTGGAATTTTGAAAAAAGTTTCAATTTTTGATTTTGTAATAATTTTTGCAATATTTTTAGAATTTTTAAAAAGTTTGGATTTTTAAGAATTTTTGAAATATTATTGGATTTTAGAAAATATTTAAATATTTGATTTTATTCTAATATTTGGAATATTTTTGGAATTTTGAAAAAGTTTGATTTTATTTAATTTAACAATATTTTTGGAATTTTGATTATAATTTTCCGGCAACGTATTGATGTTTCGTGTTAGTTTTGTAATAAATTTTTAAACAGAGATAAAAAACTTGTATTTCAACAAAGAGTTATGTTTGATGTACATCGCTGCCCAAAACTAGAAACCATGTCCTCATAAAAGTTTTTTGCCGAAAACTATATCAAAATCCTTAACCCAGACCGAAGTCTTGATATCTCAGAGCTGTGAGATTTCAGCCCCTCCATATTTTACTTAAGTTAAATCTTTCATCTATGATTACATATTGGAAATTGCATTTCTTTGGGATTTTGTGTATTAAATTTCTAGATATTACGATGTATGAACTCATAGGATGAGAGAATAATTCGTCAACATCTAAGTCAACATTATAATCAACATCCTAAGTCACGAGTGTAAAGTCATTATTGATTGTTGTCAATCAATGCGAAACTTGATATCTGACGTAAAGTCAATTTATTGCTATATTTTAGGTTAGGAAATATAGACAACTTTAGGGGAATTTTTAATTTGAATGGGTTTTTTGTGAACAATTAAGCTTAAGTACATATTGAAAATCACTTGAATTTTGCAATTCGAAATAACTTTTAAGGACCGAACTCTAGACCGAGTTTTGAAAACTTGACTTGAACTTTAATTTTTAATTTAATTTTGAATTTTTCTCTAAAATTCCTTTAGAAAAAATTTTGTGTTTCGTGTCAGGATTCGAACTCACATTCATCAGAGACACATGTTCAAATCTCATTACTTTAACATTTACTTTTTTTTTTATTTCCTAATTATTCATAAAAAATTATCGTCGTTGTGTAAAAGTTCAGGTGTTATTAAGGTTATTATAAGAGCTTGCGATTCGTTGTTGTACTATATCAAAACGTATTATCTGGGATTATTTAACATTAATATGCTTTTTAATAATGTTTATAAATGTTGAGTTTTTTCTAGAATGAGGCATAAAATTATGACGGTATGGTCTACAGACTGAAAAAATGTCACGGACTTAATGTAGTCTAAGGAATTAATTAATTGGGTTGTTTAATCAAAAGAGCGTAGGAATTCTCTTTACTCTTTAGACTAAATATAAGCGGATCCTAAGACACTGTTATTATAAAAAAACACCTGAAGAACATTAAGATGGAGTGGACAGACGACTGGAGCAAGGTCTATTGGAGCAAGAGACCACAGCCCATCTCTTTAAAGCTATCGCTTTGATATACATGCGAAGGCGTCATCTGGGTGATTGTTGGGTATGACCTGCATACACTTAACTCTCGCCATATCTTGAAGTTCCTAGTAAAGCTGGATTGACTGGTACTTTAATTTTAATACTCACCAGGGAGTAGACAATATTAAATATAAAGCACATTATAAAGATGACCATAAAAGTTAAATTAGGAACACCTGAGAACCTGAGGCTCGACCAAAGCAAACTTTTTTGTGGTTTCGGTTTTTTGCCGGTTAATTTTGGATGGTATTATTTAGACATAACCAAATTATTTAGACATTTCATTTTGAAATATAAGAAAAAATTCGTTGTGTGTGGAACATGCATGATTCGATTTGGTTGAAATGAAGAATACAAATCAATTTGTAAATCTTTGAATACTTTCTACTCTTTTGAAAACAAACTTGGTTGAACTCGCAGTCGTTGCTGAATAAAGGCCATAAAAATAGGGCATAATTCGGAGTAGCAAATTTGTCTTACTTCAAAATCTAATAGTGGATGGTTCGACAACAAACCATCTGGACATTCTAAAAATAGCTTATATTCTATTTTAATAGCCCGATTTATTACATATGATCATATTTAATCAATTGATAAACAGTTGTAATATTAATATGTTTTAGTATTTGTTTAGATGTGTCCATTCTAGTATTGTGTCTTAATTGAAGAAAGACCGAACTCTACACCGAGTTTTGAAAACTTGACGATTTTTGATTTTCCTAAAACTTGGCATATAAGTGGCGTATAAGGTCGTTCAATAAGTCCGTAGGATAAGTAAGAAAAAAACAACATTTTGACAAAACTCGATTTTTTTATTCAACATAGCTGCCTTCGAGGGCGATACAACGAGTATAGCGATTTTCCAACTTTTCTATACCACTTTTATAGTACGATTTCTCTTTCTCGTCAAAATAGGCCTCAGTTTCAGCGATTACTTCATCATTGGACTTAATTTTCTTTCCAGCAAGCATTCTCTTGAGATCTGAAAACAGGAAAAAGTCACTGGGGGCTAAATCTGGAGAATATGGTGGGTGGGTAAGCAATTCAAAGCTCAATTCATTCAATTTTGCCATCGTTTTCATCGATCTGTGACACGGTGCATTATCTTGGTGAAACAACACTTTTTTCTTTTGCAAATGTGGCCGTTTCTTTGCGATTTCAGCCTTCAATCGATCCAAAAGTTCACAGTAATACTCGCTGTTGATGGTGGTTCCTTTTTGGAGATAGTCGATGAATATTATTCCGTTCGTATCCCAAAATACAGACGCCATCACCTTACCGGCCGACTGTTGCGTCTTTGCTCGCTTTGGATTCGGTTCGTCGACTGCTGTCCACTCAGCTGACTGTCTTTTGGATTCTGGTGTGTAATTATGAAGCCATGTCTCATCCATTGTCATATATCTACGATAGAATTCCCTTTTATTGCGGTTTAACAGTGCCAAAGACTCCTCCGAAGCATCGATTCGTTATTGTTTTTGGTCGACTGTGAGCTCACGCGGCAACAAATTTGCACATAGCTTTCGCATACCCAAATGTTCATGTAAAATGGTAAAAACACTACCATCTGCTACCTTTACAATGTCAGCTATTTCGTGCACCTTCAATTTGCGATCGTTCATAACCAATTTGTGGATTTTTTTTATGTTTTCTGGAATAACAGCCTCATTTGGCCGTCCACTGCGCTCTGCATCTTTTGTGCTGGTACGACCACATTTAAATTCAGCCATCCACTTCTCTACCATTTGTCTCGATGGAGCAGAGTTTGGATAATGTTTATCAAGCCTTTGTTTGGTTTCCACTGTATTTTTGTTCATCAAAAAGCAATGCTTTATTAAAATTCGAAATTCACTTTTTTCCATTTTTTTTCAAAAACAAAAGTTGCTTCACACAAAATGCTATAACTCACGAATAAATAGTCAGATTGCTGTCAAATTTATACACGTATCGTTTGAAGGTTAGTACTAAATAAAAATCATATGGAAAAAATTCTAGTAACGCCATCTATGTGTCATCCTACGGACTTATTGAATGACCTAGTAATATAAAAAATACAGCTTTTTTATATTATACGGCCAGCGGCCATCCCAACATGCATGAAAAATGAAAATTTAGCAAATCAGAGGTAATTTTGAAATTAAATTGCTCAAGAACGACTATACCGATTTCATCAGAATATTTTTGGTTTGATAGGTGATTAGTTAATCGTTTGAAAAAAAATTAATTAAGTGTTTTTGTCATTAATTACTTCGGTTTTGAAAAAACCTAAGTATTACATTCATGAGCCAAAAGTAAAATTCTTACCCCGACTTTTTTGGCATTTCTCGATGTTTTAGGACCGGCCGTCACAACTGACGAAATCTAGAAAAAAGAATTTTTTTTCTAAAAATAGGTTTACTCAATGGGAAGAGCCGAAAGGACGATGTGTTCGATATCTGTACCGGAAGTGTGTCAAAAATCGTCAAGTGTGTCAAAACAAGGAAATTTGCATATTTTTTGCTTAAAAAACGTTCATTTTAAGTGGTTACGAATAGAAACATTGAATTTGAAGAAATCTTGATGGTCGGTATTGGAATGTGAGACCAAAACTAGATTTTTGCAGTATAAGTTTGTCAAAAAAATGTTGTCAAGTGTGTCAAAAGAAAGATTTTACTTCGGTTTATTTATTTTTTTACCCAATTTTGTGGAAAAAATAAAATTAATTGTATGACATGAAATTTTAGTATTATTATAGAGAATTATGGCATTATAAGTGTGTCAAAAAATAATGTCAAGTGTGTCAAAAGAATGATTTTCATTTCCTTTTTTTAGAAAATAATAAAATTAGTTATTTGTATGAAATGATATTAACATGATATTATTATTATTGAGAATTTTATTGCATTATAAATTTGTCAAAAAAATATTGTCAAGTATGTCAAAAAAATGACTTCATTTATTTTTTTAGCCAATTTTTTAGAAAAAAAATTTAGCTGTTTGTATGATGTAAATGTGACATGGAAATTTTTAAATTTGTTAAAGTTTTTGAAATATTTTTGGAATTTTGATTTGGTATTATTTTTTGCCCTTTTTTTTGAATTTTGGAAAAAAAATTTATTATTGATTTTGTTATAATTTTTGCAATATTTTTAGAATTTTGGAGAAAATAGAATTTTTGAATTTGTATATTTTATATATATGTTTTTAGAATTTTGAAAAAAGTTTCAATTTTTGATTTTGTAAGAATTCTTGGAATATTTTTAGAATTTTGAAAAATTTTAAATTTTTGATTTTATCATAATTTTTGGAATTTTGAAAAAAAGTTTCAATTTTTGAATTGTTATAATTTTTGCAATATTTTTAGAATTTTGGAAAAAATTTGAATTTTTAAGAATTTTTGGAATATTATTGGAATTTTGAAAAAGTTGAAATATTTGATTTTATTCCAATTTTTGGAACTTTTCAATTTTTGATTTTGTTATAAGTTTTGCAATATATTTAGCATTTTGAAAAAATAGAATTTTTGAATTTAATATATTTATTTAGAATTTTGAAAAAAGTTTCAATTTTTTGATTTTGTTATTATTTTTGCAATATTTTCAGAATTTTTGAAAAAAGTTTAATCTTTGATTTTGTAATAATTTTTGGAATATTTTTAGATTTCTAAAAAAAGTTTGATATTATTTAATTTTTACAATATTTTTGGCATTTTGAAAGAAATATAAATTTGTGATTTTGTAATATTTTCTCGAACGCTAAATGGAGAGGCTTTTGAGTAGTTTGCTGAGTGTATCATCTTTTCACTAAATTATGTTAATTTATGATCTGTTATAATTTTCCGGCAACGTATTGATGTTTCGTATTATTTTTGTAATAAATTTCTAAACAGAGATAAAAAAATACATGTACTTTGACAAAGAGTTATGTTTGATATACATCGCTGCCCAAAACTAAAAACAATGACCTTATAAAAGTTTTAAGCTGAAAAGTATAACAAAATCCTTAACCAAAACCGAAGTCTTAATATCTCGGAGCTTGAGATTTCGGTCCCTCCATATTTTTAAAATTAAAATATTTAAAAAAAATATTTTTAAAGATGGCGCTAGAGTCAAAGATCAATTGGAATTTAATTTTTCTTTTTTAAATAGTTCTATTTTTACTCTTAAATATTTCAAGTTTACAAAGAGGTTTTAATTCGTGTTGTTGAGATATTTAATTTTAAAGATTTTTAATCCGACTAAAATTCTATTTGTTCATTATTTTTTCGAACAATTTTTATCAACAAAAAGTTTTAACCACTGAAGTTCGAAAAAATTATGAAAAATTAGAATTTTAGTCAGACTAAAAATCTTTAAAATCGATTATCTCAAGAACACGAATTAACGCCTCTTTATAAATTTGATATATTTTAAAGATAGGATAGAACTACATAGTTTTAAAAGAAAAAAGAACTAAAGAGTGAAAAACGTGTTCCAGACAGATTTGTGAAAACTTGACCATTTTTGATTTTCCTGAAACTTGGCATATAAGTAGTATGGACAAAATAAAAAATACAACTTATTTTGAATTTTTTTTAAAGTGCATAGTTTGAGCACAGAAGACACCCCAACATGCATGAAAAATGAAAATTCTGCCAATCCGATGTAACTTTGAAATTAAATTGCTCAAAAACGGCTATACCGATTTCATCAAACTTTTTTTTTGTTTGATAGATGATTAGTTAGCCCTTTGAAAAAAAATTAATTTATTGTTTTTATAATTAATTTTTAAATAAAAATATTAAAAAAACTTTTTTAAAGATGGCGCTAGGGTCTAAGATCAATTGGAATTAAATTAATTTTTTTTCTGAAAATAGTTCTATCATTACTCTAAAATATATCAAATTAACTCAGAGGCGTTAATTTTTGTTCTTGAGATATTTAATTTTAAAGATTTTTAGTCCATCTAAAATTGTATTTGTTCATTATTTTTTCGAACAATTTATATCATCAAAAAAATTTAACCACTGAAGTTCGGCTATACCGGTTCTTGAGCAATTTAATTTCAAAGTTACATCCGATTGGCAGAATTTTCATTTTTCATGCATGTTGGGGTGCCCCTATGCTCAAACTCAAACTATGCACTTTAAAAAAATTTAAAATAAGTTGTATTTTTTATTTTGTCCATACTACTTATATGTCAAGTTTCAGGAAAATCAAAAATGGTCAAGTTCAAATTTCGACTTTTTCACCTGCGTAAATCACGTTTTTCATCAAAGGTTAATTGAAGTTAAATTTTTTTGTTAATGGAAATTGTTTGGAAAAATGATGAAAAATTATAATTTTAGTCGTACTAAAAATCTTTAAAATTAAATATAGAACTATTTTTAAAAACAGAAAAAAATTCAATTCCAATTGATCTTTGACCCTAGCGCCATCTTTAAAAAAGCTTTTTTAATATTTTAATTTTAAAATTCATTACAAAAACAATTAATAATTTTTTTTTTCAAATGATTAACTAATAACCTATCAAACAAAAAAAAGTTTGATGAAATCGGTATATAACCGTTCGTGAGCAATTTAATTTCAAAGTAACATTGGATTGGCCAGAATTTTCATTTTTCATACATGTGGGGGTGCCGCCTATGCTCAAACTATGCGATTTAAAAAAAATTGTAAAATAAGTTGTATTTTTATTTTCTCCATACTACTTATATGCCAAGTTTCAGGAAAATCAAAAATGGTCATGTTCAAATTTCAAGTTTTTCACCTGTGTAGATCACGTTTTTCATCTATTATTATTTTGGCTTTTTTAAAGTACCTTTTAAAAAAAACTATTGAAATCGGTTAACCCGTTCGAGCATATTTTATCTTTAAATTGTCCTTGTTTCTAAGGTTCTTAACAAATTTCGAGTCAACCTGCACATATGTCAAAACTAGTGCAAAATAAAAAAAAATTAAAAATCTTTATTAATTTTTACTTCGCCACAATTTTCAAACGTGTGAAGTAATGCAATCTATCGAGAAAAAAAAATTTTGCATATCCCAAATTTTATTTTATCTTTTGATTTGGATCATCTTCTATCTAAATAGCCAAAAAACTGGTATATGCTTTTGGTGAGTGAAAAACCTGGATAGGATCTTGATGAAACTATGGAATATGATCCAGGTTTGTTCTAAAATGGAAGATCTGGATTCATTTCAAAATTGGACAAAATAGCGGGAGGTCTAGTAAACTCCTCTTAGTTTGAATTTTCAATAACTTCTAATCCTGGCTTTCTTAATGAAATTCTTTTCAGTGTCTACACTACAGCCTAGAATAATAAAGTGATTATGATGAAACTTATGAGGAAGGTTTCAATTGTGTGAGAAAATAATGATCAACTTTTGGGAAGCATTGATCAAAGTGGCGGAGGGTCCACCATGCAACTGCGGACTTCACACTTTGTTTTCAAAGTTTATAGAGAGCATACAGACTTCGTTCATTAACTAATTGTGATGATACAATCTTAAAAGATGAAGATTTGAATGACAAAGAACTGATTAGTTTTTGGACGATATTGGGATTAATCCCGCGTACCTGTTTATTTGAAACTTCAATAACATTAGTTCGTGATAATTGATTTTAATTAAACTTGGTATATATGCAAAGAGTTTGATTTGTAATAGTTCTGCATTCCCACTTCTGGTTTGTCACTTCCGGTAAAAAATGTTTTTACTTTTTCTCGTACAACAGAATATATGTTTTTGGGATACTAAAGCTTTCTTTAATGTTTTTATACTTAGAGCTACGCGAAATCTATAACATTGGTTAGCCATTAATTAATGATTTTAGCTCACTATATATCCAGAACATTTTGTTTCCAGAGCTGTGATGAAGTTAGCCTATCCATCAGCGTTGCAATATTACTTCGCTCTGAAAGACCTAAGTATTATATTCATGAGTCAAAAGTGAAATTCTTACCCCCACTATTTTTGGCATTTCTCGACGTTTTAGTACCTACTGATTCTAAAAAAGCAAAAAAAAAATGTATGTCTGTCTGCCGGCCGTCCGTCATTACCTACGCTGCAGGGAAAACCGCTGGAGTGCTTTCAAAAAAATTTTTTTCTAAAAATAGGTATACTCAAGGAACTTGGACCCTGTGTTCGATAACTGTACCGGAAGTGTGTCAAAAAAATCATTAAGTGTGTCAAAAACAGTAAATTTTCATATTTTTGGCTTAAAAAACGTTCATTTTAAGTGATTACGAGTAGGAACATTGAATTTGGAGAAATCTTGATGGTCGGGATTGGTATGTGAGACCAAAATCTAGATTATTGCATTATAAGTTTGTCAAAAAAATGTTGTCAAGTTTGTCAAAAGAAAGACTTTTCTTTATTTTTTTACCCAATTTTTTGGAAAAAAATAAAATTAATTATTTGTTTAAAATGAAATTTTATTATTATTATTGAGAATTATGGCATTATAAGTTTGTCAAAAAAGTGTTGTCAAGTGTGTCAAAAGAAAGATTTTTTTTACTCTTTTACCCAATTTTTCGGAAAAAAATAAAATTAATAATTTGTATGACATGAAATTTTATTATTATTATAGAGAATTATGGCATTATAAGTTTGTCAAAAAAATATTGTCAAGTGTGTCAAAAAATGATTTCATTTATTGTTTTAGCCAACTTTTTGGAAAAAAAATGTAGCTGTTTTTATGACGAAATGTAATTGAAAATGAAATAAGACATGGAAATTTTTGAATTTGTTATAGATTTTGAAATATTTTTGGAATTTCGAAAAAAGTTTGTATTTTTGATTTAGTAATAATTTTTGCAATATTTTTAGAATTGTTGAAAATTTTAAATTTTTGATTTTATTATAATTTTTGAAATTTTGAAAAAAATTTCAATATTTGATTTTGTAATAATTTTTGCAATATTTTTAGAATTTTGGAAAAAGTTTGAATTTTTAAGAATTTTTGTAATATTATTGGAATTTTGAAAAAGTTTAAATATTTGATTTTATTCTAATTTTTGGAATTTTTCAATTTTTGATTTTGTTATAAGTTTTGCAATATATTTAGAATTTTGAAAAAATAGAATTTTTGAATTTTATATATTTATTTAGAATTTTGAAAAAAGTTTCAATTTTTGATTTTGTAATAATTTTTGCAATATTTTTAGAATTTTGGAAAAAGTTTAAATTTTTAAGAATTTTTGGAATATTATTGGAATTTAGAAAAAGTTGAAATATTTGATTTTATTCTAATTTTTGGAATATTTTTAGAAATTTGAAAAAAGTTTGATTTTATTTAATTTTTACAATATTTTTGGAATTTCGAAAGAAATATGAATTTGTGATTTTGTAATATTTTCTCGAAACGCTAAATGGAGAGGTTTTTGAGTAGTTTGCTGAGTGTATCATCGTTTCACTTAATTATGTTAATTTATGATCTGTTATAATTTTCCGGCAACGTATTGATGTTTCGTGTTAGTTTTGTAATAAATTTCTAAACAGAGATAAAATACTTGTACTTCAACAAAAAGTTATGTTTGATATACATCGCTGCCCAAAACTAAAAACCATGTTCTCGTAAAAGTTTTTTGCCGAAAACTATATCAAAATCCTTAACCCAGACCGAAGTTTTGATATCTCAGAGCTGTGAGAGTTCAGCCTCTCCATATTTTTCTATTAAAATAACGATTACCGAAGTTTGAAGAAAATAGGAAACGGTCAGGATCAAATTTTTATTTTATCGTGATCTAATTTTCTATCGATATCGGTACTACCGGTAATACCGGTAATGTGAGAAACTTTGGTCGGTATTGTCAAAATCGGCGATTTTGGAAGCGAAAATGAAACGAAGAAATAACAAATGACCGAGAAATCATTATTATGCAGTTCATAAACAAGCTGAATATAGCACAACGAGTATAGAATAGTATTAATCCCCGTCGAACTTAAATGTTTGCTGTTTTAGCGAGCCCAATTTTCAGCTATTTGAAAAGACCAACAAAAATAATCCTTCAATTGTTTGTGCATTAATGATTCGTTACCGATTTAGACACTTGAAAAAACTTTTTTATTTTTTCCAAATATTTTCGCTTTCTATGAAACCTTCCTCAGGGAAATATTTATTTCTATTGAATAGAAATAAATATTTCCCTGAGGAAGCTTTCATAGAAACCAAAAATATTTAAAAAAAATAAAAAAGTTATTTCAGGTGTCTAAATCGGTTACGAATCATCAAAATTACTGAAATAACACTTTAGATAAAAAGCGTGATCTACACAGGTGAAAAGGTCGTAATTTGAACTAGACCATTTTTGATTTTTCTGAAGCTTGGCATATAAGTATTAAGGAAAAAATGAAAATACAACATATTTTACAATTTGTTTAAAGCGCATAGTTTTCTATCCATAGTTTTGCTGATGATAGCACGCTTTATGTGTCTCATGAAAACCCTAAATTATATTCACCGTTAGCGCTTAATAACTTTAGATCAAATTTGATAGATTCATTAAACCTTAATTAAAACTATATTGGATTGGGGGTTTGCTAATTATGTTGAATTCATTCGTATTGAACACAGGTTTGTCATTTTACTAGATTATCCACTCCTAATCCGTTTCCATTCAAATTCGACTCGAAAGCTCTTGTAGAGAAAGAATCTGTAAGACTTCTAGGAGTAGAAGCTGAAAATAATATGAAATGGAATTCTTATATTTTTAGCCTAACTAAGAACGCTGTTCAAAAATTGGGCTTTTTGGGACGATGTCGTAAGTCTTTTAATAGTTAACAGCTTCTATTAATATACAAATCTTTTATACATCCTTGTATGGAGTACTGTTCTCACATATGGGGTGGAGCTTATTATAGTAGTTTGAAGTGCCTTGAACTGTCCTTGTTAAACTGATTGGCAACTCAACTCTTACTAATGAGCTTGATTCCTTGCAGCACAGACGAAATGTGGCTGATCTGACAATTTTCTACAAGTACATTATGGATGAACGAACTTCCACAGAGATAAAATCAATTTTACCTGAACCAGCAAACTTATCGCGTTACACCAGAGCAACTGTTGTGGCCCATCCATTTACGGTTCAATTAAAAAAGTGTAGAATTGTCGCCTTTCAACGTGATTTTTTCAACAGAGCCTCTCACTTCTGGAATGCCTTACCTTCTTGGGTTTTCCGCGATAGCTATAATCCTCAAAATTTTAAAGTTAACGATAGTAAATTTCTTAAAGAAACTTAATTTATTTAAACATAATCCTAATCCCTAGTTAGCATAGATATTCAGAGACATTAATTTTTAATTTATTAAAATTAACACTAAACATGCCTAGCTTTAAATAAAAAAAAAAATAGGGAGCACCCCAACATGCATGAAAAATGAAAATTCTGTCAAACCGATGTAATTTTGAAATTAAATTGCTCAAGAACGGCTATACCGATTTCATAAAACTTTTTTTTGTTTGATGATGATTTGTTTTTGTCATTAATTTTAAAATTAGGTCGAAGATCAATTGGAATTTATTTTATTTTTTTTTTGTAAATCAGTTCTATCCTTATTGTAAAATATTCCAAATTTACAAAGAGGCGTTAATGTTCTTGAGATATTTAATTTTAAAGATTTTAGTCCGACTAAAAATTCAAATTTTTCATATTTTTTTCAAGCAATTTCATTAACAAAAAATTTTAGCTTTTTATTTTTAAGAAAATAGTTCTATCCTTACTTTAAAATGTGTATATCAAATTTACAAAGAGGCGTTAATTTTTGAGCTATTTAATTTTAAAGATTTGTAGTCCGACTAAAAATCTAATTTTTCATAATTTTTTCGAACTTCAGTGGTTAAAATTTGTTGTTGATATAAATTGTTCGAAAATAGTTATTTATTGTACAAGACGATAAAATTGCTCTTTATATTCGAGAGCTATTAACTTAATAAGCATCGAGAAGATAATGAAATTTTATATTCGTGTGGAATACAACATTTTTTTCTATAGAAATTGTTAAAAGAGACCAAAAAATGAAGAAAAATCAATGATAAATTTAAAAGTGTCAGGAAAAAAACAGTTTCACAAAAAAATGAGTTGGCTTCAATAACTTTTTGGTTGCTACAGAGTTTTATAAGCAAACAAACAAATCAATTTTTTCGTTTTTTGGAAAAAGTGAATTTGAAAATTCACTAGCTTGGGTTTGTGAATATGTGCGATATTACAGAAGAAATACCTGCCTCTTTATGTGGAAGAGGAGATTTCAGAGGCAATTCGTAGATTGTTGCCCTAAAAATCGCGGATGGTTTATCAACCAAAATATCTGTGGTTTCAAAATGGAAAACCTTGAAGAATATCAACAGTAAAATACTTATATCAAAATACTTTATCTGCCCTTGCTGTTAAAGTACTACTTTATCTATAGATGAAAAACTGGGTCTAGACACAGTTGTGAAAACTTGACCATTTTTGATTTTCCTGAAACTTGGCATATAAGTAGTATGGACAAAATAAAAAATACAAATTATTTTAAAATTTTTTTAAAGTGAAATTAAATTGCTCAAGAACGGCTATACCGATTTCATCAAACTTTTTTTTGTTTGATATATGATTAATTAGTCGTTTGAAAAAAAATTAATTTATTGTTTTTATAATTAATTTTTAAATAAAAATATTAAAAAAACTTTTTTAAAGATGGCGCTAGGGTCAAAGAGCAATTGGAATTTGGAATTTAATTAATTTTTTTTCTGAAAATATTTCTATCCTTACTCTAAAATATATCAAATTAACTCAGAGGCGTTAATTTTTGTTCTTGAGATATTTAATTTTAAAGATTTTTAGTACGACTGAAATTCGAATTTTTCTTCATTTTTTCAAACAACTTCCATTAACAAAAAATTTTAAAATCAATTAAATTTTAACTTTTTTTATTTTTTAAATATAGTTTTAACCTTCCTTTAAAATATATTAAATTTACAAAGAGGCACTAATTCGTGTTCTTGAGATATTTAATTTTAAAGATTTTTAGTCAATTTAATTTTAAACAATTTTTATCATCAAAAAATTTTAACCAATAAAGTTCGAGAAAATAATGAACAATTAGAATTTTAATCGGACTAAAAATCTTTAAAATTAAATATCTGAAGAACACGAATTAACGCCTCTTTGTAAATTTGATATATTTTAAAGTAAGGTTAGAACTATGTATATTTAAAAAATAAAAAAAGTTAAAATTTAATTGATTTTAAAATTTTTTGTTAATGGAAGTTGTTTGAAAAAATGAAGAAAAATTCGAATTTCAGCCGTACTAAAAATTTTAAAAATTAAATATCTCAAGAACAAGAATTTTAGCCGCTTTGTAAATTTGATATATTTTAGAGTAAGGATAGAACTATTTTCAGAAAAAAATTTAATTAAATTCCAATTGATCTTTGACCCTAGCGCCATCTTTAAAAAAGTTTTTTTAATATTTTTATTTAAAAATTAATTATAAAAACAATAAATTAATTTTTTTCAAACGACCAATTAATCATCTATTAAACAAAAAAAGATTTGATGAAATCGGTATAGTTGTTCTAAGGCAATTTAATTTTAAAGTTACATCCGATTGGCAGAATTTTCATTTTTCATGCATGTTGGGGTGCCCCCTATGCTCAAACTATGCACTTTAAAAAAATTTTAAAATAAGTTGTATTTTTTATTTTGTCCATACTACTTATATGCCAAGTTTCAGGAACATCAAAAATGGTCAAGTTCAAAGTCTGACTTTTTCACCTGCGTAGATCACGTTTTTCATCTATATAGTTTACACTTTTAGCCGTTGAATAACATATTTGTTTAGCACTGGTTTTATACGCACGTTAATATAAATTTAAAAAAAATAAAACATTTAATTTTATTTCTATGATCACTCAATATATTTCGTCTTTTTAGGACATCCTCAGGAGTAATGTCTACTTTATCTCCTACTTTATCTACCCTTGATGGTAAAGTGCTACTTTCCCTCTAATTTTAGTTGATAATAGCACGTTTTAGCAGTTGCTAGCTATAGAAAAAAATACTGAACAATTAGAATTTTAGTCGGACTATAAATCTTAAAAATTGAATATCTCAAGATTACGGATTAACACCTCTTTGTAAATTTGATATATTTTAAAGTAAGGATAGAACTATTTTAAAAAACAAGTTAAAATTTAATTGAAGTTAAAATTGTTTGTTAATGGAAGTTGTTTGAAAAAATTATGAAAAAGTAGAATTTTTAGTCGGACTAAAATCTTTAAAATTAAATATCTTAAGAACACAAATTAACGCATGTTTGTAGATTTGGAATATTTTAGAGCAAGGGTGTTTTACAAAAAAAAAATAAATTCCAATTGATCTTCTGTTTTATAGTGAAAATACACCAAACATTATTTATTTAATTAATTATTTTATTTACTTTATAATCGCGCAATGATGATACAATATGAAAAGACATATACATTTAACATACAATTGAATATCACAACTAACTATTTGAAATGGTAAATCTGGAATTTCATACTGAATTAGCTCCTCTTTTATATTATTTGCACTAAACATTTCACATATAGGACAGTTATTAATAAAATTTTCTATATCTCTGTCCATATTTGGCCCATTTAACAACGAATGTGCTATTGATTTTGTTTTGGAAATACCGAAATAACTTTCGTGCAATAAATTCAACATCTTTTTTCTTAATGCAATGGGAACAATGATACGATTATTGAAGAACAATAAACCTTCATTAACAAAAATATCATTTCGTTTGTTAAAATAAAATTTCACAATATCTGGATCTTTATTTTTACAAGTAGGCCAGCCATTTAAAACAAACGAACACAAAGTTTTTAAAATTTTATCGTTCTCTATCGTGTTTCGAAATTCATTCTCTTATCATCTGTCATATTTATCGTATGAACAATGTCGTTTAAAAACCTATCTGTATCTACTGAATTTTGGACATTTGAGCAGGCTCTTGAAAGAGTATCTGCAATGTGCATATATCGACCAGGTATATATTTAATATCAATTTGAATTAAAATTTAAATTTTTTTATTATTAAGTTTAATGTTCAAGTGTCTAGCTCTCTGAATAACGCCGTTTAAATTTACATCATGTTCCTCTTTGGTCCGTTCAGTTATCAACAAATCATCTATACAAATTAATACACCAAGAAAATGCTCCCTTTGGCAGAGAATATTTCCTATAGTTGATCAATCCAATTTGTTTGCCAAAGCTATGTAAAATCAGAATAAAATAGTATGTCAAAATTTTAATGCCGACTATATTTTGCCAACAATTAAAATTAATAGATAAAGGTAAAACTAATTAACGCAATCTGTTTGTTACAGAGTCTTGCAGATCTGTGGAGGAAAACATTAGGATAAACAAAGTTCCTCAAATGGGAATCGAATCACAATGGGAGAGTGAGTAAAACACATCCAAACTCAGACAATAGAATTTTTGTAAAATATTTATTTCCCAAGTTCCCAGGATTTTATTAAAAATTCGTCATTATTTATACAACAACTTTCTCGTCTTTACTTTAAATATTAAATAATAGTTTAAAAAACTTATTTTTATTAACAATCAAAAAAAAATTGATAAACACAAAGAAAAACTGAAAGTAGCATCGCACTTGGATTTTTTTAGCAAAGTGAAAGTCTGCTATTTACTTACAATTTATTTTATTTTTTTCAATAATTTCTATTTCTTTCCTATAGCGTTTTAATCGTAATTATAAGAACCGTTATTACTTCATTTTGTTTCTACTGTTGTAATTTTTACTATTATTCTAAGAGGTCTCCAATAATTTTGGAGAAAAAAAAGTGTGATTTAAAGTAAGAAAAAGAAATTGTTTGTTCGTAGGAAAAGGTCAACATTAAATTTTGGTAATAAAAGAAAGTATTTTTTGTTGTTAAACATGATCCAGCTACAATTTAATTGAGAGTGAAAGTTATAGTTTTTGATTCATTTGTATTTTTCGTGAATAAAAGAGTTCAACGAACAAATTTATTTTGGTTCATAGAATTTGCAAAATAAAAAAAAATTGTTTTAATTGCATCTTATTTCACATCATAAGGACAGTAAAATAACGAGATTTCATAGCTTACCCATTTTTTTATAACATTCAAGAACTAATTTTCCAATTCAATTTTTTTTCCAGGAATTATGACACTGAGCCGTGGTCCATACAGCGAGCTCGATAAAATGAGCCTTTTTCAAGATTTAAAATTGAAACGTAGAAAAGTTGACTCACGATGTAGTAGTGATGGGGAATCAGCTGCTGATACAAGTACTTCATCGCCAGATTTAATAACACCGTTATCTCCTAAAATGTCTGATCATCAACAGAATATAAATAACTATACCATAAACAATAATAATAATAACAGTAGTAGTAATAATAATAATCAAAGTCATAATACAAATAGTCAAAGCGATGTAAATAGTGGGTCAAATGAAAGTAGACAAAATACTGAGCGAGTGGAAAATGTTGATGGTCGGCATGTTGCTGGTACTGGTGCAAATGGCAATGGTGCAGATGATGGAAGCGGAGCAGGCGGCAATAATAACAATAATAATAACAATAACAGTAACAACAATAGCAACACCACTAATACCGAACCTGCAACAACATTGTCTAGTAATGATGGTACTAACGTCGGCGAAATTCATATTAACAACAACGAAAGTTTTAGAGTTTCGCCAGATTCTCCAGCGAATTCCACAGATATTGCTTCAACATCACCTAATGCATACAGTAGTATGAATACAAATACTACTCCAAGCGTAATTCGATCAATTAAGGATGAACGACCGCCACCACAACCTTCACCATCAATTCTTCATCAGCAGCTTCAACAACATCATAACCAAAATCAACAGTTGTCACAAGGACAACAACATGTTACCGTACTAGTTACACCAACCCGTATAAAAGTTGAGAATCAATTCGATTGTGGGAAAAAACCAACATCAAATACACTGACAAATACCACCACTACGTTTTGTAATAATAATAATAATAATAATAATAATAATAATAATAGTTTTAATAATAATAGTAATAATAATATTAATAGCATTAATAATAATAGTAATATTGATAATAATCATCGTGATATTATTACAACATCAACTAATAACTACACACCTGTGATGGTACAAACAATACCTCATCAAATTCAAATGCCACATACCCAACACACTATTTCGCATCCCCATAATCAACAACAGCAACAACAGCTTCATCATCAACAGCAAATGCAACATCACCATCAACAACAACAAAATTTGTCAAATTCACCACTAATTATACAGCGAACATCATCTGCATCATCCATATCATCATCATCAGGACAGATTTCACCCAATCTAGCGCAGCATAAAATTCAAACACATCAAATATATTCGCAACATAATCAACTACAAATACCCGTCCAGCTTTTACAACAACAGCAACATCAGCAACAACAGCAGCATCAACAACAACAACAGCAGCAGCAACAACAACAGATTCAACAGCAAATGCAAATTCGTATAAAACGCGAAAGATCACCGAATCATACAACAGTGGGTCAAAATATTCCCTCTTCACCAACCCACAGTACATCTGGTTCCACATCATATGTTCGCCTCCAAACAATACAATCAAATGTGCAGCAACTTATGAGTCCAACTGGCCAACAAATAAGTGGTAATAGTAACAGTATTCCGACGCATCAAACAATCCAACTGCGTCATCCTATAAGTCGTGATGCAGCTATATTATTTCGAGTTAAAAATGAATCACAAATTCCAACTAGCCTTAGTATACAACCGCCATCTCATAGAATGATTTGGACAACGAATACTCGAGTGAATGGTGTAAAGCCCGAAATCATTGGTGGTCATTCTGGTACAATACGAACACCAGGAACACTGCAAATGCAATCTGTGGTGCAATCTACGTCTCCACAATCAATGACAATTCAACAGTCTCAACAATCACCAAGACAAACACCAACGGTTATTATGGGAGAATCATGTGGTGTTCGGACTATGGTCTGGGGTTTTGAACCGATTCCCCCATCACAAACACCAAGTCCGCATACTCCTGGTCCATCTCAAAGTAATGAAGAAGCGGCTCAGTTATTGTTAAACTTAGGACAAGGTGCACGCATTACAACTGCTGACGTTCGTCCGAATCGACCGTTATCAAGCCGCCCGCAACATCCTTTAAATATGGAACGCCTTTGGGCTGGGGATTACACCCAACTTCCTGGTGGTCATCAAATTCATGCATTAAATTTAAGCTCACATCAACAATGGAGTGATCTAAGCAGTCACCTCGCAACTAAGGTAAGACAAAATCTTTTGATTTAATGATTTAATTGCAGATTATTTTATTTGTGTCCCTTATTTCAGTCTGAGTTAAATCCAAATGATCCTCATCCTGAAGATGATGAACAACCGTTAGTTTGTATGATTTGTGAAGACAAAGCAACAGGTTTACACTATGGAATTATTACATGTGAAGGGTGTAAGGGATTCTTTAAAAGAACCGTACAAAATAAACGTGTGTATACATGTGTTGCTGATGGAACGTGTGAAATAACAAAAGCGCAGAGAAATCGTTGTCAGTATTGTCGTTTTAAAAAATGTATCGAACAAGGAATGGTTTTACAAGGTAAGAATTACTATTTTTAGATTAAATTTAGAAACAACTTGGAAACTAATTACCTCGGGATGTAACTGTTGTAACGATTCATTAAGCTTTGTGCCCAATCTAGGACCTTGGGAACTGATTTTGTAGGTCCGGGTTGTTGTTCCGTGTACGGTTCTTAGTGTACAATCATAGATATGTTTAGTAGCGATTTATAAACTGAAAGGTTTATTGAAAAAGCTTTACTGTTTTAAACACAGTTTTTTTATTTAATTAATTTAATTAAACGGAAAGTCTTACTCTTATTCAGACAAAAAAAAATTACATTTACGAATTTAGCTAATATATTACCACAAAAATCAACTTTTTTAAAATAATTTCAACATTCAAAATAATTAAAACATGTAGATGGAACATCGAACCAAAACGCCGGTGATGTGAATTCGACCATGTCCGTTTCAGTTCCTTGAAACATCGGTAGTCGTTTTAGTATCATATCGTATCATTTTTCTATTTTAACAAATTTAAGTGACAAAGAAAGTTTAAAGTTAAATTGTGCTCGAACGGATTAACCAATTTTAATGATTTTTTTTTTGTTTGAAATGTACTAAGTAAGGCTTTATCAAAATATTACACTGATAAAAAAAAACTTTATTTTTATATGATTTTTTTAATTTTAATTTTTCAAACATTACGATTTCAAAGGGTATTTTTTTTTTATTCATATTTTAAAGATTTATTATTTACTCAAAACATACTAAAATTACAAACAAGCCATTTTTTTATTTTCCAAAAAAAGCATTTTAAAATATATAAATAGTTTAAAACTGTTTGTACTTTGCGCCACTTCGTCCTCAACCAGGAGTTGTATTAGGCAATTGACGGCAAGCACCAGATCCGGCTGTGATCTGTTGAACGAAAGTAGGAACAAACCAACACTCCATGCTATAAATAAACACTTACAAACTTGACACCAATGTTTTTTATTTAAACTAATTTGATCCATTTTACTTGTACTGTAAATTGACGATCTTATACCCGGGTCTACTAAGTAAAAAATTCAAAAATTGATCGTATTTTAAAAACAGTAATGGTTTTTTACTAGGCAATGACTAATATAGTACCGGCCGGTTCTTCTAATTAACAACAAACTATTGAATTTTTATTTCTACCTTGACATCCAAAACCAATTTAGATGTGAAACTACGTCTATCTGCAATTATATGGAGAGCAAAAGTGCGTCACGAAAATGTAGGACATTTTGAGTACTTATATATAACTTATAAACAAATAATCGTAGAATAATAAAGATGAAACACAGCTTGTGCATTCATATTCATGTGAGCCACAATTTAAACCATAACTATAATTTAGTTTTACGTCATCAATCGTGGCACCATGACATAGTCCTAGATGAATTTATTGTTGTGTCCTCATAAAGTTTAATTTCAAGTCGACCAGCTTATGTTGTGTATTTGCGATTATTTTTTCTACTGACTTTTATTATAATCATCAGGCCCTCGGCCCTTTCATTTGATGATTACAACATACTTTATACTTCGTGAGGCGCCTGTCCTTGACGAGTCCGACAACTTTTTTTTCTGCAATTTTTCTCGATTCAGCCGCTTTTTCGTTCGGCAAACTTCGAAAAATGTCAATTGCCCGGGATCTTGTAAATTTACTACCACAATTTTGTTTTTTATTAATGGGGGTGGAAATTTGTTTTAAAAAACGAGGGTAACCTTGCCGACAAAAATTTGTCTGCTATTGTCGAGTCCGACAATTGATATTTGGCATGTTTGGGTTGTCGAGCTCGACTATAACAGTTCTCGGATTCGTTGAGGACAGGCGCCTCACGAAGTATAAAACATGTGGTAATCATCAAAAGAAAAGAGGAGGGACTATTATTATTGCGATAAAAATACGATTGATGATTTTGTCATTAGAATAAAAAGGTCTAGTTAGTGTAACTTGATTTTCAATTACCATGGCAGATCACAAATGAAATGATAAATATTACCACCTGAAACACATTGAAAAATTTAACCGTTTGTTGTAATTAGACAGACATCTTAGACACACAATAATATTTCCAATCAAAAGAAAAAACATTTTCACCAATTTCAAAATTTTAAATTTTATAAAAACTAATTGCATACTTGGAAACATTATTTGGGACAAAGAGGCTAAATAATAAACCCCGATCCTTAATTGGTAGAGATCATATGATCGCCACTTTATTATACACAAATCTTTCTGATCAAAATGTCTATCTATTTCTAGCGGCTGTTCTGCCGCTTGACCTTTTTATTTAAGTAAAAAAGAATGATTTTCATATTAGTGTAACTTCAAAAATAAAATAGATAATTTGCTTCACTCCAAAAGTTGTTTTCACATTATAATTAATACAATTAATCAAAATTAAAACATTTTTTTTCAGCTGTCCGGGAAGATCGAATGCCAGGTGGTCGAAATAGTGGAGCCGTTTATAATTTATACAAAGTGAAATATAAAAAACACAAAAAGGCCGGGCAAAAACAAAACCAATTACAACAGAATCCACAAAATCCACAGTCACAAAATCAGCCACAAAAACTGTTATCACCACCTAATTCCTCAACCACACTGCAGGATACAGAGAAACTGCATCATAACCAAACCCAACAAACTCTCATTAAAACGGAACCGATCAATTTACCATCACATTTAGTAAATGGCACTATATTAAAAACAGCCTTAACAAATCCTAGTGAAATTGTACATTTGAGACATAGGCTTGACAATGCCGTAAGTTCTTCGAAAGATCGATCGGTTACGTTTGAACAAAGTTTGCAAATGATACAAACTTTAATCGACTGTGATGCAATGGAAGATATTGCAACGTTACCACATTTTTCTGAATTTTTAGAAGATAAATCAGCGATCGCTGATAAATTATGCAATATCGGTGATTCAATTGTACATAAATTAGTATCGTGGACGAAAAAACTACCATTTTATTTAGATCTACCAGTTGAAATACATACCAAATTATTGACTGATAAGTGGCACGAGATTTTAATATTAACTACGGCTGCATACCAAGCACTACATGGTAAAAAACCAACAACCGCTACTGGAGGAAATCAAACAAACCAAACTCAACAATCAAATGTTGGTGGTGCCGGTAATGTTCCAGATAAAAACGATACCGAATTTTTACAAGAAGTAACATCGCATTTATGCACGCTTCAAACTTGTTTGACAACGTTAATGGGTCAAACAATTACAATGGAGCAGTTAAAGGTGGATGTTGGTGATATGGTGGAAAAAATGACACAAATCACAATAATGTTTAGGAGAATTAAGTTAAAAATGGAGGAATATGTATGTTTAAAAGTATACATATTATTAAATAAAGGTGAATATTTTATTTTTCTTGTAACATTTTTAAGAAAGCTAGTAGTATAATTTATGTTTTTATTTTTATTTTTTTGGACAAATTGAATATTAAAATACGATGACTACGCGAGTGACTTAGGATGTTACAGAATAAAATATTCCCAATCCTACGAATTCCCACATAGTTAAAATACGAGTTCAAATCTTTCATATCTGTCTATGGACACAGTTTTATTAATTAATAAGTAAATAATCTCAATTAGTAACTAAAGAACAGAAAACCACTAAATCATTATGTATGTAGGAAGAAAACTGGATACGGCAAATATTCAGCTATCGGAAAAGTCAATATATATGTTGAATGGACTGTACTGCTCGCATATGATATTTGAGTTTTCATAAATCATAATGACGGAATGCGAAATAAGCATAACATCTCAGTGCATAGACTTTGTTCGTGTTCAGTAATGCTTTAAATTTCGATATGATTAAATCCTTGACTGAAAATAGATAAAAAGTGCAAATAGTATAACAAATAGTATAACAACACACACGTTACAAAGTCTTTCCAAACAATTGCTTGGCTCTGACATAGAACGCCGTTTATTAGACCTAGATGCTGCAACATATTTCTTAATCTAGATGCCTAAAAGCATGGACAGCGTATGCATATGGTTTTTGTTTTCCTAACACCTCTCGGTCTGTTAAGGTCCTTGATATGAAAAAAGGTGTAACCACTTCCAATTAACGCAAACTTTAAACCTAGCACATACAATGCGAATTTCAGGATTAATTGGAGAAAAACGAGCAATAAATGAAATAAAGAAATATTTTGGAATAATAATTTGTTATTGCCGGCGACATAGAATACAAGTTATGAAAAAATTTCTATAATTTGTTTCCCAATTCCTATTTCATGACGTATCAGAATTTCTACTACACAACATATTTTATTCAAAAAAAAATGGTGAAACTGTTTTTAGTTTTAAACAGAGACATAACATAATTAAAATTCTTTTGACAAAAACCTGAACGTGTTTTATTTCTACTTAGAAATATATTACAAAACTAACACGAACAATAAATGCATTATCAGAAAATTGAGAACTGCGTTTCATAAAAGTACTGTTACTGAAACGAAGCATTTACGGTAAATGGAGTGGTTTCTTAGAAGTTTTCTGGACTAATAGAAACAGATAGGTGGGAAAATTACAGGTAGTTCCAACCTAAAGTCGCGTTCGTTTTAACTGAAATAACTGATAATTATCTGAACAATTGTATGCCATTATTTTTGTTTTTTTTCAGTTAATTCAGTTATTTCAGTCAAATCGAACGCACCGCACCACACTATATATCGTTTTCACAAAAGTTCTGATTATCCAAAAGTATTTAATTATTTTTATCCACGACTACTAAAGAATATATGCTTTCCATGCGTATGTCTTCCATTGTAATTGTATTCATTCCACAACTAGTGAATTTGATTCAAATTCTTTAAATTAAAATTCTCTATGGTTTTTTTAATTTTCCCCTAACAAATTAAACAACAAACTTGTTTTGTTTTTCGCTATCTTTGATGTTTTTATTTCAATATGCCGATACAAATTTTGCATGAAAACTGAAAATTAAACGAAATATTTTACAGTCGTGGATAAAATAGCATCTTGTATTCGCTTAGGATGATGGCAATTCTTCACTCGGATGATTCCCTCCACTCGCTACGCTCGTTTCGGGAAACTTCATCATCGTGAAGAATTGCCTTCATTCTAAGCTCATACAAGAATCTACTATTATTTTTGAAACAAATGAAATTTCAGCTAGTGGTCAAATACGAGTGGCCAAATCAGGACCTGGTATTTTCAAATAAGGTTAACCCTAAAAGGGTATTGTAAATCAAGCCCAGAACAGGCCCACATCACATTGTCCTAACAAGGCTTGTTCTTTCTGGACTGACTAGGATCTGATCACGCTCTGACTGTATTCAGACTTTCCCTAACTAATTTCTAATATACCAAGGTTCAATACGATTTAAATCCAGGATTAAAAGTTACTGAAGATTCAATCTTAAAGGGGTTCGGGAGCTGCCAAGCCATTTTGTCTAATTTTGAACTGAATCCAGATTTACCATTTTCGAGTGAACATGGATCATTTGCCAAAGTTTCATAAAGATTCTTTTTGTCACGAAACCACATACCAAACACACAACTTTATTTGTACGTTTTTTTCGATAATAATAGTATGTATTATTGTATTGTTTTCTAACCTATAGCCTAATGAACTTATCCTATTGTCTAATGAAAATTTTCCTATAAAAAAATTATCATTATTCAATTGGTATGATTCCAATTGGTCAAATTGTTTTGATTTCATTAAAATTATTTTCAAATTATAATCACAATTGCTTTGATAAGTTTTGTTCAAAAATCAAATTTTAAGTTAAATTCTCTTATTTCGTTTAGTTGAACTTGGTTGATTATATGAGATGAGGGTTTTTTTATCATCAGGGTTTTTTTTAATAAGAAATTTGATTTATCAATTAAAACAATAAAGATTTATTGTTTTAATTGAAGAAAATGTTTTTATTTTTTATAATACACAATTCTTTGTCAGAGAATAAAGTATTGTAATCGATTCGTGTTTAATGAATTTTATTCTCTCGCAAATTAAAATTCTCGCTCGTGCCTCGCTCAAATTTTAAACTTTTGCTTGAGAATAAACTATTTCATTATACACTCATTGATTAAACTACTATTATTGAAATTTTTAAACTCTTTATTTTTCATAACCAGCTTCGATTTGAATAATGTTATGAACGTCATATCACATCATAAATGCCGTTTGTTATTTAGCCATAACGGCCCTCATAACGGCCCGTTGCTATGTAAACATTTTCATAGCAACTTATTTGAAGGGATACCAAAATAACTATTACAATAAATTATTATAAATTATTTTATTTAAAATTAGTTTATATAGAAATTAAAGTTGCAATAATTAAAATTGTTGTCTGAAAATGTATGGGTTTGCAGATCTGAATTGTTCGAATTTGTGTGTTCCACTAAAATCACATAATCGCTTGTATTTGTCGCGGTATAGTTTGTTGGTGGCTCTGCTAGTTCCAACGCATCCATTAAAAGTTTAGAAGCCTTATTTTTGGTAGCAACACTCTCTTCTACATACGCTTCTGCTACTGAAGAGCTCTTCCACTTCCCATGCATCTTCAACGTTTCGAAAGATGCCCCTGCTCCAACCAATAGAGTGGCCGATGTTCTTCTTAGGCAATGTCCAGTATATCCTTTCCAATCTTTTAATTTCAAAAACTTTGCCACAGTTGCTGGAACATTGCCTAAGGTGTTCTTTCCCACGGGCTGTTCAGTACATTTTCCGTTCTTATAATTTAGAAAAAAACGTTTGGAAGCCTTTTCTCCCCTTATAAACATATATTATAGACATATATTTTTAGATTATTTGTGAGGCCCTTTATCCTCGTCTATAATACTAAACCCTGGCGAGGGGCCAGTTTTGGTGGAAGGTACCTTAACAACTACACAGGAACCCTTGTCTTCAATGTCGTCTATTGACATCTTCGTCAACTCATCCCTCCCCAAGGCCTCAAACACACCCATTAAAATAACTACTTTGTGCAGAAGGTAATCACTATCAGGGGCATCTTGAATGAAACATGGGATATGGTCCGGCTCTAACACTTTGGTTTTTTTTGTTTTGTTATTTTGTAATTTTTCGACTTCGTTTTGAGAAAGGCAATGAGGAGGCTGAATTTTGTAAGATCGACATTGGTATTAACTAATAAAGTGGTTTTCAGCATCGAGTATTTTGTCCAGAGTGAACTAGGGGCAAACTTTTCAGACTAAAAATAAAAAAAGGAATATAAATACGGCTTACAGTGCAATATATAACGACTTTAAAGAACATACCAATTCTTGGAAGTACGGCAACATGACGGTCTCATCTATAGCTGCAATATTATTCCGGGTCTTCCATTCTATAAATAGGCTGTATTCCTGGTCGTAACGGACCTTGGATTTGATTGGAAGCAAGTTGGCAATGGCCTTAGCTGGATTTTGTGCGAAAAGATCTGGTAAATCCATATTTTCTTAAGTTTTCGTATATTTTTTTTAATATTATATGACAGGAACCAATTTTAGTTATATTAAAAAAAATTGTTATATTAAAACGATTAAAGCTGTTCGAAAATTCAAAGACTACTTAGCAACTACTTATAAATAAATATGTACATTTAGAGAGAAATCAAAATATTTTTTCATGGCAACCTATTTGAAGGGAAACCAAAATACAACTTTTTTTCAATAATTATTAATTACTCTAATTTATTATTAATACATTTAATGAAAAATAAATCGTGTACGCACCACTGTCGTTATCAGATTTTAACGGCCTTCAGGCGATATGAATCCCTCGGGCTGGTCATATCGCCTTCGGGCCGTTAAAATCCTTATAACAACCATGGTACGTAAATAACTATTATTTAGTATTTCTAAAAACTAAATTATTGTAAAAAACTCAAAATGTAACTAAAATTTTGTTTCTTATATAATTAAGAAATATCAAATCAATTATTTTTAATTGTGCTTTTAATAAAATTTAAAAATTAGAATTAGACATATTTTGTAGAATTTTTCCTTGCATAATTTACAATACATTACATTACAAATTACATTACTGGACTACTTGAAATAATGTGTGATCCAATTTCGATGCATCTAGAATTTTGCATATATATTTCCAGCATTAGTTGTTCTGGTGGTTTGCTGGTTTCTCAGCGAATTTTCAAAAAACTTATTTCTTAAAATTAAGATGTTATCTAACTTAATTGTGTGAAACAATAAACTGAGTACATTTGAATCCTAATGAGCTAAACATAATATTTTAAGATAACTTAATTAATTCGATACAATTAAATTAACATTATAACCTATACCGATTTTAAGCAACATCTAATTTATAATTAAGACAAATATTTTAATGTTATAGAAGTCGAATTAGAAAGTATTCAAGAACGTTACTTACAAGTACTGCGATGCTATCTTCAACATTCTTTACCACATAATCCTGGCCGATTAAGTGAAATTCTTGCCCATGTTCCTGAAGTAAGTATTAAAAATTTAGAATTAAAAATTAAAACTTAAATAATAACTTAAACATATCTTTTTCAGATTCAAGCAGCAGCTAGCTTATTACTTGAAAGTAAAATGTTTTATGTACCATTTGTTTTAAATTCAGCAAGTATTAGGTAGCAAATGGTTGATCGAGGATTAATTAAAAGTATAACGGAAAATATAAAGAATATTAATCCTCCTAACTCATCTCAATCTCATCGCACTATTATTACATCAACTAATGATCTTAAACCATCATCAACTATACATTACACAACAAATTCACCATCGACTTCATCATCAGCATTACCATCATCATCATCAGCTAATCAAACATCTGATACAAAAAATATTGTTACAGTTGTTGTTATCAACACAGTGCTACCTGATAAAAAAAAACTTAACAAAAATTAAAAATTAGTTAAATAAAACAAAAATTAAAAAATTAACAAAAAATTATGCAACAGAAAAAAAACTTTATTTTATTTTAAAGTTTTATTTTTTAAATAATATTAAATAAATAAAAATATATAAGAACATAGTATATGTATATATAATATATATATATATATATATATATATATATATATATATATATATATATATATATATATATATATATATATATTATATATATATATATATATATATATATATATATATATATATATATATATATATATATATATATATATATATATATATATATATACATATATATATATATATATATATATATATATATATATATATATATATATATATATATATATATATATATATATATATATATATATATATATATATATATATATATTATATATATATATATATATATATATATATATATATATATATATATATATATATATATATATATATATATATATATATATATATATATATATATATATATATATATATATATATATATATATATATATATGTGTATATATATATATATATATATATATATATATATATATATATATATATATATATATATATATATATATATATATATATATATATTTATATATATATATATATATATATATATATATATATATATATATATATATATATATATATATATATATATATATATATATATATATATATATATATATATATATATATATATGTATATATATATATATGTGTGTTTTCTTTAATTAAATTAATACCTATTTGTGTTGTTTTAGAATATATTTTATATTCAATTGTACATATATATATTCGCGCACCGACTTCTATACACTCTCACGATAGAAACAAAACAATAGTTAAATGTTGGGTAAAATATATTTCAATTTTGTATTCCATAATATCTATTAACCAAATACACAAATAATTATTTTAAATTGAGATTTAGTTTAGATAATTATAATAGATTTAATTTATTTACTTTACTGTGAACATAGAAAAAATATCCTAAAATTAAATAAATTGAACGAACGTTAAGCTAACTAAATACAACAAACAAGACTGTTTTCGGTAAGATTAATTTTTATTAGATTTCATTACGTTTTTATTAATAACAATATTATAACAGAAATTATTTGAATATAATTTTGCAAAATAGTCACAACAAAAATTGTTACTTATATTAAAATTAGCCAATTAACTATACGACTCGTACTATTACTATTATTACTATTATTATTATTTTCAAACCATGTGCTACTATATTGTATAATTTATATTTAAATAATAAAGATTAAATAATTCTGTTTTAAAATTCGATGGTCGTTATAATTTTTTTAATATAGTACTAAGCTATTTTGTTCAGGAATTCACAGATAATTGCAATTAGTAAATCTTAACTATCAAATTTTGTTTATTTTTTAAGAGAGATCTTCCCTACAACTATATACCGAAACTTTATGATAATATGGGGGAAAATTACTTTATTGCAATATGCGTCACAACGACACAGCAGGTATGTGTTGTGTTTTGTTCCTTTATTGATTTATTGAACCTACCAATATTAAAATTATAAATTAATCTAGCGAAACTTTACTTGTTACATAAAAAGTTATACGATTTTTTAAATGAGCTAGAGATTAGTGGTTCAATGAAAAGAGTGACAAAATTTAAGTAGATGTTGGAAAGTAAATTTATTGTGATCTTCAAATAAAAAATATTATTCATTAAGTTTGGTCAAATTTGATTACAAGAACTTGAAGTTTTTAACGGCTAAACTGTTGTTTAGCAGGACCTTAGTTCTTTCTCATGTTAGTTTAGACCATCTACCAAAAATTTATCGATATTACTTCGAAGTTGTAGGCTTACGTGGGGCAGTACATTCTACAACTGGATTTAAAATTGTAACAATATTAACTAATAGCAACAAACGGGATGTTTTAATGCACAGCTATTGAAAACCGCACACAACTTTATACTTTTTACACTGATGAGTAAAATTATTTGGGTATCGATTCATCCCTTGTCTCCAGTAAAGGATTATTTTTCACAATTACGCAAAATAACTTACCACCCTCAACTGCAAGGCAATTCTCATACAAAAGCAAATCATTCGACTAATATAGAATATATACATACCAAAGCTGTTGAAGACACAATAAAGAACTACGTCCCGAATCGAGTTCTTAATAGCAAACCACCACAAGTCGCGGCCGAAGAGGCAAAACTGCCACGCAGCACCAGAACCATCCTAGCGCAGTTAAGATCCGGTTAATCACGCATCTTAATTAACTACATGAGTAGAATTGATTAGGAAGTTGTTGACAAGTGTCCACATGTGATTGCACACCTTATGATGCTAACCACCTATTCAATCGTCCAGAGAAACCAGCCGACCTGACGAAGGAAGATCTGTGGTACCGCCCAAGGGCAGTAGCAGAGTTCCTGAATCTGGACTTGGAGGCGGAAGAATAGCACCACATCTCGTCGTTACAACAACAACAACTAATATAGAATAAATATTAAGCATTCAAACAGTATACAAAATTGTACCACAATATTGGCCTTCTATAAATAATCTTCGTTAATTTGAAAAATAATCATAAACTATATATTAGTACTATTTATTTGTTAATTTTACAACAGCAATGCGAATATTTTTAGTTTTGATTTGAAATGAACTATTTTGTTTCAGAAATCACCAGATAGTTGAATTAATTCAATCCAGAACAAACAGGAATTTTATATTAAGCTGAATTTGTATAAAATTTTCCGAAATTATAAATACTTGTAGCACATGGACTGTAGCTCCGTAATTTTGGAACGATATTTAATCGATGTCTCCATATTTTCAAAAAAAAACTCGGATATAATGTGCATGTGCTTTTTTAAAGAAAGTAGGACCGATGATACCGCCACACGAAACAGTGACTCTTTCTGGATGCAATGGTAGTTCCAAAATTTGTTCTGGATTTGTCTTACTCCAAAATCTGCAATTTTGTTTGTTAACAAAACCATGCAGGCAAAAATGAACATCATCACTAAACACAATTTTTCGATTAAAAAAGGTCTTCGTCCAACCTCTCCAGAGCAAAACTAACATACGTACGACACCTTTAAATATAATGATCTTGATTTAAATGATAGCTTTAATTCCTGCAGCAGCTGGATGTTATATGTATGGATGTAGCCCAAGATCTTTGCGCAAAAATTTTTATTATTGTGGACGGACCAACTCCAAATTGTTGCGAACGACTCCAAGTTGTTGCGAGTTGTTGTTCTTTGACTTGTTGTTGATCTTACATCAAGAAAAGTAAATGTGGTACGACAATTTTTAATAGTTTTAAAGCACTGCTTGTTCGTTCGTGAATGCGAACACTTTAAAAAAATGAAACCACCAACTTTGATGGTTATTTTAATATTTAATTTTATTTTAATTTAATTCAATAAAGCACAACCTTGAAATTTACAATCTCACAAATATTTTATTTTATTTTTAAATTTACAAATAATCAATTAATTTAATTTTAAGCAAATGAATACAACTCTGAATCACAACTGAATTGAAAATTTTATATTATTATGTCAATTACATTACAATTACATTTTATGTTTCGTTTTATTTTCGGTTTTCAGTTCATAACCGAGACATCTATTTGTGATCATCTTAACTAAATACATTATAACATTTCAAAAATATTTCTATTCTAAACATATTTCCCCGCGTTAAGAAATTGTGCTTGGATAATTTCTTAAGTTACATGTACAAAACTAATGATATAATTGCAGCTACTTTTACAATTGCATAAATAACCTAAATTATGATATATTCGTGTTTCATAATTACATTTCTGGTAACTGAATTAGCTTGATGATAGGACGTTTGATATTGTTGACACTTGTTTTCACCGTGGCTACTCTGACAACACCATCGCTACCAGGATGAACTTGTATAATACGTCCTAGTAACCATTGATTGGGCGGTAGATTATCTTCCTTGATTAAAACAATGTCATCTATTTTGACTGGATTGTTTCCTCGTTTCCATTTTGCTCTTTCGTTTAATGTATTTAAATAGTCACGAGACCAGGATTTCCAAAAGGTTTGTATTCGACGTTGCATATTTTGCCATCTTGATAGCCTATTCATTGGTAAGGTTTCCAATAATGGTTCTGGTACCGCAGTTAATGCTTCGCCGATTAAAAAATGAGCGGGTGTTAGTACATCTAAGTTGCTGGTGTCTTCAGTAAGACGACATAATGGTCTCGAATTCAGTAGGCTCTCAATTTGAGTCAATACAGTGGTCATTTCTTCAAAATTTAATTTTGCATCTTTGATTGCTCGTCTAAAATGGTATTTGACGGATTTTACGGCCGCCTCCCATAATCCACCGAAGTGAGGTGCGCTAGCTGGATTAAATTTAAAATCAATTCCGTTCTGCAAAATAAAATTTGATATTAGTGAATTGTTCTGTTGATCGACTATTTCTTTTTTTAATTGTTTTAATTCGTTATTAGCGCCGATAAAATTGGAGCCATTGTCACACCAAATCTTTTTAGGTAGACCCCTACGAGATACGAATCGTTTTAAAGCGGCCAAAAAGGCATCGGTGCTAAGATTGCTAACAACCTCCAAATGGACTGCTTTTGTAGTAAGACATACAAACAGTGCAACGTATGCCTTGGTTAGTGCTGAGTTCCTGTGCTGAGACATTTTTATATACATTGGACCTAAGTAGTCTACCCCAGTGTTAAGGAACGGTCGGTTTATATTACATCTCTCTGCGGGTAAATCAGCCATTTTTTGGTATCGTTGGGCACCACGGTACCGAATACAAATTGTACATGATTTTATATATCGCTTTATTAAATACCTGACCCCGATAATCCAATATTTTTGACGCAGTATATTCATCAATAGAGTTGTTCCGGCATGTAGGTTTACAATATGTGTTTCTTGTACGATTAGTGTATTTACTTTATGGCCCTTTGGTAGAATTATGGGATGCTTTACTGTGTAATTTAACTGTGCGTTCCGCAGCCTTCCTCCTACTCGAAGAATTCCCTGACTGTCTATAAAAGGATCAAGCGAGCATAATACGTTATTGTTGTTTAATTCTTTCTTTTGTTTTAATTGTTCAATTTCGGTTTTAAAGCTTGTAGCTTGAATTTTCTGAATAATAAAAGTTTCGGCTGCGACGTATTCGGTAAATGTTATCGGACCCTTCTTTGGTTTCCTATTTTCTAATTTAGGTAGTCCACAAAATTTTAAGATATATGCCATGATCTTTTTTATCTTAAACCAGGACGAATAATTGTTAATCAGCTGGATCACGATATCGTTATTTTGGGTCTCCATTAATACAACTACTCCCCTTTTTCGATTTTCAATATCTATTTCCTTTGTTGGTGTTGACAGTTCGGACCTTGGCCATGTTGATTCGTCCATTTTCAACCAAGTAGGACCATGCCACCAATTTTCCAAATCGGGTAAGATTTTTGGATCGACTCCTCTTGATATGTAGTCGGCCGGATTCTGCTTTGAACAAATGTGACTCCACCGTTCTCTTGGAATGATATCTAAAATGTTGCTGGTTCTATTGGCTATAAACGTTTTCCATCGACCTGGTAAATCGGACAACCAATGCAATACCACCATGGAATCGGTCCAGGCATATGTATTTTCGTGGTCTATATTGAAAATCGTTTTGCAGTATTTTACTAACTCCGCTAATAACAAGGCTCCACAAAGTTCAAGTCTCGGTAAACTTAGTTGTTTTATAGGTGCCACTTTACTTTTGGAGCACACAATTTGATTTATTACTTCACTGTGCTCGTTATTGGTTCTTAAATATACCACACAACCGTAAGCGGATTCGGATGCATCACAAAATCCATGGAGCTGCATAAATCTTGGCGTTGATGACGGTAATAGACATCTTGGAATTTCCACACGCTGAAGATAAATTAAATTATTGTAAATTTTGACCCAAGATTGCATAATATGACTTGGTACTTCATCATCCCAATCTGTTTTGGTTAACCACAATCGTTGAAGAAGCATTTTAAAATTAACAATAACCGGCGATAACCAACCTAACGGATCATATAATTTCGAACTTTCAGACAGCATTTTTCGTTTCGTCCAACTATTTTCCATGTTTTGAATTTGGATTTTAAACGTGAAAATATCGCGTTGAGCATGCCAACTAATACCTAGGGTTTTCATAGTTGGATCCTCTTCTATTAGTTTTGGGCAGTCATCCGTATTATCCATCGCCAACGATTGTAGAAATGCCTGAGAATTTGACTTCCATTTCCGAAGTTTAAATCCAGCACTGCTAAGTATTTCCATTATCTGATTCTTCAGTTTTATAGCATCTTCGACAGTCGAACTTCCTGCCAAGAGATCATCCATATAAAATTGCGTTCTAATGATTTTGGCTGCTTCTGGATATTTGTTGTCATAAATTTTAGCCAATTCTTCTAATGTTCGGATTGCCAAGAATGGAGCACATGCTGTTCCATATGTTACAGTTAAGCACTTGTATGGACTCAATTCTTCCTTGGAACCTTTTCGCCATAAAATATGTTGATAACTGGCATCTTCAGGATGTACTAGTATCTGCCGATACATTTTTTCTATATCGTCATTCATTGCAATTTTACTTTTGCGAAATCGGAGAAGTGTGGTGGTTAGATCCGGCTGTAACTTTGGCCCTGTTAAGAGACAATCGTTTAACGAAATGGTTGAAGTTGTTTTACATGACGCATCAAACACTACACGCATTTTAGTTGTAGAGCTTTCCTTAAACACGGCGTGATGTGGCATAAAGTATCGTTTATTATTTTCTTTTGGTACATTCGACCAATTCATTCGTATCATTTGGCCTAATTCTAGATATTCCTCGATGAAAGCCGTGTAATCGTGATGAAAATCAGCGGATTTTTCCAATTTTTTCTCTAAACTAAACATTCTATACCTTGCTGTTGCCACGGAGTCTCCGAGTTCTGGCCGTGGTTGTTTGAATGGCAATCTAACAATAAATTTTCCATTGGTATCCCTAGTGGTTGTCGTATGGAAAAGTATTTCACATGGATCTTCTGCTAATAGAGGTTTAATGTTAGTAAATCTTTCTTCAATTTGCCAAAATCTTTTTAGTGCTTCTACTAAATTCTCGTTGGCTGTGGTTGGATTTACGAGTGTGTTAAAGTTTTGAGCATCTTGAAAATTGGCTCGATCGGTCCATATTTTTCCTGCAATGAGCCATCCAAATTTCGATGAATGAAGCACTGGTAACTCGTTAAGCTTCAATTTTTCTTTACCCAAGAAATCTAAAAAGAATTCTGCTCCTATTAATACGTCAATGGAATTAGGGAGATTAAAATGTGGATCTGCCAATTCCAATTTCCAAATTTCGTTGGTTTTTGGTATCGAAATTTTAGATGCTGGTAGTTGTGAGGTGATTCTTTCAAGTATTAATGCCGTTAGTGTTATAGAGTAATGTGGAATTACTCGTGATTTAACTGTTATAGTTGTTTTACCCTTCGTTTTACCCGCAGAGCATGTTGCTAGACCGTAGATGGAAACTTCTGAATGCGTTCTCCGTAGTCCTAGACGTTGTATACACGATTCCGAAATAAACGACGATTGTGAACCGGAATCGAGTAATGCCCTGGCTAATATATATTGTCCGTTACTTGATTGTATATAAATCATGGCTGTAGGCAATATAGTACTGAAAGGTGTTTCTATTTGTTGCAAGGATGTTGTATCTTCTACTGTTGAACTCTTTGTTAATGGCAGTGATGATGTTGAGTTTAGTGCTGTTGATAGATATGTTTTTGTTGGTTGTTCAATTGTTGCTTGTAGTTCAGGTGTTGATTGTATTTTACATGTTGATTGTAGTTCACTTGTTGGTTGTAGTACACTTGTTGATTGTAGTACGTTTATTGATTGCTGATCATTTGACAAATAAAGGTTTGTTGATGATGTATCTTTATGAAGAAGCGAATTATGGCGTTTTTTGCAAATTAAACACAAGGCACGCGAATAGCATTGTTGTAGTGAATGACCAGACCTTAGACAATTGATACAGCTATTGGAGTTTTCTATCATCTTAGTACGATTTTCCACATTTAAACTTTTAAAAAGTGGACATCGGTAAACGAAATGATCCTTCTTACAAGCAACACAATTCCATTTGTTATCTTGAGTGATGTGATAGGCCTTGACATGTTTGGGTGGCGCACTGGTTGACCTTACAGAAGTAGTGCAAGATTCCAAAGTGTCGCATCTTATATTTAGAAATTCGAGAAATTTGTCGAAAGTAGGAAAATTATCGCTCACTGATTCGTTGGCCCATAATTGTTTTGTATCCACATCTACCTTATTCACAAGCAGATGTATTAACCACGCATCTCTGGTTTGTGCTTCTTCTCCTAATGCTCGTAGTCCTCTAATAACTTCATCTGAAGTATCACTTAACTTCCGCAACTCTCGGTGATTTGGTTGGCTGCAAACCTTTTGATCTAAGAATACTTGTATTAATGAGCACATAATTGCTTTTGGCTTGTTGTATCTAGCTTCAAGTTTATTCCAGGCTTCTTGGTAATTCTGGTCTGTTACTTTAATGTGTCTTATTAAGGCTGCAGCATCACCTCTTAATAAACCATTCAAAATTTGTAATTTATTTACAGCTTCTATTCCTGTATTATTATGCACTGATGTGACATAAAGATCATGAAATGATGGCCACAATTTGTAGTCACCTGCGAATGGTTCTATGTTAACCTTTGGTAAACGTACACTCTGGGTTTGATTCATTCCTTTCAATAATGATTGTTGTTGCCCGATAAATTGTCCCAGAGTAGTATTCAAGTCGGTTACTTCAGCTTTTGGAAGAGGTGTCATTCTTGAATTTATCGCTGCCTTTAATTTAGCCATTGTGTTTAAATACAAATCATCGATCTTATCGGTTATGGGTGCGTAATCATCGTATGCAAGTAAATCCAATTCACCATCGTTAAACTCTTTATAAAGACTCTCACATTTTTTCTCGCGTATTTGTAATTCTTCAATGATGGTTCCAGTATTGATTGTTTCACAAAATTTGTAGATTTTATTTAATTGACCCACGGTACGGTCACGTGCTCGGATACTTCTTTCCATTTGTATAACAATCTATTTCGTCTCACTTTAACAATGCTATTTGCGATATAACTTGACTGGAGTAATTGCAAAAATGCTTATCAAATTTTCGAATGTCACAATATTTAAAATGGCTTCGCTTTATTTGTAAGAATAACACCTTACAAAAATCCCGAATGGTTGAGTGAAAAAATGGATTTAATATTGTTTGACTTTACGATTACCGTCAGTTTTATTTAAAAATAATTTCCACATTTAAACCAAGATTGATTGAATCAATCACCAATTTTACTATATATTTGTTTAAAATAATTACACGGCCAAACCTTGACAACAATGGTATGGAAAAAAACCACATGGACTTTTTATTTATCTAGCGCAATCGAGCGAACGATAGAATTTATGACGTGTACAAAAAATCACGGATAAAAATCAACTAGGTAATTTTGGCTTTAATTAAATTTTAAATTTTAAATTTTAAATAAGTTCGTATAAAAAAAAATGGCTACTTATCTTTCGTGTTGTAATGGTGAACAATGTTGAAGTTGACCACATGCGTTCTTTCTTCAATGATCAGCAATCCCGGGTTTCGGCACCAAAAAATGTTCGTTCGTGAATGCGAACACTTTAAAAAAATGAAACCACCAACTTTGATGGTTATTTTAATATTTAATTTTATTTTAATTTAATTCAATAAAGCACAACCTTGAAATTTACAATCTCACAAATATTTTATTTTATTTTTAAATTTACAAATAATCAATTAATTTAATTTTAAGCAAATGAATACAACTCTGAATCACAACTGAATTGAAAATTTTATATTATTATGTCAATTACATTACAATTACATTTTATGTTTCGTTTTATTTTCGGTTTTCAGTTCATAACCGAGACATCTATTTGTGATCATCTTAACTAAATACATTATAACATTTCAAAAATATTTCTATTCTAAACACTGCTTAGGCGTGAGTTTTAAACGATGAAATGTAAAGTTATAATGAATATATAATGAATATTTTTGTAATAAAAAGTGTTGTTACAAGAATTACAATATGAGTCACAACAACACATAGATACCTTTTAAGGTCTAGGTCCCACAACAACATGCGCTCTGAGGTGTTGATGAACGCTCTTTTTAAACTTTTGTGGATTGAACGCCCCCATATACGGACAAAGAAATCTCTCTGCATTCTGTCACTATGACAGTGAGTGATCTCAACAGTTTGACTGTTTGCACAAACCGATTGGCGTGTAAAACGGGGAAAAGAATGTGGTTGAGGCATGATGGATCCAATTTCATACGAGCATTGCTGGTGACGATATTTATAAAAAACAATTAGATCAGCAACAGTGGGACAACGTTGTAGGGAATCAAGATTTGATGTTAAATTTCGATCACCCACAATTTGTATAGCACGCTTTTGGACAGTGTTCAAAAGAGCTAGGATGGAAACAAATGCAGCGCCCCAAACTTGACAATAATACTCCATTAAAGGACGAATATAGGACTTATAAATGTGGAGTAATTGGTACGGAGTGAAATATTTTTTACATTTATTGAGGAGGCGGAGGTTTTTGACGCGCTTTTTGCCATTACCATTATATGATCGTTCCAGAGTAGGTCATTGAAAATTGTGACTCCTAATTAACGAACGCTTCTACATTCGTCTCTTTGTTCGTCACACATGCTAATTGAAATATCATTGGGAAACACGGTTTTTGATCTGGAAACAATCAATAGCTGTGTTTTGGTAGAATTAAAATTGAAATGTTTGTCACCCAAATCGGCGACCTTTTCTAAGTCCTCGTTTACACTTATGGCAGCATTTCTCCGGGCGGGATTTATTCGTTCTCATATTTTACCCTTTGAAGATAAGGGGACGAATTACTTGTTCAGCGTACTGCAAAACTATTTATTGGGTTACTGGTGATTTCACCAGTTCGTTGATATAAAATAACAATAGAGTGGAGAAAAAACTGAGTCTTGGGGTAGACCAGCGTTAAATAATTTAAACTCAGCAGAAAAGCCATCCAAGGATACCGAAATGTATCGGTCGTTTAGAGTCAGCTTTGTATCAGTTACGACTGTGGTGTGAAAACCGTACGCAACGAGCATGTTGATCAGGTTGGCATGCCAGATTCGATCAATTGCTTTTGAGATGTCTAATCAGATAACGTACTTTTCACCACCATTTTCCAGTATGCTGTTCCAAAGATGAGCCACATAATTTAATGGATCGGTTGTTAATCTTTGGTTTCTAAAACTGTATTGGCTGTCAGATATTAAATGATTGTCTTCCAAAAATTTTGATATATTTAAATAAATTTATCATTTTTTTAATAAATTTATCCCTATCGGAAGTTCTATCGTACTAAAACAAACGCCCAATATATATTTGAAAATGATAATTCATTTTTGGTTTTTGTTTGGGAATGAAATTAGTTTCTAGTCTTATTTTACAGGATCAAATCAAGAGTCGATGATAAAATTGATAAAGATAAGGTTTATAAGATTTTAACAGTTTCCAATAGAAGAAAAACGTGTTCTAGACCGAGTTGTGAAAATTTTACCATTTTTGATTTTCCTAAAACTTGGCATACAAGTAATATGGACAAAAAATAAATAAAAAATACAAATTATTTTACAATTTTTTTAAAGTGCATAGTTTGAGCATAGGAGACACCTCAACATGCACGAAAAATGAAAATTCTGCCAATCTGATGTAACTGATTTTAAATTGCTCAATAACAGCTATACCGACTTCATCAAACTTTTTTTTGTTTGATAGGTGATTAGTTAATCGTTTGAAAAAAGAATGAATTAAATGTTTTTGTAATTAATTTTAAAATTAAAATATTAAAAAAACTTTTTTAGAGATGGCGCTAGGGTCGAAGATCAAGAGGCATTAATTTGTGTTCTTGATATATGAAGTTTTAAAGATTTTGGTCCGACTAAAAATTCTACTTTTTTATAATTTTTTCAAACAACTTCTTCCATTAACAAAAATTTTAACTTCAATTAAATTTCAACTTATATTTTTTTTAAAAAATAGTTCTATCCTTACAATGAGACGTTAATTCGTGTTCATGAGATATTTAATTTTAAAGATTTTTAGTCCGGATAAAATTCTAATTGTTTTTGAAATTTGTTTTGTTTTAAAATTCAAATTTTTCCAACAATTTTTATCAACAAAAATTTTAACCCCTGAAGTTTTCTTTCCGATAATTCAAATAGCGGTTTATGATCGGTTTGTAATTGTAAACATTTGTATCGAATATTAAAAATGGATGTGTGTTTTTCGAACAATTTTTTTGGTCTTGAAACGTTTTCACTGAATTCCAACTCATTTAGCTTTGTGGGCGATACAAAATTGACAAATTTTTGATGTTCTGATGTAGCCAATCTTCTTAACAACAATCGGGATTTTCGCTTATCATCTATCTTTAGCGCATTAGAAATAAAAAAATCTTCATCTCGAGAATAACGAGAATAAATTCCGAAATATTTGTTGCCAACGACTCCAATGTAAACTCGATCCCCTCATTTTTTACAGCTGTAGTTTTTGTTTCTGATATTGTTTTAATTAGCTCCAACATATTTTTTCTGATTTTGATCTTGTTTTTGTTGTAATTTAATTAAAATTTGTTCTATAGCTGGATCCATGTTATTTGGTATTCAATTTTATGTGAAAAATAATATGCCGTGAATTGTGAATTGGTGAATTCCAAATTGGTGACTTTTCAAAGTGGGGATTTCGTATGGCTCTATATATATATATGTTGTGTTCTCTTGTGAAATAATAATTTATTAATTAAACAACATTTGAAAGATACAAAAATGATTTGTTATAATTCCCATTTCTTGTTAACTTACGCCTAATATTTGCTTAATTTACGCTTAATATTTGACAGCTAGATATAAACTTGGTGTTGACAGATGTGTCAATTAAAATAATGCGTTGCTTAAACCGCAATAAGAAAAAGTGAGCAAAAGATGCAGATTTATATGAGAAAGAATTTTAAAGGTTTTGGGTGATATACAGTAAAAAATTGAATCTGTAATGTAAATTGCTGCACATATTGGTCCTACAGAAGTCTCCATTAACAAATTATGCAAAGCTGGCTTTAAAGTTAAATTTAATGATGTTTTCATTACTATTTAAGACAGTACTTAAAATAAAATATATTGCAGTTAGCATTAAAATATAATGGTTGTTGTATTAAAAATGTCTATTATTTGCGTTAAATGACACTAAAGCTGTTGGGTTTTGTATTTTTAGAAGTTAAACGAGACTTAATTTATTTAATTTTATATGTTTTACACAATTTAACCAATAATTTTAATTAACACTCAATCAACTAAAAAAAAACTCAGATGTCATATCACTTTGAAACTTTAAAACTTAATCTAATTTCATTCCTAATTTCAATCCAAAATAAAAAAAGTCGGACAAGTGCGAATAAAATTCGCTCGCCAAGGGTTCCGTGAATGTAAAAGAGCACAATATCAAAAATAAATGACATAAAGTTATGTTGTAAAGTCTTTATATCGCCAGACTATGGACGCATAACAGAATAAATGTTTAATCGTAAACGTCAATAGTAAATGTCAATCACATCTACATTGATCAAAAATGTTACTTGAGGTTAAATCTTATCCATAGCTGTTTATGTTAGCTAAAGAAAGATTTAACCAGTATTTTAATGGTCTAAATTGGGAATATTTGTTCTATAAATCAGCGTCGAAATATAGGGTGGTATACATACACTTAAAATAGCACTTTTTTTTATCAATAACTAAAAAACTGCATCGCAGAATTCTAAAAAATGTTGCAATGTTTCTTAAATTAAGTGTTCTTTCAAATGACATCCCACTCGTTGGGTTCCAAAAAAGTTTTTTCTTGCCCTCCCCACACACAGAAATATAATTATTTGAAAGTTCGCTATAATTTTCGTTCAAAATATAGCAAACTTCCTGTCTCTATGAATTTTTTCAATTTTTTCTGTCTATCAGTGTCGAAACGTAGGGGGGGAACGGTCTGGAATTTACACATTTATTAGAATAACTCCGAAACTGTATACCGCAAAATTTTAAAAAAAATTGCAATGTTTTGGAAATTTGGTGCTCTTTTAAATGATACCCCACTCGCTTGGGTCAAAAAAAGCTTTTTTACCCCCCTTACACCCATCCCCTAAACACACAGAAATATAATTATTTGCGAGTTCGCTATAATTTTCGTTCAAAATATAGCAAACTTTCTGTCTCTATGAATTTTTTCAATTTTGTCTATCAGTGTCGAAACGTAGGGGAGGGGGGGGGGGGTACGGTCTGGAATTTGCATTTGGAAATTCCATGGAAATTTTGTGCTCTTTCAAATGATACCCCACTCGCTTGGGTCAAAAAAAGTTTTTTTTTACCCTCCTTACACCCATCCCCTAAACACACAGAAATATAATTATTTGAGAGTTCGCTATAATTTTCGTTCAAAATATAGCAAACTTCCTGTCTCTATGAATTTTTTCAATTTTTTCTGTCAATCAGTGTCGAAACGTAGGGGGGGGGGAACGGTCTGGAATTTGCACATTTTTTAGAATAACTCAAAAACGGTGTACCGGAAAATTCTAAAAAAAATTGCAATGTTTTGGAAATTTTGTGCTCTTTCAAATAATACCCCACTCGCTTGGGTCAAAAAAGTTTTTTTTTAACCTCCTTACACCCATCCCCTAAACACACAGAAATATAATTATTTGAGAGTTTGCTATAATTTTCGTTCAAAATATAGCGAATTTCCTGTCTCTATGAATTTTTTCAATTTTTTCTGTCAATCAGTGTCGAAACGTAGGGGGGGGGTCTGGAATTTGCACATTTTTTAGAATAACTCAAAAACTGTGTACCACAAAATTCTAAAAAAAATTGCAAAGTTTCTGAAATTTGGTGCTCTTTCAAATGACACCCCACTCGCTTGAGTCAAAAATGTTTTTTTTCACCCTTCCCCACCCCAATCCCTTAAAAACACAAAAATATAATTATTTGAGAGTTCGTTATATTTTTCGTTCAGAGTTTATCAAACTTCCTGTCTCTGTGAATTTTTTCAAATTTTTCTATTAGGCTCGAAATGCAAGGGGGGGGGGACCAACTTTTTGTGTCACTTTATTGATAATAATTCAAAAACTATGCATTGCAAAATTCTGAAAAAAATGGCAAAATTTTTAAAATCAAGTGCTCTTTCAAATGACACCCCACATGATCTGGTTTTAAATGATGTTTTTACCCCATAACATTCCCACCCGTTTAATAAATATAGTTATGAGTGTCTGCCACTTTTCTATATTTTTCATTAAAAACCTACTCAATTTTCTATCATTCCAAATATATTTCAAGATTTTCGATGAAGTAGGGTCGGAGTTAATCGGGGCAATAAAACATCCCGAAAACGTCATTTTTCAAAATTATACAAAAAATGGTGAGGTGTAAAATTCCAAATATATTTTTAAATAATGCTGAAATGAAGCCCTTTCATATGATACCCTACTCGTCTCGCTAAAAAAATGTATGTTTTCAAAGGCTTTACATCGTACCTCCTTAAAACAAACGAACAGAACATTATTTATTTTTTAACCCACCATATTGTGTGGATAGGTTAGTTTTATAAGCACCTCAAATTTTAAGTTCATCGGATTAATGGTTCACGAGATAATCGAAATATAGTGAAAAACACGTTGTACTCTCACCAATAGTGTTCCGTATAAAAAACGGAACCCTAAAAACGGAAAACGCCAAAAAATGATCAAAGAATAAAATCTATTAATATTATAAACTTGTTTAGCCGGGTTAAAAATTTTATATTTTATTATTTTGTTTTTCCTCAATTTACCCCGTTTGATTGAATATAATTTTTATTATTAAATCTATATATTTCGGGCTAGGCCCATCTTCAGGATTATTAATAAAAATAATAAAAAATTATATCACAATAAGAAAATAAAGTTTTTGACATAAATTATATAAACAAAAAACGATATACAATTTAACATGAGTTACTATGTTATAATTAACTTAAAAAATGGTAATCAAGTGAAAAGCTTAAAGTTACTTTAAATTTTAGAACAATCGGATTAAATTAAAATAATTATTTGAAAAATCCTTCTTATCACTTTTAAAATTACAAATTGTTTCCTCATTTTTTATGATTTGGCACACCTCGTGTATCTGTAATTTAGTTTTATTTCTTTCCTTAGCCAAAATTTGAACATCATCGAATTTAAATTCATGTTTATTTTCTATAGAATGTTTAGCAAGTGCAGAACAATTATTAGTAACTGAAGTTTTTTTAGAATCATATTTATGTTGATCCATACGAACACCTAATTTTTGAATTGTTTCACCAATATATGTTGTGTTACAGTTATTACAATCAACCTTATAAACAACACCACTATGTTGTTCTTTAGGTATTTTTGATTTTGAATTTGTAAAACTATAACTATTTTTATTTTTAGGCCTCATAGCCATTTTAATATTAGGAACAAACTGTGAACAAGAGCGAGAAAGTGTTTCGCTTAGACCCGGAACATAAGTTAATGATGCATATTTATTTAAATTTTCATTATTTGATACCATATTATTAGCTGTTTGATCAAGTGATAGATAATTATAACTATGACCCAATTGATTTAAATTAGTATTACGAACCTGACTAATCATTTTATCAATTAAACTTTTAGGGTAGTTATTAGTACGAAGTATGTTATAAATTATTTTTAAATTATCATTCCAAAAGTTTATATGGCTATGTCGAAATATTTTTCGAATAAAAGATTTAGCTACATTTAACTTCATATTACGTGGATGTGTAGAATAGTAATTTAATAATCGATTAGAAGCAATCTCTTTATGATACCAATTAGTTATAATCTTTCCATTATCCAAATGATGAATACTTAAATCCAAATAATTTAATATGCTATTTTGTTCAACTTCATATGTGAATCTGATTTTAGGATCATACGAATGCAATGCATCAAGGACCATTTGTATTTTATTTTCAGGAATAGATGTAATATGGTCATCAACATATGAATACCAAAAAAGTGGAGTAAAATCAATTTTAAGTAATGCTTGATTTATGACATCATCAAGAACACATTGTACCAAAATTGGTGCTAAACTAGACCCCATAAATAAACCATTCTTCATTTTCATAAATTTTTCTTCATATTTAAAGTAGTTACAATCAATCAAACAAAAACTTAAAAGATTCAGAAATTCTTTCTTAGGAATTTTTGTATTTGTACTAATGCATTCATCAAAATCTCTTTCAATTATTTTTAATGCCAATTGAGGTGAAATATTTGTAAAACAGTTAGTTACATCAAATGAAATCAATTTAAATTCTTCAGGAATATTTTGTTTGATAATTTTCTTAACAAATTGTGTAGAATTTTTTAAAGTATATTTAGAAGTAAACGAAACTCTCAAAACTCTTGACAGAAATCTAGCCAATTTATAACATGGAGAATTTATAGTAGAGATAACTGGACGTATATTTCTATTAGGTTTATGTATTTTAATTTGACCAAAAATACGAGGAGGAATTGAAATATAAGTTTTGAGATTCTTAGCCATTTCTTGTGTAATATATTGGTGCGTTTTATTATTCAATGTACTAATCAATCTATTATTTTTTCTTTCAAGTGTTGCCGTTGGATCAATACGTAATATCTCAAAACTCTCATCATCATTTAGTAATTGATTCATTTTATCGTCATATTCAGATAAGTTAGCAATAATTGTAATATTACCTTTATCACTTGTTGAAATGTGGATATCTGGATTTTCCTTTAAGAACTTAGTTGTTTTTTTCATTGCCATTAAAAGGAATTTATCAATACGATTAAATTTTGTTTTATTTTTTATATGATTTGTGATAACATAAGTCAAATGAGAACGCATTTGCTTACGTAAATGATCATCAGTATATTTTGAAATAATAAACTCTATGTCAGCAATTAATTCTAATGTTGGTATTTGTTTAATGGGAAGTGTAAATTTAGGACCCAAACTCAAAAGAATCATCATCTCCTTTGGTACATCTTTATCTGATATATTTTGAATAAATTTTTCATCTAAATTAATATTTTCCAATGTTTCTTGTTCAAGTTGTAAACGTACAAATTTAGTGTATAAATGTTTATTATTTTGTGTAAGAAATATAACGCAATCTTTATTTTTGTTGAAACGTCTACTTTTAGATGGTGTAAAAAAAATGATCATTACCATGGAAAAAATTCATATGTTTTAAAGATTAAATTTTAACGGTAAATTTTAACAAATAATGAATATTTTTAAACAATCATTGAAAATAACTCTTTAAAATCAAGTTTATTCAGTTTTTCGCATTTCCGTGAAAATGTTTCCGTGTTTATGTTATGTTAATGTTCATTTTTTTTACACCATCTAAAAGTAGACGTTTCAAAAAACATAATGATTAATGTATTTTTTGAAAAAACTGTTTCCCATACACGAGAATTTTCGTGTGAAAATGAGGTTACTTTTTTGGTTTAAAATCAAAATTAAACGTAAAAAGAAATTAATTTTGAATTTTTGAGATCAATTAAACTCAAGTAAGTAAAGAAGTAATTGGAATATTTTCAATTCAAAGATATGGTTTGAAGTTTCTCAGAAAAAAACTCCACTTCACATTTTTCGTGTTTCGGTTGGGATTCGAACCTACCTCGTCAGTGCCCGGCTCGACTCCTTGGGCAGACACGCTATCGTTGAGGCGATGACAATTTCAAAGTTGAAACTTCTTCATCACTTATTTATTTTACTTAAATTGAATTTTTCCACTGTCATTAGACTCCATATTATGGAAAATGTTTTTACATTATATGGGATTTGTTGCATTAAATATGGGATTTGTTGCATTAAAATTCAATTCATTTTTTTGCATTTTCTGAGAAGATTTACTATGGTAATATATTTTTATTTCACCATCGGAAAGTAGAGATTTCAACGAACAGAAAGCATACCACTTTTTGAAAAAAGCTGATATTTTGACGGGTGAATTTTCGATTGAAAATTAGGGTGCTTTTTCGATATTAATTCAAAATAAGCTGAAAAAATAAATATTTCAAATTAAATAAATTACAGCGTATTTGGGACATAAAAAGGTAAGTTTCCACCGAATTTCGTGAAAAAAAAAAATTTTTTTGTAAAAGATAAAAATAAAAAACCAAAAACATGGTTTTTTGAATTTTTCACATAAATTTTGAGGTTATGTGAAAAAAGTGTTAATACAAAAGTTTTAGATCTTTTTATTACCTTTATTACTTTGCCATTTAACTTTTTTTCATAGGACTTTTAGTTTTGCCGGAAATCGAGATAAACCGTTTTTTACCCTTAAAAACTCACCCCTTCCCCTTCCCGACCTCAGATCGCCCGTAAATTATTTTTCCTTTCATTTTTATAATATTCTCCTCCTTTTCTAATGGGTTTCATTCTATTATTGTTTTTTTGTTTTCAAAAATTATCGACCCTGGTCTTAATAGTTTTCATCCTGTTACTAATTTTTTCCATTTTTCGCCTGTTTTTAATGCGTCTAGACTCGTCTAATTGTTTTATGAAATAGAAAAACATCTGATAACATGATTTGAATTTTGATAGGGAATAACAGAACTTGTAAAATCGATATAAATTAATGAAAATTATTTGTTGGAGCTGGTACTGCATGTAGTTGTATTGACTATCCTCAAGTATCCTTTACTTATATTAAGTTTTACAATTCAATCCATTGTCTGCGTTTCAATTGATGAAAACTTAATTTAACCGATTATCATGTGTATGTTGCCGTAGATTGGGTTTTCTAATTTACGTTACGTTTAGCTAATTAATTAATTAAGTTTAAATTAATTTACGTTTTTCGTATTTATTTGTAGATAACTTTTGATCAGCGATTGTCAACAGCCGCAATTAGACTATTGCAGAACTCTGCAATATATCTGCAATGGTAGCGTGTAAAATATTCATTGCAGAAAAGTTTGGCGATGAACTCATTTTAAAACTTTGCAATGACTCATTGCAATGTTTTGCAATGAGTTTATTGCCAAACTTTTCTGCAATGAATATTTTACACACAACCATTGCACGACTATTGCAGAGTTCTGCAATAGTCTAATTGCGGCTTAATCGACATTCTACCTCCAATTCATTGAGATTAATAATAGTGGCTGCATAGTAGGAAATGAATTTTATTTGGCTATTAAACGAAACTATTATTTATAATTATTCAAAAGAAATTATTATTACTATTATTTATTGTTATATACATTTATTATTATACAGGAATACAATTTTTTTAATTTTATCTTATAATATGATGAACAATATTTTTTGTTAATCTCTGGGCGAAATATACGAACTAACTTGAAGGTTTTCCAACTTTCAAAGCCGCCACATATAATTGACTATGCGAAAAGCACGGGGTTTCTAGATCAAACCCACAAACTTACACTGTTTGACTTTGTTACTTATTCATAGTCATTGCGATTGCAAATCGAATTGGAAATTACAAATGTATAAATGGGATGGGCAAGTTTAAAGGGATCATTGGCAATCATAATAACAGTTTCACCTTGAATCTTACCGTTTAAAATGATATTGAAATTTCTAAGCAAAATATTTGGTGAACTAATCTTCAATTGAAAATTATGTGGTGGTTTTCCAGTTAAATCCAATGAATTCAAAAATTTAACAGGATAGTTCAAGGATTGACAACAGATTCAATCGGTTTAAATGATATTTCATTGCCAGGCAATAACTGTTGTATTTTAAAATTAATTGCGTCGACATCTTTAGTTAGCCCATCTATACAACTATAGATAGCTCGCTCGCGTAGCCACGCATGATTAGTGTAATGAACTTGTAAATTTGGAAATATACTTTCAAAAATGCAAAACTTTTACAAATCATGCTGCAATATATTAGTATAATTACCAAGTTTCGTCAAAATCCATTATCAGAAACTGATGTAATTGAAGTTTTAAATAAACAGATGCTCAAGAGTACACGACTTATTCCAATATTTTCCAAAAAATAATCAGTTTTTTGTCCTTCCAATCTCCATTCAATTCGATTATCAGGTACAAATGTTATAGATCTTTAAAAAAAACCAGGTGCTCTGGAGACCCCATACCCTCGAACCCTTTGTCCAATGTACCCAAAAGCTTACAAAATCGTTCTTAAATCTTCTGCATTAACTTTTATCAACGTTTCATGAAAATCGATTTGTGACTGTAGACAATAGCGTGATAAACCCTTTAAAAAAAGTCCAAGCGGCACGTAAATCCGCTAGAAATAGGTAGATCTCGGGACCAGACAGCTTTGTGTACAAATAGAATTGGATATGTCAGATTAGTTTATATAAAAAATTTAACTAGAAACGGAAAATCCAAAAAATTTATCAAACAACCAAAATAAATACATAAACTACTTTGTCACTGCAATTTCGAATAGTTTTGTTTAATTTGGTTAAAACTCCTTAATATCAAATTAAATCCTTTGGTGGATTAACGTTCTAACTACATCACAACTGCCATACTATAATTTATAATCAACAACAACATCAAACAACTTTTACACCTCAAATATAATACAAATATCTATCAATTGTAAATATGTAATCAATATGCATATATTTATTTCAACTAAACCACTTCCAAATATTCCAAAGAAACTATTCCCTAATTCAAAACAATAATAAATCTTCAAACAACAACAACAAACATTCAAAACAATTTTTTTAACTTTTTGCGAAAAAAAAAGTAAAAACAAAAAAAATTATATGAAATCTACCTAAAACAAAAGAAATTTTATTTAATTGGGATATTTTGGGATTTGTTTGTAATTATATAGCGTTTAGGGCCTTGCATTGAGTTAGTATAATGTTAATTGCATTGGAACTTCTAGGGTTAGAAAGCTGAAAACTTCTGATGTTATAGTTGAAAAGTTGAATTAGAAGCTAGTATTAGTTTAATCAAAATAGACTCGAAAATGATGAAAGCAAGGCCGTTTGCGTTTGTTTTTGTTTTAATAGCCACAGGTTCTCAACCTCTAAACTTAAACAATTTGTTTTTTAAGTTTTGGATAGATATAAGTTGGTTTCTACGTTTCTAAACGTTTTCATTTTTGAGCTTGGTCATTTTCATCTAGATCAAGGACAACAAAGTTTAGTAAATTTTTAAAACAGCTGATTTTTCAGGAACCCTAAATTCCAAGGTTGTCATCTCACAAAATATGATAAAAAAGGTTCAAATATTCAATATTTAAAAATTTTATTTAAACTTTATGTTTCAAACGGAAGTTATAACGCCTTAGATTATTCGACTTTTAAGACTCTAGCCGCTTATATGGTACCCCGATATGGCCAGTTCGCGAACTTGTCCAAGAGATTGTTTACCGCAACATACACAGAATATTTTCGGTGTAGGCCATATTTTTGGTGTAGGTCAAAAACTGCGACCGTGAGAGTGCCGGATAATTCCATTATACCTCATATCGTTATATATATATATATATATATATATATATATATATATATATATATATATATATATATATATATATATATATACATATACATTTATATATATATATATATATATATATATATATATATATATATATATATATATATATATATATATATATATATATATATATAAATTTTTTTTTCATTTTGATTTTCCGTTTCCGCTTATCATATATAGTCGTTTGGCACCAAAATTTTTCCGAAATTCCGAGTTGAAGCACGCTGCAATAGGTAGATTTTTATATGAAATCTACCTAAAATTTAAAAAAAACTTTTTAACCGGCAGTGACAAATCCAAAGTGGGTACGCAGAAATACCGGAAACAATACTAAAACCTTATATATCAAGTATCAATAAGATTGAAATCCAGGATTAGAAGTTATTGAAGTTTTAAACTTACAGGTGTTCGGGAGACTCCCGCTATTTTGTCCAATTTTATCCAATTATAGATATGAACCATTCTTAGATCAACCTTATTGGCTATTGCACACACACTTTTTCATAAAAATCAATCAAGCCAATTAGGAGGAGTTCAGTCACAAACAACCGAACAGAGGAAATATATCTGTAGGTGGGAGGTAAACTACACCAAGTCACCTTTTTTTTTAAAAATACGTTTTTTTATACTGTTAGAATCAGGATTTTGTTCTCTACCGAAAGGTTAATAGCACTGAGTCCTAACTAATGTAGTTTTCGAGATAGAACAATTGTAAATGACACCAAGTCCAAAGCTCTTAGAGGTAAAGAACGTCAAGTGAACAAATTTTGACACCAAGTCCAAATGTTTAAGAGGTAAAGAACATCAAGTGTACATAGATCTGTTTATGACTAAACAGTGTTGTAGACGACAACAATGTATTTAGAGGTAAATAACACCAAGTCCACTTAGTCAATGTGTCTTTAGGTTTTAACGTCTTTCTTTTAGTTTCTTAAAAAATGTAAACAATTTTAAACGTTTTTTTACGTTAAACTTACTTTGTTTAATAATATATTTTGAAGTAAAGTTGATAAAAAAGCCTTTAACATTATTTTTGGAAACACCTTTTATGTACAATTGTCTTGGACTTGGTGCTGTATGTTTCAAGGGACTTGGTAATACTAAGATCCATCATTGTGAGGTAAAGCACACCAAGTCCTTTTTAACAAATAATCGTTACATAATATGACGTAATTTAATTAAGGATATCATGGAAATTAAAAAAAAATTACAAAGTAAAAAAAATTTTCGGGGTAAGGGAAGCAGTTAATAGAGATATAGCAGGGTTTGTGATTTTCAAACAGTTTTTTGGCTTTCCTGAAAAATTTTAAAAATGTGACTTGGTGTAGTTTACCTCCCACCTACAGATATATAAAGAAGGTTACTTCGCTATGTTACACCGAAAAAAGTCTACTACACAACTAGACAAAATGTTTTCGAAAAAAATAATTAAAAATTTAAAAAAATACAATTTCACAAAAAAATCATTTCAACGAAAAAAATTGGTTTGAATTTTGTTTAAAGTCGAATAATCTAAGGCGTTATAACGGTCGTTTGAATCATAATGTTTAAATAAAATTGATAAATATTGAACATTTGAACTTTTTTTTATCATTTTTATCCAAATGACAACCTTGGCGTTTAAGGTTACTGAAAAATCAGCTGTTTTAAAAATTTAATAAACTGTGTTGTCCTTGATCTAGATGAAAATGACTAAGCTCACATTTGAAAACTTTTGCACACGTAGATACATAAATCTTTCCAAATTTAAAAAAAATTATCCAAGTCCAGAGGTTGGGACCCTAGACCTGTTGAAACAAATACAAACGCAAACGGCCTTGCTTTCATCATTTTCGAGTTTATGTTTAAACTCCTGCTTTCTTTTAGATACACTTTTCATTTATAACCTAAGAGACTTTCAGCTTTCTAGCCCAAAAGTTTTCAATGTAATTAGCGTTATACTAACCTAATGCACGGCACTCTCACGCCATACAATTACAATAAGAAATCCCATAAGAAATATTAAATAAAATTTCTTTTGTTTCTGTTTCATTTATTTGAGTTTTTATTTTTTTCGCAAGAATTTAAATAAAAACAAAAACAAAGTTGGGTCATTATTCTTTTGATTTAAAAAACATTTTCTTTGGATATTTGGAAACGTTTTAGTTGCAATAAATATATATTGATTCCACATTTCCAAAAGTTTTCCTAAATTAATACACTGAAGAAAAAAACATGTTCTATTTCCAATCGAAATGCAGTTGTCTCAACTTCAACGTGCGGGCAGATATCGCGAATAGGACTACGAAATTGTTTCAACAACTGTACATTTATAGAACAATGTAGTTGAGACAATCACACAAAATATTTATGCAAAAATAAAATATTGTTCAATTGATCTCCAATACTTCAATTTTAAAATGAAAAATTCATGATTAAGGCCAAAGAAAACTTTTTTCATGGAAAAAGTTATTATCTTTATTCAACTACTGTTATATTGGATATAACACTTTATATTTTAATTAAACCTCATTCTGTTGTCGGGAAAATGTTAACGAGTAGTTGTCCCAATCACGGCGAAATTGTTTGCAAATATTTTTTCTGTGTTTGAATAATAAACTGCCAACTTCGATATGAGGTTGTCATTACTTCAATTTTTTTCAGTGTACATATTTGTATATTTTGAGGTGTAAAAGTTGTTTGATAATTTTTGATTATAAATTATGTGTCTTGGTATTGTGGGTGTGACGTAGTTAGAACGTTAATCCACTAAAAGATTTAATATGTTATTAAGTACTTTTAACCAAGTTAAACAAAACTGTTCCGAAATTGCATTGATAAAGTAGATTCCGTTAATGTATTTAGTTTGGTTTGATAAATTAAAATTTTTGGATAGTTCTGTTCCTAATTAAATTTTTTATTTAAACTAATCTGACACATCCAATTCTATTTGTACACAAAACTGTCTGATCCTGAAATCGACCTATTTCTAGCGGATATACCTGCCTCTTGCACTTTTTATTGTTGTGGACAACTATGTTAATTACTTGGTCAAAGTTTAAATAAAAGGATAGTGGATTAAAAATATTCCTAAATAATGTATCCTTTCTTGTCGCATGAATTTTCAAAAATTTATGAGAAATTAAATCTGACAAGTTCTGCCATTCAATTACTAAGCATAGGCGTCTATTAGGTTAGTTTTGTGCATTCCTATTCCAAAATCTCTAAAACCCTAGACAGAATGAGGTAAGCACCGTATCATGTTATCAAAATTTACTGAAAATTATTTGTTTAAAATTTTATCTAACATGCCATTGTAAAAATACCAAAACAAAAATTAGTTAAAATAAAAATTACATAAGTTACGAAATAAAATAATAATTTAAAATAAACGCCGTCATTACAACATTGTTACCAAAGCAATGATACCAATTTATTATATTTAAAATATAGAAACCAATAAATAAAAATACAAAATTAATGTTACTCCAAGAAACTAAGCCCATAAAATATATATAAAATAGCTGCCATCTAATGACTTAATTTAATTTAATTTGCATTCAAATAAGAAAATCACAAACACCTAACAAAACTGCCACACTATAGATTGGAATAATTTGAATAAAAGAGAGTGATTAAAGTTTAAAATTTTTTAACTTTTGATACATATATATAATACATATATGACATATATATGATACATATATAAAAGTCATCCGTGAATTTTTTCAGAATTTAAAAAAAAAATTTACCACTCGCTATTTTATTTGTTCCGTTCAAGGAGCAAAAAACATTAGATACAATTTTTTTAGATACAATCAGTTTTTCGCCTATAACTATTTCAGTTTTGATTTTACAAAAGAAATTATGCAAATAAAAGTTGTAGATCTTAAAAAAATACATCGAATTTTTCTTTGTTTAGACAAAAAAAATTTTTTAGGCTTGAAAAAGTAAATCTTTTACAGTCGAATTTTACACAAATAAAATTAACGTTCGTTTTCGCCTACAACTATTTCAGTTTTGAATTTAGAAAAAAGTTGTTAAAGTAAAAGTTATAGATAATAAAAAAATACACCGACTGTTATTTTTGTGTTTAGGCGAAAAAATTTTTTTTTGCCTAAACAAAGAAGAAAATCGATGTATTTTTTAAAGGAATTAACTTTTTTTGTAAAATCGAAATTGAAATAGTTATAGGCGAAAAACGAACGATATTAGTTAAATCTTTAAAATTCGACTACAGAAGATCTTACTTTTTCAGCTTAAAAATTTTTTTTTGCCCAAACACAAAAATAACAGAGTGTATTTTTTTATTATCTACAACTGTTACTTTAACAACTTTTTTGTAAAATCAAAACTGGATTAGTTATAGGCGAAAAACGAACGTTAATTTTATTTCTGGAAGATTTTCTTTTCAAGCTTAGAAAAATGTTTTTTGTCTAAACAAAGAAAACTTCGATGTATTTTTTTAAGATCTACAACTTTTATTTGCATTATTTTTTTTGTAAAATCAAAACTGAAATAGTTTCGGGCGAAAAACTGATTGTATTTAATGTTTTTAATGTGGTAATTTTTTTTTTAAATTCTGAAAAAATTCACGGATGACTTTTAGACCATAAACAACCTGATTCCGGTTCAAGGTTATGAAAATTAAGATGAAGCAATTTTTTAATAATATATATATATATATTATATATATATATATATATATATATATATATATATATATATATATATATATATATATGTATATATCTATATATATATATATATATATATATATATATATATATATATATATATATATATATATATATATATATATATATATATATATATATATATATATATATATATATATATATATATATATATATATATATATATATATATATATATATATATATATATATATATATAATATATATATATATATATATATATGTATATATATATATATATATATATATATATATATATATATATATATATATATACATATATATATATATATATATATATATATATATATATATATATATATATATATATATATATATATATATATATATATATATATATATATATATATATATATATATATATATATATATATATATATATATATATATATATATATGTATAATGTATATATATATAACATAAAAAACACTGAAATTTATAATTTATAATTGTTTATTCGATTCAAATAAAAATAAATTTAGTTCTACAAAATTTACAGTAGTTTTATGTAATTTAAAAAGTGAACTACAATTTAAAACCAAATGAAATATCAATTTAAAAAAAACATAGTTAGATTACTGTCAAATATATACATTGTTAAATTGAATTTTTATTAAAATATATAAACTATAAAAAACAATATTATTATAAAACAATTGTTTCTTTTATCCAGTAAAACTTCATTGAACGTCAAAAATTTAATATAACTAAAATGTTTCTAAAATGTTTCTTTAATATAACTAAAATATTATTACAATTCTACATAGTATATAATCGCAACGAAATAAAAAACAAAATTATATTCAATCTCAATTCCCCTTACACAATGTTTTATTAACAAATCATTTACATCACTGTCAATATGTGATACTCGTTCTAAAAAAAGGTCCATAAAACAACAACAACATAAAAACAAAATAATAAGGACGTCAGAAATTCTTGAGTTTGTTTTAGATAGAAATTAAAATTGCATTTCAGCAATTCTTTTTGCAGAACAAATGATGTTTAAAATTAGACTGCGATAGTGTAAACAGTTTTAAGGTGGAATAAGTTAAGGCCTTGGTTCTCAAACTTTTTGAAGTCGGGGAACACTAAACTCTGATATTTTTTTAGGCGGAACATATATACAATACAGCATAAACTTTAAAACAGGGGGCGCGGGTTACTAACCTCTTTGAAACCAAAGGAGCAATAAAAACAGAATAATGTTCGCCAAAAACACTCCATTATTATAGAGCAAAAAGGAAACGGAATCGTGTCGCAGCGTGTATTGGCAACTCTCAGCTTCCAAGTGCTAATTTTAGAAAATAATATGTGGGTAGTTCTACAAACATGGGAATTGTGGATGGCTCGGCTTATTTCGTATATTAATATAAAAAAAAAATGTTTTTTTCAAATGAAATTTGTAAACCTTAACTATGTCTAGCAGGTCACCCAAAATAAACCCGTTTCGAAATATATTTCTTACACAAAATATGATGCAAAACGTAAAATTATCAGCACCCTGTCGTGTCCATCTTTGAAAGTCAAAGTTGGTAAACTAAATAATCAATGATTCTAAGTGTGTGGAGACAAATTTACACTGCAGTTATAATTTTGAATAATAATGCGTTAACAATGTGTAAAAAATCATAAAATTACTCTATATTTCATATAAGATATATCCTATTGTGACGATTATGGAAGATGATAGAACACAACAACAATAGAACTTTCAAGAAAATTCTCATTAGTTCTACAAATATAAAAATCAAAAGATACAAAAGGTAACAATGCTACCAAAGTAAACATTTAATAGGAAGTATTTGTTTTATCGAATAAGGATTGGTTAACGAAATAAAAATTGGTAAATAAAACAATTGAAAAGAATAGATTTCACACCTAGGTGTCAATATTTGTAGATCGTCTTATTGTTGATAAAGGAAAAAAAAGGGTGTGTTCTATCTAGAACATTACAGCAGTTTCGAGGCTATTTCATGTAGTATATATAAAAGGTGTTGTTCGAGGATACAACCAGTATAAAGTTGTTAGCGATACAAAAAGTATAAAAATTTAGCAGTGATAAAGGCGAAGTAAAATTAAAAGTGTTATAAGTAGAAAGTTAAAAGTGATATTGTGAACAAGTATAAAAGAATTATAAGTGGTGAAACATTGTTAGTACAAGAAGAACTAAAAGGGGAATAGTAATAGGAGAAATATTTTTATTGTAAAATCTTGAACGAATAAAATTATAACGTTTAGAAAATCCATTGTGTTTTAAATTTCCTGATTTAGTGATCGAACTAAATAATTGTAACTCGGTAAAGAAACGTTACAACTGGTGTCAGAAGTGAAATTGGGAAATAAGATGGATTTGAATGGATTAAAAGTTCAAGATCTGAAGAGCGAATTGGAGAAAAGGAATCTTTCAACAACGGGAACTAAGAATGAGTTGAAAGAGCGATTAATAAAAGCTATGGAAGCAGCTGGATTGGATCCAGAAAAATATCGTTTTGGGCAAGAAGAAGCAGATGAAAATCCAGATGCAGGAAAGAGTGAAGCTAAAGATGGTGCTGTTGAAGCAACGAGGCAAGTCGTACCAGCAAACAACGACTTTGCACAGTTAATGGCTATGATGGAGCAAATGAGTTTCAACATGAGAGCAGATGTAAAGGCAAACATGGAGGTTATGAACAAAAAGTTAGATTTGCAAAGTAACAGCATGAGTAATGAAATGAAAAAGTTAGATGCAAACATCGCTTCAAGTCGAGAAGAAATTAGCTTGGTTAAAACACACATCGACGAGAAACTTCTACATATGGCAGCGAATCTACGCATCGAAGTAGAGAAAATTGTGGATGAAAAAGTCGAGAAAGTGCAAAAAGAAGTTGAAGTTCTGGAACAGAAAGTGCAATCGAAAGTAGATGACTTTAAAGTAGAAGTAGAAAAAAGGCTTCTAGATGTTGAAATAATAGCTAAAACATCACATCCGGTTCAACAAATACAGGGCATGAAGTTAAAACCGCCCACATACGATGGTACATTATCGTTCGGAATTTTCAAATTCCAATTTGAAACAGCAGCTGATCAGAACAGTTGGAACGAACCACATCGTGTGGCAGCTTTAATAGTGGCACTGAAGGGTGAAGCAGCAGAAACAATACAATCAGTTCCAGAACAAGATCGAAAGAGCTACAATGAGATCATGAAGGCTTTAGATCGCAAATATGGTAGTGACCACAAACGGGAGATATACAGACTTGAGTTGAAGGGTCGCTACCAGCGAATAGGAGAAAGTCTGCAAGAGTTTTCGTCTGCGATCGAACGTCTGGTACATATGGCACATGGAAATACATCACCAGACTATATGGAAAGAATGAAGATAGATGCGTTCATCGACGGCATAAGAGATCCAGAGACGCGAAAGTCAGCTGTGATGACACCTAAAGCTACATTTGCTGAAACAATAGCTTGTGCATTGACTAGTGAGACGGCACAAGCAATTGTCAAACCAACAATCAAAGTACGCCGTGTAGAAATGGAAGAAGAGGATAGTTTTAGGCTCCAAAGAAGATCCCGAGAATTCAACGGTAGAATAAGATGTTGGGTATGTGACAAACTTGGTCACATATCGCGAGAATGCAGAGTGGTCAGACGAAAACGGGGAAGACCAACATCACCAATGAGACGGAGATCATCTGAAGAAGAAACTCAAACGAGAGAGGTCGAAACAGTTAAACTGGAACGAGTCAGCTTTGAGGGGCGTAAGCTGGCTCCCACAACCGAATGCCCCATAATCTCCATCCCTATTTCAAGAATCGCAAGGAATGGTGACAGTCTAACGATTGGAGCTGAAATTGATGACAACAACTGTACCATTACGCTAGATACTGGAGCAACTCGCACAATAGTCCGTACAGATTTACTAAAAGGGGAGTTACAACCAGCGGAAAAATATCGAATACAAACAGCGACAGGGGAAAGTGCAACTATCAGGGGAAGCAAAGTTGCTGATATAAAAATAGGAAATACGCACTTTCAGCATGAAGTTCTAGTGGCAGACATCGTTGATGAAGTAATTTTGGGTATGGACTTCATGAGGCCGAATGGATTTGTAATAGACGCTGGAAATGGAGTACTCAAGTATGGTAACGTAGAGTTGGCTCTTCAGATGAATGGTGCAGAATCAAGCATGAGATTGGAACATCGCGAAAAGCTGTCACCTAATACCGAAACAATCGTCTGGGGAAGTGCACATGGAGATGCAGATGCATTATCAAGAAGGCCATGCCAGGTGGAATGCAAGCACTGTAATCGGGTGGAGAGTAAGGAAAACATTAATGATGTCAGGCTTCTGCAAGTGCTTTCTAGTGAAGACTGGACACCTGAAGTAGTAAGAAAGGAGCAACTGCAAGATCCGAGCTTGGCACCAATAATAAAGTTCAAAGAAAAGGGAGAAAAACCTGCATGGAGTGAGATTGCCGATAAAAGTCAAACGTTGAAGGCATATTGGGCACAATGGGACAGTCTCTGTATTGAAGATGGATGCTTGAAAAGAATTTGGGAAAGCCCTGACGGATCAGTTAAAGAATCAATGATAGTAGTTCCCAAAATAAGAATACCTCAAGTATTAAAGGAATATCATGAAGGAACCAGTGGCGGTCACTTGGGTATTAACAAAACCCTTGCTAAAGTACGGCGTAGATTTTATTGGTCAGGAGCACGTCAATCGGTAGTGGAATGGTGTCAAGCATGCGATCAATGTGCGGCTGCAAAGGGACCTGCAAGAAGAAGCCGTGGTAACATGAGGCAGTATAATGTAGGAGCACCATTCGAGAGAATTGCGATGGATGTAGCTGGACCATTTCCGACTTCTGATAACAACAACAAATATGTGCTAGTCATAATGGATTATTTTAGCAAGTGGCCAGAAGTGTGTGCAATACCAAACCAAGAAGCAACAACGATCGCTGAAGCAGTAGTTAGCAATTGGATAAGTCGCTACGGAGTACCGATGGAAATTCACACAGATCAAGGAAGAAATTTTGAATCTACCATATTTCAAGAAATCTGTCAGATTCTTGGAATTAATAAAACTAGAACAACTGCTTCACATCCCCAATCAGATGGCATGGTTGAAAGATTTAATGCTACTCTTGAGAAATATCTAGCAAAAGTAGTGAACAAGAATCAACGTGATTGGGATCGTCATATTCCGTTATTCTTGATGGCTTATAGATCAGCAGTGCATGATACAACCAAAACGACGCCTGCTACAACCATTTTTGGAAATGATTTACGGCTACCTGGTGATCTGAAGTTTGGGATTATTCCATCGTCAACATTATGTGTACAAGATTATGTTAATAAACTTCAAAAAGAACTTGAGGAGGTACACACGTTTGTCAGACAGAAAGCACAGATATCCAGTGATCGAATGAAGGCTCGGTATGACATTCGCGCAAACAATAAAGGATTTGAGGAAGGACAACTAGTGTGGCTACACAATCCACAGCGGAGAAAAGGACTATCTCCAAAACTACAAACATCTTGGGAAGGACCTTATACCATCATAACAAAATTAAACGATGTCGTTTATCGAATAAAGAAAGGTCAACGAGCGAAACCAAAAGTCGTTCATCTAGAAAGATTAGCACCCTACAGAGGGGGAGATTTAGATTCTATTCGGGACGAACAGAAATAAGTGGGGGAGAATGTGACGATTATGGAAGATGATAGAACACAACAACAATAGAACTTTCAAGAAAATTCTCATTAGTTCTACAAATATAAAAATCAAAAGATACAAAAGGTAACAATGCAACCAAAGTAAACATTTAATAGGAAGTATTTGTTTTATCGAATAAGGATTGGTTAACGAAATAAAAATTGGTAAATAAAACAATTGAAAAGAATAGATTTCACACCTAGGTGTCAATATTTGTAGATCGTCTTATTGTTGATAAAGGAAAAAAAAGGGTGTGTTCTATCTAGAACATTACAGCAGTTTCGAGGCTATTTCATGTAGTATATATAAAAGGTGTTGTTCGAGGATACAACCAGTATAAAGTTGTTAGCGATACAAAAAGTATAAAAATTTAGCAGTGATAAAGGCGAAGTAAAATTAAAAGTGTTATAAGTAGAAAGTTAAAAGTGATATTGTGAACAAGTATAAAAGAATTATAAGTGGTGAAACATTGTTAGTACAAGAAGAACTAAAAGGGGAATAGTAATAGGAGAAATATTTTTATTGTAAAATCTTGAACGAATAAAATTATAACGTTTAGAAAATCCATTGTGTTTTAAATTTCCTGATTTAGTGATCGAACTAAATAATTGTAACTCGGCAAAGAAACGTTACACTATTAAAGTTTGTCCCCCGAATTTTTATCATTCTCCAGCCCAATCAAAACACATTGAAAATAAAGGAAATTCATATTTCTATCAAGTTATCGCTCTTCACAGGAGTTAATTAAAGTTCAATAAATATAATGTTGCAAGTGTTTTTCTTAGTCCGAGGTTTTATCAATCAAAACAGTCATTATTGGTAGCAAGATCGTGTTTTGTTCAGTCAAATTATCAGTCCCCTGGCAAGTATTTTCGTAAAAAGTGTTTTAATTACAGTTAATTTTACAGTCATATATGTCGTGAATATGTAGTCCCTTGGTATAGAACTCGTTTATTTTTTTTATAAGACGTAATTTTGTCATTTTTAAGAGAAATACTGATAAATTATCAGTCCCCTGGTCTCAGTCTCCTGGAAGTTTTAAAAGCGAAATTTGACTTAGATAAATATTTATTTCGTATTTTGAGATAATATTGACATAATTTTGAGTTAATTTAGGAGTTAGAAGGATTTTTTTTTATTTTGACTCTATCATGAAAATACATAATATTTTTTTTTTTTACTGGCCACATTCAGAAAAGTTGAAAAAACGTCATCAATTTTAACTAAACTATTTATACTAAAACTACTTATACATAACTTATACGCAAAAAACATGTCGTGCCGTAATTAGCTCCATTTTCTTCCTTTGTGTGTAGAACTACCCATGTATATAAATAAAATATGCACCGATATTGATTGATGCAAATATATTTATTGAAAGCACAATTAAAATTACAATACTTTTAAAAAATCTCAAACTTAATGCGATCCATGAGCTTGAAGATCTTTACAGATCTCAGCGATAATTGGGACGAATAAATGATAACGCCACACGCGTTTTGTCTTCTAAATTCCATAGTCTCTCGCGTTTGCTTGTCTTTATATTGACCATAGTTAAAAATCCTGCTTCGCAAAGTTATGACGTGGAAAATAACAATAATATGTTCAGGGGTTTTTTTTCTTATACTCGGGTATTCATCTTTAACAGAGATCCAAAAATTTTCAGGAGTGTTTTCATGGAACTGTAATTTTAATCCACGATCTGAAGAAGACGACGTCAATTCTTCTTCTTCATTTAAAGTAAAACTAGAAAATTCGGAAGACATAAACGGCTTTCTTATTCAATCATGTTGTTCATATTGTGTGAATCAAAAACTTCATTCATATTTTATTTATTTATGTGTAAAAGGAGAATTTTAATAACTGAAATAATATTTTATGTTTCCAAGACGTAATTTTAACCCGAAAGATATTTTTATTCATACAAAGCCGAGAAACGTGTAAATCTTACGTACGTGTATATTTTACATTGAATTGATTTTTATTTTCAAACAATTTTTAATTGAATTGATTATTTAATTTTTTCGCGGCACACTTGAAAGTGCATCGCGGAACACCAGTGTTCCGCGGAACACGCTTTGAGAACCACTGAGTTAAGGGATAGAATTGACAGTAAACGAAATAATGTATCGTAAATATAAAATCGTGTACATAAAAAAAAAGTTATTTTTATTGGAAAATATGAAGGGTGTAGCCCTCGTTGTGCGAGCTAGCAGTATTTTTCACTCGTTCAGAGGTCTAAGTACGATCTGATGCTCCGACTAGTGTCAGTTGTGGACGTGGGAAGTAGATCGCTGGAAATGGGATAGGAGAAGGAAAATGCAGTGAAATGCGGCAGCACCCTGAAACAAAAATATCTTCTCTACATCATCCTCTAAAAGAAAAAATCAGTAAGTTTCAGTTTCATTTTTACTAAAATCAAATACTAGCCTTGCATTTACTGAATTTAAAAATTTTCGACCAATAATTAAATCTGATTGCATAGTAGAATTAGTAGGCCAGGCAAAATAGTATTTTAACAACAAAAAAATTCGTTACAGCAAACTGATAGTGGGATATTGTAGAACACGATATTGTAAAAGAGGGAAACATAAATCGAACCAGCAGCTGCTATCCGGGGGAGAATGGGGAGGGTTTTTAGGGGTTGAAAAGGGTTTTCCAGTCAAAACTGAACTCTTTAGGAGGCGTAGTTTTAAGAGGAATCGCAGTTAAAAATTTTGGTTTTTTTTTTCAAAAAAATTAATTTTAACAACAACGTTTAAATATTTCCCTCCGAAAAAATTGCTGCCTTTTTCCAATAAATGGAGGTATCTTTTTCCAAAATTTGAACTTCATAAAATTTTTTTTGTAAAAGAAAACAAGAAAAAAGAAAAAAATCGGTTTTTCACATTTTTTTCGAAAAATGTTGAGGTGAGGGTAAAAATGGTCCGTACAAAACGTGTAGATCTTTTTATTCCCTACAACTTTTACATATAACTCTTTTTGATAGGATGCACGGTTTAGCCAGAAATCACGAAAAACCCTTTTCAACCCCTAAAAACCCTCCCCATTCTCCCCCGGATAGCAGCTGCTGGTTCGATTTATGTTTCCCTCTTTTACAATATCGTGTTCTACAATATCCCACTATCAGTTTGCTGTAACGAATTATTTTTTTTTTTTCTAATTTTTTCTCCTATTATTACTGGCCTATAGGACCAACATACAAAAGTATATCGAATATTTTTTCATTATGTTTTAGTTTTGTGTCAAAGTAGCCCAAAATTTTTTACTTTTCTATTTTTAATTCCATAAAAATTTCTATTTTCTAATTTTAAACAAATATTTGTATCTCTTGAAAACCCTTCTTTTACTAAACTTATTGAACTTCCTGTATCCACCAAAGCAACTAAGTTTTTCATAGAATTATCTAAACTAGGAATCGCCCAGTGGCCGTTGCCACTCTGCCATTGTAAATGGAAATTGTAAATAGACCTCCCAACAAAAAAGCTAGAACACATTATTTCAGAGTTTGATTAATTGATATAATTATTTTGAATTGTGAAACAAATAACTTGAAAAAAACAAAATAATTGAAAAAAAAATCATAAAAATACACCTTCATAATTTTTCCCTTTTATCTCAAAAAATCGCCCTAATTCCTTAATTTTTCGCCACATCTACTACTCAAGACTAGGGCTTCTCATTTCCCGCTAAATTTTGTTTCCCGGGATGACGGGATAAAATCGCATATATCCCGGGATCCCGGGATTTCCCGGGATAAAAGTAATTAAAAACTAAAATAGATATGAGATAATTGTTGGAGTGCAGTTTAAACACACTTTTTGGATATCTTAATATTTTATTATAAAACGATCGATTTCGAAAACTAAGCTTTCCTTCTCGAAGAAAGCTATAGCCTTTTACTTGAGAGCAATTCTTGAGAATGATATGAGAATGATTCGATTTATAATAAATATAGAGATGTCAAAAAAGTGTGTTTTAATTTAATTTGCCTTAACGCTTGGCACCTAATCTGATACAGTTAAATCAGTACTCGATTGTTTTTATAAAGCACATCACATCAGCTAAATGAAGTCCGTGTGCATAGTTGACGCTTACTACCGCTGAACCTTTCATATTTCGTCATAAAGATTGCTCCATCAGTGGTAATGGCAACTGTGTGTTTTTTCATACACAAATCAAATTTCAAATGTGTATTTTCATTTTCCTTATCAATACTTTCAAGTATACTTTTCATAATGCTATCAGAACTGCTACCATTTTTTGGAAAAATTCGTTTAGAATTATCATTTTAGAAAAATCTCATAATTTTGAGAAAATTTTCTCATGAGTCCAACATTTAAGGAATACAACAAAAACCATAAATGAAAGGATATGTATTAAAGCATACACTCTAAGAGGAAAGGACTTATTGTTTCTCAATTTATTTATTATTTAAACACGAAATATCCCATTGTGGGTAGTTCACAAATTGCGTAACGGCCTTAGGGTGTAAAGTGGATTGTTACGGTTGGAAGAAAATTGTCAAAATTGCTTGTTAGAATGTGTTCCGTAAGGGAGGAGAAGGCTGAAATGGAAAACATTTCGTTACGTAATCTGTAAACAGCCACTGCATATAAACAAAATGCTCCTCTAAAAAAATGTTATTCGTTTTATGGTTGACTGGCCCAGTAAAATATTATTTACGCGTTTTCTGTTGTAAATTTATATTTTGTGATTTTAAATCAAAATTTAATTGAATTTTGTAGTGACTTTTTATTATACAAATAAAATATAAAAGCATTAATATATGTAATTTTCTTGCAACTGTCCTTTTCATCTTCAAAAAAATAGTGCTAAACATACAAATCAAACAAATTCCAGAACAACGGGAAATCCCGGGATCCACCTTGATTCCCGGGATTTCTCATGAGTCTTTTTTACTGCGCGATCCCGGGATCCCGGGACAACGGGATCCCGGGAGAAGCCCTACTCAAGACCTTTCCAACGATATACATATTGCCACACTTTTCTTGGGATAAATATCTTGAAATTGTACCACAAAAATAGTGCTTACGTATTTATATATAGATTATTATTTTTAAAATTTAGTATGGATGCTAACAAAAAAAAACTGTTACCTCACATTCTTGAATGTTACTATATTAACCACCACCTGTCAAATAAGAGCTCGTCTTTGCAGTCTGTTTTCTGATGACCAATTTTTCCACACCGAAAACAAGAACCTTTTTCTTTAATTTTCCTTGGCTTCGTACAATTAGTTGAAACATAACCATGAAGTCCAAAATTAAAACATTTTACTCTCGGCGTCAATTTTTTTGGCAACACTTGTTTCTTATCTGCTACAGCTCGATCTGTTATATCATTTTCACTAATTTTAGAAAACGCCCTTAAAAGTTTCGATCTTGATTCAAAACACTGGATACGCGCTTGATTTCTCAGATTAAGGTTTGAAAGGCCAACAATTATGAAATCTACCAGTTCGTCATGAGTAACATTTATTTCGTTGGCAAGACACAACTTGTCTTGGAAATAACTAACAAAATTCTCGTTCCGCTTCCATTTTTTGCTTTCAAATTCTTTACGCGATTCTGATTTCGTCGGACGTGAATTAAAAATTAATGACAAATCATTTAACAACACCGACAATTCTGATGTAATATTTTCACTTTTGGAATGGAACCATTTTTGAAATTTTCCTTTTAATTTTTTCACAGCCAGCAATTTCATCATCCGATATTTTGTACAACATTTGAATACTCAGTATGTATTTGATTTTTCCAAATTCCATAATTTTCTTCCCCAGAGAATTCACTTATAAGCTCACTAATTTCTGAAACTTTAGTGCTGCTCTTACCTTTAGCTTCTTTTTGCAGCAACAAATTTTCACTACGCAGTAAATCATTTTCTTTTTCCAACAAACTAAGTTCTCTTGAAGAATAATCATCAAATGTGCTTTTTATTTCCAATACATTATTATTAATTCTTCTATTTGTCACATCTGACAACTGAATTAAGGCTCAATAGATCCGTTCCGTTCCGTTCGTTTTTTATCCGTCTCAATCCTTTCGTATTATAACCCAGAAAACACATTTACGTCATTGTGATATCAAAATGACATCACGCTAAGTCACATCTTATGTAAGATCTGGGTCATATATAAGTCATATGTATATCATTATTTCCCACTTGTTTACGTAATTGAACATGACATAACAATAATGATATAACTATGACATAAATGTGATGTCTGTGGAGATATTCGTGACGTTGTTATGATATAAGGTTGATATCATAGTTATATAAATTTTTTTGTGATGTATTTTTTTTTTACTTAAAAAACAAATTCAATAACAATTAAACAAAAATACTTACCCGTCCGTCATTCATTGGTCACAACTTACCTACTGTTGTAGAACCTGCTAGGAAGCAATAACTAACTATACGCAAAATTTTTCAAACTATATACAATTAAAATGGATATACCTCTAGTGAAATTTAACAAAATCATAATAAGGTCATATTTAAGTCCAAATTATGACATCATATCAAAGTCAAATTTAAGATCAGTGTGATGTCATAAAAGCATCATATAAATGATACCAGGATATAGTCATGACGAGTGTCAGTTTTATGTCAAATTTACGTAACAACTACATCACATATATATGACGTTCGTGTGATGTCATATTTACGTCTTGTGTTCACTGGGAAAACACAATACAACCGCTCCGTCTTTAACTATCCAAAAACTTATATTTTATTTATATTTATATTTTTATGTATTATTTTATAGATTTGCTAAATTATATTCATATTTTATGAAATTTGTTGAAATCTGCTTATTTATATAAATATATAGAAAAAAAATAAACAATATTTGAGGTTATGTCTTCCGTAAAAGCTTGAATTTGTGTTTAGTGTCCGTCCCGCTTTTTTCCCCTCTGTTCGTTGTGTTTTGATTTCCGTTTTACATATAAACTGACAGTTCAAATATAACGGAGCGGACGGAACGGATCTATTGTGTTTGCACCTTTACTCCGAATAACCCCATTGGATTCCAAAAAAATATTTTCAATACTATTATTAATCGCCGATTTAACTGCTATTAATAATCGTTCGTACCTTTTTTTTTATTTCCTGTTGTTTTCAGAACAGCTTTTATCCACGACTACTAAAGAATGTATGCTTTCCATGCGTATGTCTTCCATTGTAATTGTATTCATTCCACAACTAGTGAATTTGATTAAAATTCTTTAACAGTTCTATAGTTTATTAAATATTCCCCTAACAAATTAAAAACATCATTTGTTGGTATAGTAATATAAACAGGTTAAAACAAAAACAATACATATCTAAAATATAAAATAAACAACAAACTTGTTTTATTTTTCTTGTTATCTTTGATGAATTAATTTTAATATGGCGATACAATCTTTTCAAGGAAAACTGGAAATTAATGGAAATATTTGCAGTCGTGGATAAAATAGCATCTTGTATTCGCTTAGAATGATGGCAATTCTTCACTCGGATGATTCCCTCCACTCGCTACACTCGTTCCGGGGAACTTCATCGTCGTGAAGAATTGCCTTCATTCTAAGCTCATTTCATTCGTGCTGGAAGTTGGCAAATGTCCAGCCCGTCCCCAAAAAGAGACCAAAATCCGATATCTCAAATTATAGGCCAATAGCTTTACTATCGGTCCTATTCAAAGTCTACAAGCATTATATTAATACACACATTTCAAAATTTCTGGAAGAAAATCATTTAATATCCGACAGCCAATACAGTTTTCGAAACAAAAGATCAACTACCGATCTATTAAACTATGTAGCGCATTGTTGGAACAGCATACTTGATATAAGTGATGAAACATACGTTATCGCTTTAGACATCTCCAAGGCATTCAATCGAGTCTGGCATGCCACCTTAATCAACAAGCTCGTTGCGTATGGTTTTCATCCCAATGTTGTGAAGCTGATTCAAAATTTTCTATCCAACCGATACATTTCGGTCTCCTTAGACGGATTTTCTTCAGAGTCTAAACTAATTAACGCTGGCGTATCTCAAGGCTCAGTATTGTCCCCAACCCTATTTTTGATTTATATCAACGAATTGTTGAAAATCACCAGCAACCCAATAAATAGTTTTGCAAATGATAGTACTCTGCACAAGTCGTTCGAGCCCCTTCCTTCAAAAGGTAAAATGCACGAACGAATTAATCCTGCCCGGAGAGACGCTGCCATAAACGTGAATAAAGAAGACCTAAAAAAGTCGCCGATTGGGGTGACCAAAACCTGGTCAATTTCAACTCTACCAAAACACAGCTGTTGATTGTTTCCAGATCAAATACCGAGTTCCCCAAAGATATTTTATTCAGTATGTGTGATAAACCAATGGGTGAATGTAAAAACATTCGTTTATTGGGTGTCACAGTTTCAAATGACCTACTCTGGGACGATCATGTAATGGCGATGGCAAAAAGCGCGTCTAAAAAACTCGGTCTCCTAAATGGATACAAAAAAATTTTCACTCCATACCAATTGCTCCATGTTTATAAGTCCTATATTCGTCCCTGTATGAAGTACTGCTGTCAAGTTTGGGGTGCTGCTTCTGTTTCCATCTTGGACTCCTCTTGGACTCTGTTCAAAAGCGGCTATACGAATTGTGGGTGATCGAGCTTTGATATCAAAACTTGATTCCTTACAACATCGTCGCACTGTTGCTGACCTCGTTGTTTTTTACAAATATCGTCATCAACACTGCTCAGATGAAATCAGCGGCATCATGCCGCAAACTTATTCTTACCTCCGTTCCACTCGGCAATCGGCTACCAAAACCAGTGAAACGGTCGAGATCCCGCGGTCATACTGGCAGATCGCAGAAAGACTTCTTTGTCCGAACTGCATACAAATGGAATAGTTTGCCGGAACCCTTATCCTCAGGTGGCTTCAACCCGCAGAGGTTTAAAAAAAACATTTATCAACACCTTAGAATGCCAGTTGTTGTGGGACCTAGGTCTAGGTCCCACAACAACTGGCCTAGGTCTAGGTCTTAAAAGGTATTTATGTGTTGTTGTGACACATAGTCTAAACCCTATTACACAACACTTTTTATTTAAAAAAAAAAAATATAAGAATCTACTATTCTTAGTTGTCTTCTCAATTCATCGACTGTATACGATTTCAACAGGAACATTTTCTACGATTTTTAAAAAATAATTTTACACATGTGGTTTACAGAATTTAATTTTTTAAACCAACTTATCTAGTCCAAATAACTTTAGTTCTAGAATTTGTGAGCGAAACTTTGTGGGTATTTACAAAGTGTCTGAATAAAATCACTAGACTAGATTTCAAACTTTATTTTATTTTATTTTTCTGTACTAAAATTTCACAACATGCTTTTTATAAGTCTCTACGACTCTCGGTTTTTCCCATTATTATTTCTATTCTTTTAAACATAACCACCTGGCGACCGACACTGGTACTAACATAACAATAATAAACATGACAGTGTTAACAATCATGATAGTGGTATGACAAAACCACTCTTATACTTTAAAGTTTCAACAACGCAATAATTTGTATAGATTAAAAAAAGAGTAATCCTTCTTGATCAAGATTTAGAAATCAATTAAATTTGCATATAAAAAATAACAGTTTTACTAATTTTGGAATTTTGTCTGATGAAAGTAATTTTTTAATTTCCCGAATTGTAAGCCATCAATAAGAGTTACAAATCGTGGTACTGCCCACGACTATGAGAAGTCTCAAGCTGGGCAAAAAGGAGCAAGATAAGACGTAAAACAAACAAAACTATAAAGCACTCTAGAGACTGTGTATATCGTTGAGATGATAAACTTCTAAACTAAGTCCTTTATCATCTACGCAACATTGCCGACCTTTTCTTTGGGAATCGCGTTGATGAGCTTAGGGGCGAGTTTAGCGGAGAACCGTTTTGCAGCGTCACCGTGAACGAAATTCCGTACATATTCCGCCTGACCTAACGAAAACAATCGGTTATTACTGCGCAAGTTATAGGCTTTTGCATGCTGCCGAGAAGATTCCTTAATTTGTTGGATTATGCCGTTCCTAATTATTTCAAAATGGGATTCGGGATCTATGATTTCTACCTATGGTTCATCTACACATTAAATTTTTTGTATAGAAGTGCGTACTGATTACCATGATGTATCATATGACGTCCAAAAAGAGCATAATATATGGATTTGTCCCAATGAAATCAAATCATGTAACGCTGTACACAAAGCACTGCCGATTTCATCCAAATGAACATCCCAGTCACGGTGATCAGACGCTAAGTACGAACGTATTGCAGCATTCAAAGTTCGGTTTACACTTTCGAAGGAATTCGGGTGAGGACTATATTTAGGTGTCAAGATATGGGATATTTACAGTTTTGAGAGAAACGTTTCAAAGTGTTGAGATATAAATTGTGTTCAATTATCCGAAACAACAGTTCAGGAACATCAAAACAACTAAAAATTCGTTTTCGCAACATTTCGATAGCAACTTGTGTCTTCGCCGATCTCATTGACTCTAGGATGACAAATTTCGGAAAATGATCTATTGCAACCATGACATATAGATATCCTGATCGAGTTCTTGGGTATGGGTCGATGAAGTTTATAAATATACGCTACCATAGGGCAAGGAAAACTTCCCATAGGCGGTCGAGTAGGATAGTTTGGAGCTTTACAGCTTTTACAAGCGTGGCACTGGTTAAAATATTCTCTAACCGTCTTATACATATTAGGCCAATAATAAAAGCGTCGCAAGCGTTTCTAAAGTTTTTTCAATACCAGCGTGGCCAACCAATGGAAAGTCGTGATTTGATCTTAGAACTGTAGATGAGCATGATTGGATGATTGGACCTATTTAATCTAATGTAAACTTTGCCATCTCGAACAACCAGGTTACTTTTTCCTTCCAGATGTTTTGCCTTCTCAATGAGATTTAAATATTTGATGATTCGAAAGCCATGTCATTTAAAGAGATGGATTCCAATTCCAAATCATTCGAGTCGTCCGAAGAAAACATTCTGGAGAGGATCCGGCACTAAGTTTTTCTTTCCTTCCCTGTGAACCGAAAACTTTGGAGCTTTACACTCCAGCGGGCAAAACGGCCCGTTAAATCTTTCTGCCTGTTTAAGCATACTGAACACTGGCGTGGTCCGTTATTATCACAAATTCGTAACCTTCCACATAGGATATAAACTTCTTGACAGTTACAGCCGCAAAACATTCCAACTCCGTTACGTTGTAATTGCGTTGGGAGCGATTTAACTTAAAAGAAAGCAATAGGATGGTCAAATCCATTGTCATCTTTCTGGAATAAAACGCTTCCTCCACCACTTGGATGTACTAAGACCGGTGCCAAAGTTAGTTTGTTCTTTATTTCATCAAATGCATTCTGGCAAGATGGGCAATTTATTTTTACCAAGCAAATCGGTTAGCAGAGAAGCAGTATAAGCATAGTTAGGGATAAATCGGGAATACCACTCTGACATCCCAATAAATTTCCGAACATGGCAAGGTGTTTTAGGATTAGGAAACGACGCAACTGCCTAACTGCCTACCTTTCCTGGATCGACCTGTAAACGCCCACCACCAACAATAAATCCTAAATACCGTGTGTATGTGAGACAAAATTTGCTTTTTTCTATATTTATGGTCACCTTAGCTTGCCTTAAACGTAAAGCTACTATAGATAGAAGTTTTAAATGTGCCTCAAGCGTAGCTTAGATAACTACCAAATCGACCAAGTATACACGAATACTTCATCATGAATTTGATGGGGTATTACCTTGCCATTAGCTTTCACGTCGTCTGTGGGGCGTTGCACAGTCCAAACGGCATAACCGTGAACTGATACAATGGCCGTCTAGGAACTGTGAATGCAGTCTTGTCTCGGGATTCAAACACAAAACAACCCTTAAAAAAACTCTAAGCACTGCATATATAGATGCCTATAATCGTCTAATCTACTTCTGTTGATTACAATATAAAAATAAAATTAACCATATTAACATAAAGAAAATGAAAACAAAAAGGTATTGGATCAAAAAAAAATTTTGAAGTTAAATTTAGAAATTTTTTTTTAAACAACTTTACTACCTTTATTTGGCCGCCAACTGTACACTCAGAAAAAACAGATAGCTTATTTAACGTAAAGTATATGTAAATTTAACTGAAAATGACGTACGAATTGAGCCAGCGGAGGCATATGTAAACTAAACAAAATTGACTAAGTAAAATCTACTTAAAAGCATGTAAAAAGATTATTTTTTAATTTAGCAGTGCAAAAGCAAAATTTACGTAGACTACAAGTAAATATTTAAAAATATATGTAGCCCTAACGTAGCGTTATGTAATTTCGCTAGTACCTCATTACTATTTGCTACGTAAAACAGACAGAGTGATATGTAAAAATTGAACTATTTTAGTAAAATTTACATCTCAGCAAGCACACCGCAAAAATTTTGCGCTGTTATGCTACTATTATGCTACCATCTTGTCTCACCAAAAAAATGAAAAAAATTTAGTTTTTTTGCAATTATTAATCGTTTTTTTATCAACTCAGGGCGATTATACACGGCAATGATAACAGCGGTTAATAAGGGCACTGTAAAGATAAAATGCTATTTAATATTAATATTTATTTTGGACTTAACTCGGATTCGATCCCCAGACTTCTGTGTATAAGGCAGCAACATTAACCAATCGTCTATCTAATAATTACTTACATCAATTTATTTATAAATATTATGTTGATGCTTAAGTTTAGGACGGTCAAGGGTTCGATTCCCAGACTTACCACTATTTATTTTTTATTAGATTTTTATTTTTTTTTTTAAATAACACAAAAATGATTCCTTTTTATTCATAAATTATTAATAACAATTCAATTTTACAGCATTTCAATTCATCGATACTGTAGTTATTTTAAAATTATATAGACCTAAACATTTCAAATTTATTCCAACAATAATAATAATATAACTATAGTAACACAGAACAGAAATAGCAATTATATATGTCAAATGCTTTTTGCCATTGTTCTGACATTTTTTGCTCTCAGATCAATTTATTATTTGACATTACGTGTTTTATTTGGTCAAAAAAAGTGAATTTTCGCCCTAAAAAGTTTTTTTTGAATCTAGATTTTTACCTATAGAGAAAACATAAAATACAATAAAATACAATAAAAAAAAACTCTCAAAATTAGTAAACAAACAAAACGCCACGCCAAAACGCAAGAACATGTGCTGCATAAATTGACAGTTATACTACATTTACATATGCAAATTTTACTATTAGTTAAAGTAAAATTTACGTTTAATATGACTTTAATACTCGAAGTCATACGTAATTTTCAAACTATGAAAATATAAATTTAAAGATGCCTTAGTAAAAATTACGTATCATATAATATAAGCAATTTCCAGCGTACGTAAGTTAATCTCTTTGGGTAAATAGAGGATTATATATACGCGTGTATGTTTAACACTATTTGCCATGTAAATTTAGCATTTTTCGACGGTTATGTTTTACAAACTTGTTAAATAAATGTAACGATTTTTTAGGTAATTTTGTTTTCATCTTTCAAAATGAACTTTCGTATAAGCTAAAATTACAGCAATCATATGTTGATTTTACTTTTTCAATAGTAAATTTATTTTCAAAAATTTTACAATTCCAATTTTGCTTTATTAACGTGGCACAGGTTAATATTACTTAAATTATCAATACTTTGCAATAGTAAATTTTAGAAAAACGTATGTTATGTTTACTATTTTGGAGTTAATATATCGCATAAGTAACAAACGCATCGATTTTTTTTCTGAGTAGCCCGCGTTGTGCGAGCTAGTAGTATTTTTCATTCGTTCAGAGGTCTAAGTGCGATTTGATGCTCCGACTAGTGTCAGTTGAGGGCGTGGGAAGTAATCTTAGACTTAAACAAGTGTTTGAAGATCGCTGGGAACGGGATAGGAAAAGGAAAATGCAGTGAAATACGGTAACACCCTTAAACAAAAATATCTTCCCTACATCATCCTCTATTTAAGAAAAAATCTGTTATTCATAAGAAAACATAAAGTAATTGTTTTATTCAATAAAGCATATAGGTAATCCTGCACATTATGACTAATTGGACGTAATTTTTACTTTCGTTTACACTTTTCAGGAAATGGCGTACAGCATTTACACTTTATTAAAGAACTCTGGTTAGTACATTTATTTACAATAATATCACTTTAAAAATCAGCTCTAAATCTACATTAATGTCTACATAAAAGAAAATTTTCTTTTTATAAGATTTCCGCCATACAATCAACAAAACGTTCACTCTAAACTTATAGAGTCTAAAGTAATAATACGGATTTTCCAAATTGGGCCATAATAGTAGTTTAATCAATGAGTGAATAATGAAGTAGTTTATTCTCAAGCAAAAGTTTAAAATTTGAGCGAGGCACGAGCGAGAATTTTAATTTGCGAGAGAATAAAATTCATTATTCACGAATCGATTACAATACTTTATTCTCTGACAAAGATTTTATTATAAAAAAGAATTGTGTATTATAAAAAATAAAAACATTTTCTTCAATTAAAACAATAAATCTTTATTGTTTTAATTGATAAATCAAATTTCTTAATAAAAAAAACCCTGATGATAAAAAACGCCCTTCTCATACAATCAACCAAGTTCAACTAAACGAAATAAGAGAATTTATTAAAATTTGATTTTTGAACAAAACTTATCAAAGCAATTGTGATTATAATTTGAAAATAATTTTAATGAAATCAAAACAATTTGACCAATTGGAATCATACCAATTGAATAAAATGTTCATTAGGCAATAGGTTAAGTTCATTAGGTTATAGGTTAGAAAACAATACAATAATACATACTATTATTATCGAAAAAACCTACAAATAAAGCTGATATAATTAAATGGAAGAGAATAAAATATTTTATTATAATAGTTCATAACAAATCCCAAGTATAATTTTATTTCAAAAGATTATAAACTACCTGCAAAATTTCTATAAGTGTAATTATTAATATGCTGCTCTGACCTTGTAAAAATTCAATTGTTATATAAATGTTTATCAGGTGCAGGTTATTTTATATCATTTTATCATGCCAATATCATACAATTAAATAAATATTTATAAATTTTGTACATTTGTTACAAAAACTAGTGCGAATGCGTTTTCCAAACGCTAAGGATTGCAGCGCTTGTTTGGAAAACGCATCCGCACTAGTAATAAAATCTACTATTGTATGATGTTCTTTTCTTTTTACGTATTTTTGTTAATTTTTAATGAAAGCATTTTCTATATTGACATAAATAGCTGCTTTAAAAAAAATTTTCATTTGAATAACTATTTTAATCGAAGCAAACAGTACTTACTACGTAATAATAATATTGATTATTGATAACGCAAAATGGTTTAAATAAAAAAATATTTATTAAACCGACATATAGATATGTAGATATATCGATATTATCGATATATCGAAATTATCGATAATATTGATAATATCGATAATATCGATAATATCAATAATATCGATAATATCGATAATATCAATCTATCGATACATCAATATTATCGATATATCGATATATCGATATTATTGATATATCGATATTATCTATATATCGATATATCGATATTATCGATATATCAATATTATCGATATATCGATATATCAATATTATCGATATATAGATATTATCGATATATCGATATTATCGATATATCGATATTATCGATATATCGATATATCGATATATCGATATTATCGATATATCGATATTATCGATATATCGATATTATCGATATATCGATATTATCGATATATCGATATTATCGATATTATTGATATATCGATATTATCGATATATCGATATTATCGATATATCGATATTAATGATATTATCGATATATCGATAATTTTAATATCGATATTCGATATATCGATTATTATCGATATTCGATATATCGATTATTATCGATATTTATCGATATATCGATATTTTTACCCGGCCCTAATCATTATACCATGGTTTTTTGAGAATTATTATGAGCAAGTTATGATTTTTAGTGTGTTGTTGTGTGACAAAATTTGCTATTACTGAAAAATGAAAAATAACGTCATTGTGATTTTTTAGTATATCATAGACAGTAGCTCAAGGAATACTTTATCGTTATACTTTTTGGTAATATACCTGGCCTCAAGTCAGCCGCCATCTTTAAAATACTATTTTTTTTTAAATATTAGTTTTCTTCCGAGAAACTTCCAACCATACCTTTGAATTTAAAAAATTCCAAATACTTCTTTACTTACTTGAGTTTAATCATTGATTAATGTCGAATTCTTTTCACCCAAATCCATCAAAAAAAAATTGATGCAAATCAAAAATTTTGTTCTTTTCACCCAAAATCATCAAATTTTTTTTTCGATTTACATCAAAAAAAAAATGTGCATTTTTTCGTAAATTTTTTATACATTACTAATATCAACAAAGAAAATTTAAAAAATAAACGTTTTGTTAACGACAATTTTTATATAACTATGAATTGTTTAATGTTGAAGAATTAATTATTGTGTTTTGTATTATAATATATATACAACTAGCGGGACCCGGCGTGCTTTGCTACGCCTATAAATAAAGTTTGTGTGTATACATTTTGTTGACGTAGTAGCAATAATTTCAAAGAGTTGTAATGAGAAATGATCTATTTTTTTTTTAAATATGAATGTAAAAGGATCAGCACTCTAGTTGATCAATAAAATATAAAAAAAATAGTATTGTATATACAACAAAGGATATATAAAAAAATACGCGATCAAATAAGTTTTCAGGTGTGTCTCTATATAGAACATTAGAACATACGGAACAAAAATGGATTCACAAATTTTCACAGTGCTCATGCGGTTTAATATACGCTTTCTTTACCTGTGGTAGGTTACTAAAAACGTTGCAAACAATTTTGATCGTTATAACATTTTATGGTCAGCAAGGGCAGTAAGAATGATGCAAAAAAAATCAAAATTATTTGGATGTTTTTGTATTAGAATTCATAGGATGTGAATTCATAGGGTGAGAAATATTTCTATTTAGTCAACATCCTAAGTCATTTTAAAGTCATTATTGATTGTTGCAAATCAATGCGAAACTAATATCTTACACACGGTCAATATATTGGCATATATGTTCCATATATAGACAACATTAATGGAATATTAACTTTTGGGGGATTTTGTGAGCAAGTATTGTTCAAAGTAATTATTGAAAGTATTATTCCCGATAATAAGTAATTATTGTCGGGATTGAACTCACACTCATCAGAGACATCATAGTTCAAACTTCAAAGCCATCATACAGACGCAGCCACAGTGGATGAAACAACAATAAAACATATTTTAATTTTCATGTTCAGATAATTTCTAAATTGAAACTTCATTATCTCATATTTATTTAAATTGAATTCTTCATCTGTGATTATACTATATTGTAAATTGTATTTGTTCCCGACACGAAACACACAAAAACTGTTTAAAGAAGTTTTTCTGAACGAAAATAAAAAATGCTTTAAAATTGCAAAATTCATGTGAATTAAAATAATTACTTTAAGCTTAATCAGTCTAAAAATCTCTCAAAACTTTATTTATTTTACACCAAATAGTGTAAAACTTTTGTTGATTTAACATTATACCTGTCGCATATTGTCGGTATCTCATAAGAAAGGAAATTCAAGAAAACTCGTTCTGATAACAGCCGTGTTCGATTTGACTGAAGCATTTGAAACAACGAAAAATTTAATACAATTGTTGTTGTTTTTTCAATTGTTTTAGTCACACTAAACGTACCAAACATCCAATTTACATTGTATCATTTTTATTGCAACAATTATTTATTTTAATAAGGAAACAATTTCAAAATGTCGTTTTAATTCTATTTCTTTGCTCGTGCTTGTGGGCACACATTATATTTTGCGTTTTTCCGTCTAGATGTGTACACGAACAAATCAGAAGGTATTCCGACGTTAGTTGACCACCACATACAGTTGTCCAGATGTGAGAAGTACGGATTCTCCAAATCTACCACATCCTTGCAGCAATTTTCCTTGTTGACAGTCATTGCAAAAGCGAGTCGCACTGGAAACTAAACGTTTGAATTCAAATGCCATATCTGTTGGGATCATTGAAATGCGTAGCAACAGTACATCTCCCTCTTTTAATTTTCCATTCAAAATTGATTGTAGCTTCAATGACTTTGTTCATCATCTTTTTCACCAAAAATTTTTAAAAACATTTGTGCTATTTCAGAATATTTGAAATATTTTTTTAATAAAATTTGTTGTGTAGTTGGAATTACAATATGTCTCACAACAACACATAAAATCCTTTAAGACCTAGGTTCCACACCATCATGTTTTTTAAGATGATGGACGCAAATTGCTAGTGCTAGAAGCATATACCAAGATCATGTAAACATGGTTTTGCTAAAGGATTAAACCCGGCACATTTAATAGTTATATGGAAGCTCATTTCTCCAAGTAAATGAAAAAGTTCATTTTTTTTAAAAAAATATAAAAAAATAAAAAATTTGCGTCCATCAACACCTTAGCATGTTGTTGTGGACTTTATTCTTCAAAGGTTGTCATGAGTTGTTGTTACTCACATTGTAATTCGTACTACCTAACACATTTTATTTTAAAAGAAATAGCGTGTCATCATCAAAGAATATTCTATAACTAAGACTAAGGGTGCTATCGTTGATTGAAAAAAGTTCATCCGCCAACATTCCTAAGATATCACTTTGGCTAGTGATATCTCACTACTATTGCCAGTGGTTTCGATAACTCAAGCTAACTCATATACAAATAGCAGGAATCTAAGTACGCTGGGTTGTCACTCCCATAGATCAAAAATTTAAAATTTTACAAATCTTCGTGCGGGAGTATATATTTAATTCGTTATTGAATTCTTTAATTATAACTATAAAAACATTGATCAAAGCAAACTACGCTCATAAACCGATATTTAAACAAAAAACCTGATAAAATATTTATCACCAATCACCAATAAAAAAAATAATACACGACAATTTGAAAAAGCAAATCGTAGTGTATTTGCACAAACTTCGACGTTAAAAACAACGTTCTAAATACAAATACAACACCATCTATTGGATAACCCAAATTTATGAGGCGTATATCACACTATCAAATATATTGCTCAATAAAAAAAATATGACATGAAATTGGAGAGTGCAAACTTTGTAAAAAAATAGACTTCGCTACCTAGTTTTTCATCCAGTTTTGATGACAATTTTTTTTACCTCTAATCGTTATATTTTAATTAGCAATACAAATAAGAGTATTATTCAATTTGATATTGATTTTTGTAAATTAACATAGAAGATCAATGAAAAATTTAAAATAATAAATAAATAAATTTAAATTATTGTTTTCTTTAATTTTTACTCTTATATTTATTCCAACTTTATAAAAACCAATACCACAAATTTTTTACAGGTTCCGAATTCCGATACTTTTTCACACTTCTATAATTAATATATAACCTCCACAATAGTTATTTAAGTATTAAGGGCAGTAAGAGTGTTTTACCGATTGAGGATATATGTTTTGAGATCGAGACGAAGTCGAGATCTCTAAATTCTAATATATCCGAAATCGGTAATACTGTTAATGCTCAAAATGCTTATTACATTTTTTGCACGATTAATAAAAATTCAATTAAAACTTTTTAAATAATAAAATTCATTCACTAAATTCAAGTTTGAATGTTTTAAAGAAAATTTCTTAAAATGTCATTTCAAAATAGTAAGCTTTGCGTTTCATCATAATACTATAGGTTTTTTTGTTGCAAAACTAAATTCCATCGAATTTATTTTCAAAATTAATTGCTTTTTTTAAATCTTTTAACTGCAATATTTTTAAATGAATGTTATTTAAATTTGAAGCTAGTGAATAGACGTACACAATTATTTAACTAATAATCGTTTTTATTCACACCCTGAGGTCTCTTTTCCTTGTAAGTAAATACTTACCGGCTGCATGATCGGTAAGTAATTACTTACCGACCAGTGATTTGTAAACGAAACTTACTATGTTGATTTACGAATCAGCGAACATGCAAAATCGCCTGATCGTGCAAAAAATTATCAATAACCTTTGGTAACGTATTTGACTTAGCATAATATGCTTTTCGTTTATTATCAAATAAAACAAAACTTTCTTTACCAAAACATATTTGATAGTCTAATAATGGCCTTACATGAAGTTCAAGTTTACTATCAATTGAATAAATTGATTTACGCTGCCATCTGAAAGTTGGCATATAAACCATTCATATTTAACATTTAATTCGCAATTAAAAAATATCTAGGGATTTAATCAAGATAATAACTATCTGTATTTGATGATCGATGAGACCTGTATCTTTAAATTTTATAAATAATGGCACAAAATATAAACAAACAAAACTCTTCAAAATTTATTATAAATAAATTGTATTTATTAATGTTCAATAAAAATGTTCAAACCATGGATTTAAAATTTGTCCTTAAGTATTTTATTAATTTTAACAAAAAATATTGCATAAATTATTACTACAATATATGGTTAACTTTTTTTAACACTTTCGATAAATTAATTAAAGATTAATTAAACTTCATAACTTGGTAAACTTGGTAAGATAAAATTTAATTTGGTAATAACATCAATCACGGTAAGATTGCAAGTGACCGATCTTTTTTTCCAAAATTAGTCATTGCAATTTTCGCGGTTAAAAAAAACACAAGGTTTCCAATTTAGTATAAGGTAAGGCTTACAACAAAAAACCTCGAAATGAATCCCACTGAACTTAATGAATTTCAATAAATTTTAATCTTGCAGCACCATATTAAATGGTATAAAATATAAATTGATCAGCTGTGGATATCATTTTGACGTTTGTTTGTTTATACAATATTATATACAATATTGTATAATATAAAATATTATATTAATTAATTCTATTCTTTTTTTTATATTTTAGGTTGTATTGTTTGTTGAACATCCTGGTTAGCTGAACTTGGAACATCCCGCACCTCTTGAATCGATTGATTCAAGTCATCAAGTAATAATCTGCTAAGTTTGCAGACCGGTCGTTTCACACATCCCCCCTTTGTTTGCAGTGTCACAACTCGGACTACTCCATCTGCTCCAGGATGAATTTGATCAACTCTACCGAGTAACCATTTTGTAGGTGGAAGATTGTCTTCATGTATCAAGACAATATCGTTTAATTTGATTGGTTGACCCTTTGTTTGCCATTTACTTCGTTTGTGTAAAGACGTTAAGTATTCTGATTTCCATCTGTTACAGAAATGTTGCATAGTTTGCTGCATGTGCTGCCATTTTGAGAGATGGGATGGTTTAATATCGGTAAGTGTAGGTTGTGGAACTTCTACCATTGGTCGTCCAATCAAAAAATGTCCTGGTGTTAATGGATCGATTTGGTCATCTGATAAAATACAAAGTGGTCGTGAATTCAGCACTGCTTCTATCTGACTGGCAACTGTTGTAAGTTCTTCAAAGGTAAATATTGTATTACCCATTACGCGTCTTAAATGAAACTTGAAGGATTTTACCGCTGCTTCCCACAGTCCTCCAAATGTTGGTGCAACACTAGGAATAAAATGCCAATTGATTTTTTCTGAAGTGAGAAATGAAAATATATTATTAGAGTTAGTTTTAATATGATCATAAATCTCGCGCAGCTCATTGTTTGCTCCAATAAAATTGGAACCGTTATCAGAATATAAATCTGTGCACAATCCTCGACGTGCTACGAATCTCTTTAATGTCGCTATGAAGCTCTCTGTTGTTAGATTTGACACCACTTCAATATGCACAGCCTTAGTTGCCATACACACAAATATTGCAATGTATGCTTTCCATCTCTGAGTAGATCTCCCATAAATTTGCTTGAGTTGAAGTGGTCCAGCATAATCAATGCCCGTCTTAAGAAATGGTGTTTCATAACAAACACGACTTTCTGGCAAATTACCCATTATTTGATAATTCGGTTTCAAGTCGTATCGTTGACATCTGTTACATTGTTTCAGAACATTCTTGACAATTCTACGGCAATTTACAACATGGTATCGTTGTCTAATAATGCTTATAAGTAATGTTGCTCCTGCATGTTGATGTCGTATATGAAGGTCTCTTATCAGTAGTTTGGTCAGCTCACAATTTGGTAATATCACTGGATGCTTTGTATTGTATGCTGCCGTTGAATTTTCTATACGACCGCCAACTCTTAAAATTTGCATTTCATCTAGAAATGGGTTAAGGTTTCGAAGGTTGCTTTTTGGTAGTTCTTGGCTTACTCTTAGTAAATTTATTTCGGTGGCAAAGAATTCCCTTTGAATCCATGTCATAATTTTTGTTTCGCTCCTTGTTATTTCATCTACAGTCAGCTCGGGATTTCTTAACTTATTGACCTGTTTTAATTTATTGTAGTACCTGTAGATCCATGCAAGCACTCTAGTAATTTTTTGGAAAGAGGAGATGCGGGTGAGCAGGTGGCTAAGTAGCCAGCTGTCTGTGCTTGATACTGCAGCTAATACTGATGGTTCAATTTTTCTCTCTTCTTTGGCTACTTCCCTCTCATTCACGGTCAAGTTTTGATTTGGCCATTCCCTTTGCGGTTTTGATAGCCAATGTGGACCTTGCCACCACAGATCAAATCCTATTAGCTTGGATGGCAAAATTCCCCTTGAAGCACAATCCGCGGGATTACTTTCTGACTCGATATGATTCCAAGATCCTCTTGAGGTTTTTGACAAAATGTTTGACGTGCGGTTGGCGATGAAGGTTTTCCATCTTCTCGGAGGAGATGACAACCATGCCAAGACAATGGTTGAGTCCGTCCATAATGTGGTTTTTACATCTGGAGCTCCCAAGGCGTCTTTGATAGAAACCACTAGAGTAGCTAATAATGCTGCAGCACACAGCTCCAACCGTGGGATACATACTTGGTTAATTGGGGCAACCTTCGTTTTGGAACTAATGAGACTAACTGTTCCTACATCATATTCATCAGCATATCTGCAATATACAACCGCAGCATATGCTTTTTCGGAAGCGTCGCTGAAGCCATGAAGTTCAAATGAGTTTCCCCTGGTGCCAAACCATCTTGGTATATGTATTTTCTCTAGCTCTGGTAGTTCTTCCCTTATAATTTTCCAAAGTTCGGCTTGAGCTAAAGGTAGTTCGTCATCCCAATCTAGCTTCAGTAGCCACAAACTCTGAAACAAAATTTTTATATTTATAATAGCCGGTGCCAGCCAACCCATTGGATCGAAGATACGAGCAGATTGCGATAGAACTTCTCGTTTTGACCCTTTTGAATTCTGTTTCAGTTTTACTTTGATTCTGAACTCATCTCTATTGGGATTCCACTCTATTCCGAGTAGTTTTGGATATGACTGCTCATCTTTTATGTCCACCGGAATGTATTCCTTGTTTTCTGGAGCTATCCTCTCTAGTAATGGGCTATAATTTGATGACCATTTCCGCAAATTAAAGCCATAAGATTTGAGTACATCTGTGACAGTTTTTTGTATATTGAAGGCTTCATTTTCTGTATGACATCCAGACATAAAATCATCGACATAGAAATCATTCAATATTTTTTTAGCAATCATCGGTTCTTTGTCAATCAAAGTTTTTCCAATAGTTTGAAGTGTTTTGGTTGCAAGATATGGTGCTGAGGCTGTTCCGTAAGTAACTGTGGTAAGACGGTAATGTGTTGGTGGGGTTGAACTATTGGAACGCCAAAGGATTCTGTGGTAATCTTGATCATCAGGATGAAGCACTATTTGTCGGAACATTTTCTCAATGTCTGCGGTAAATACAATTGGATATAATCGGAATCGCATTAAAATTGATATGAGTGGCTCGTAAATGGTAGGTCCGACCATCAGCATATCGTTGAGTGAGATTCCGTTGGATGATTTGAATGATGCGTCAAAGACAACACGTAATTTTGTTGTGGTACTGGACTCTTTGAGAACTCCATGATGTGGAAGATAATAAATTTGATCGCTTCGGTTTACTTCTTCGGTTGGTATCTTTTCCATATGGTTTAGAGACAGATATTCATTCATAAACTCGTGGTAATGGGTTTTGAAACAATTATCTTTAGTAAATCGTTTCTCCATTGCTTCTAATCGTCTTAATGCTCCTCGCTTGGTATCACCGAACCTTAATGACGATGTTGGTTTAAAAGGGAGTTTGACCACAAATTTTCCATCTGCCATTCGATTTGTGGTCCTTTCGAAATGTTTTTCACAATAATTTTCCTCTTCTGAAAAATTTGTTGCTTCTTTTGATGGTGTAACCTCTTCCAATTCCCAAAATTTCCGTAATAGTTGGTCAATATTTACTTCACAATGGTTTGCGGTTAAATCTGATTCGTTTTGATAGTTTAAATGTGTTGGGCCTGCAATAACCCACCCAAGCGCTGTATTTTTAGCTATTAATCCATTGTTATCCAGTTCAATCATTCCAGGTCTCAATAAGCTAAAAAATTGACCGACTCCTATAAGCATATCGATTTGATTAGGTTGGTTGAAGGTCGGATCGGCCAACGGTAGATCCTGGAGATTATATAAAATTGGTGTTTTGATTAAAGTAGCTGGCTGGCATGAAGTTACCTTTGATATAACTAAGCATTCAAGATCCCAATTATCTTCGTTGATACATGATGCTATGCTAACATTGACTTTACCCCTTGTTATACCAGCAGTTGACTGACCGATTCCACTAATATTTATGCGAGCGTTGGTTTTCTTTAGATTCAATCGCTGCACTAGATCTTCACTCACAAACGACGCTTGAGATCCAGAGTCTAAAAGTGCTCGGCATAACTTCCATTCACCAAACTCATCTTTTATTCGTAGCATAGCGGTTGGTAGTAATGCGTGATCAAATACATTTTGAGTTTGATGTAGATTTACATTGCCACTTGTCGTAGTGATATCTGGTTGTGAGACAACTGTAGGGTTTGAAATGGATGATCGTGGTTTGATTTGCAGTGAGTTCTCATTTTCTTGATGAAAGCTTTGGGATGTGGATGGTTTGAGAATTTGTAGGTTTTCGTTGTGGGGAGTTGTTATATGAAGGAGTGAGTGGTGTTTCTTATTGCAAATATGACATCTCTTGTTCGATCGACAGTACATAACTCCGTGGTTGTTGTTAAGGCAGTTAAAACACCGTCCATCTGTTTTGATCAGGTTTCTGCGTGTTAGTACATTCATTGATTTAAATTGACTGCATTCAAAAAGCTGATGATCATTTGTTTGACAAGTTGGACATGTGAAATCAGATTTTGTATAAAATCCCTTTATCACAGTAGTTGATCTAGCAGCTGGTTTTAATGGTTGACTTCTTTGACTGATGTTTATTCCTTCCAGTTCATCTGCTCGACTGGCTAGGAAATTATAGAACTTCTGTAGTGTAGGAAAGTCTTCATCATTGGTGTGCCTCATCCATAACTGCTTTGATTCATCATCCAGTTTGTTGAATAAAATATAAAGCAGCCAAGGATCCTTAGAATCCGCTCGATCTCCCAGTGCTTTCAATCCTCGAGTTGACTCATCAGAGGTATCCAGTAACTTTCGGATTGATGTTGAATTCGGATTGCGAATTGATGGTTGATCCATGAAAAGTTTAATAAACGAATTGGCTGTTAAACTCTTCCTATCATATCTCTTGCATAACTTTTGGAAAGCTTCTATGTAATTCGCTTCTGTTACTGCTAAGTGTTTCAGCAAATTGCTAGCTTCTCCTTTGAGCAAGCCCTTCAGGTATTGAAATTTTTGAGCTGCTGATAGTACTGGATTTTCGTGCACCATGCTGTTAAATAAATCATAGAAGCTTTGCCATTCCTTGTAATCCCCGAAGAAACTTGGTATGTTTACTCGAGGCAGTTTAAAATCGTTGTTGGCAACTTGAGATGTATTATTAACACTCTCATTTAATTGATTTAATTGATTGGAGGTCGATAGTGTATTACCGCGTAGCCATCTATTTAATTTGGCTGCAACTTGGTAATATAGTTCTTCAAATTCCTCAGCATCTGATTTCTGTTTAGGATCTTCATTGAAGATTTGATCTTCAACATCTGAAAATTGCTGAAGCAATTCCTTCGCGCGTTTTAAACGTTCTCTTACTTCCTCATCGCATGTTTTTTCCGACAAAGTAGTAGAATAATTCTGTATTCGCGTTAGTAGACCCTTCAATACACTTCTGCGTTTAATAAAAGCTTCCATTTTGACTCAACTATTCGCACTTTAATCACTCAACTATTCACACTTCACTGGTTTAATTTACTATAATATTGGTAAGTAAGTAGTTAAGCTAATAGGTATTAGGTGACTACGTTATCAGCGCTGTTAATTTTACTCTCAATACTGTTCACACGTTAAACACAATAACACTACTTTGTTTTAATTAAAACCCAGGTATATTGTTCATTAAAGTACATAAAATAAGTTTATATAGTTTGTTTATTGATTTATTTAAATAAAAATTAAATGTTCTTGATTTTTATTATAGATACAAAGCTTTATACTCATCTGTTAATGGCGGTGAATTTAGATGTTTCTATAACCATGTGGTGTGCTTGACCACGTTTATGGATAATAAATTGTTGTAATTTTACTTTTGATAATAATTTAGAGCTGGTGCGCACTAAATCCGGCTCGAAGGACCATGTATTTGATGATCGATGAGACCTGTATCTTTAAATTTTATAAATAATGGCACAAAATATAAACAAACAAAACTCTTCAAAATTTATTATAAATAAATTGTATTTATTAATGTTCAATAAAAATGTTCAAACCATGGATTTAAAATTTGTCCTTAAGTATTTTATTAATTTTAACAAAAAATATTGCATAAATTATTACTACAATATATGGTTAACTTTTTTTAACACTTTCGATAAATTAATTAAAGATTAATTAAACTTCATAACTTGGTAAACTTGGTAAGATAAAATTTAATTTGGTAATAACATCAATCACGGTAAGATTGCAAGTGACCGATCTTTTTTTCCAAAATTAGTCATTGCAATTTTCGCGGTTAAAAAAAACACAAGGTTTCCAATTTAGTATAAGGTAAGGCTTACAACAAAAAACCTCGAAATGAATCCCACTGAACTTAATGAATTTCAATAAATTTTAATCTTGCAACACCATATTAAATGGTATAAAATATAAATTGATCAGCTGTGGATATCATTTTGACGTTTGTTTGTTTATACAATATTATATACAATATTGTATAATATAAAATATTATATTAATTAATTCTATTCTTTTTTTTATATTTTAGGTTGTATTGTTTGTTGAACATCCTGGTTAGCTGAACTTGGAACACTATCCTATCTCTCAAGTTGGACCATCATACACACATTGTACAAAATTTCATTAAGATTGGTTACATTGTTGCGGAGTACATCGCGGACAAACATCGTGACACGTGATTTTTATATATATATAAGAATAAGAATAAGAAATAAGAATAAGAATAAGATAAGATAAGATAAGATAAGATAAGATAAGATAAGATAAGATAAGATAAGATAAGATAAGATAAGATAAGATAAGATAAGATAAGATAAGATAAGATAAGATAAGATAAGATAAGATAAGATAAGATATAATGTAACTAACATTTAATAAAATAACACCTAATAAATAAAAAAAACTCTAAAATGGATTTATTAGAATTAAAATATTATATTTCATTGGGTGGATGGAAAAAGATGCATCATAGAAAAAAAAGAAGACGCTTTTCTCTAAAATGAAGTAATTTAAATTGAAAACAAATATGAATGAGTAAAACAAAATTATTTTATTTACACACTGAAAAAAAAATTGAATTTCGTGACAACCTCATCTCGAAGTTGGCAGTTGATTATTCATGCAAAGAAAAATTATTTGCAAACAATTTCATTGTGATTGGGACAACTACACGATAACATTTTCCTAACAACAGAATGAGGTTTATTTAAAATATAAAGTGTTATATCCAATAGAACAGTAGTTGAATAAAGATAATAACTATTTCCCTGAAAAAAATTTTCTTTGGCCTTATATCATGAATTTTTCATTTTAAAATTTAAGTATTTGATATTAATTGAACTATATTTTATTTTCACATAAATATTTCGTGTGACTGTCTCAACTTCATCGATTTATAATTGTAGAGTTGTTGAAGCAATTTCGTAGTTTGATTCGCGATATTTGACCGCACGGTGAGGTTGAGACAATTGCATTTCGATTGGAAATAGGCCATGTTTTTTTCAGTGCAAATTAATAATTGAAACTAATATAAATATTTCAATACGCAATTGCAGAATATGCTATTATACGAAATTTTTCAAATTTAAAAGTAGACAACCGCCATTTAAATATCACTAATACAAACATATTTCACATCAACTTTTGTTTTTTGTTCTTTTCAGACCCGAATTTATACATTGATTTAGAAAAGTGAAATGAACATCACATAAGTATATTAAGATAATATTACTAAAGTTTTCGCCACTAGGATCGAGCTATGGCTCTGCTAGTCAATTAGAATAGAGACAACATAACACTTGCGATTGAAAGAGTGGTTTTTCTTTTCTGGCAACAAGAAATTATAAAAATTTAATTTTTGTTGCTTTTTTCCAGGGTTGTTAATATACACGTATAAAACGTTTTATACGTTACACGTATTATACGTAACGTATAAAACGTATAAAACGTATATAATGTATAAAACGTATAATATGATTTTGTTTTTGAAATTCATTCATAAAAAATTAAAAATGCTTCTTACTTCAGATATTAATTATACTTTTAGTAAAAATATATATATTTTAGTAAAAATATAATTACGTAGTTATAAATTATTTATATATTTTATAATTTATAACAAAAACTATTTAAATTCTAGATGTTATTTGAATGTAAATTTTTATACTTTATACGAAAGACTATGTTACTGTACATTAAACTGGTTAATAATCTTTAATTCACTAGATTTGAATATTGAAAATTTTGAATTATATATTAGAGATTTTTTTGAGCACATCAACTCAAGCAATTAAATTATTTTTGAATTTTTCAACACGTAGGTATACTATATGATTTTCTTTCATTTTGATTCCAACATTTACTTAATGGGAAACATTTTGGATTAGAAACATTTGGCTCATGAACTTAATTATTTGGAATCATGAAATGTTATTGAATATATAAAATATGGTTCAATTCAACTTCAGCTCCTCCCATCTAATAGGAACAGCTGGGAAATATTACGTTGTTGCAGAATAAATGTCGTTTTTTTCATAGCAGTTAGGAAAATTATTAGAGAGATGTTTTTAAAAAAAATTTGTTGTGTGAATCCGGGTTGCACCACTTCTTAAAATAACAGGCTCTTGCAGATCAAATCTTCTTTTTATACAAAAGTTGTAATAGTTAAAATATAAAATATTTCTTTGGTTTTCATTTATTTTTATTTTTAATACAAGGGGAACGCAAGAGAATACAAGACAGTATACAGTTAAAATATGTATTTACGTTAAACGAAAAAGTTTAGTGAGAAGTTTATTGAGTAAATTTAATTTTGGTCATTGATGAATAATAGGTATGGTTGGAAATGTCAACTTATTGCAGACTAAATTTGTTTTGAAAATAAATAATTATATTTTGAAAAGAAGCATTTACGTTAAATGTGGAAGTTTTCTGAACTCATAGGAATAGTTGGGTAAGAAATTATCATGACGACGCTATATTTTCTAAAGCAGCTGTTCCTATTAGTCCCGAAATATGGTCTTTATAAATATTAAATATCACGAGTACGATGAATAATACGCCCGCGATAATGTTATATAAATGTATTTTTATTTATTAAGGATTTTACTTTTATACGGTATAAAACGTAAATAACTGTGTGTTTTATACTGTACGTTTTATACGTTTTATACGTACGTATAATACGTGTTTTATACGTTACCGTATTATACGTTACAACCCTGCTTTTTTCTGTATAAAAATTGCATTAGTGTTAGTTATTTATTCCTTTTTCATTTTTCTTTTAAAATTCTTTCAGATTCAAAAACAAAATTCTTTTTTTATTTTTGCTTAAATAAATAAATCGTATTTACATCGAGTTCATTGACATACATTTTTTTATTCAAAATGTTTTATAAAAAATTTGGGATTTGCCAATTGAAAACTAAAATTTTGATATGCTGGAAACTATTTCAAATATTTTTTAATTCAAGAGCTTTAGCTTATGCTTTAGCTTTAGCTTATATGCTGGGCAGTTTTTTTTTTACAAAATTTTAAGAATGACTTTTTTCTATGATAGCATTTGAAAGTCTATTTTCATCACGCTTAATTCCCTGTGAAAATGGGTTCTTTTTCCACTACAGTGTAAAAGGAATAACAAATTGTAGTTGCTATGGTTTTTCATATAATTTTACAAAGTCTTTTAAACAACGCAACCATGAAAAATTAGCATAAGAATTTTTAATGTGATGTCGATATCTAATTCTTTAATTTATAGTAAATATCGATTATATATTACATAATACTATCATAGAAAAAATTCCATTTCCTACACGAGATAAAGACGTTTTTCGTTCGTACACATATGCTAGCGCGTCTCGTAAACAAATGTTTATTCACGAAAAAACAATGTTTTCATCTCTTGTGGGAAAATATACTATATTTTATACTATGAACTATGTAATATTATATGTATATATTCTTCTAATGATCTCCTTAAATTCATAAAACCCAAAGCAATAACTGTGTTTTAGAAACTAAGTTGTTTGCGTGGAATTTGTTTTATCCACGACTACTAAAGAATATATGCTTTCCATGCGTATGTCTTCCATTGTAATTGTATTCATTCCACAACTACCAGTGAATTTGATTAAAATTCTTTAGCAGTTCTATAGTTTATTAAATATTCCCCTAAAAAATTAAAAAACAAACTTGTTTTGTTTTTCGCTATCTTTGATGTATTTATTTCAATATGGTGATACAAATTTTTGCATGAAAACTGGAAATTAAACGAAATATTTTACAGTCATGGATAAAATAGCATCTTGTATTCGCTTAGGATGATAGCAATTCTTCACTCGGATGATTCCCTCCACTCGCTACGCTCGTTTCGGGAAACTTCATCGTCGTGAAGAATTGCGTTCATTCTAAGCTCATACAAGAATCTACTATTATTAATTACTAAATTCGTCAAGACGGCCATGAGGAAAGCCTAATCAGGCCTCGCTAAATCCTATGGTTGTAATGGTGCAACTAGATCTAGGTTAGCTCGAAAAAATATGACCATTTTTCATAAATGTATATATTTTTTCAAGTTGACCCAGAAAAACAGCATCATTGGATTTAGCGTCTTCGAATTAGCTTTTACCATCAGGTCCTGATACTAATAGAGTAAAATAGTAACTGCTTGAACAATATGATAATTTTTTTGATATACTATTATATTTATTGATAAATTTATTTAGGGAATACTATTAATTGACGTTTTTTAATTTTTATTATAACATCAATTAATTTTATATGGGTATTTTCATTAAAAAACGGTGTTTTGTTCTGTTGCGTCGTAACAACACAATATATTTCAAGGTCCAGCAGCCAAATTCTGTAACTGTGAAGCGGTGAAGTGATAAAAATTTCTTCGTTTCTTTTCATTAAAAAACTTATCACTTCACCGCTTCACAATTACAGAATTTGGCTGCAGGTCTAAAAACAACATGCTGTTTACCAACTTTAAAGTATGAGCGAAGGTAAAGTCAAGTAGTTTCCCGAACTTGACAGCAATATTTCATACAGATACAAAAGTAGGACTTGCATTAGTAATGAAAAGCTTAGTATTTGAATTAAGTAGGGAAATTATTTTTGCATCTATTGAATAGTTCAGGTCCTCTATATAGATCTCTTTTTACCCTTTATAATCGATCTACTGTAAATCGTTTCAAATTTTAAGGTCAATAAAATGATTTGATAAATTATATTTAACAACGATGATATGTTTGCTATCAAAATGTATGAAAAGATGTTCAATGTTGTGCAGAGGAGAACGATCTCTATGTATATTTGCACATAACAGACAAATCCTTTTTCTATTGATTGGACGGCATGAGTATAGCTAAATTCTATTCTATGCCACATGACTTCAATCCTCAAAATTATCTGAACAAGCTCAAACAAACAGGAAGGTCGAGTTTTATCGCCAAATGCAATCATTTCGGAAGCTATATGTTCCATATCAAGTTTTTTATTATTTTTAAGTTTATACAAATTCGGGTCAAATTCCTCTTACGAATAAACTTTGTTTGTCGTCTTACTTTCCGCTGTTCATTTGTATTGTTACGTTTTTCCAACCTTACTTCGAATTGGCCTTACTCACAATTCGATAAACGCAATTCCCAATCTCTTCCTGAGTTCGATCACTGATTAGTAAGCACAAACACCAGGTTTTATTAAGTATTCAACACCTTAATTGTTTCACAACAACAGGAAAACAATACAGCAAACAATATTCTTGACTAGAATATTCTTCCAACAGCTTCAGAAACTCCAACGAATTTCCAGTAATAGAACGTTTAAAATAATACACAAAATATTTCTACTCAATAAAACTTAAAACTTTATTCACAAATTTAAAGATCACTTTTATAATTTTAACTTCACTATCGCAGGTTTAAAATAAACTAATTAAAAACTACAATAGGTAATTTTCTTATATACCTTCTGCAATACTTCTAGATAATTCGACATCACTTTCCAGAAACCTTGAGAAAATATTAGAATATTCGATTATTTTACGTTATGTTGATTTGATTCATAAAATCGTTTATGTTGACCCTATTTCTAAGAAGAGACAACAACAACAATATTCATTTCATTCAATTTCTGTTGTGTTTTGTTGATTTTATTTTCCTGGAAGTGACCGTAATCGTTTAGATCTTTCTGTAATCGTCTAGATTTTTCTGCAATCGTAACAATACCCTCCACTTAAGCCTGTTCGTCCCGAACAGGATCTAGCTCTCCTTTGTATAAGGCCAATCTTTCCAAATGTACTACTTTCGCTTTGCCTCGATGGCCTTTCTTAATTCTATAAACCACGTCATTCAACTTCGTTATAATGTTGTAAGGTCCTTCCCATGCAGCTTGCAGTTTTGGTGATAACCCTCGTTTTCGTTGTGGGTTGTGTAGCCATACTAATTGTCCTTCTTCAAAACCTTTATTATTAGATCGTATATCATATCGGGCTTTCATTTTATCACTGGTCAGTTGTATCTTCTGCCGAACAAGATTGTGAATATCCTCAAGGTTCTTCCTGATTCGGTTGACGTATTCTTGCGCAGACAATGATGTTGATGGTACCGCTCCAAATTTGAGGTCACCAGGAAGTCTTAAATCACTTCCAAAAATAGTTTGAGCTGGTGTCATGGTCGTGGTGTCATGAACTGCTGATCTGTATGCCATCAAAAATAAAGGAATGTGTTGATCCCAGTTACGTTGATTCTTACTGACCACTTTTGCTAGAAACTCCTCCAAAGTAGCATTGAATCTCTCAACCATCCCATCTGACTGTGGGTGTGAAGCTGTCGTCCTCGTTTTGTTAATCCCCAGCATTTGACAAATTTCCTGGAATACAGCTGACTCGAAGTTCCGTCCCTGATCGGTGTGGATCTCCATAGGAACTCCATAGCGGCTAATCCAATTATTTATCACAGCTTCAGCGATTGTGGTTGCTTCCTGGTTGGGAATCGCACACACTTCCGGCCACTTACTGAAGTAGTCCATGATCACAAGCACATATTTATTCTGATTATCAGTTGTTGGAAATGGTCCCGCTACATCCATTGCTATCCTTTCAAATGGAGCACCTACACTGTATTGCTTCATTTTTCCATGACTTCTTCGTGCGGGTCCTTTCACCGCCGCACATTTATCGCATTTTTGACACCACTCCACAATTGATTGCCGAGTCCCCGACCAGTAAAACCGTTGTCGTATTTTTGCAAGAGTCTTATTGATCCCAAGGTGACCTCCACTCGTTCCTTCGTGATACTCCTTCAGTACTGCTTCTATTTTCCCTTTTGGTACCACTGTAAGGGATTGCTTTATCTTGCCATCTGAGCTTTCCCATACCCTCTTTAAACATCCATTCTCTAGCTGGAGACTGTCCCATTGCGCCCAGTACGCCTTCAAAGTTGGAGTTTTATCAGCAATATCTCCCCATACTGGTTTGCAACCCTTTTCCTTGAACTCGATGATCGGTGCAAGATCCGGATCTTCTAATTGATCTCTCCTTATGGCTTCAGCAGTCCATTCATCGTCAGGTAGCACTTGTAGTAATCGGACATCGATGATGTTCTCCTTATTTTCTTGACGACTGCAATGCTTGCGTTCAACTTGACAGGGTCGTCTCGATAATGCATCAGCGTTCCCATGTGCAGTACCCTTTCGATGTTCAATGTCCAAATCGTACGCCTGCAACCGTTCGATCCAACGTGCTACTTGTCCCTCTGGATTTTTGAACTGGAGTAGCCATCTTAACGCACCATGGTCAGTTCTGAGATGAAATTTCTGACCATACAAGTATTTATGAAAATGTTTGACGCATTCCATAATGGCCAATAATTCCTTCCGGGTAACACAATAATTTCGCTCCGGCTTTGATAACATTTTGGAGAAATAAGCTATCACTTTTTCCTGACCATCTATTTTCTGCGACAATACTCCTCCTATACCTTCATTACTGGCATCAGTATCCAAAATAAACTGAATATTTGGTATAGGATAGGACAGAATTGGAGCCGTACATAATCTCTTTCGGAGCTCCACAAATGCTTGTTCTTGAGGTTCATTCCATTCAAATGCCTTATCTTTTCTGGTTAACTCATGCAGACTTTTGGCAACGTTGGCGAATCCTGGCACAAACCGTCTGTAATATGTGCACAATCCAAGGAAGCTTCGTAGTTCATGTAGGTTCTTTGGTCTTGGCCAGTTCATAACTGCTGCAATCTTGTCAGAATCTGTATGAATTCCCATTGCCGTAACCTTGTGTCCCAAATATTTTACTTCTTCCTTGAAAAGTGAACACTTTTTGGGACTTAATTTTAAACCAGCTGCTTGCAACCTTTCCAGTACCTCCGCCAAGTTCTTCAAGTGGTCATCAAAGTCTTTGCCCATGACGATGATGTCATCCAAATATACAAGGCATGTTTTCCAGTGCAAGCCTTTGAGTACCCGTTCCATTAATCTCTCGAAAGTTGCGGGCGCGTTGCATAACCCAAATGGCATGACATTAAATTGCCATTGCCCATTCCCTACACTGAACGCTGTTTTTTCTCGATCTTCCTCCGCAACTTCCACTTGCCAGTAACCACTCTGCAGATCCAGTGTTGAAAACAATCTTGATCCTGATAATGTATCCAGTGTATCATCAATTCTTGGCAATGGGTAGCTATCCTTCTTCGTAACTATGTTTAGTTTCCTGTAGTCAACACAAAATCTCAAGCTCCTATCTTTCTTGCCAACTAACACCACAGGTGAGCTCCAGGGACTGCCTGAAAGCTCAATTACACCAGCTTCTTTCATATCTCTTACCATTTTATCAGCTTCCTCTCTTTTAGCTAATGGTAATCTCCTTGGTGCCTGGCATATCGGCTTTTCTGCTCCGGTGTCAATACGATGTTTTACCATATTGGTTCTGCCATTCCCTTCAGGTGTACTGCAGAATACAGACTTGTGCCGCTCCAACAATTGACGTGCTGCTTTCTTCTGTTCTTCTGAAAGCCCTTCTGTCCATTTCTGCACAAGTTGCTCCATTTCTGCTTTTTGTTGTTTTGTGTTGACCGAGCAATTGATGTTTTTCTGCTCGCACTTTATTATTTTAGCTACCTCTTCACATTGTCCTATGATTGATCCTTTCTTCATTGTTTTCTGGGTATCTGACAGATTTAAAACTCTTACTGGTATTTTGTAATCAGCATCCGATCTAACTAAGGTTTTCCCTATAACGACTTCTTTACAATTATGATGTTCTTTGTTGGCTTCTACAACCCACAACCTGGGTGACCCAGAACCTCCTTCCAATTTTCCCCAAATGATTGTTTCTGATTGGGGTGGCAGCCTTTCCTTGTGATCTAATATTATTCGGCGAACACAATTTGAATCTTCACCATTAAATTGGAGTGGCAACTCAACATTTCCGTACGTGAGTACTCCTTTGCCAGCATCAATAACGAATCCATTTGGCCTCATGAAGTCCATGCCCAGGATGACTTCATCCACAATGTCAGCTACAACCACTTCATGTTGAAAGTGAGTATTCCCGATTTGACCACTTTCTTTCCTTTAATACTTGCACTTTCGCCAGTAGCTGTCTGCATCCGGTATTTCCCTGCTGGTTTAAGTTTCCCTTTCACAATATCAGTGCGGACAATTGTATTTGTTGCTCCCGTATCTAACGTGATGACACAACTTTTTCCATCAATATTAGCCCTAACAGTAAGGCTGTCACCTGCCCTTGTCAATCTCGAAACATGGATGAAGGTTATGGGGCAATCGGTTGTGGGAGCCAGCTTACGCCCCTTTAGGCTGACTCGTTGTAGTTTAACTGATGCGGTGCTGCTCCATCGACTTCTCTAGCTTGCTGCACCCGTTCTTCTGCTGGACGTCTCTGCATGGGCGATGCTGATCTTGCTCGTTTCCTTCTAACATCTCGGCATTCTCTCGAAATATGGCCCAACTTGCCACATAACCAGCATCGGATTCTATCACTTCTGACGCTCTCTCGTAGTTTTGGTTTATAACCGTTGTCATCAGCCAACTCTACCCGGCGTATTTTAATCGATGGTTTTATAATTGCTTGTGCAGTTTCATTTGTCAAGGCATAAGCAATAGTTTCAGCGAATGTTGGTTTTGGCGACAACATTACAGCTTTCCTTGTCTCAGGATCACGAATACCATCAGTAAACGCCTCTATCTTCATCTTTTCCATAAAATACGGCGGAGTATTTGAGTGAGCCAAATGTACTAGCCGTTCCACTGCCGAAGAATAGTCCTGAAGGCTTTCCCCATTCCGTTGCAAGCGACCTTTTAACTCAATTCTGTATAATTCCTTTTTATGGTCGCTGCCATATTTTCGTTCCAATGCATTCATTACTTCAGCATAGCTTTTTCGGTCGTTTTCCGGCACCGCCTGTAATGCTTCAGCTGCTTCCCCCTTTAGAGCAACTATCAATGCAGCAAGACGATTTTCGGCGTTCCAAACATTCTGATCTGCCGCCGTTTCAAACTGGAATTTAAAGATTCCGAACGATGTTGTTCCATCGTATGATGGTGGTTTTAATTTGATGTTTGCAACTTGATGTACCACCTGGGAAGTAACTTTAGTCGTCTCAACATCCTGCAACCGTTTTTCGAAATCATCAACTTTGGAAAGTACCTTTTTGTTTTCGTCAAGCACTTTTTGTTCTAATTCTTGGATATCGTTTTGAATCTTCTCGACTTTTCCATCGAATGCCGTTGACATTTGTAGAAGTTTCTCATCCATAATTTGTTTGACTTCATCGCGACTGATAGCAATGTTTGTGTTTATTGCTTCTAACTGTTGATTGATGTTACTGATTTCTTCTTTATTTGCAGCCAATTGTTGGTTGATGTTGCAGCTTTGTTGATCAAATTTTTGATTCATATTCAAATTCATCTGTTGCATCATAGCCATTAACTGCGTAAAATCACAATTTGCAGGTGGCAATGAGGTTGTTGTTTCCGCAACAGAACTTTTCTCTTCAGCAACTGCTACTGAATCAGCATTTGTACTAATCACTCCAAACTGGTAACTTTCCACAACTACTCCACTAGCTTCCATAGCTTCTCGAAGCCGTATCGTCAATTCAGTTTTGTTGCCGATTGTTGCCAATCCACGTTGTTCTAGTTCTTTCTTTAACTCAAGAACCTTCAAATCACTTAATAAAACCATTATTAACAGCTAACTAATCCGCCGATGTCACCAATGTTACGTTTTTCCAACCTTACTTCGAATTGGCCTTACTCACAATTCGATAAACGCAATTCCCAATCTCTTCCTGAGTTCGATCACTGATTAGTAAGCACAAACACCAGGTTTTATTAAGTATTCAACACCTTAATTGTTTCACAACAACAGGAAAACAATACAGCAAACAATATTCTTGACTAGAATATTCTTCCAACAGCTTCAGAAACTCCAACGAATTTCCAGTAATAGAACGTTTAAAATAATACACAAAATATTTCTACTCAATAAAACTTAAAACTTTATTCACAAATTTAAAGATCACTTTTATAATTTTAACTTCACTATCGCAGGTTTAAAATAAACTAATTAAAAACTACAATAGGTAATTTTCTTATATACCTTCTGCAATACTTCTAGATAATTCGACATCACTTTCCAGAAACCTTGAGAAAATATTAGAATATTCGATTATTTTACGTTATGTTGATTTGATTCATAAAATCGTTTATGTTGACCCTATTTCTAAGAAGAGACAACAACAACAATATTCATTTCATTCAATTTCTGTTGTGTTTTGTTGATTTTATTTTCCTGGAAGTGACCGTAATCGTTTAGATCTTTCTGTAATCGTCTAGATTTTTCTGCAATCGTAACAGTATTAAAAAAATTCCATGAGATGATCTTCACAAACCTAAAAACCAATCAAAAGTGTACAAATGGGGAGATCGATGTTTGTTTATTTGTAAATATTTGCTAGTTTTTTATCTACGGGGTGTGACCACTCCACCCTACGTACTCCAGTCCCTGCGATTGACATACGAGCAAACTTGAGATATAACTTGCAAATGGTAATTTTGAAGAATGAATAACTAAAAATAAATACTATTACATAAAAATATGACATAGGCCAATATTTAAAGATAAAAAAAAATAAGAGGTACGAAAATTTTTTTTAAAAATTTGCAGCAATAAAACTTAAATTGGATTGTAAATAATCTAGCTAATTAAATCGCATGATGTACTTCCTTCCTTACTGATTAGATCCTTGATGTAATTTCTTCCTTACTGATTATATTCCACATATAGAGTTAGATGGAGACTCATTTCATCGCTCAACCAGTAGCGCGGCATCAACAAGTAGTACCATTGACCTAATAGATTTCATCCGCCAGACCTAGTCAAGTAATATATGATATCTCACATTAACTTGTATTTCAACAGCAGGAAGTACACAGATTTGTCACACAAATAGATCCCTGTTTTAGTTTTTTTAACAAACCAACAAAATCGTTATATGATTGAATAGGCCGGTCAATATAATTAATTTTAGTTTTTCCAAAATTTTGGTTTTTACATACTTTTTCATTTCTTATTTTTCTCCATATCGTCATGAAATATTCGCATTTTTCATATTTTATTATATATGTATTAGGATCCGTTGGTTATCCGTTTTTTTCAAAAACAATATTTTGAATCCATCAAGTACTTAGAACGCATGATATTATTGGACCTAGGCCTTAAAAGGTATCAATGTGTTACTGTGACACATGTTGCAATTTCTAATACACAACACTTTCTATTAAAAAAATATAAGCATAAACTAGAAATATAGGGCCCGTTTAATATCTAAAATTTAAGATAAAGACACTAGTCTACTACCACTGCAGTAATTAAACCGAAGGAGAAATTTGAGTTTGGTTTGTTATAAATGGTCGCGTAAAACAACATCAACTTTTGCCCAATTAATGTGAAGAAAAGGTACACTTAGAATGCACACCGAAATGGAATGAAGTATCCGTAAGGTTCACAACTGAGTATCAAGGCTCTATAAAAGCCTAACAGAAGGAAAAAGATAATCAAAAATATGAAGGAGTTTATCGAAAACATTAATCAACATATGGTTAGTTTAAAGCTTAAGATACGCTTTGCAAATGATCGACATATGATAAAAGATTTCTATCAAAGATCCACAGCTATCAGAAATAAAAACAAAGAACTTATCACAAATGAACCCAGACAATAAACAACTATAGAATAACAATCAAATTATCAGTGCCCGATCTTTTGATATTGCATTTTGATATAGCATCAATAATAGGTCGCGCTATTTGATTTGAGGCTTAAGTTTGCGATAAGGTAAAGTGAAATCGAGACACAAAACGACACCTTTTACAAATCTAGTCAAATTCTCAAGAATAAACTTAAACCACTTTTAAGAAATCTAAACGACTTCATTTATTCATCAAACGCTTGTAAAACTAAATTTTTAACAACATCCGGGAAAATATCTTCCAGAACCATAGATACTAGTGACTACGCAGTAGAACAAGTGCAAAAACGTTATTTTTTTTATAACAACGTCAAACGGCATCCACACCCATGCGACGACATGCACACACATGCAAACGACATGCACACCCTCTGCCTCTACCGCAACCAGAGCTTTCTATCTATCAACCAAATCCTACAAACTTATCAACATTCGAGAGGAATGTCATACCAGTATATTATGGTGCATGTAAAGTTGCAAAAAGTCAGTATAGAATCTGAATGAAACGTGAAATTAATCACAAAACATTGGAGGCTGCGATGTAATCAGATTCATTAAATTTAATCGCATTAGAAATTTAACCACATTAGAAAGAACAACCAAAAAGTGACCCTTAACATGGGCAACTCTGGCTTGACGACGTAACTATCAAGACGTTCACTACAGGAAAACTAAAGTCAAATAGCGTTGAAACGAGATAAATGGAAGATGATTGTACAGGCAATTATGTAACTTATTCCACAATTATAATAGTTCAAATAATAATAAACAAATAATCATTATCAAAACAAAACACAAAACTGATCGCTTTAAAATATCAAAATTAATTACCTATAGATTACCTTCTCATTATTTACCTCGCTACCCTCTCCTCATTATTTACCTAATTTAATATGGAATTTCATTTTCGTAAATTATTAAATTTCAATATTTTGCTTAAAAGTCGTTTGTTTTCATTTTCGTTGTTGGAAATTTGTTCCTTAGGGTGAGAGAGATAGGGTTCTTAATTTTCTTGTGAAAAAAAAGAGAAAATATTGTAGATGAAGTTTATGATTTTTATATGGTATTTTATCAAAGTGTTGGTAAATTTTGAGCATAAAAAAAATAAAATGTTTTATTTCGTTTTCGCATCATAGTTTTACAATTATTCAGCCTGTTCCACCATAAAGTTTAAACCATAAGTTTTTAAACTAGTGATACTCCTTTTTTGTTATATGTTAGAAGCAACGGCAAATAATTTTTGTTGTTGTAATTCATAGTAATATTATCTTATAATACTTAATCAATGGTTTAATTGATCTTGTAGAGGTTAATATATTTAAATTTAAATAATTAATCGCTACAAACTTAAACAATCACACGATCAGTAATACTCAGGACATGAACCATCTGCGAACCTTGCTAAACCATAATCATATATGCACGCCACATAGACGAAGCGTCTTGGGATGCTAGAGGAGCACTGCTACCCTTTGAACTAGGCTCCCCTTTTTTAAATTAATGATTGTTTTTTAATAAAAATTTTATCAACCATCATACAATAAATTTTAATAAATTTTCAATATTTTAGTGGTTATTTAAAATAAATCTTCATATTTTCTGTAAAATTATACAAATATTTCCATATAAATATTTTTTTTTTTAATAAAAGGTGTTGAGTAATAGGGTTTAGGATATGTGTCACAACAACACATAAATACCTTTTACGACCTAGGTCCCACAACAACTGGCGTTCTAAAGTATTGATGAACGCTATTTTTAAACCTCTGTGGGTTAAAGCCACCTGAGACTAAGGATTCCGCCAAACTATTCCATTTGTATGCAGTTCGGACAAAGAAGTTTTTCTGCGATCTGCCAGTATGACAGCGCGGGGTCTCGACCGTTTCACTGGTTGCGGTAGCCGATTGCTGAGTGGAACGGGGGTAAGAATAAGCTTGAGGCATGATGCCGCTGATTTCATCTGAGCACTGCTGATGACGATATTTGTAAAAAACAACGAGGTCAGCAACAGTGCGACGATGTTGTAGGGAATCAAGTTTTGATGTCAAAGCTCGATCACCCTCAATTCGTATAGCCCGCTTTTGAACAGAGTCCAAGAGGGCCAAGATGGAAACAGAAGCAGCACCCCAAACATGACAACAGTACTCCATACAGAGACGAATATAGGACTTATAAACATGGAGCAATTGGTATGGAGTGAAAAATTTTCTGCATCTATTTAGGAGGCCGAGTTTTTTAGACGCGCTTTTTGCCATCGCCATTACATGATCGTTCCAGAGTAGGTCATTTGAAACTGTGACACCCAATAAATGAATGTTTTTACATTCACCTATTGGTTCATCACACATACTGAATAAAATATCTCTGGGGAGCTCGGTCTTTAATCTGGAAACAATCAACAGCTGCGTTTTGGTAGAGTTGAAATTGACCCGATTTTGGTCACCCCAATCGCCGACTATGTTTAGGTCTTTATTCACGTTTATGGCAGCGTCTCTCCGGGCGGGATTAATTCACTTGTGCAGAGTAATATCATCTGCAAAACTATTTAATGTGTTGCTGGTGATTTTCAACAATTCGTTGATATAAATCAAAAATAGGGTTGGGGACAATACTGAGCCTTGAGGTACACCAGCGTTAAATAGTTTAGGCTCAGAAGAAAATCCGTCTAAGGAGACCGAAATGTATCGGTTGGATAGAAAATTTTAAATCAGCTTCACAACATTGGGATGAAAACCATATGCAACGAGCTTGTTGATTAAGGTGGCATGCCAGACTCGATCGAATGCCTTGGAGATGTCTAAAGCGATAACGTATGTTTCACCACCTTTATTAAGTATGCTGTTCCAACAAGGCGCTACATAGTTTAATAAATCGGTAGTTGATCTTTTGTTACAAAAACTGTATTGGCTGTCGGATATTAAATGATTTTCTTCCAGAAATTTTGAAATTATACAAATAAAATCGTTTGTGAATAAAGGCAATTTATAATTAAGAATAAAACTATATTGTTGATTACTTTAAAATCAAATCAGAGGGATCTTCAGCAGATCTTATCAATCTCTAAAATCCCCAATATTATTTTATGTTTTTGATGTTCTGATTAATTTTTTTTGTTGCAAAATTATTAAAGTTCATAAAATTTTCAAAAAAAATGAAACAGACAACGTTAAAATATGAGGAGCCGTTCTCAAGTAATATCCCATCAAACATACCCATATCTGGATTGCTATTAAAACTTTCAGATCACCTTGTTCTTAAACGAAGTCATAAAAAAAATCTCCTATAAATTAAATTTTTTTATATTTTCATTATGCATTTTTCCCCAAAAGAAAAAATAATCAAAAATAATAAGGTACAAAAATTCACATTGCTGAAAATTCATGCAGTTCATGTATGGGGATTTAATCATTGAGGAAGACAGGGCTAGCTAGATTATAGGCAACGCTATTTTATTTTTGTTGTTGTTGTAGCGACGTGTTTTGTGCTAATCCTCCAGCTCCATGTCCAGGTTCAGGAACTCTGCTATTGCCCTTGGGCGGTACCACAAATCTTCCTTCGTCATGTTTGTTATATTTACAGGACAATTAAATAGGTGGTCTACATCGTGTGGCGTGCCCTCACATGCGGGACACTTGTCAATTGTTTCAGGTTCAACTCTGCTCATGTAGTTGTTTAGAATGCGTGACCAACCGGCTCTTAGTTGAGCTAGGATGGATCTGGTGCTACGGGATAGTTGGACCTCTTCGGCAGTGACCTTTGGCGGCTTTCTATTTAAAACACGATTTGGAATATAGTTCCTTAATGCATTTTCAACCGCTTTGGTGTGAAGTGTTTTTAAGCCAGTTCTATATGTAGATTCGTCGATGTTACCAGTAACCTGGCTATCTCTGACATTTTGCAGAAAGCATCTTGCTGTCTTCCTTATGTCTCTAGGTGGTTCGATCGTAGTTAAGTTGTCATTGCAATGATGTTGCTCTTTGTGACAGGCCAGTAGATATTGTTTGGTGAGCATTTCATTATGTTCACGGACCGGCAGTATGTTACTTCCTCGTGCAAGTGATCTCAGTGGGCCATCAGGTGACATTCGGTTTCGGTTCGCAAGGCAGCATTTTGTGTTTTTTGTAACTTATTTCAGTGCGTGTTGGCAACTGGGGGGTCCATATGAGTGCAGCATAATTTAAAGTAGGTCTTCCTATTGCTTTGTATGTTGTTATGATCGTGTTTTTATCTTTGCCCCATGAACTACCCGCTAGTGCTTTTAATGCGTTATTCCTGTTTTTCAATCTTGAGTTTATTTGTTACGCATGAGCATTGAATTTAAGCAGTGGGTCGAATGTTACACCCAGTAGGAATAAGTATGTTGTCTATGCAGATGCTTAGGGTTGAATTTATCTCATTCGTCCATGTGGTGAAAAGTGTAGGAGTGGACTTTTCAGTCGAAAGTTTTAGTTTTCTGCTTTTAAACCAATCATTCAGAATATTAAGGTAGGTATTCAGGATATTTGTGAGTTGTTGCAGGTTATTTCTTGTTGCAAGCACTGGCAGTCGTCTGCATATGACGTGATAGTTATTCCTTCTGGTGAAGTAGGCAAACTGCTTAGGTAGAGATTGAATAATGACGGTGAGAGAACTCCGCCTTGAGGAACTCCTTGGCTTAGCACTCTCATTTTGGACTTGCAGTTACGAAACCAACATATGTTTGGCGACCTATGAGGTAATTGCACAACCAGCGCTTCATGAAACTTGGCAGATTAGTATTGAAGATACCATCTAATAAAGTAGCGTGCGACACTGTGTCGAATGTTTTTGACAGGTCAAGCGCAACTAAAATTGTTCTAGCGCATGGTTGTTTTTGATTCAGACCGTCACTGATCTGGTTTTGTATTCTGTGTAGCGCCGTGGTTGTACTGTGTGCTCGCCGGAACCCATGTTGGTGTGGCGCCATATTGCAGGACCTTGTCAGCTGAGAGAGCAGAAATGCTTCGATGAGTTTTGCGACCGATGAAAGGATGGATATTGGTGTGTAAGACTTTCCTTTTTCTTCAGGTTTTCCTGGTTTCAAAATGGGCTGATTCTGGCCGTTTTCCAGATATTTGGTATCTGAAGAGTATTTAAAGATGTATTAAGTGTAGTAGTGAGAAAGTTCAAACCTTTGGGTCCGATGTGTTTCAGCATGATGGCTGAGATGCCATCGGGTCCTATAGTTTTTGATGGCTTAATTTTCCTTATTGCATTCTCCACCTCTTCTTCGGAACATATAATATCCTTTAAGTTGTCAGTGTTAAGTTTGCGCATGTGTCTCAACACTGATCTGGTCTGTTTCTCGTGTTTACGCTGCTTTTCTGTAAACTGAATGTTAAATTTGTTTGTGCATTTCCTGTGGTTTTCAATGGGGATATCGTAGATGGAGATCATACAATTATTTTGTGATTGTCGAGGATGAGTAAGACCCTTAATGACCTTCCAAAGACTTTTACTAGTACCCAGGTTTGATTTACTCACTTTTATGGTCCGTGACCAATTTGTTAATTTGCTTGTTCAGGTCCGGAATGCTGCAGTCGGCTGGATCTGCTTACGGATATCATCTCTTTGATTAGAAAGCACACACGCTTCATGTTGAAAGTTTGGTTTTAGTTTTTGAATTCTGCCAGCTGGTATGTAGCGTGCTGTGAATTGTTTTTCCCCAGAGAGGGCGTCAAGTGGTAAGAATTGCTTACTGAATTTAATTTCGGTAAAATTTGTAAAGTTTTCCCAATCAGCTTTGATAAAATTAATATATGTCTTCTTTTCGGAATTGATTTGATTTATGGAACGGCTTAAGGTGGTAATGATCGGCACGTGGTCTGATCCCAATGCAGTTTCTGTTCTCCATTCTGCAATTCGCATTAGTGACATGCTAGCAAGGGAGATATCTGGAGAAAAGTATGAGTTGTTTGTTACCCTTGTTGGTTGTGGTTCGTTGAGGACTCCAAAATTGGAGCCGTCAATTTGATCAGCAATGTTTTCACCTCGTGAATCAGTGTTTAGGTGCGAGTGCCATAGATCATGATGCGCGTTCACATCAAACAATTTCGACGAAAGTGCAAATCCGTCGCTCCATTTTTGGGTTAGGAAGCAGCTGTCACTGGCCTCACTGCTTCAAATACTATTCGTCATGGCTGGTATTGAAAGAAATCCGGGATCAACTAAAACATGGCATTGTTCAATATGTAAAAGCATTTTAAGGGCAAATATAACATCCATCCAGTGCAACACCTGTAGAGAGTGGTGTCACCTCAATAACTGCTCAGGTTTGGCTACACATAAAAAATGGACCAAACACTACATTGCACCATGCTGTCAATTATCTAGTCAACATACCAACACGAGCTCGCAGCAAACCACAATGGGAATGAACACGCATCTGGAAACCCCGAGTGATGTCAAAATTATGCAATTGAATTGCAACGGTCTCACCAATAAGATAGATGATATTATAAATTATATGTGCAATAACAATATTCTAGTCACGGTTCTTCAAGTTCTTCAAGATACGGATCACGGTTCTTCAAGAAATTAAATGTTAGATCTAAGCTGTGATAAGTACTGTGATTACAAAATTATAAGGCTGGGTAGATGGAAGGACAAAGGTGGTGGCCTTGACTTTATCATTCACAAAACCGTTATCTACCGTACAACCACATTACCTGCAGTACCGGGAACTGATAAAACCTGGAACAACCGGGCATTATAATAAAATCCGGAAACACGGAGATAACTCTAGTCAATATCTATATTCCACCGGTAAAAAGCTGTGATACAGGTTATGAACCGTCCATAGGAGATTTATTTTATATAAAAGACAGTCTGATTCTCGGCGATGTGAACACTCATCATGATTTTATTTTTGTGCCTACAAATTTTTAAAAAAAATTGCATTTTCACATGGTATTTTATTTTTCTTTCCTAAGATTTCTTTCCAAATATTGGCCTATATCATATTTTATTTATAATAGGATTTATTGTTTAGTTCTTTAAAACAAAATATATAAAAAATATTGACGACGCTGATGCATAGGCTAACTTCATCACAGTTCAGCAGCCAAATTCTGTAACTGTGAAGCGGTGAAGTGATAAAAATTTCTTCGTTTCTTTTCATTAAAAAACTTATCACTTCACCGCTTCACAATTACAGAATTTGGCTGCTGGAAACATAATGTTATAATGAACTTAAATTCATCATATACCTCAATTAATTACCCGTAGTTCTAATTGTATAAACAGGTGCTCCAGAGGCCCTTAACTTTTTGGATATTATCGTTCTCAAAAGATCTCAAAGAAATCTCAAAAGAATTGTTCAATCACGATGCATACTTTGATACATACTTAAAATGGGCATAACTTCTTAACACTACAGACTGTTAAATAAAACTACAGTAAATTTTAAATGGTTACGTTATTTTTTGTGTTGTATATTTTTAAAATTGTTTTTTTCAGTTTCTATAAATTTTAACTTATTGTTAAAATAAGTCGATGGTTTTTATTAAATTAATTATTTTTCAAATTCAAATTTGTATTTTGATTTTTTTATTTAATACGGTATTGTATTGTATTTATTGTGAAATTTTGTTTCTCATTTTATTTATTCAGTTTATTTACATTCAAACACACAAAACAAAAATATAAACAATAAAAAATATATATATTATTTCTAGATTAAACTTTGTAAATTATATACCTTTACACATTTATATTTGTTATATTTAAGTTATGAATAATTTACTGATTATTTTTTGCTTTATGTCATTCACTTTTGTTTTTATACTAATTATTTTTCTGAAGAGTTTCTATATAGTTTTCCATAATAAAAAAATTTCCATTGCTATTATTTTATGCTTATTTAATTATTATTTTGTTTTTCGAGTTTAAAAAAAAATTGATTATACACAATATCTACAGACATGGCGAGTGTTGAGTTCCAATACGCATCGATTTATTATGATTGTTTGAATTTAAAGAAAAAAATAAAAATGTTTTAAATCTTGTTATCCAACTTTTATTATTTATTTTTGAAAAGTTATTGCTAGATGGAATTTGAAATTATTTTTTCCTTTCAAAAATAGATCATTAATAATCGTGCTCTGCTAAATTAATCAACAAAATATGTACTTTTTATTTAGAGGCGTTTCATCAATCTTATTACAAAAAATTGAAATTTTTTCATTTATTTTTATTTTAAGTGTTTTTCTGATTAAACTTACTATTTCTTGTTGTTCTTATTGTTGAATACATGTTAATAGCAAAATAATATTAAGAAAATTAATTATAAAACACAATTAATTTTGACACGCCAAAACATTTTTATAACAGACCAAAACAATAAAATAAATATTTTCCAGTGAAAAAATAACAAAAATTTAAATTTTAAATAATTTCATTTAATTTTAACCTGAAATTTTAGTCGCCATTTAATTTCAGAAAATAGTCATTATTTCTTTCAATAATTTTAAGTTTTTAAATAAATTAATAATTTTAAAATCTCTATTTACAAAACGTATTTTTTTAATTTTTTTACACAAACCATTTATGAACTATATAAAATTTATGTTTCTATAATTAGGACGATAAGATACGTAATTTTGAATTTAGATTATTTTTCATTTAAATATTATATTTATTTTAATTTTTGTTTGTGTGGTTAAAATGACTGAATTCTATTCCCAAGCTATTTTTAAGAAAATTTGAAATTACAAATGTATAAATTAAAACTTATTGCTAAATTTGTACCCAAATTTTATTCCAAATTCCTTCAAAATATCAAATTTTTTATTCTTTCATTTAAATGCTATGAAAACTGAATTCTATACTGTAACATTTTTATTTTATTTATGGCGTTTTTTATATGTATGTGGGTTATATTTTTTTCAACTAATTTATTTTAAATATAGTAAAAAAATATCAAACTAAATATTTATATTTCGTTTCTATAAAAGATAGTGATTGTATTTTTAAATTTATAAAATAACTGCTTAGTAAAAATTCAAATATGCAAAAAAAATCAATTAATACAAATACTTTTTTATTTAATATTTTACATTTACAATTCGATTAAAAAATAAGTTATTGTATTTGTATAAAAAAAAAGTTAAAATATTTTTATATGATTAACCAATAAAAATTGTACAAAATAAATTTACACTTAATAATTGTTTATATTTAATAATTTTTTTTAGTTTATTATTTACATTTATTTTTTGTTTAATTAAAATTTAGTTTATATTTTAATTTATTCGTTATTAGTTTTTGTTTGGTTAAATTATTTTTTCTACATTTTCAGTTTTTATTTTGAAATTTTCTATTTTAAATATCTATACCAGGGATTTCCAACGTGGGGTGGGGTACAGAACCCGAGACGCTATAGATTTTTTTTGTTTTTGACATTTTTTTAAACAAATCCGATTTTAATTTCACAGAATGATCTAATTTATGATTGAAACAAACAAGTAAAAGAAATTGTTACTTATTAATGTTGTTTGAATTTAAAAAAAAACATTTTAATATTACATAAAAGTAAATACATATTCATATATACGAAGTCAAGAATCATCGCAATGAACATAATTAAAACGATCAACAGTGTCGAGAGTCTGCCTAGTTTGTCGAGACAAATATACCATTATAGACAATAAAGGTCAGCAAGAAAACGAAGATTACAAACAGCGACAACACAATCAAAACGGCCCAGTATTGTTGACTGACTGCTAACTATCAATAACGTCCAGTGTGTTATGCTCTCACGCCAAGACAACTAAAAAATTCAACCGATTGTAAACAACACACAAGATTCTAATCGATGCCTAAGTCACCACGAAAATTGTGACAGCCAAGTGACTCAGCAGTGGAAATAAAATAGCCAATAAAATCTAAAATATCTGTACATTCAAACAAATTCCAACGTTAGAGGGAGTACGCCAAGCAGAAAATTTTTTCGAAATAGTCGAGGTGATACAAAATTTACAGGTTAGTAGTCGTAAGAAAACTGCTAGAAACTTCTGAATTGTTTATACGAAAAACCAAGATATTGTAACTAAAATATTGAACTATTAAAATAAAATCACTCTCTTGTACCTTTACAGTTTACGCCATATAACAAATTATTAATTACCCATGAGAATGACGAACAATACACATAAAATATATAGTCAAAATAACGAATATTCGATAAAAAATTTGATTTTTTCGACAATCATTTTGTGATTTGCTTCAATTTTTTATAGTTTGCAAAAAAAACTATCATAGAAGAATTTTATTTGTCGCAAGCGGTTCTCCCTTTGTAGCTAGAAATAATTTTTAAAAATTACATCTTTCATATATGTTCAATTTGATGTATCTCAAGAACTTGACGGATTTTAAAAACTTTTGTTTAGTTTTAAATGTAAAAGTAAGTATTTTTCAGCAAAGATAATTAAGATTATATTTTTGAAAAATAGGGATACATTATATCCATAGTTTTCAAAAACTATTCCTAGTTCAAACACCACTTGAGGGATTTAAATATTAAACATAATTAAATGTATAATAAAAATATTTGAAGTTATAATTTTTGATAATTTAGTACAAAATATTAAAAAAATATTAAGGGCTGATATCCCTGTTGTTTTTTATATTTTTCCCATTTTTTAAGAGTTTCTACAACGAATTACTCCATAAATATAAGGTACGAAGGGAAAGCTAGCTACAAAGGGAAAACCGCTTGTGTGGCAAATCGATATAACGGTACTCTGATTTTGACCACATGTAAAATAATTCAAAGAAAAAACTGACTTCTTTCTTATAGAGGAGTAACAGTCAAAGAGCAAATTGTCATTCCATTTCTAATTAATAGGAGAAACAACCATTACAATATCTTTCGCCACCAACCTTAAACTCTAGAATAGCCTAAAAACATCAATATTGTTCAATTTATTTTTAATTAGTTTTCTATTTATTGCTTTAAACGTTCAAATTTAAAAATAAAACGGTTAAACACATAGCATGTGAAAAACAAATTCCTCCTTCCATAAAAACAAAAACTAAAACAAAATTTCAAATATGTATTTTCATACCATGGTAAAGTACGTTTTTGCCTTTGTGTGTTTGATAGATTATATTAAATTGTTTTCTAGTCCCATTTACTAAACCCATAGCACTGATAATATGAAATAAATTTATTTATATCAAGAACAAAGTTTATTATTTTTATCACGACGAAAATAGCGTCAGTATCGTCGGTTGTAGTGTGTGAATTATTTATCATCCGTTGTCGATTATAGGTGGACTCGATGGTTTTTATAAAAATTAAATTAAAAATTATATTGATGACATTTGTATTTATTTATTGGGATAATTAATATAAAATAAATATTAATAAAGTAATTTGGGAGGAAAAGCAAATTATATTCTGCTTTTTAATAAATAAATATGTGTAGTAGTATTTTTACACCTCTGAAAATTTGAGATATCGGGCAGCCCAAAGAACTAGCGGCAAAACTTATATGCTGTTGTATGTGGTTCATTATCTTGTTTTCGTATAATTTGTTTAAAGTTATTATATTTTTTTTATTTTGTTGAACACTATATCGTTTATAAAAATTATTATGAGCTAAAAAAAAGACTAATTTTTTAGTCGATTAGTGACTCAAACTCCGAAATTGATAAAACAGTTGTACAGGTACAGAACGGTGTAGTTGAGGCAACCGCACGTAACGTTTATATGTAAATTAAATATTGTTCAATTAATTAATTAATTTCGAGTACTTGTACTTTGAAATCAAAAATTCATGATATAAGGCGAAATTAAATTTTTTTCGTGGAAATAGTAATTAACTTTATTCGACTACTGTTAAATTGTATGTAACACTTTATAACCCTAATTACCGAAGGCATGTCATGTCACTTTAAATGACTAAAGTTACATCGCATCCATTTTCATATTGTTGAAGTCGTTTTTTATGGGTAAAGTCATTTTATATGACAGATGTTACTTTAAATGACATTTTAGTAGTCACTTCAGTTTTTCATGTGACAAACATTTTTAATTATTAATATTAAAAAATTGATAAATTTTTATGATTTATTTTTAATATAATTATTTCTTGCACGATCATGGGATTTTGTATGTTTACTGATTCGTAAATAAACATAGTAAGTTTTGTTTTCCTACTCCTATCACAGTAAATTATAAATTACATCGCACTATCCATGACATGTAAATTGATTATTTCAAATAGCGTGCGGTAAGTAAAAAAAAGCGTGCGGTAAGTAAAAAAAAGCGTGCGGTAATAGATTTTCATATATATATTACCGCACGCTTTTAATAAAAAGAAACATTTTTATTTAAAGAAAAATTTGATTTTTAAAAATTAAATATTTCAATTCATTTTGACATAGAATAATGCAAAGCCTACCACAATTTGTAAACTATTTGCATTTAGTTTATAATTAGTAGTTCATTTTTTCAAGTAATTATATGCGTTTGGGCATTAAAACAAAGTCGTAGGAAAAGTATATAACAAATCTCGAGTTGTAAAGCATTTTCCATGCTCGTGAAGATACTGCACTCGACGCTACGCGTCTCGTGCGCAAAATTTTCCCTCGCATGTAAAATGCTATTTACAACTCTAGATATGTAATATACTATTACAAATCACAGGTCGGTAAGTAATTACTTACCCATCATGCAGACGGTAAGTAATTATTTACCGGTAAGAGAGACACCTGGGTGTGAGATAAGTGATTTTTTTAAAATAAGTATGTAGGTCAATTTACTAACTTCAGTTTTTTAGTTTCGGTCGTAACAGTTTATATCTACTTCGAATACAAATTTTTATCCGACGTGATATGAATATAACTATGTCACTTGAAGTGTCACGACTTCAGTAATTGGAGTGTATAATTTAAATAAACCTCATTCTGTTGTCAGGAAAATATTACCTGTAGTTGTCCCAATCAATGTGAAATGTTTTGCAAGTATTTTTTTTTTTGAATTGTAACGACAGGTCTATTTCGAATTTTGCTCTAAAACAAGAGTACACCTATCCCCCGTTTTACACGGTAGATACGTTCCTGATAAAAACGTGTTAATCGAAAATATAAATTTTGTATGGAAAACCGTGTTAAACGAAAAACGTGGGTTTTTGGTCATTTCTTGGGTGACAAACAGATTCGGTAAAACATAAAAGTACCAGTTTAATCACATAAGATATCAACATAACAGTTAAATTGATTTTCAAAAAGAAACATGTAACATAACCAATAAGAAATTCACAGAAAAATAAAAAGTAATTATGCATGCACATACTAGCATGTTGACCTAAATCAAACCTTACTTAACTTGTCCCAACCGAAACACGTAAAAGAGAAAAACAGAGTTTTTTTCTGTGATATTTCCAACCATAACTTTGAATTGGAAAATCCAAATGAATTCCATAGTTACTTGAGTTTAATTGCTCACAAAATCCTAAATAACTTGATTCAGTTCGGTGCGACTTGGAAGTTAAATCTGTAATAATTGTGCTTTCTTTTTAGTTAAATCTTGCAAACATCTTCATATTGACTTAAAAATTCGTTGACAGTTCGCAGAAATCGGAGAGCGAGTTCTATATTCGGATCATGTTGTTGAAAGTAATTGCATTATTTATTATCTTCTGGTATAATGGTTCTAATAAAGAAGTTTTAATTTTGAGTAGAAATACAATTTATCCATTTATAAGCTGCAAATCTTGAGGGTGACATGGAGCATTGTCCAGTAAAAAAAAACCTTAAATATTATTTTGATTAAATACTATTTTACTTCTGGTACGTAAGAGTTATGAGACAAATCAATGAACAATGTGGCTTTAACCCAAGCTTATGTATTGGCATTCCAATAAATGGAAAGATTTGTTTATTCCTTTTTACCTGGATGCTTTGCCACCTAAACCAAATCACTTTTTAGTATTGAAAACCTGATCAGCAGCCAAATTCTGTAATTGTGAAGCGGTGAAGTGATAAGTTTTTTAATGAACAGAAATGATGGAATTTTTAACGCTTCACAGTTACAGAATTTGGTTGCAGGACAGTAAGATGTACCGAAATTAATTTCAGTCAATTTTAGTGGGTACATACTGTTGTGCTGTGTCTAAATCAGCAGATGCGCTTTTTAATTTTAAATTTTTGCAAAAAATGTCCGTGTTTAAATATTTCGAACCAACCATGACTTGCAATAAAACTTAACAGGCATTTTATTTGAGTAGTTGGAGTAGATCTATTTAAGTAGATGGCAACTATTTCACATTCCATTTTAAAGTCTTACTAGTAATGATACAGGTACCAATTGGAATACGTCTTTGATATTTGCCTTCAAGCCTTATCATTTATTTATTTTCCATTGTTTTTATTGTTTTTAAATAAAATGTGTTGTGTAGTAGGAATTACAATATGTATCAAAACAACAAATAAAAACTTTTAACATCACGGTCACCGCAACAACATGCGTTCAACGATGTTGATGGACGCTAATTTTTATTGTTTGAGTTCTTTAAATTTTTTTGAATTGATAACTAAACAATAAATCCAATCATTTATTAAAATATGACAGACCCCAATATTATAGGATAGAATAAGATCTCACTGTTATTGCCAGTGTTGTATGATATCTCACGTTAACTCGTATAACTCGTAACAGATAGAATTATTTACGCACAAATTAACTATGACCATTGATACACCTACGCATTTTGTATCTAGTTAATAACGATCTATTGCTTAAAATCAACTGATTTACATAGAGAATCTCTTACATCCTTTGCTGATTTACATCAACATGTATTTACAAAATTTTGCTTTGAACACTCAAAGGCGTTTTTTGTTACAAGTTTCTTGTTTTCTTGTTTCAATACAACCTGTATGTATATGATCATAAGTGGTATACCAGAAGGTTTAATTAAAATAAAGTGCGTGTAATACCGAAAGTTGTCTTTTTTTTTAACTTTTTTTTTTGGAAATTTTGATTTCAAAAACCGTGTAAAGTCGAAAACGTGTTAAACGAGTGCCGTGTAAAGCGGGGGATAGGTGTATTCATATTTAAAGAAATTATCCAACAATTAGCTAAATTATTTCTTTGAATTGAGACAAACGAAGACATTTTTTGTGCTACTGTTCCATTAACCAATTTTTTCGGTAATTATATTGTTGTGTCATTTAATGTAAATTGAAACACTTTTTAACTTGAAAGTTGAAGCTAAAATGCATTATTAATGGATATATGTAATTAACAAACTATGATTGAGAGGAAGATGTTTATATAAATTAAAATTCACCTTAGATAAACTCCTGTAGTATAAATTCGTCAAGCAATAAATTGTGAAATAATCAACACATGCATGATTATATCATAGCATTAACTGTCATTTGATAATTATATACTTTAGTTAATTGTATTTTATAAAAAAATCATCAAAACTGTTTTCGCTCTGATAATATAAAAAAACAATAGGTTCAAACTAATGCGCATGTTCCTATCTCGAATATTGAAAAAGACAAAGCTGCTATGATTAAATTGAATTAAATTTCGATTGTGAAAAATAGTATATTTTCCTACAAGAGATGAAAACATTGTTGTTTTCGTGAGTAAACATTTGTTCACGAGACGCGCTAGCGTCGAGTGAGACATGTTTACGAACGAAAAACGTTTTCATCTCACGTGGGAAATGCAATTTTTTCTATGATAGTATACCTTTAATCGATATTTACTATAAATTATAAAGTTAGAAATCGACAACATAAAATTCAAAATTCATATTCTATTTTTTCATGGTTGCGTTGTTTAAAATACTTTGTAAAATTATATAAAAAACCATAGCAACTACAAATTGTTATTCTTTTTACACTAGTGGAATAGACTTCATTTGTTATCATAGAAAAAATTACTTTTTTATGTTTCTTTTTTGGATCCTCAATTCTCGTTAAACTTGGATTTGCTAGGCTGTAAGAATAGAATAGAATTTTTTCTGTCGACTGAATTGACGATAATTCAACAGAATTCTCGATCCAAAAGTTAAATTCTTACCCCCATTTTTTTTGGCATTTCTCGACATTTAGGACCTAATAATTCTAAAAAAATACGGTAACTTAATGGTAACGAAATGACGATTTGTTCGATAACTGTACCGAAAGTGTGTTTAAAAATCATTAAGCGTCAAAACAAGAAAATTTGCATATTTTTGCTTAAAACAACTTTATTTTAAGTGATAACAATGTGGAGAAATCTTGACTGTCGCCATTGGTAGTGAAACCAGCTTGATTATTGTATTATAAGTGGTGTCAAAAAAATCCGGTAAGGTATAAAAATATTTGTTTTTGAAAAAAAAATAAAAATAATTATTTGTATGACATAAAATGTAATTGAACATGAAATTGAACGTTCTATCCAGCTACAGCTACTTCCAACTGACAACTGATAGGAACTGTTGGAAAATTAGAAGTTGTTGCAGATTAAATGTCGCTTTTTAACAAAAATTGTAATTATTAGGGAGATGTTTCTTAAGTAATTTTTTGTGCGATTCCAGATTCTATGACTTCTGTATAACAGGAACGGTTGGAAAATATTTTTGGAATTTTGAAATTTGAATCTTTGATTTTGGATTAATTGTTTAAATATTTTTATAACTTTGATAAAAGTTTAAATTTTTGATTTTGTTATAATTTTGAAATATTTTATAATTTTGAAAAAAGTTTGTATTTTTGATTTTTTTATAATTTTTGCAATATTTTTAGAATTTTGGAAAAAATTTGTATTTTTGATTTTGTTACAATTTTTACAAATTTTAGAATTTTGAAAAAAGTTTCAATTTTTGATTTTGTAATAATTTTTTTTTTCTTGTACTTTTACAAAAATTACAAAGAGTTTTTTGTTTAATATACATCGCTGCCCAAAACTAAAAACAATGTCCTCATAAAGCTGAAAGCTAAATTAAAACCCCTTAACCCAAACAGAAGTCTTGATATCTCAGAGTCTTGTGATTTCAGCCTTCATATTTTTATATTGTTATTGTAATCTTTTTTCTGTATTGTTATTCTAACCTTTATTGTTATTCTAACCTTATTCTAACCTTTTTCTAACCGTTATTCTAACCTTAACGTTTGGTATTTCTTTTGTGTTTTTGATTTGATTATTAAACTGTTTTATCTATGACTGCTAGAATATATGCATTCCATGTGTGTATCTTCCATTGTAATGTTATACATTCTCTAAACTGTTGTAGAATGTAACGATCGTTAATTATTCTTTAGTTCGTTAAGTATTTTCCTAACAAAATCAAATCTTAACATTTGTTGGTTGTATATTAATATCAAAAGGTTTGAATGAGCGCAACACATGTATAAAATATAAAGCAAAAAATTTAACATTTTCACGTAAAATTTTCTATTTTCTATTTTATTTATTGTTTTCATTCTACCTTTTTTATATTACTATACCAAAAAGTGTTAAGATTTGATTTTGTTTTGTTTGATGTCTATTCGATTTTTGTTTTTTTCTATTATGTCGTCGCTACGTATTTCATTTTGTTGATAAAAACTTTATCAGAAAAACTGGAAATTATTGGCAATATTTTGTAGTGGTAGATAAAAAAAGCATCTTGCATTCGCATAGGATGATGGTAATTCTAAACTCATACAAGAATCTACTATTATGCAAGAATCTACTATTGTAATATACAATTATTTTACTATTGATGATTTGACAGCGTGCAATAAGTGTAATAAGTGTGTAGAAAAATGTTTGGGTAAAACTATGGTATTTTCTGTGTAAATTCGGCCTAAAAGATCCGCATTTCCATAACAGTCTTTTTAGGACCAACTTAACCGTTTGAAAAATTACTAGAACGACAAAGATGTTCGACCAACTCTGTGGCTGAATGAGTTTTGTACTACTTGATATTTCTTGCTTTTTTTAAGCAGAAAGACTTTCTGCAGTCATTTTTAAATTATAAGGTTGATGTGTGTTGTGTATCGCATTCCGCATCGCTTCATAACATCCCTTCTGAAACTGCGCCTAGGTTCATTGCATGAACTCAGTTTTTGAGTAATTAACCGATATTTTTTTTATTAAAAAAAGTGTTGTGTATATATGAATTATAATATGTGTTACAATAAACATTGATACTTTTTAAGCCAGTGGGTCTACTATGCTGTCCAAATTCTAAAAAATTTTATTAGAATTCGAACAGTTGGTAATATACTATACGAAATTCAAATATTTCTATCATATATCCAACCCATAATCATATAATCAAAAACCAAATATTCGAACCATCCACATTAATTCGAATGTAGTAATATTTTGCACATGTTGGAACTATTTTTTCTGATAGAATTCTAATAGATTTTGTTCGAAAGCAATTTAGTTATCAAATAGCATAAACGAACGAAATTTAATAAATATATTTTGCGTTTTTTAGTAATTTTTGAATAAGACCAAAAAGTCTTTTGAAAAAAGTAATAATTAATAATTATTGTTCGTGTTCAAATTCTAAAAATGTGTAAAAATTATTTGGAATAAGCAATAAATTTATCTATAATAATTTCAATTATTATTATAGGCAATTTTGTTAATTATTCAAAAATTTTTTTGCAAACATATTAATTATTGGATTGTTTTATTGATGTTGAATTATTTCACTTGAAAACAGCAAAAATCAATTATGTAAATCAAAAACTATATTCTTTTGAATAGAAAAAATCAATCTTGTTTAAAAAAAAAATTGAGGTTTTCCTAAAAATTACTAACATCAAAAAATACATTTAAAACGGTAATTTTTATATAAGTATCAATTCCTTAATTTCATAAAATCTTTATTTGTATTTATAATTATTTATTATATAGTTGAAATCAAATAAAATAGCTCTTAATAAATGAACCGTTTTTTTTGAAAGTGGTATAAGTCCATTTTTGAAAAAATTGAGTTAGTGGTAGTTTTAGAAAGATAATGATGGTCTCTTTCTAAATATATAATCATACCTTCAATAGAGCCCGATTTGGGGTGGAGCGTGGGTGGAGAAATGGCTAAAGATCGATTTCAACATTTTATTTGTTTATATCAATAGAAATTTGTGAATAACTTTTGTTAATTTTATTTTTTTTTAAACTAGCATCTTTTAACTTTAAAATAAAACAAAACAGAAGTTTCTATCTTTAATAGAACCGAAGTTATGAATTTTTGAAAATAAGTCATCAAGAAATTTAGAACCGCTATATTTTCCAAAAAAAATAAATCCTCGAACACATATTTTTTTTTTTCGATATAAAACGCATAAAAAAATTTCAGCCAAATCAAAAAAGAATGACCCATTTACATGGGACTTATACTACGTGTTTTGTTCTTATTAAAAGTGGTATAAGTCCATTTGTAGAAAAAAAATCAATTATTTTCATTTTAATTTTAAATAACTATTATTGCATCATAAAATTAAATTGGTTTAAAGTGTGAAAAATATCATAAAATTTTAGTTACATTTGCCTATATTTTTATATTAATGCAAACGCAAATCCTTAAATAATCTCAATATAGAAAAAATGGACTTATACCACTTTAAAAAAAAACGTTTTTTCTGTGACGGGAAAAAAGTTTAACATTTTGCTTCTGCTGACAGGTGCAAAAATGTTACTTTTCATAAAATACTTTTTTCCCGGGAAAAAAGTATGTACTTTTTTCCCGGATAGATAAAAATATATATATAAATACATATATACACATAAATGATGAATATTATGAATATTTATGAACATTTATGACTATTTTAATGTTAATGAAAAGTTATACCGTTTTCTTCTTGATGTTAATAACTGGTTTTGACAAATAAAATGAAACTTATTTTTAAGTTTTTATTCAAGAAAAATTCGTATGGTGTGGTGCATATACATATTGTAATATTTGTTTAATATTATTTTTTCAATAATTATATTAATATTTGTCCAGTCACAGAAAAAAATAGTGTATTATACACGGGAAAAATTGTAGATTTTAGCTCTCGGTTTTTTGTCTCCCTCCGCTTCGCGTCGGGAGACAACACAACCTCGAGCTAAAATCTACTACTTTTTTCCCTTGTATAATAAATAACTATTTATTGAATAAAAAAAACTCAAATGTATTTAATAAAAATAAAATATGTATACATTTATGAAATATGGTGGACAAAATGGATGCATCATAGAAAGACAAAAACGATTTTCATGAAAATGAAGGAATTTAAATTTTAAAAAATTGTTAATATATTGTATAGAAAATACCAAATTCATATAATTCTTTAACAATTGAATTTTATTATTGATATAAACTAACGAAAACAATTAAAAGTAAACAATAAGATTAAACGTCAAAAATATAAAAAATATATTTGTTTCACACAAAAACCATACGAATTCCAAAAAAAATCATTCTGCACATCTCTTGCGCAAGATCTTTCCAACGAAATATGGTACTTTAAATGGTACCACAAAAAGTGCTTACGTATTTATATATAGAAGATACTGTTGATATTATCTACTATATTTATTCCTAATTACATCCGAAATGTATCATTGTACCAACATATTTGATTTTCGTTTTCAATTTTCGTTTCATTTTTACTTCCGTTTCGGATAGCATAGTAATCCTACAATTACATGGAAAAATTTTTTGTTTTATTATATTTCTTTTTAAAGAATGGATAGCAAAACAATAAATCCCATTATATAATGAAAATATAAAGGTGCTGATACCGCAAGGCTCTGGAGTATAAAGATTTCGGTCTATGTTAATGATTTTTATATAGTTTTTGGCACAAGACGGGTATGATGAGATTGTTTTTAGTTTTGAGCACAGATGTATAGACAAATAAAATTCTTTGCAAGGAAACTGAAATGGTACAAATATTTTATTTCTGTTTAGAAGTGTATTACAAAACTAACTATAACATATAAAATAACATAATAACATGATATGAAGCGACACGAAGATTCATTCAGCGATCTTTTCAAAAACATCTCCATCAACCGTTCAATCACTTCAAATTTTCTTAAAATATTACAATTCTTAATTAATTACATTTTACCTACTAATAACTAGTATTGTTCAACTGTTCCTTTTAGTCCAAAAAAATGTTCAAAAATCCTTTTCGTTCAGAAATCCCATCATTTCACAAAATGCTTCAATAATTACAATTGACATAGCCTAATATTTTCCAACCCAACTGTTACTATTGGCAGATCAAACTTTTATAATTAGCGACATTTAACATGCAATAACCTGATATTTTACAACTGTTTCTTTTATTTGGAAGTAGCTGAAGTAGAGTGATCTCAACAGTTTGACTTCTGAAAATATGTTTGAGGCATCCGAGCGCTGCCGGTGCCGATATTTATAAAAAAAACGAAATCAGCAACAGTGCGACAATATTTTAGGGAATCAAGATTTGATGTTAAATTTCGATCACCCGATTAGTATGCTTTTGAAGAGAACCAAGAGTCAGGATGGAAACAGATGCAGCGTTCCAAACATGACAACAACAATGCTCCATGCAGGGAAGAATATAGGACTTATAAATCTGAAGTAATCGATACGAAGTGCCGAGGCTGAATTTTCTTGACGTGTTCTTTGCCATCGCCATTATATGATCGTCCCAGAGTAACACCCTGATTACCGAAGGCAAGTCATGTCACTTTAAATGACTAAAGTCACATCGCATCAATTTTCGTATTGTTGAAGTCGTTTTTTACGCCTAAAGTCATTTTATACGACAGATGTCACTATAAATGACATTTTAGTCGCCTCAATTTTTCATGTGACAATAATTTTTTCAAACGTATTTAATTATTTTTCTGAATTAAAAGAACGTAAAATGTAAGTTTTTTTTAGTTTTGGAGTTTTGTGGTTTCAGAATTTTTAGTTTTAGTCGTAACCGTTTTTATCGACTTCAATAATACCAATTTCTAAGCGACGTGACATGACTATAGTCATGTCACCTGATGTGACACGACTTTAGTAATCGGGGTGTACGCCGTTAGAGATTGTCACTCCCAATAAACGAATGGTTTCTCGTCTAATTTTTCGTCAATGTTTTCAAAAGGATATATTTAAAGTTAAAGCTAGAAAATTGCCTACATACTTATTTTGAAACAAAATCATTTTTCACGCCCTGGGTCTTCCTTACTGGGAAGTAATTACAACCTCCAAGATCGGTAAAATTTACATACTGAACAATAATTTGTAAATATGACTTACTATGTTTGTTTTCGCATCAGTAACCATCAAAAATCGCCTTATCGTCCAAAAAAGAACTTTTCGTGAATTACCCATCGTCACAAAGGTAATTGATTTTCAAATGTTTCATAATTATTTTTACTTTTCATCATCGGTTTAACTTTTTAAAAAATTACGCAATAAATTACGATGCCAGAATGTACTTCATTTCACGCAAGTATGAAATTTGCAGCACGAACGTAGCGAAGGCTCTAATCATAAGAACGTGACACTAGTTTTTCTACGGCATTTAATAAACATAAAAATACATGTTTTAGTTAGTGATTTACACCAACTAAAACATGTATTTTTATGTTTATGGAAAGCCATTTCGCAAAAATACAAAATTTCTTCTAGTACTACATACTTAGATTTTGTTGATTTGCTAGTTTGAGGTCACACATCCATTAGGAAAGATTTACTTTTCCTATTTGAATTTGAAATAATGATTGTCGTGACCCATTTCCCGATGAAATTGAAAGTAAATCTGCAAATCGGCTAAAACATACCACATACCCTTACAACGAAATATCACTAAACAAGATAGTTTATGACTGACAATGAATTAATTAACTTTATTCTGTTAACGAAAGCACCCAAGATTGAGGTTATGAAGCTTTGCTTGGCCATGACGCACTTTTTGAAAAAAAAACTCGATATAACTACATATTTATGTGCGCTTTATCATTAACAAGAAAACAGTGCGTATATAATACAGGAATAAGCCACAATCCAGATTATTGGCAACAAGATTATTGTTTTGTTCATGCAAATTTTCATATCTCATATTTCATTATATATATATAGGATTTATAAAAAGTATAAGTATCCATTATTTTGTGGAACAAGGTCTTAAAAGGTATCTATGTGTTGTTGTACTACATTTTAAAATGCCTTCGACACGAAAGCTTATTATAAAAAGATGGTACGTTAATAAAATTTTTGGATTAGTGTATACTTTGGTTGGAAGAGAAATCTGCAATCAATCGAAAATGTAATTTCACCAACTTGAATATTTGGATATTCTATGCACTCTACGCACTTAAGGTCCATCACCCAACTCGATTTATATAAGTCTTCAAATAAAACTCCACCAGAAATTAATTATACACTTGAAATAAATATAATTGTGTCACCAGGGTTGCCGTTTGACTTCAGTTGGAGTTTGTTTACGCCTTCTTGACTCCGAGAAGCCTAAACTGCTTTTTGATTTAAAACCAAATTTTGGGTTTTTTGTTTGAAGAAAATAATTTTTCGCAATCCATATCATAAACAACATAAATATACAGTTCCTCTAATTATTACAAATTCCGAGAAACGATTTCTTATACTTTATATATTATTCTATAACTGTTGATTTTTTTTGGTCTAACAAAACAAACAACAACTCAACAAAACAAATGAAATCACCTGAAGGCGAAAAAACCCAAATTTTGCTTTCAAAAACTCCATTTATTTTTTCTCAAATGGCAACGCTGTGTCACTCTTGTGGTCAGAACACGCTCTTCTATGAGGAAGCATCTTTTCTACTTCTGATTTACCATTTATAAAAACAAAACGTAAATGAAAAAGCTAGAGCGAAAGAGGTGAATATACTTGCTTAAACTAGTATTAATATTATCGACCAGTCTCTTTGGCGAAATTGAATAATAATGAAAATGGTACCCAAAGAAAACAAGTAATTCATGTTACCTCATATTACATATTAACATATTTTTAAAATTGTGTAACGACCAACGAAAATCTGATCAGTGGACATTTTCTTTTAAAATCTAAAACCAAACAGACATCATATTAATCATACCTTCATTCCGTAATATCAAACAACTTAAGATCATTCCATAAATAATATGTGACCTTATACAACATTTCACTGTATAAATAAATTCATATTTTAGTTTATTACTACATAATGTATATTCTTTCATTCGAACTCAATTAACGGATCTTATATTTCGGTATATAGTCGATTGTTGTTTTTAATGAGAAACAAATATATTTTGTTTTGTTGAACAGATAAAGAAATATATTATATTGAGTATATTGAATCTGAGCAGGTGCGTTGATGTTGGGTGGTCTAAATAGGGCGATCCGATTTATGTGTTTTAACTGACATATTTTCGCAATATTAATAATTGATTAAATTATGAAGGACCTTAAAAAAACAAAAAATTTCAGTTCTCTAATCCATATATATCTTCAATAAATGTTTTTTTGTGCTCTGTGATAGGACTTAAACTATGGGTCTCAATAACACGTACATAAATTTCAAAACCTCCGTTCCACAACAACATGCACTTTGAGTATTGATAGACTCTTTATAACATTTATGGATTGAAGCCGTCCGGGACTATAGCGTTTTGGCAAATCGTGTTATAAATAAATAGTATGTTAAAGAATATAAATATAAAAATTAAAAATATCTCATAGTAACCAATTTAGCGGAGTTAAAATATTGAGTCGGCATAGTTCTAGAAGGAAATTCTTCATTTCGTAAAGAAAACGTAAGACATTGTTGAAGTAAATAGCAAAAGATTGCAAATGTTTTGAATGTACGTATAATTACGGGGAACTACCCGAATTATTCAGATCAACTGAAATGAATTGAGTGTTTTGTTTAAAAAAAGATCGCAAAATTGAAATCGTTACTAATAATAATAAAATTATGATTATATTAAATACATTTTACATTTTAGCTCAAGAAAGTTTGACATTTATTTCAATCTAAAGGTAGCCATCGAAATTAAGAATCAGAAAAATTAAAATTCTGAGAAAAGTGCAATTTGTTCTATCATTACATGTAAAATTAAGTTTACCATAGAAATGTCAAATGTTTTTCACACCACCTGTAACTCCATACATGCTGATGTCAAAAATAAATATCAAAGAAATTGTACAAAACATTTTACAAAGGATCCTATCGGTATTTCTTTTTTTGTCACGAACCATTCTAAAAAGCTGTAATCGCGTCATATGTTGTGATTACATATAAATTAAAATCAAGATTCATTGTACTTCCGTTAAAATTGTTTTTTAAAATGAATCACACAAATTACCTCAACGCTTGAATATACATTTACAAAATAATTGGTATCAAATATTAAATATAAATCTTAAACTATTTCAAGTTATAACAACAATAAATAACTTGACTATTTTTGATTAACACATCAACAATTTTCTCTAACTTCAAAATAAAGTAATTTTAATTACCATTTGAAAAAACATAAATAAATAATGCTGACCTTCAATATCATATAGAAGATATTTTCAATTCATAACGTTATACTTTATCTAATAGAAATTAAATAAATATTTTTTTCTGTTTTTTAAAAAAAAACTATGTTTATTTGCTAAACCTTAATTTTGTTATTAGAAACAGATAGAGAAAATCCATAAAAAATTCAACTCTAAAAACCGAGTTGAATATTATTTGACTATTTTTATTATTGTAATAATAAATTTACTTTTTTTTCAAATATTTTAAAACATTTGAAATTTATTTAGAATATATTACGAACTAGTTAAAAATTAAAAATAATAATTATATAATAAATCATTCATATACTTTAATATCAATGTATTAATTATATTTCTTTTCTCATATTACAAATTTACTTGTATTTATTTTAATTAATTAATAAATTTTTTTCATCCCGTGCGTCCAAACACGGGATGTACCAAAACAATTTTTTGTTGCCGACGTTCCTATGATAATCAAACTTTAGTATGTACACATCTCTTTAAGATTGCTTGATTAATAAAAAAAGCGTTAAATAAAATTTGATCCAAAGATAGCCAAACTCCATTTTAATAAGTTAAATTTTACTATAGATACATGCAAATTTTCAAAATTTGTAAAAAAAAAACGAAAATACACTTACTTAATTAGAGAAGTGCACAAACTTTTAAATTAACCTTTTGTATGGTTTTACTTTGTTGAGAACATTTTTTTGTTTTTTTTTTAAATTTCTCAATCTATAAGATTTTAAAAAACAAAAACTTAATATTTATTTCTATCTTTGAAATTTCAAAAAAAAAATTTTATTCTTCTTTGAGAATTTGATAAGACCTGACAAATATTTAGGTAATTTAATTTTTTAGATTTTTAGTTTAAAGAAACTTCTATGTTTCGTCAATTAAATTTTCTATGAATGAATAAATAAATTTTTTAAAAAAATCATTTATTCGTATAGTTATACTTTTGTACAGAATTATCGTGATTCATTACTTGAATCTAAGACTCTCGTTCCTTTTTAACTTTTAAATCATCACCAAGAATTGTAGATATTTCACCTTGCATAAAAGCCCATGGTATTGTTGAATTCGCTAATGGACATTTTTCACCACTAGGACAATAAACTTCAGTGCCAGAACCCTAAAAAAACAAAATAAAAATTGTATTAGTATAAACGAAAAATTCATTTTTTCCATTGCTACCTGTCGTTTTATACTGTCCCTACTACAGGGGAAGCAAAATTTATGATGGCCTACAGATGGGCATTGCACAAAATGTGTATCTTCCAACCTTTCTTGACAAAGTGTACATTTCAGTGTTGGATTTGGGGCGGGTGCTGCAGTTGTTGGTGCTACAGTTGTTGGAACACTTCCATCTGTCGGTGAGGGTCCTCCATTTCCGTTACCCACAACATTCGGCGGTTGAATTCCACCATTCGCATTTCCTTGTGCATCGGTTGATGTAACTGTTGTACTTGATACATGACGTGATCCGGAGGAACGTCTGCCACTGGACGATCCTGGCAAAGGAAGCCGAATTCCTAAACTACCTTCTAATTTCAATTTCATCTCGACACGATTCTCACCTGAGCTATTTGGAGAATGTTGACTGCCGCGTGATGCTGATCTTGGTGGTGGTGGTCCAGGGGGTGATGGGCCGTTTCTTGGACTGCCTGGTGGCAATGTCTCTGTAATAGACATTAGATTAGCCATCGGACTTTGTAAAGGTGCTGGTGGTGCTGGAGGCGTTGATTCTCCAAGCGACACTGATGGTAGTGGCAATGATGGGTATACTACAAAAATAAATATAAACGTTAGCTAAATTAAAAACTTCAATCGAAATAATAACGACTATTTTTTTAACTGCGAGAAAATACACACGCCCAAAAATATAATGAAATCCGATCGAAATATGTGCCCAACAAACAGTTTTAAAAATAAATCTGTTTCTAATCTACAGTATGAAAAGGTGCATGGAGATTCTTATTCTTCAAATTGTAATGCCACGATTCTAACAGAACAAAACAAAATTGTATTCAATATCAGTTTCAGCTTGCTTTGATAAAAAATTTTATTTATAGAAATTTAAATGTTTTTTACTTTTTGGACGTAATTATGACGGCAATATAGTACATTATGATGCAAGATTGCAAGGACGTAAAGCTAAAGATTCTGGACGTATGTGGAGTTTGCAAATCGAGGCACTAGCCGAGATTTGCACCCACATTAAGTCCAAAATAGTTTACGTCCGTGTGTCATATACTATTTTTTATTTAAAAAAAATTGTTTATTCTAAATCAAAGTTATAATTTTGCATAAATTTTGAAATGAAAATATGTTGAACAAGTAACCTTTGACAAAATATTTGTTATTTTTTCAAAATAATTGTATAACTATGACAACAAATAATAACAATAATTTTAATTGGATAATGAAATTTTGAATTTAAAGGTTTGATAAAAATTTCTGTTTTTTATAGAACTAGCAGGACCCGGCGTACGTTGCTACGCCTATAAAAAAGTTTGGGTGCGTAGATTTTGTTGAATTAGTAAGAATAATTTCAAAGAGTCGTAATGAGAATAGAAGAAGCCTATTTTAATTTTTTCATTTGGGAAATATGAATAACAGAGATCATTAGCACTCTAGCTGATCAATCCAGATAGTTTGAAAATTGAAAGGAAGGTCAACATTTGAAAGTGATTGGTAAAGAGTTTCGTAGAGTTTAAATTAAACGCTTGCAATTTTTCGCGTTAATCGGCTTAATATATGTCGCGAAAAATTAGGTGAACGTCAAAACATTCGTTTATTGGGTGTTACAGTTGTCAATGACTTACTCTGGAACCGTCATACTGCGATACAAAATAGGCACACCGCACTAAAGTTTACTGTTTTATTGTACCATTTCATGTTGACTAATTTCATTTATCAATCTATCCAGATTATTTGCTGATCTTAAATAAAGTCAATTTAGATTTTCAAATGCTCTACATGCGCTCTGCTCTGTGTGCTTTTATTAGTAATGGACCTTGTCACTGAAAGAAAACTTTGAAGAGCAGACTAAATATGCATAGCGCAGATGTTTGATACGAAACACGATTTTGATCGAAAAACCGGTCTAAGAATGACAGCATTTTTAGTGAAGGTTTTCGTTTTTTGGGTTTTGTCGATTTATGGCCATCGTCTTATTTTGACATTTCTGCCAGAGTTTTAAAACAAAATTTGGACAAACATAATAATAAGACTAATTTGTAGTATAATATAAAAATAATAATAAGAATAATATCATTTATAAATCCAGACTTATATACTAATCTAAAACCAGTCAAATCACTTCATTTGTTGACATATTTGCATATATTTTACCGATTTCTTCAAATAACCTACATTGTTTGTTTGTTTTTGAAATTTTTTGACGCATATTTTTCTTAATAAGCAAAACACTTTCAACCTGTAGCTTTGATATTATTGTTCATAATCCTTTTCTTCAATACAAAGGCTCCATTGCAAAAACTTGCTGCATCAATGTTTATAAAATGAGGAAAAGAATTTTTCAATTTTCCAATTTTCTATATTTTGAACATGTATCACATATATTTAAACCAAATGAAATATGTATTACATATGTATATGCACCAAACCAAGAACGTGTTTGTTGTAAATTAGAAATATTTGTTGCAACGTAATGTGTTGGATACATACAATTGTATCATGTATGTATATAATAAATATATAAATGTATATAATTTTCATCTAAATGAATTTATTTGTCACATTATACTTTAATTTTCCATTTGAATGGTAATTCTGTTTTGCGGAAAAAAAATCGATCAAAGATACCTGAGTAAAAGTTGAATAAAATTCAAGTATAAAATATAATATACATTTAGGGATACATTTAACCATTAGGAAAATTAAAATTATTAATTATAAAAAATCTAAATTAAATTTTAAAATTTCGGCTCCGAGGTGCATTAGTACCTGTTAATGGCCTTCTCCTGACAAAATTTCAGACTCCTGTGTGCTACAGATTTCGCTGGAGAGCGCACGCAGACAGACAAACACTTTATTTTATTATTATAGATAGATTTAAACGAATACAAAAGTTTTTTACTTTTTTGGACGTAACTATGGGAACGGCCGCAAATCACAGTAATAAAGTACCACTTTAATATGTAGGCGAAAAAAAAATCATATTTATAAATTTTTGATGCATTATAATTTCATATTTATAAAAAATTTAAACGTTTGTCGAAAAAATAGTGTATTTAATTCGGAGCTAAAGTGAATTTTTGTGTATCGTCTATAATTGTCAAACTATAGACTCAACACAAAAAGTAGCACTTTAGCTCCTACATAGTTAAATGATGTACTTTTTTTTTAAATTTTGACCATTTTTTGAGAAATAAGGGGAAAATGTGATAGGTGTGTTTTTTGAGTTTTTTGTTCGGTTATTTTTGGAATTTTGACGATTTTTTTTTTAGAAAAAAGGGGAAAAACATGCAGGTGTGTTTTTCTAAGGTTTTTCTCGATTATTTTGTTTTTTCCAAGTTATTTGTTTCGCAATTCAAAATCAATTATATCAATAAATCAAACTCTGGCATAATGTGTTGTAGCTATTTGGTTGGGAGGTCTTTTTACAATTTCCATTTACAATGGCCGAATTTCGGCCACTAAACGATTCTTAGTATTAAATAATCTACGATTCTATCTAGGAGTTACTTAGTTTGATTTACTTTGTCACAAACACATATTTTTGTTGGACCTTAATTATGCAGAAAGCGACGAATTTATTGATATCAATTGAAATGGTTACCGCAAATGTTGGTTTTGATAACTGATTGTTTTTTAATACTACCCTTATTGACATCGACTCTTGTAATACCTGGTATAGTTGTAGGATAGACCTCTTACAAAAATAGATCTCTTAGAGAAAGGTGTTTACCGCCATCACGAAGAGTGAAAATAGGGTTTTTTATAATTTCAAAAATACCCTGTGATGGGACAAACATTTCTATAATTGTCGTCGTCGGTCATCTTTGAAAACTCTAACCATGATTTTTTGTGAACGCAAAGTCAACGGTAAACGCCATGTTTATTTAAATACCGAGACTGGTTTGAAACTGTACTTTTACTACGACCAAACAAGGAAAAATGTATTATGGAATTTTTAATTTTATTTTTCGTATTCAAATAATTTATTTAGTTATAGCAGGTCAGACTTATTTTGATTGTTGCGTGTTTATTTTTAAAGATTTCATGACAACCATTCGAATTATTTATAAATTCATATATCTTGATAATTATTTATGAAATGAATTTCAGTTTTGACGAAAAAATAGTTATTTATTTATCTAGGACGAAAAGTGAAACTTTAAAGTACGAGCTAGTTGTTTACTAGTGAGAACCTTTACTAGTGAGTACCTACTAGTGAGTACTAGTGAGAAATTACTAGTGAGTACCTTTAAAAACACTTTTCGTTTGAGGTAAATACAAAATTTTATTTCATACTGGAAATTTATTAAAATAAAAAGAAATGAGTTTTAAATTTTGCTGAAAAAGTTGAACTTTAACGTCCTAGGACTTCATAAAATTTTATAAAGTCCTAGGACTTTAAGTTCAACTTTTTGTACCATAAATAATCCGAAAAAAGTCGTTTTAGACATCAGTATGAAATAAAATAAATTTTGATTACTTTTGATAAATTGCATTTTTCGAAATTTAAAATTTTAATTTTAGTTTTGATATAAATATTTAATTTAAATTAACATAAGTTTTGGGCACGATTGACCTTTGAATCCTTGATAAAGTATGATAATTTGAGAAAAGTTGTATGGAGCTCGATTTTTATATTTGTAATTTGAAAATTTCATGAAAATATTAAATGTACTATGTATGCGCAATAGTGAGTAATCAAATTTGTTACGTTATTGCTATTTGGATGATTTTATCATAATAAATAAACAATAATAAAATGGTAGAAAGAAATAATAAACACTCCAACGTCGCCATGAAAACGCACAACGAAAGGTCGATAAAAAAAATTTAATTTAGGAAATAGAAAATTTGTATGTACCAGTTTTATTAACCAATTATATTTTTCAAAAATAAGACGTTGCATTTTTGATATGCATGCACCTGTCGTTTTAATTAAATGTAAAGTTCCATGGCATGATTGAAATTATTAAGGAAAGAAAAAGTTTCCTTAATAATTTCAATCATGCCATGAAGCTTTACATTTAATTAAAACGACCGATCTGCAATATAGTCTAAAAATTAGCCATTTAGCGCTGTTTAGTTTTTTAACTTTTGCTAAAGTTTAATTAAAAACATTTAATGAAGGTATGTTGTAGACAAATACCGCACATGACATTTAAAAAAACTTTGTTTGAGAGAACCCAAAGCCTTTTATGATATACCAACAAAAATTTATCGCTTGTAGCTAGCTATATTTATCGTTAATAATATTGATAAAGATAATAAGCATAATTTTCATTCACATCGCTGCAAACAATTTAACCGGAAGTGACAAACCGGCAGTTGTTAGGATGCAGAACTATTGAAAACCTTAAACGGATCTTAAATACTACATTTCAACAACAAACAATTTCAGGACTTAGTTCCGGATGTTTATATAAACATATGGTTTGGATACCCCTTTTTTTAATATAATCTTTTGTGTATTAGGAATTACAATGTATTCTACAACATACAATGACCTTTTAGACTAAGGTCCCACAACAACAAACGGTCTAAGGTGTCGATGGACGTGCATTTTATAAACATATTTTTTGTTAAAGAATGGATAGCTAACATAGAACAAACAAACTATTTTGGAATATAAACATTTATTAAATTTTCCAAACAGACTGCATTACTTGATCAATATTCTATTGCTTTGCAGTGTGTAATAATAATTCCCATTTAGACACTTGACTATATTTTCAAATAAAGATAAGTTGTATCTAAGTTATACAAAGACATTCGTTTTCAGTTTTCATAATATAGAAATTTTTTTATTGCGATTTTAAAAATAACCGATACTGAAACTAAAGCCACTGCAGTTTCCACAAAAAGGAAGCAAATATCCAAAATTATATTAAAGATATTATTTGAATCTGCACAATACCGTTCATACTCGTTTCCCCAAAAAAATTTCAAACTCAACTCCAAAACCCAATATTGAACATCCACTCTCTTCATCAACATAAAAATTGAAATTGCAAAACAGAATTTACCCATTGCTTCCAAAAATTCGAAGCATTTTGACAGCTGGGTATATTTTAAATACACAAAACATACATATGAACAACACATTATTTTTTTTGTTTTGTAATTTAAAAATAAAATTTTATTTTATTTTATTTTAATTATAAATAATAGATTGTAAAGAAAACGGAAAACAGCCACGTGCATTTTTCGATTATTTTATATTTTCCAAAACATATCGTTGAAACATCTGCTTTTTGGCTAAGATTCAAAAAATGTATTATCTATAAATATACTACGTTAAATAAAACATAAACGTACATATACAATAGTTATTAATATAAACCAAAACACGCACCGTTTTTTTACATTTGATTATTTTTATAAAAAAACATGAGCAACTTTGTTAGTACATTTTCAGTCCAAAATTAAAAATCTTCCGAAGATCAATTAATGGTTAAGTATTTTAATAATTGCATATTATATTTGAAAATTATTTATGAACAGTAGTAGACGCTGAGTACAATTAAATCTAAACAAAGATATCTTTGGCACGTAAGCTGATATAGCTTGGTTTGTTCACACATAAAATCTAAAAATAACAGATTTTTTTTTTTAAAAAGCTGAATTAAAATAACTTTTAATTACGAATTTAATCTAAACAAACGCACGTTTTATTTATATCTAAATTGCACTCAGTACATAATGAGCAAACTAAATGTCAACAACAGTAATGGTTAACCAAATAAATCAATTTATAAGGAAATATTATAAAAATTGAAATTGTAGACGTGAAAGAATGTTTTTGGCTCAAGGTCAGTAAGTAAAAACTTTAAAATCATCAAATGAGCAGAATAACTTAATGGTTTAATACAAAGCAACCATCCGAAGAAATTCGGTGAAAACATGTAAAGTAAACATTTTCCATGTAAACATTCCTTTGTTGACGAATATGATAGATGAAATCAAAAGTTCAATAATTTCTTACTAGTTAAGATTTTGTATATTTTATTATTGATTATTGGTGACGGGTTATTATTATTTTATAATCAAGAAAAAGTTTACGAGCAAAATTTATATTTTCTGCGAGAAAGTTACTACATAACCAGCCAAGAAGTTTAAAAAAAAAAATGCATCTTACAGATACGATGTTCATACTTCATAGCCTAAGTCTATTGACGTGAGTAGGGCTGGGCGATATTTAAAAATTTTTCGATAATATCGATATAAAAAAAATATCGATAAAACCGATACATCGATAATATCGATATATCGATAATATCGATATATCAATAATATCGATATATCGATTTATCGATATATCAATTTATCGATGTATCGATTTATCGATATATCAATTTATCGATATATCGATATATCGATAATATCGAAATATCGATATATCGATAATATCGATATATCGATAATATCGATATATCGATAATATCGATATATCGATAATATCGATATATCGATAAATCGATATTTCGATATTGTATATATGTATATCATATATCATGCCAATATCGTTATTCGATAGATCGATAACTACCTATATAAATATCGATGTAATAAATAATTACGGTACAATTAAATAAATACAGTAAAACTCGTTTTTAAAGTACGGTCAAGGGACCGACGTAAGCGTACGTTATACACCATGGTACGTTATATCCATAAAAATTAAAAAAGCATAAGCAAATTTGCCTGTTATTCTCATTATATCATTGCATTTCATATTAAATTATTTACTACATGTTAATTGATATAAAAGCGATCACAAAAAAATAGGAATAGTTTAAAAACAATTCATTAATAAAATAATTATGTTAAAGCTAGTCAAACCGACGGTACATAAACATATGTATATGTAAATATTTTCGAATAAGAATGTCTGAATATGTCTACTCAGATTAAGCTGCGATGGACAGTTTTTTTACTGAAAAATAATCAGTAATTTTCTGTTGTTTAGGGCAACGTTGAATAATATTTTCCACTTTAATTACAATTTGGTCGTCAAATTGTATTTGATCAAATCCGGGCTGCAAACCTGATCAGCAAGCGCGTAGCGTACGGATTTAACCCCGCAGTTGTGTAGTTTATTCAAAACTTTCTCACCGACCGATACATTTCGGTATCCATCGATGGCTTTTCTTCCGCGTCTAAATTAATTAACACTGATGTACCCAAGGCTTAGTTTTGTCACCACTTTACTTTTACATCAAATGAAAATCACCAGTAACCCAATAAATAATTTTGCAGATGATAGTACACTGCACAAATCGCTCGTTTTCCTATCTTTAAAAGGGAAAATGCATGAACGAATAAAGCCCGTCCGGAGAGATACCATAAATGTAAATGATAGCCTGGCAAAAGTTGCCAATTTTGGTGACTGAAATGTGTTCAATTTTAACTCACCAAAACATGGCTATTGATTGTTGCCAGATCAACGACCGAGTTTGCCAAAGATATTTCGATTAGTGTGTATGACAACCAAATAGACGAATGTGAAAAATTTTATTGGTCATCAAAATTTCTATCGACTTACTCTAGAATGATCGTATAATGGCGATGGCAAAGAGCGTGCCAAGAAAACTCAGTCTTCAATAGATGTAAAAAATATTTCACTCCATATTAATAACTCCTCATTTGTAAGTCCTACATTCGTCCTTGTATGGAGTATTGTTGTCAAGTTTGGGGTGCTGCATCTGTTTTCATCCTGACTCTTTTGAACTCTGTTCAAAAACGTGCTACACGAGTTGTGATTGAAACTTAACTTCAAATCTTAATTCTCTGATCTCGTTGTTTTTTATAAATATCGTCACCAGCAGTGCTCGGATGGAATCGGATCCATCATGCGTCAACCATATTTTTTACCCCGTTTACTTGTCAATGGTCAATGGTGTTTTACTGGTCACTCACTGTCATAGTGTTAAAATGAAGATAGATTTCTTTGTCCATACATCGTACAAATGGAATGCTTTGCCTGAATCAATAGTCACGAGTGCATTCGATCCTCACGAGTGCCTTCGATCCACTAAGGTTTGAAAAAAAAAACATTCATCGACACCTCAGAACGTATATTGTGATAATTAGATCTTACCAGGTATCTATGTGCTTTTGTGACACATATTGTGTCCTGTTATCAGTTACTGTCGAAGTATACGATCGTACTTATCCCAGGTTTTTTGAAACAATAGCTTATTGTAGTTGCTTTAACTTTTTATCACGACTTCGAAATAAAATGAAAGACATCTAAAGCCGGGCATTCACATACAACAGAAACAGAATTTCATACAAATTTAACAGAAAAAAATTCTGTTTCTGTAAAATTTGTATATGAAATTCTGTTTCTGTTGTAAGTGGCTTCAAGCCTTAAGAGTTTTTTCGCTCTATCTTTAACGTTCGATTCACAAGAGTTTACAAAATCCTAAATTTGAACTTTATAGTTTAGAGCAATATTTTTAAGAGGATTACCCTAACTTGAGAAAGATTTCTTTTGATCGACTTCCACCAAATATTTTAATTTATTGGCCGAAGTGATCACTAGCATTTTAATTTGATTTTAAAACATAAAAGCATTATAGAAATCGAACTGCTAAATTAGCAAATATTTTCTCAACACTTACTTGCGAATTAACCCATGAATCACAACAAATTAATGAACGGAAGCCGAGACATTTCGTAGAAAAATAATAAATATCGTAAAGCACCGAATACTTACGACTTTTAATTTTTTATGTTTATTTTGTATTCTTATTTTCTATTCGTACTTTATAAACTGGGCAAATTACATAGAAAAATAGTTCACGGGACTAAACATGCGTACGTTATAACCTTATAAGCCCGGGTACCTTATAAGAAGGATAATTTGTTCGTAAAATTTTTATAGATGTAAAAAAAAAATTTGCTGTACTCTATAGACCAAGTGTACTTTATATAGGGTGTACGCTAAAAGCGAGTTTTACTGTACATGTTTATAAATTTTGTACATTTGTTACAAAAACTAGTGCGAATGCGTTTTCCAAACGCTAAGGATTGCAGCTCTTGTTTGGCACGCATTCGCACTAGTAATAAAATGTACTATTGTATTATGTTCTTTTCTTTTTACGTATTTTTGTTAATTTTTAACGAAAGTATTTTCGATATTGACATAAATAACTGCTTTAAAAAAATTTAATTTGAATAACTATTTTAATCGAAGCAAACAGTACTTACTATGTAATAATAATATTGAAATAATGGAGGGCATTATGTAGCGAAAAATGGTTTACTTTATTATATATATAGCAAAATGTATATAGCAAAATTATCGATTTAAAAAAATATTTATAAAACCGATATATCCATATATAAATATATTAATATATCAATAAATCTATGTATCGAAATTATCGATAATATCGCTAATATCGATATATCGATAATATCAATATATCGATATTATCGATAAATCAATATTATCGATATATCGATTGCGATATCGATTTATTGCGGTCTAGAATTTCGTAGATATATCGCTACTGGTTCCTCAAGTATACATAAGAGATAGACAGTCAGTTTTAAATTGTCACCGATACGGTGTAATTTTACATTAAAGCGATACACACCGTTTCGAATTATAACAGTGATACAAGTGAGTTATAAATTAGCTACTCAAGCTAGTCAAGTTGAATAAAATAATTGTAAGAAACTAATATAAGTGTAATATTTATTATAGGCGAGGAATTATTGTGAATACAATAACAATTAAAAGGAATAATAAAAGGGAAAATATTTATAAGATAAAATCTTGAGCGTTTAAAAATTATAACGTATAGATAGATAGACAATCCATTGTTTTAATTCCCTGATACAGGTTTTGCAGTCCAAATTCAACATTTTGCAAATCAAATTCAACTTTTACAAATCAAATTCAACTTTTTCCAAATCAAATTCAACTTTTTGCAAATCAAATTCAATATTTTGCAAATCAAATTCAACTTTTTCCAAATCAAATTCAATTTTTTGCTATTCAATTTGAAATATTGAATTTGATTTGCAAGATCTTGAATTTAAAATGTAAAAATTGAATTTGAATTGCAAAATGTTGAATTTGATTTGCAAAATATTGAATTTGGACTGCAAAACCTGTATAGTGATCCAAGGTAATATTAGTAGCTCGATCAAGAAACGTTACAATATGAAATAATAATTTCTCAGAGACTAAATATAATTTACTATTCAAAAGTATAAACGCAGTTTAGTGGTACAAAAATTATGTTTTTCCATGTCTACTCGACTTGTAGCATCTTAACATTAACTCAGGAGAGAACTCTCCGTCAAATCAAACGTTTATAAAAAAAATTATAAAACCGAATTATAAAAAAAAATTAACCGAAAGTCCCCGAAGGGGTGATCAGTGATCACCAATACTAAAACTATTTTTACGATTAAGTTTCATAATTTGCACCATAATTTTTTAGATTCAGTTCTTATATTATTCTTGATGGGAGATTTTCCATCGGGGTGATGTTACATCACAAATAATTTACTGAATTAATTGTTGATCATGTGTCAATAGACACAAGTGAAGACTAGTCATCTTCTTCTCACAGATACTATTTTGTTATTCAATACTAGAAAATCTAGAGTATAACAAAACAGTGATCACCAGAGAAATTAATTGACTAAACCTGAATTTATTAAATGTATGTTTATGTAAATTTTTTGTTTTTACACTTCGCTAGAGTTGTAACCCAATTTTTGGTTTATAATCATTAGCGTTAACATTTTTTGGTAGAGTTTATCTAGTCGGCTAGCCCTGATGAGAATGATAAACTTATTTAAAGTTTAAAAATTTTCTCATTGGTTCGAAACTAGATCGCTCTAAAATTGTATGGATTGCAAAAAGTTTCATAATTTGCACCATAATTTTTTAGATTCAGTTCTTATATTATTCTTGATGGGAGATTTTCCATCGGGGTGATGTTACATCACAAATAATTTACTGAATTAATTGTTGATCATGTGTCAATAGACACAAGTGAAGACTAGTCATCTTCTTCTCACAGATACAATTTTGTTATTCAATACTAGAAAATCTAGAGTATAACAAAACAGTGATCACCAGAGAAATTAATTGACTAAACCTGAATTTATTAAATGTATGTTTATGTAAATTTTTTGTTTTTACACTTCGCTAGAGTTGTAACCCAATTTTTGGTTTATAATCATTAGCGTTAACATTTTTTGGTAGAGTTTATCTAGTCGGCTAGCCCTGATGAGAATGATAAACTTTTTTAAAGTTTAAAAATTTTCTCATTGGTTCGAAACTAGATCGCTCTAAAATTGTATGGATTGCAAAAAGTTTCATAATTTGCACCATAATTTTTTAGATTCAGTTCTTATATTATTCTTGATGGGAGATTTTCCATCGGGGTGATGTTACATCACAAATAATTTACTGAATTAATTGTTGATCATGTGTCAATAGACACAAGTGAAGACTAGTCATCTTCTTCTCACAGATACAATTTTGTTATTCAATACTAGAAAATCTAGAGTATAACAAAACAGTGATCACCAGAGAAATTAATTGACTAAACCTGAATTTATTAAATGTATGTTTATGTAAATTTTTTGTTTTTACACTTCGCTAGAGTTGTAACCCAATTTTTGGTTTATAATCATTAGCGTTAACATTTTTTGGTAGAGTTTATCTAGTCGGCTAGCCCTGATGAGAATGATAAACTTTTTTAAAGTTTAAAAATTTTCTCATTGGTTCGAAACTAGATCGCTCTAAAATTGTATGGATTGCAAAAAGTTTCATAATTTGCACCATAATTTTTTAGATTCAATTCTTATATTATTCTTGATGGGAGATTTTCCATCGGGGTGATGTTACATCACAAATAATTTACTGAATTAATTGTTGATCATGTGTCAATAGACACAAGTGAAGACTAGTCATCTTCTTCTCACAGATACAATTTTGTTATTCAATACTAGAAAATCTAGAGTATAACAAAACAGTGATCACCAGAGAAATTAATTGACTAAACCTGAATTTATTAAATGTATGTTTATGTAAATTTTTTGTTTTTACACTTCGCTAGAGTTGTAACCCAATTTTTGGTTTATAATCATTAGCGTTAACATTTTTTGGTAGAGTTTATCTAGTCGGCTAGCCCTGATGAGAATGATAAACTTTTTTAAAGTTTAAAAATTTTCTCATTGGTTCGAAACTAGATCGCTCTAAAATTGTATGGATTGCAAAAAGTTTCATAATTTGCACCATAATTTTTTAGATTCAGTTCTTATATTATTCTTGATGGGAGATTTTCCATCGGGGTGATGTTACATCACAAATAATTTACTGAATTAATTGTTGATCATGTGTCAATAGACACAAGTGAAGACTAGTCATCTTCTTCTCACAGATACAATTTTGTTATTCAATACTAGAAAATCTAGAGTATAACAAAACAGTGATCACCAGAGAAATTAATTGACTAAACCTGAATTTATTAAATGTATGTTTATGTAAATTTTTTGTTTTTACACTTCGCTAGAGTTGTAACCCAATTTTTGGTTTATAATCATTAGCGTTAACATTTTTTGGTAGAGTTTATCTAGTCGGCTAGCCCTGATGAGAATGATAAACTTTTTTAAAGTTTAAAAATTTTCTCATTGGTTCGAAACTAGATCGCTCTAAAATTGTATGGATTGCAAAAAGTTTCATAATTTGCACCATAATTTTTTAGATTCAGTTCTTATATTATTCTTGATGGGAGATTTTCCATCGGGGTAATGTTACATCACAAATAATTTACTGAATTAATTGTTGATCATGTGTCAATAGACACAAGTGAAGACTAGTCATCTTCTTCTCACAGATACAATTTTGTTATTCAATACTAGAAAATCTAGAGTATAACAAAACAGTGATCACCAGAGAAATTAATTGACTAAACCTGAATTTATTAAATGTATGTTTATGTAAATTTTTTGTTTTTACACTTCGCTAGAGTTGTAACCCAATTTTTGGTTTATAATCATTAGCGTTAACATTTTTTGGTAGAGTTTATCTAGTCGGCTAGCCCTGATGAGAATGATAAACTTTTTTAAAGTTTAAAAATTTTCTCATTGGTTCGAAACTAGATCGCTCTAAAATTGTATGGATTGCAAAAAGTTTCATAATTTGCACCATAATTTTTTAGATTCAGTTCTTATATTATTCTTGATGGGAGATTTTCCATCGGGGTGATGTTACATCACAAATAATTTACTGAATTAAATTTATTAAGTCTCGAGATAAATTCGACGAGAAAATGAATTGAATCGTTAAAAATTAGTACAGGTGAGAAAAAAAAAATACCAACCAACATTATTTTAAAAACATAAAATAAGTTTTGCATGATATCAAAAAATTATATTCCTGTATAAAATTATTACCATTATTTAAAATATTTTAATAATACAAATCACGCACCACTAACAAAATATTACTGTTTCGCTTGTCTATAGTCAATGATTATACTGCCTTGCATAACATAAACAATAGATCTCGTGCAACACGAACATTTTACGGCATGAATTGACGGGTACTTTTTCAATAAATTGTAAATGTCGCAGTCTATCATCGGTTTTTAATACATATAAAAATTACATAAACTAGTTTTTGACATAGTATTAATTCCAAGGTTAGTTACCACTAGCAATCCTTACAAATATAATTTAATTAAATCATGTTATTTGTTAGTGCCAATACCATATACGATCTAGTGCTTATTTCTAATAAGTTCAGATAGTGAAATCAAATTCGCCCCTTGTTTACATTCCAATATTCCAAAAAAATTGTCGCGATAATTTAAAGAATGGAAAATTCCATTCATATTTTATTCTTTTTGAAATGTTTTTTGGTTTATAATATGACTTCATATGTTAGATAATTTCATTTTACTATCTTGATTACATAATGACAAACGTAGCCCAACTTTAAATATAAAAAAAGATTGCTTTTTAATTAATCAATTTGTACAGCTAACCTAGTTTCAAATATATTTTAATCAGTATTAAAATGTTGATTATTCATCTTTTACATATAGACAGATGACGTCAAAACATTGTAATTCAGTTTACTATAAATACTTTATAGTTGTCACGAGTACAGTTTCTATTTAATTTTTTTTCAATTTCCATTGAACTTCCTTAAAATTAATAAAAACAAAAATCAAAAAGAAGTTAACTTTCGCAAAGTGATACAATTACATACATATATCAATCGCCTATATTCCACAGCACAAACATCACTTTGACAAGAAAACTATACATATAAATATTAATGTACATAGTATTTTAACACAAAAATATAAACACAAATTCAATTACGCATCACTGGCTAAATTTTTTTGTTATTGTTGTCTTATTTTTTGTTTCATTACGTCATGATTACATTGTCTGATTTCTTTTGATATTCATTTAAAAGTTTATTAATAAATGAAACTTGAAAGAAAGGAATATAATATACATCGCACATCTGCCGTTGTTATTCATTTTTTTTTTCTTAAGAAGTTTTATTTTGCAAACACATAACACTCATGTATAATTTGCAATGGTAAACAAAATGGCGGTTTGAGCGAAAAAAATGTATGTGAAAATTGAAAGAAATTACGGTAATTTGTGGAAAAAACAATATTTTTGTCTACGTTTTCTGTTATGAATTTTAAGGAAATCCTAAATAAGATGTTGTGCAGGTAGATAAAATAAATATTTTGTTGAAATAGGTATTTATTTCATGACAAGTAAAAATAGAGAATATTTAATGTTTATTTAAGAAATAGGTTTTTAAATTTACTCTTTCTTCGTCAACATTGAAAAAAAAAAAATAAGGTTCATCATCTCTTTGGCATTTTTGAATGATGTTTTCTTTAAAAATGAAGTAAGTTGTGAGGTTTAAATAAAACCGGAATAGTTTGTTGGTGGTAATTAAATTACATCAATATTGATATTTGAATTTACTGGATAATAAGACAAAACAAACCAGATTTGATTAGAAAACGGCGCACTAGAGCGTTAAACTTTTAGTTTTTAATTACTACGGTTTTCGGGAGCGAGCTTTGTTTCAACATCAAGAACGATTAACTCTGATGTCTTTCTTCATCGCTGCTAAAACGTGCATGGCAGGAAATAAATTATTGGATATCATATTATCGTTTTTTCCATCGAATTTAATTTGAAGTTTTCTCACAAATCGTGGTGAGTTTCACATTCCTCCGTAAATGCAAACGAGTTGATTGTGCACTTGCCACCGTTAAGAAATCGTTAACATTGGTGCAACGTTTAAAGTTGTATTGTTGTAATTTGCTACATTGCTAGCGTCAGTAAAACTGTATTAAATTAAATATAGGTTTCAATTTCACGATTCAAGGTGATATTGCAGGAAGTCATAACGGGCCATTAGCAGAATAAATTAATATTAACATGGCAGTAAAAGTAACCCACGAAGTGTAAAAACCCAATTGTGCGACTTTGGAAATTAGGCATTTATATAGATGGAATATCATCATAAGAAAATTATTGAACCTAAATCTTTTAGCATGCATGCAGATGTCGCTGATTCAAAAACATTTACGACAATTACAAAAGACACTAATAACTGTACAACAATTTTGAAAGGATGAACAGTTCAAAGCGAATAATTAGTATATGTGAAACACAAACGATCATAGTGTAAATTCGATGGATTCTACCGCTGGTACTTGATGTAATATGATAACGTGCAAAAGTTTAAAATTACAAGCAAGTGGTAAATTCAATTATTATTAGTAAACCCCTTGCAGCATTGCACGGGTGCTATGGTGAATGTCTCTTTAGTAGATCTCTCGTTTGATTTAGAATAACAAATCAATAATATTGTTACGATTACAGAAAAATCCAGACGATTACAGTCACTTCCAGAAAACTCAAATCAACAAAACACAACAACAAATTAATGAAATGAATAGTGTTGTTGTTGTATTTCTTAGAACTTGGGTCAACAATAAATAAAATTACTTTATGAATCAAATCATCATAACGTAAAATAATCGAATATTCTAGTGTTTTCTCAAGGTTTCTAAAAAGTGACTTCGAATGATCGAGATTATGCAAAATCGTATATAAAGAGGGATGTCTTGCAAGACAAAATTACTTTTATTTTAAACGTGTGACGGTAAAGTTAAAATTATAAAAGTGATATTTAAATTAGTTTTTGTGAATAAAGTTTTAAGTGTTATTCACTAGAAATATTTTGTGTATTATTTTGAACGTTGTGTTACAGGAAATTTCTACAATCAATCGTTGGAGTTTCTCAAGCTGTTAAAGAATATTCTAGTTAGAAATATTGTTTTCTGCAGTTTTCCTGTTGTTGTGGAACAATTAAACAATTAAGGTGTTGAATATTTAATAAAACCTGGTGGTGTGTTTGCTTTTTTTTTTTTTTTTTTTTTTTTTTTTTTTAATAAAATGTGTTGTGTAATAGGGTTTAGAATATGTGTCACAACAACACATAAATACCTTTTAAGACCTAGGTCTAGACCTGGGTCCCACAACAACTGGCGTTCTGAGGTGTAGATTAACGCTTTTTTTAAACATCTGTGGGTTGAAGCCACCTGAGACTAAGTGTTCCGGCAAACTATTCCATTTGTACGCAGTTCGGACAAAGAAGTCTCTCTGCGATCTGCCAGTATGACAGCGCGGGATCTTTACCGTTTCACTGGTTGCGGTAGCCGATTGCCGAGTGGAACGGGGGTAAGAATAAGTTTGAGGCATGATGCCGCTGATTTCATCTGAGCACTGCTGATGACGATATTTGTAAAAAACAACGAGGTCAGCAACAGTGCGACGATGTTGTAGGGAATCAAGTTTTGATGTCAAAGTTCGATCACCTACAATTCGTATAGCTCGCTTTTGAACAGAGTCCAAGAGGGCCAAGATGGAAACAGAGGCAGCACCCCAAACTTGACAGCAGTACTCCATACAGGGACGAATATAGGACTTATAAACATGGAGCAATTGGTATGGAGTGAAAAATTTTTTGCATCTATTTAGGAAGCCGAGTTTTTTAGACGCGCTTTTTGCCATCGCCATTACATGATCGTTCCAGAGTAGGTCATTTGAAACTGTGACACCCAATAAACGAATGTTTTTACATTCACCTATTGGTTCATCACACATACTAAATAAAATATCTTTGGGGAACTCGGTCTTTAATCTGGAAACAATCAACAGCTGTGTTTTGATGGAGTTGAAATTGACAAGGTTTTGGTCACCCCAGTCGGCGACTTTATTCAGGTCTTTGTTCACGTTTATGGCAGCGTCTCTCCGGGCAGGATTAATTCGTTCGTGCATTTTACCTTTTGAAGGAAGGGGCTCGAACGACTTGTGCAGAGTACTATCATCTGCAAAACTATTTATTGGGTTACTGGTGATTTTCAACAATTCGTTGATATAAATCAAAAATAGGGTTGGGGACAATACTGAGCCTTGGGGTACACCAGCGTTAATTAGTTTAGACTCAGAAGAAAATCCGTCTAAGGTTACCGAAATGTATCGGTTGGATAGAAAATTTTGAATCAGCTTCAAAACATTGGGATGAAAACCGTACGCAACGAGCTTGTTGATTAAGTTGGCATGCCAGACTCGATCGAATGCCTTGGAGATGTCTAAAGCGATAACGTATGTTTCACCACCTTTATCAAGTATGCTGTTCCAACAATGCGCTACATAGTTTAATAGATCGGTAGTTGATCTTTTGTTTCGAAAACCGTATTGGTTTTCAGTGACCGAATCCAGAAAGTGATTTGGGAATTGCGTTTATCGAATTTTAGTTAGGCCAATTCGAAGTAAGGTTGGAAAAACATAACAATATAAAAGCAGGCCATCTATTCTTTTTCTCTCCACTCCTACGCTCCACTTCTGTGTGTCGCTATGTTTAGTATTTGCAATCTTGGTATCCAGGTACCCGGATACCCGGGTATTTAGGAAGATTTTTCGATTATTTAATTTAATATCCGGATATGTTGGTCGAATACCCGAACAACAAAAGGTCCAGTTTTTCTCAATAAAATTTTCAAAATAAAATTCAGCTCATTCTCTTTTTGCAAATTTGAATTATTCTTTATGCTAGTTGTTGACAAATAATACTATTCTAACCATACAAATTGCAATATGTCATCCATAAACATTAAACTGCCCTTTAATTAACTCTTATTGTTTATATTACGAAAACAACAGAAAAACGACGAAGAACACATAATAAAATTTATGGAATTTTAGTTCTTATTCAAATTAAGTCATAAAAATTAAGGATCTATTTATTGGTAATTTGTTTATATTTAGTTTAAAAAAAAACGGAAAGAGAATACGATAAGTTTTTATTTGATTGTGATTTAAGCTAATAATTATTATAAATTATAGGCTTTGTGCGAACTCACAAATATTTGACAGAACAAAATGTTTGATGAAGGTGAAATTTATAAAAACAAAATTTTGACATAAAGTCGAAAACTTTTTAATTTTTAATAAATATATATAATTAGTATATATATTAATATAAATATTACTTTGGCACTTAAAAAAACTTCTGTGATAAATTGTTGTTCCTTCTGAAATAATTTGTTATGCCTACTGTCACAATTTGATGATGCTAAAGAGCTACCAAATTTTGACGTTTCGTTATGGTGAATATAAATTCCAAAAACACAAAATTTTGACAATTAATAGTTGTCGTCTGTCATTATTTCGTCAATTCGCACAGAAACAATGATCCAAATATGTCATCGAAAGTTGAGGACCAGTTCAAGAAAATGTCATCAGTTAATCTCGGTGCCACGTAGTTGGATGCGCACGAATAATTTCAACTAAATGGGGAAATACATCAGCAATGCAAAATCAAATCGGATAATGATGTGGCTAATTATAATATTGAAAATTTAAAACTACAAAAATGTATTGCTGTCTACACAAGACCTACTTTAGATAACAGTGATACTACAGTTGATAAGAGCTGGAAATGTTGTATGTAAATAAAGGAAACCGAAATATTTAGCAAAATCAAAAAATTTCATTTATCATAACAAATATCATACGGCTCTTTAAATACAAAAACGTCATAAGTAAAAATAGTGATATTAGTAATAAAAAAGAATTTTAACGGGACAAATAGTGCAGTCTATCTGAAGAACTTGCTCCGAGTTAAAAATATGTTCATAGCAAAACTTTATAAACATAAATCAAAAACTGCAACTATCGAGTTATGACGTTGAGTTTAATGAAGTAAAAATATTGCTACGGTTCTAAACGAATCGTAATGATATATACAACAAAACTATGCATACAACATTTCAATCAAAAACTATGTTAAATATTACTTTATATAAAAGTTAGTTAATAATTGTTAATTATTATTTTATTTATATACTTTACGCAAAACTTTATATTAGAAACCTGATTGTTTTTTAAGCACAGAAAAATCGTGAGCCTGTATATAAAACTCCATCTAAACATCTAAACATTCTTACGCCATTTGAAAATAGTTCCATTTAAAATAAAACAAATTTAATCAAAACACTAATCCATCTTTTGGCATATGGCAAGGTTCATTATTTGTTGCATATGGTGTCAAATAATCAGGCTTTGAATATTGAAGGTTTTGATTATAGTTATAAAATATGTGTTGTTGTGAACCTGAATAAAAACAACTTGTAAAATTATAATAATTATAATTCTGAGAAATAATAGTACATATGTGCATATATGCTTTATAAATGAAATTTCGTATGACTCTAGATTCTAGAATATAGTTGACATTATAGTCGAGTAAATGACGATTTGCCCGTATAATTGTGTCGAACAGCACCGATTTGCACAAACATCTGGATTTAGGTTCTATTTACATTCTACTTCAAAGTGTGTGCCGGTAGTTGCTTTTACCCTGTGGATGTATGCCAAACCTTCTCAAGGTGCAAAATGTTTCATTGAAAATAAGTCCAGGAATAGAGACATTGAATAATTCTAAGCAACTTATGTTACATAAAGGTTTTTCTGAAAGTCGATACTTTTCGTATTATTCATGAGTGAAAATGTTAATTTTTTAATTAAACCAACCACGTTCTCTTAGGTTTTCGTAAATAACTTAAAATGTAGGTATTTTATAGAAAAAATTATGCATATTAAAAATGTAGCTTAAACAAAATTTAGGGTTTAGGTGTATGTAGACTAGGGTATTCCTTAGCTATATGGGGAAAAAAAAATTATGATAAATTAATGGTCTCACCCCCTAAATCGGTGTGTAAACATATAAAAATGATCTGCAAGAAATTTTAGGTCAATCAAATAAAGTTAACCCGTGCCGACTTGAAGTTGAACTTTGGTTCCATATGAAATCATCGAAAAAAAGAAAAATTCTTGCTGTACTGTTTTAGATTTTACTCAAACTTTGTGGAAATGTTTTTTAGGGTTCAAAAGATCAAAATCCACAAGGATTTAATTTTTGCACGCGCCACTTCCGGTCCACCCAAAATAAAGCACTTGAAAAGTCGTATTTTTGTGTTTTGCGGTTTTAGCTGTAAAACTTTTTCTATTAAAGATATTAATTCGATCAAGCTGGCATTATAAAGCTGAAAGATGGTAATTTTTAAAACAAAAATAAAAATGTAAGAAACTGTAAGCTGTAAGTAAGAAGCTGTAAGCTGTAAGAAACAAATGTTGGCTTCTCTTTAAACGGCTGTACACCCGCGTCAGGAAGAAATAAAAAAAACAAGCCTTAAAGTGTTTTAAAGTTAAAGGTAAGTACTGAATATCCTGCTAATTTCAAATTTTTGTCTTCTACCAAACACGTTCAAATTGTAGCCTGAAATATGCAAATTGCTGAAATTTCAAAATTTTAAGTAAAGAGTTTTTGCATTACGAGTTGACCGAACGAGTCGATTTTAATTTTTTATACTATAACAATATGTGCACTTTGATATTTAAGAATATTTAGACTTTTATACTCAACAGTGCAGACACTGGTGTCAATTGAAAATCACAAGAAATCAATAAAATACACGTATTTTCAATACTCTCTCATTTTTCAAATCTATGAATAATATCAATTTTTATTTTTGTTTTAAAAACTACCATCTTTCAGCTTTATAATGCCATCTTGATCGAATCAATATCTTTAATAGAAAAAGTTTTACAGCTAAAACCGCAAAACACAAAAATACGACTTTTCAAGTGCTTTATTTTGGGTGGACCGGAAGTGGCGCGTGCAAAAATTAAATCCTTGTGGGTTTTGATCTTTTGAATCCTAAAGAACATTTCCACAAAGTTTGAGTAAAATCTAAAACAGTACAGCAAGAATTTTTCTTTTTTTCGATGATTTCATATGGAACCAAAGTTCAACTTCAAGTCGGCACGGGTTAACTTTATTTGATTGACCTAAAATTTCTTGCAGTTCATTTTTATATGTATACACACCGATTTAGGGGGTAAGACCAAAAATATTTTGAAATTGAAAATTAAGGAACACCCTAATGTAGACCCAATACAAACGGAGTAATAGCTTGTTGAAGGTTGGTTTTCATTCATCAAACGCCAAAATTTAAAGTTTCAACGTGAAATAAACAAGCAAAAATGCTTTTAAAATTTAAATACATATTACTTTTTGAGTTATTTGAGAAAAACCATTTGAAAAAGTAGTTTTTTTGATAGAAAAATTGACATTTTCACTCGCGAATAAGTCGAAAAGTATTAATTTAGAATTAGTCAATCTATCTATTCTCGGACTTATTTTCAATGAAACATTTTTCATCCAAGAGAATGGGTAGTATCAACCTCCGAGGTAAAAGCAACCCCTGGCACAGGGTCAACTTTATAGCAGAGGGTAAGTAAAACATAAATCCACATTTTTGTGCAAACCGGTGCTGTTTGGCAAAATTATGCAGTTTTATAATTTTGGGACAAGGGACTATTAATAAAATCAAGGTGTTTTGTTTGACATACATATTAGTCAGTGTTGAAGTTCAGAAGGTGACTGAAACAACGTTTATCCCATTTAACCAATTCGAAGACGTGAAAAATATGGCAATATATTTGTTGTTCGTTTAATCTCGGTAGTTCGTTTGTTTAATCGCGCGTGGTGACGTTTTCAATAATTTGTTATATTTAATGTGACAAAATATATGAAAATTTGGAAAATGTTCCAGAAACTCTAAAAAACTGTAAAAATCTTGTTACATTCTTAAAAAATGAATATTTATTTATTAAAGACAAAATTGGAAATCGAAAAATGAACTTATGAATACATCACGTTCTGGTTGTTGCGGATGTGTTTATACTGTAGTTGTAACGGATTACGATTTAAGCAGAAATTCAAAATACATCGTAGTGGAAAATGTTCTTTGGAGAAAACAGTTTCACTAAAACAATATTAAAGGCCTGAATAAATATCTGAAGATAACAAAAACAAAATAACACGCAATACGAAATTTAATAGTTTTATCTAATAAGCAAATAAAATTAAAACTATGCAGTCTATGGTATAGAGGTAGGTATATAAACTAAAAATAATGGACTGCCAGATATGTGCAAAGTTTTGGTTATCGTGTTATTAGTTGTTTTTGTTATTAAGAGGTGATTTCTATTCTAGAATATTGTGAAGTAAATGCTCTTGTTTGGACTAATATAAAAAAAGTTGCGTTGGGGATAGATGTTAGTTCAAAATAAACAGTGATACGGTTGTTTTAAATAGTATGAAAATTTGGAAAGAATAACAGTCTGGGTTTATGCTAATAAACTGAAACTGAATGTTAAAAAAAACTAGGGTTTGCAAATTTACTGACATTTTCAATTACCGGTAATACAGTAAAAACTTTTATAAAACTGTTAACCGGTTATTTACCGAAATTATAAACTTTGTTCAAATTTTTTTAATTATTAATTTAAGCAAACTATTTATAACTTAAATTGGCGTGTAATAATAAATAATAACACTTTTGAAGAAGAAAATTTAAAAATAATTTAAATCTTAAAATTTTTCATGGTTTTGGTTATTAAAATATTGACGTAAGAAACACGTTGTCTCTAAAGTGTTATCATTCAAGTCCGACCTTAGTTTAATACAAATCAGACCAACTGCTGCAAACATACGCTTAAATTCTTCCATTGTTATTCGTATGGTAAGTAATTTATTTTATCCACGACTACTAAAGACAATATATACTTTCCATGTGTATGTCTTCCATTGTAATTTTATACATTCTATCACTTGAAGAAGAATGTGACGCAATCGTTACATTCTACTACAGTTCTATAGATAATTTGTTGGTATAGGATTATCAAAAGGTTAAAACGAGAACAATACATATATAAAATATAAAACAATAAATTTAAGTTTCGTTTTTCTATGCTATCTATGATTTACATATTTCAATATGGTGATAAAAACTTTAGCAGGCAAACTGGAAATTAATCGAAATATTTTGCAGTCGTGGATAAAATAGCATCTTGTATTCGCATAGGATGATGGCAATTCTTCACTCGGATGATTCCCTCCACTCGCTACGCTCGTTTCGGGAAACTTCATCCTCGTGAAGAATTGCCATCATTCTCAACTCATACAAGAATCTACTATTCTGAAAGCTTTCTCTAAACATTTGCCACGAATGTTTTGTTCTTGGAAAAAGTCAATTTAATTTTAAATAATATTTGTTAATGCCTTACGAAAGTATTGCTTTCCACAAAATGTTTATTAATTCAATTAATCTTTTATTTATTAATAAATTCTGTTCATTCAGCTCTTCTTTTATTGTGAATTCTGACAATGCTAATATGGACGCAGTTAATCGATTTTAATTCGTATATTAAGCCTTTTTCACAACCATGCGCTTAATTGCATTCTAAACAAAATAACAATATTGGAATTTTCACAGTTGTTGCCATATCTTATAGTAAAATATATGAAAAAAAAATTATAGGTCACAGTTACAGTTTTGTGAAGAAAAAAAATTTAGCTTGAAGGTTGACTTTAAAATGGAATGACCCATTACTATTATTATTATTTTGATTACTGTACTACAATCCTCTTTCAATGAAATGAAGATATTAAGGCAAGTTTGAAGTTACCTCAAAATAAAGACATGCGAATGTTATTAAAATGTGACATTTATACGTCAGTAAACAGAGTATGCATGTTAAACAGTTTAGGTTGGATGTCACTGTCAGTGAGACAAAGGATAAATTTACAAGCCTTAGTTTTCATTTTTTAAATTGAACACAATATATTTCCAGGAGAGCTAACAAGTTGTCTCAGAAATGTTGGAGAGTTTCAACTGTATTCGTTGAGAACAGGAGATGGCAAATAGAAAAGGGAAATAGTAAAATGAGACACTTTTTGTAATAAGAATAAAATGAAGTCTTGAACGAATAAAATTAATAAAGTATAGAAACATCATTGTTTTGATTGCCAGATCTAGCGCTCGAACCGAATATAGGTAATTCGCTCAAGTTGTTACAATTTATATTAAACTTTCAGCGTATTCTGGCCTTTCAAATAACTATATATTAGGGTGGTCCAAACAATTTTTTAAATGCATAGTGCTGACCCTTCTAAGCTGGCGTGCAAAATTTTAGATATTTTGAAATAAATTTAGAGGTCGCTCATAGAGGTCAAACATTATAATATCTAAATTTAGAACAACGTTAACTGATTTTTTGACGAATTAATACGATTATAAAATCAGATGACAAGATAGGGATTAAAAATTATCATTAAAGAAATACAAATGGATTAGCAAAAAAATGCAAATCTTAACATAAGTAAAGAATACAAGAACTGAATTAAGTATGAAGAGAAAAAACAAATACAATGCAATACATGTTAATTGCGATATGCATTTTCTACAATTAAAATTATAAATATCAGACAATGTAGATGTAGAACATTTCCCTAGAGTCTTTTTCGACGTGTCCGATATACGTTGCATGTGATCTTCAACGACTTGAAGGAGTCGCTGCATTTCATATTCGGTCTTTGTTAAAGATTGGTTAAATGCAGGTTGCCCGTTTTGCTATGCCATTCAAACTTTTAAGGACCTGACTATTTTAGCTGTCCTTTCATACATTGGTAAACTATACCAAGCATCTGGCTCAATTCCTGAAACGATAGAAATACTCTCCCAAGCAAATGTACGACAGCGCTAGACGACGGTTTTATTAAATCGTGAAGTTCAATGTTTTCAAGTGCAGTTACTTCTTTAGCGGCAAAACGTATCTCATAAACAGACTTGTCATTGCCACCGTTTAGTTGTTTGCACTAACTTTCTTACTAGGACTGTGACGAGGATGTAAATAAGTTTGATATCTAATGCATTCGATTTCATTTGAGCACCGTTCATGGCGATATTAATCAAAACAGTAAGGTCAGTGACAGTGCGACAGAACTTAAGAAAATGATGTTTAAATATCAAATTTTGGTCATCCATAGTTCATATTGAAATCATTTCTAGAATTCAATTCAAAAAGAACAAGATGCAAACAGATCTCCTAAAACACATCTGTCAACAATATTCAAAACTATAACGAACGTAGGATCGATTGAGAAGCAGTTATTGATCAAATATTTGCAACACACCATGATTGTCCGCCAAAGCTTGTGTGTGAAAGGAGTTTATTAACTTACCGTTCTAAGATTTGATAGCGAGCCGGTAGCCTGTAAATTGAGCTTTGCATTTTTCTATTTTTAATAAACGGAGAATTTGGCCATTTTCTTCATGAGTGAAAAATACTAAATTTATAGGATTGGTATCCAAATTTAGTTTAAAATGAAGTTAAAACTATTTTGAGGAGTCATAAGTATAATAAATTGGGTGTTTTCCCCTACTTAGTCGGCAATTACTTAAAAAGTGTTTTAACAATTTTGGTTTGAAATAAAGATATTTTATATAATATTAACTCCTGCAGTTATATTCCGGTACGTCGTGAAATAGGAAGTAAGAAAAGAAATCAGCATTTTTTATAACTAGTATTTCGTGTCGCGGGAAAAACAAATTATTATTAGAAAATATTTTTTCATTTCATTTATTGTACCTTTTTCTAAATTCCCAATTCAATAACCGGGATACGCGTACTAAAGTCTAGGTTTAGGTACCAGTTAATAAGCTTACCCGTTTTTAAAAATTAACGCTTTAATGCTCTGTAAATGTATCAAAGATTAACAAAGTTGAAAGTTGTAATTCGTTTTTGCTATGCATTTCTCAAATAACGACTCAACCAAAATAACCTTTTTAATATCATTGCTGAGTAGATGTTCACAAAAACACTATTTCATCTATAATTGTGCAATTTCAATAATACATAATTCCCTATTGAAGAGTATAGCAATTGTATTATTTTATTATCAATATTTAATAACCGCCCGGAATTAAAAATTATATATCTATATATCCGTCGGCAAAACAATTTGAAGAAAAAATTAAGTAACTTAGTGCTAAGGAACTAAGTAACCTATTGATGTTTAAGAGTAGTATTTCGATTGTTGTTTTATTGAATAACCCTACGTATCCGATTAGTCCGTTGAACTTGCATTTTCATATTTAAAAAAAAAAAAAAAATTCAAATCTTTTCCAAACATCTTCCATTAATGATAAAATAACTAACCTAAATAAAATAAAAAATGGCGACGGCAGTTCGAAAAAAATATTGAAGTAATTTATTAATTTGAAAATTCAACTTATAAACGTTAACATCATATTTACCAAATTTGTGACCAGGAAAATCTGAAAACAAACGAATAAAAATCAGTTACTATTACGTAGATAAGCATTTACATTTGGCAAATGAAATTAGAAAAATCAAAGTCGGAAATCGGATATAGAATCAATAGATGGAAAATGTTATAAGAAAAAAGTTTTTAAAATTGATGAATGGAAAGGATAAAAATATTGTTGCCTTGCCAATTTTTTATTCAACTTTGGTTGTTTTACTCTTTATCAATATATTCAACTCGATCACTCAAAAATTAATTTGGGTTAAATTATTATATTATTGATACCAATCTTACCTCCAGGTTTAAATGCAGCATCAAACGAAGGTGCCCTTACGGGATGTTTTTCTTTAAATTGTTGTTGTCTTTCTGGAACGAATGGTGCGGAAGGTAAGGATTCACCTCTTGTTAATGGTGGCCGTTGATTTTGTGTTTCATCTGTACTACCACGTTTTATAGCCACACTATGTCCACCATCTGTATGCTCGTCATCTTCTGGCGGTGGTCTTTTTAAATTCACAGACAATGGTGGTGCTTGTGTACGATTCGAATGAGACAAATGATGAGGAGGCATATGTGTTGTCATTCGAACTCGTTGTTGCTGTTGTTGCGATTCATGAGGTTCTAATTTCGGTGTAAAATCCATCATTGTCGGACCTGTGTTTGATGTTCGTTGCATTGTATATGCGTGATGATGTGGTTGTGGTACACCACGATGTGTTGATATTTCGCCATTTTCATGACTCCTTTTCCCCGCTGAATGTATCCTTTTCATTTGCCTAGCATTATCCAAAACTAGCTCAATACGATCAGGACCCTCATAATTTACACAACCACGGCAAACTGCTTCAGAAAAATCATTTATCATTGCCCATGGCATGCGAGGTAAATCACATAAGTAACAATGCTGTCGCTTTGCGTGCACTGACATGTTTATATATTATAAAATATTCACTTTTTCAATTCACAAAAATATTAATTATTTTTTATGAAAATATATCAACTCAAATTGTATTTCTAATTTTTTATATCAAAATCCTCATTCGTATAAAAAAACAAAACTGATTCACATTAATCCAAAATACAATTTTGATATATTTATTCATTTTCTTATTTAAATCCAAATTTGGGTTGTCTATTGATTTGAAATAAATATATATATGTTTTTTCAATTAAAATTTTAATAAATAATTTAAGATAAATATTTTTTATTTCACACCATTTTATACCATAAATAAATAGCACTATTTCACTTGCATATTGCAAATATATTTTGCTCACACCACACCATTTGCGATTTCAAATATAAAAAAATATGGCCGGCAGTCAATATAATTCAAATAATTATAAATTACATATGTAGTATTGCAAATTTATTTAAAAAAATTACCATCGCACTTTTTCAATATTATTTATTAATGAAAATCACTTTTATTCGTTTTTTCGTATCACCGTTTACAAAGCAAAATGAATTATGATGCAATTTTTCTCCATAAGCAGAAGTTAACATTTATTTAACTATAATTACAGTTTTGATTTTAAGTTTATTTTAATTCTACAAGACATTTTGTCTTTAGGAAATATAAATTTAGTAATCGGAACATTATATACAAAAAAATTCCGCCATGACAGCGTACATAGAAATGAATTTATAAAATGAGTAAATTGTCGAAAAACCAGCAGAATAGACTCCGTTGTTTTTTCAGAAACAAGTATAAATAAATATGTATTTGTGTTTTACGAATTACGAGTGTCGAGCAGTGAAAATCGTTGCATTCGTATTTATATCGTACACGAAAGAGGGCGATGAATGAATCGGATTTCTGGCGTACAACTTCGTAATCAGGCGAAAAATTATGAATGCTAAACACACACATATGTATTATAAATTATCGTCATAAGCATAAAAATAAAAAACTGTTATTACAAATACACTGTTGTCATGTTTTGTTATCATTGTTTTTCATTTTATTGTTTATATTTTGTATTTTTATTCTTATCAAGTTTAATTGAAATTTATACGGATTTTGATAAGAATTATATTATCGGTTATTTTTAAAATTACTTTTAATAAATATTTATTTTAATTTAACATCAATAGTAGATTCAAAACCTTCTAATCACATATATATGCACTTTATAACACATACTAAGGTAAAAAGTACTACAGCTTACACCATTGGAATAGTACAAATTAGTAAAATATGACGTCATGGGTTCCAAAAATTTAACGGCCCTAAGAATGAGCAGTTACGTAATAAGATAAATGTTGCGCAATCTCATAATAGTATTTTGATAGCAAATATATGATGAATTTAAATTAAAGCTTGGCTGAAAACCGTAAAATTAATATCTTAATAAATTTAGTACAGCTATAATAAAAAGTTTAAACATAAACCTAACAAATATTTCGTTTTGTTAATATGAAAAAAATTCTTTTGAAATCTTATAAATTATAAATTTGTTGTATTATTTTAAACATGGCAACGATCCAAAATAAATAAATTTATTTTGATAAAAAAAGAGAGAGGAAAGGAATTTAAAAATGATGAAGCAGCTAGCGATAAAAAAACTGTACATAGGAAATAAAGTACGTATCATTTTGTGTTTATAATTGCATGTGTGAGTAATTCATGTTTTTTTTAAATTCTAGTGACTGCCTCTTTATAAATCTTTATATGTATCAGTAAAGTTGTTTTATTATGTAAAAATAAAACATTAATACTAAGTTTATACCGTCAATACTTTAATAGAATTATAGTGTTTTACTAACAACTAACACTGAGTGTTTATACCATAAAATACTATATAGTATTCTTTTATAAACCCAAGAATACTATTTAAAGTTAGAATATTTCTGATTTGAATTTTAAATGTTATTAATCGAAAATTACTCTCTGTCAAATACTATACTATACTCCTATACTATCGATCAAAAACAAAATATCAATTAGCTATCTGTGATAGTAAAAAAGTATTATTCTATCTGTTCAAATCGAAATAGCTAGTTGCTATTATTCTACTGTGGTGTAAACTTAGTATTAATATGATATTACCATGTACTACACAGAAAAGAAAAATAAAACAAAACTGCATATTATCGAATTTTGACGTCATCTTTTTCTTTTCGCCAATTTAATTTTAGGCGCTTGCGTGATAAAAGTAAAATTAAACGTGCGTTTTTATATGAAGTCAGAAAATTAAGCGTTTAATAGAACAGGCATGTGGTTGTGTGTTTGTGTACTCTAACAGTCGGCCATAAAAGTATAAGTACATTTTTATGTTACAAAAGTATAGGTACATTGCGAAATTTGTATTTCTCTACTAAATTCTTTGCATTTCGAAATTTTAAAGCACATTTCATGTTTTCATTTATTCATTCTTAAAAAAGTTTTAAGAAGTTTTTTATTTTAATTTTAAAAGGTTTGAATAGTCTTGCATATCTAAAATACTCAAAAACTAACTTTTATGTAATTAATTCAAATAATAATAGTTTAAGTTTTCAAATAAAGAAAGATAAAACCAATAATTTCACTTATTTTATAACAGTAAAAAAACTAAATTGATATAATATCAGTTCAATAAAACTCTTTATCTAAATAAATTGTAACACATGTAAAGTAACTATCAAATTAAAAATAAGAACGATCCAACTATTCTAGGTCGAACACTAATTTTTTCTACACAATTTTGGCTTTGAATTCTATGAATTGCAAATCAAAACAAATCTACAAAATAAGATCAACGAACTCGATCAATTACAAAACAAAATCAAATCATTTGAAAGAGGTGGATTTTTTTATAAAGCTAATTAACGGATTTCCGAAAAATCAAACAATTGTAAAATTGGAACAGAAAATTCAAAGTCACAGCATCGAAATGAGATCGAAAGTTATTAAATGAAAAAAACGAAATTGGAATTTTATCAGACAGTGTTTTAAACTAGCTTGCAAGGCACATAAGGTGTTGTCGAGCTATTATTATCTGCCCACTACCCTCCATATAAATGATTTTCACGACCTTTCGACTTTTGCTTTGTAATCTCTAACAGTCGCTTACATAAGTAATAATTTGTAAAACACAATGAAATGTTATGATATATCATTCGTATTTGCACTTATAATTCCACTATCCACGATATTCCAGAATATTGCTTCCAAGACGACGCATGACTTATATATAGTTCTTAAGTTGCCCTGGAAATGAAACTGTACATGTTGCATCATAGGAGTACTTCTGCAAGAATAATTATTTGGGTACGCCTTTCTTCTACTTTGTTGTATCACCATTTTATTGGATTAAATTCAAAAACGAGATTAGTCTACATGATTTATCGTCCATCAACACCTCCACATCAGAAAACATGTTGTTGTGGGATCTATGTCTCAAAAGGTATTTATGCGTTGTTGTGATACATATTGTAATTTCTATTGCAGTGAGCACAACATATTTTATTTTAAAAAAAGTACTTTACTATAATAAGATAAATGCAATCTATAGTACCTCAGGGATCATGGTGTTCCGGTGCTGTGATATGGCTTTAGTTTGTCTCTGTCCACTATTATATAGCGTATGTCCGTTGTTATGTTTAGCAAGACCAAGAATCTTGGCTTACTCGCCTGAGAACCGATGCTATCTTACCAGCTTCCCCAATTCAATTCTGTGGTCGTACGCACCAAAGGAAGGACCTAGTTGGGTCAAACTAGATGATAGTATCAACCTCTGGGCATCTGCCGCCCTCAATTGTATATAGATTTTCAACAACTGTGGATATTCAAAAGAGTGTGAAAACGGAATTTCCGGAAACGGAAATAAATTCCACTTGACAGAGTCTGTTTGATATTGGTCAAAAGGTCAACTTTCATTCGCCGTAATGGCGTTGTAAAAGTTTTCTTCTAGATCTCTATTTTACAACTATCCCAGATGTTACGACTGACGATGTCAATAAGGGTATTGTATTGGAAATTCTGACCACTATTTAATGACATTAGTTATCAAAACTGATTTACTAAAAACTAGAGTTCGCAAATCCCATAAAATGTTTCACATCTCATAAAAGGACACCAATGGCTGCCGAAATTTTTGAAAGGTTTCCATTTTATTCGCTTTAAATAAATTCACTCTACTCTTAATAATGAAATCCCAACAAAAATATTTGTTTTTGAAGGCGACCAAATTGACTCTTAAAAACAAACGTAGATTATTAATATTTGGATTCATTACAAAAATCCCATAAATCGTCATTAAAATATCAATATAAATTAAAAAAACAAATTGACAAACCGAAAGTGGCAACATATTCGACTATCTCAATTTCTGATAAAAATATTACAGTGCCAGTGACCGTCTAAAATGTCTAAAATGGAAAGACATAGAGGATACAGACCACCAATTGATATTTAAATAAATCACAATTATTTTTTCTCATATCTAAAAAAACTTTTTAATTTTTAAATTATCGGTCGCAATAAGCGAACAATCTGTACATCCATCTGTACAAATTTTACTGCAAAATTGATCGCTATATCAGAAATGTCGTAATAACCGAAGTCGTTTTAAGCGAATATTTTTACATAGGAACAAAGGCAAAACCAACCATTACTTTGATTTTATAACGCTAAAGGCGAAATGTCGTTATAAACGAGGCCGTTATAAGTGAATTTCACTGTATATATATATATATATATATATATATATATATATATATATATATATATATATATATATATATATATATAATTATATATATATATATATATATATATATATAATATATATATAATATATATATATATATATATATATATATATATATATATATATATATATATATATATATATATATATATATATATATATATATATATATATATATATATATATATATATATATATATATATATATATATATATATATATATATATATATATATATATATATATATATATATATATATAATTTAGACTGGTCGTTAAAAACTAAATTTTCCGAGACGCCCCCTGGAAAAATTCTTTGTGGTCAAAAAACCACAATGGCATTATTTTTTTTTTTTTAAATCAAAAGAACACGTGCCGCAAAATCGTCGAAGTTAATTTTTTGAAAAATTCGTAGACTTTTTGAAATATCTCATAAAATATGCAGATGTCAAAAAAATTACATAACCATTTTTGTAGGAAATTTAATTCTCTACAAAAAAGGTCCAGGTCATTTTTTCTCGAAAACGTATAGTTCTCATGATATTTTGAAAACGAACTTGTAAGTTTTCGTAATTTTTAAAAAACATAAAAAATAAAGATGGCGAAAAAGTCCTAATTTTCTTCTTATTCTATAGAATGAAATGTATAAAAAAATAATCGTGACAAAAAAAATCAAAATTAGTACTTTTTCGTCGAAATTTTCATCATTTGGTTTTACGAGTTTCGAAGAATTTCAAGTTTTATTTCAAAATATCATCAGAAATATAGGTTTTAGGAAAAAAATGACGTGGACTTTTTTTGTAGAGAATTAAATTTCCTACAAAAATGATTATGTGATTTTTTTTGACATCTGCATATTTTATGAGATATTAACAATTTTATCAAAAAATAAACTTCGATGATTTTGCGGCACGTGTTCTTTTGACTTAAAAAAAAAAAGTAATGCCGTTGTGGTTTTTCGACCGCAAAGAATTTTTCCAGGGGGCGTCTCGGAAAATTTAGTTTTTAACGACCAGTCTAATATATATATATATATATATATATATATATATATATATATATATATATATATATATATATATATATATATATATATATATATATATATATATATATATATATATATATATATATATATATATATATATATATATATATATATATATATATATATATATATATATATATATATATATATATATATATATATATATATATATATTCCAAATTGTTAAAAGCCCGACTTTCCCCGTAATGGCGGTGATAATAGTTTTCTTTTAGATCTCTATCTTACCACAATGCCAGATATTACGAGTGTCGATGTCGCGAAAGGTAGTATTGGAAATTCTGATCATTATTTAATCTCATCAGTTATCAAAACTGATTTACTTAAAACTACAGCTCCCAAACCCCGTAAAATATTTCACTACTCAAAAATGGATAAGAGTGGTCTTCAAAATTTTTTCCATGGTTTCCCTTTCGACCGTCATTGTTTTTACACTGACAATGTAAATGTTTCTGCTCAAAACTTTACAGAAACCATCCAATTTGCTATCAATAAATTTGTCCCTTTCTCCATAATAAAACCCAAACAAAAATACTTGTATTCGAAAGCTGCCAAAACGGCACTTAGAAACAAACGTAGATCATTTAATATTTGGATTCATAACAAAACTCCCACTAATCGATCCCAATATCTAAAGGCCAACAAAATATCTAATCAGATTATCTCAAACGAAAAGTCCGAAATTGACAGAGCGAAAGCCTCAAAACTTACGTCTATGTCTGTTTCTGACAAGAGTTTCTACAGTGCCATCAATTTTTAAATTGTGGTACAAAATTTTCTATTCCCCCTAATATTGATGGTGATTTAATCGTCAATGATCCCGCAAGAAAAGCTAACTTGTTCGCTGAACGCTTTGATCTGAACTCCACTGTTTTGGAAACTCCTAAAGAAATACCCCAAATCCAGTCTTCAGGAGTTAATATGAATGAACTTCACTTCAAACCCAAAATAGTCGCTAAACTTTTAAAGGGGTTAAACATCAACAAAGCATCAGGAATGGACAATATTCCACCCATTATTTTAAAAACCTTTTCCAAAGAACTTGCACCAACTTTAACTAAAATATTCTACCAATCCTACAAATCTGGTATATTTCCCTCGTGCTGGAAGTTGGCAAATGTCCAGCCCGTCCCCAAAAAGGGACCAAAATCCGATATCTCAAATTATAGGCTAATAGCTTTACTATCGGTCCTATCCAAAGTCTATGAGCATTATATTAATACACATATTTCAAAATTTCTGGAAGAAAATCATTTGATATCCAACAGCCAATACGGTTTTCGAAACAAAAGATCAACTACCGATCTATTAAACTATGTAGCGCATTGTTGGAACAGCATACTTGATAAATGAGGTGAAACATACGTTATCGCTTTAGACATCTCCAAGGCATTCGATCGAGTCTGGCATGCCAACTTAATCAACAAGCTCGTTGCGTACGGTTTTCATCCCAATGTTGTGAAGCTGATTCAAAATTTTCTATCCAACCGATACATTTCGGTAACCTTAGACGGATTTTCTTCTGAGTCTAAACTAATTAACGCTGGTGTACCCCAAGGCTCAGTATTGTCCCCAACCCTATTTTTGATTTATATCAACGAATTGTTGAAAATCACCAGTAATCCAATAAATAGTTTTGCAGATGATAGTACTCTGCACAAGTCGTTCGAGCCCCTTCCTTCAAAAGGTAAAATGCACGAACGAATTAATCCTGCCCGGAGAGACGCTGCCATAAACTTGAACAAAGACCTGAATAAAGTCGTCGACTGGGGTGACCAAAACCTTGTCAATTTCAGCTCCACCAAAACACAGCTGTTGATTGTTTCCAGATTAAAGACCGAGTTCCCCAAAGATATTTTATTTAGTATGTGTGATGAACCAATGGGTGAATGTAAAAGCATTCGTTTATTGGGTGTCACAGTTTCAAATGACCTACTCTGGAACGATCATGTAATGGCGATGGCAAAAAGCGCGTCTAAAAAACTCGGCCTCCTAAATAGATGCAAAAATTTTTTTACTCCATACCAATTGCTCCATGTTTATAAGTCCTATATTCGTCCCTGTATGGAGTACTGCTGTCAAGTTTGGGGTGCTGCCTCTGTTTCCATCTTGGCCCTCTTGGACTCTGTTCAAAAGCGAGCTATACGAATTGTGGGTGATCGAACTTTGACATCAAAACTTGATTCCCTACAACATCGTCGCACTGTTGCTGACCTCGTTGTTTTTTTACAAATATCGTCATCAGCAGTGCTCAGATGAAATCAGCGGCATCATGCCTCAAACTTATTCTTACCCCCGTTCCACTCGGCAATCGGCTGCCGCAACCAGTGAAACGGTAAAGATCCCGCGCTGTCATACTGGCAGATCGCAGAGAGACTTCTTTGTCCGAACTGCGTACAAATGGAATAGTTTGCCGGAACACTTAGTCTCAGGTGGCTTCAACCCACAGATGTTTAAAAAAAGCGTTAATCTACACCTTAGAACGCCAGTTGTTGTGGGACCCAGGTCTAGACCTAGGTCTTAAAAGGTATTTATGTGTTGTTGTGACACATATTCTAAACCCTATTACACAACACATTTTATTAAAAAAAAAAAAATATATATATATATATATATATATATATATATATATATATATATATATATATATATATATATATATATATATATATATATATATATATATATATATATATATCAACAATTTTGAAATAGAACCATTTGATCTATGCTAGTCTATATGGATTTCGAAACAATAGATTACAGTCAACCTACTGAACTATGTGCTCTATTGTTAGAACAACATAATTGAAAAAGGTGTTAAAACGCGAGTTATCGTATAAGACATCAAAGCGTTTGATCAAATCTTGATCCCCTGCAAAATCGTCGCACTGATATCGTGGTTTTTTATACATATCGTCACTAGCAGTGCTCGAATGAAATCAGATCCATCATGCCTCCAAACATATTATTTTCCCATTCAACTCGTCAATTGGTTATGTAAGCAGCCAAACTGATGGAATCACTTACTATCATAACGACAGAAGGTTATATTCTTTGTCCGAATAGCGTATAAATGGAATAATTTGCAGCAATTAATAGTATAGAGTGACTTCAATCTGCAAAGGTTTAATTAAGCGTCCTTCAATATCACCAAGCCATATTACTGCGGCACCGAGTTGTAAAAAGGCATGCATGTGTTGTTGAGACACATATTGTAATTCCTATTACAGAACACTTTTTATTAAAAAAAAAACCTTCTATGCCATTTCGTCTTTTCGCAATTACGAGGATAACAAGTAGATTTTAATGATAAATACATAAAAATTTTGAACGTTACATTACATAACTCTATTACTCAACGTACTCATAACCCGATTACTCAAATATCTTAAACTGGGAACTAACTGAGAGATCAGTTTTTGATCTACGGGTATGGCAAGCCGAGCACTTCAGTCTTTGTTAATAAACATTCATACAAAAACCAAATATCGCAACAAAGCATAAGAGATATATAGGTGTGCGTTAGTGATAAAGCATCTGTGCACCATCCTCCTACTTAAAGCGGCATGTTAATTGGCGGCTGTGCTGGCACAATGTATATTCGAATCAAAATTAATCACGCAAATTCAATATACATGTGGATTGATTATGATACACGTTGCCGTGCAATATCATCTCGAGCATGTTCAACCGTATATTCGTTTTCTACAGAAACGCAAGTTTTCTTAAACAGGGATAGGATAGGCTAGAATAGTTGTCCTGAGGACACAATTGCGGTCCGTAGCTAAACCATGAAAATAACTACTCAAGCACTACCTTAAACTGAATCTTAGTCGAGCTGTCAAATCCCCAGTATAGTCTTCAATCAGTTTCTAAATAAACGGCATCCAGGTTAATGTCTATTTATTTATTTATTTATGAAAATAAATTTTAATGACTTGGTAATAGCAACAACACAATGGCAGTAAAGGATTATCTTCCTGAAATTTCTTGTTTGACAATAGATCTATTAACAAATATTGTAAATGAAATTAGAGTTAAATCTCCTAGTTATGAATGTGAGGTGATCGTTATCGGCGATTTCAAAATACTCAACAAAATTGTGTTTTGCGTTCTCTAGGATTGTCTATGTAGGCAACTTTCGGGAGACAACTGACAAACATAATAGTGTAACGTGACTGAAAGTATTTGTTTTATCGCAGGGCCTGAGTCTAGTTGTTAAACATTCAACTCTAACTTATCGTACTAGTGATAAAACCCGGGTAAGAAAAAGCTAAGGGACCAAGCCTAGGCCAAGCACGACAGCTTTAGAATTTGAGCCAGGCTTAACATTTTGAAACTTCCCAAGCTTGGACCAAGTTTGGACTGAAGTCCTGGGCCCAAGTCGGGTAAACTAGGCTTGGGCTAAATCTGGCAAATAAGACTTGGGCCAGGTCTACCAAACCAATTTTTTTCCAGACCTCCTTTAAATGTGTAGAAAGTAGTTGTGGAAGTTTAACATATATAAAAAAATAAACGCAATTTCGCTTGCACATGTTTACAATGCGTTATACTGGTATATAACGCGTAATATAATAAACTGGATCTTGGTTCAGCCTAGGCATTTACAACTGGCCCAGACTGAAACCAAAATTAACTAGCCAAGGCTTGGATCGCTAATACAGGTCCGAAATTGGTTCGTTGTTTAATATTGGCAACTTCTAACTAGGAAGTAATAGTGATAAAAGTTTTCTTCTAGATCTTTATGTCACAACTATGCTAGATATTAAGAGCGTTGATATCGATAATGATGGTCTTGAAAGCTTTACAAAATTTTTTATTCTAGCATTACAATGTTTGTAGTTATGATGTAAATCTGGGTATTAAAAATATTTCACATATTATTTCACATTTACGTGATAAGAGCAGTTCGATAGAATGGTAGGTTGTAAGAAATATTACATTTATAATAAATTTCCATCAGCGCCAAACATATGGCACATATACTACATTATTTTGTATCGTTACTGTCAAGATTAAATTTGAGAAAATCAATAATTGTTACTTTATGATCTTTACTTTGTGTATTTAATTTTCCAAAAGAAGGTTTAACACGAAATTTTAACGGCCCAAATTTAAAATGCATAGTTCGAATAAATTTAACAAAACTGAAAATGTATTGTCGCATATGTTGCTTACTATACCAATAATGGACACATTAAAATCAATCCAAGTTCTTTGAAGCCATAAACTTCATTTTTAAAGTATTTGTTTTATTAATCGAACATGTTTAGCATTGAATTCCCCCACCTGACTCAACAGCTTTGAACATCCCCAGATACCATGTTACCGGTTTTCTTTTACTATACATTCACAATGATTAATTAACTGTGATATGAACAATGTATAGGAAAAGTGGCCTCCGTGGGAAATTGAGCCCGGCACCCTTAAGTTTTAAGACAAGCGCTTTAGCAACTGAGCAAAAACGGCGACAGTGTAGTATCAATTGAAAGTTTTAGCGATTGGAACAATATTACCTTTTCACACACTCGATTGAAACATATAACGTATGAATAAGACAAACATTTTTTTAGTCAAATGAGTTGTTTAGTAGGAATTCCAATATATGTCACAACACATAAAAACCTTTTACGACCTAGTTCCGACAACAACATATGCCCTGAGGTGTTGATGGATGCAATATTTTTTTTTTAAAGAGTGGATAACTAACTAATGGTGCGTTGAAATCTTTAGATAATTATGTTTCCATAAAAGGAGGAAAACAATAACAAATAATAATTTTAATGTGTTATACCGGTTGGTTTGACATAAATTACACATTAAACATTTGGTTAGTTCAAAATTTTCTTTAAACATAGGTTTTCGAACATAAAAAAATTCTCGAGAAATATTATTTTATCTAGATGTAAGGTTTTCAAACGCACCAAAACACAATTAAAGGTTTTCAAACGCACAAAAACAATAAGGTTTTCATGTAAGGTTTTCAAACGCTCCAACTAAACAATAAATCCTATCACATAGTAAAATATAACATAGGCCAATATTTCATGATAGTATCGAGGAAATCAAAATACAATAAAAGACTAAAAAGTAAATTCTTTTAAACAAATTGCACGAGCAAAACTTAAATTGGGTTTCCAATAATCTAGTTAGTGGCATTTAACATTTAACACAATCCATTTAAACATAATCTTTGTTTATACGTTGAGTACGATCACCATTTGATGCATTAAATTGCAAAAAGCAGGCCAACTATAATATCTGATTGTATGCGCTGGTCCATTTAATGTTTTAAATTTAGGAAAACCGCTTCTATTTCAATTCTCAACATAAGAAATCTTCCGAATACTAAACGTTAAGGTTTTCGTAGATAAATTTTCATAATATGTGACCTTTATTCACGTAACTACTTCCATACACATAATTTAAAATATTTCTTGTCCCATTCACATTAATGTTTTTAAGAGTTTTTTCCTTCCAATCAAATTCAGGTCATTGAACGCTTGTTCAAAGCTACATCAATTCAAAACAATAAATTTGTACATATATACATTTTTATATATAGATATATATGTATATATACATATGTATATATAAATATAAAAACGAGTCTGCAACGTCACAATTACTCTTTTAATATCATGTCATGTTTATTTAGTTGCTGTGCGCACATATGGCTGATCGTATTTTTATTTTTTTACTTTCAAAACGGATTTTGTGAGTATATTTGTGTAAGCGTTTATATATATGTATACACCATGTTTAAATGAAAACTGGTTTTTAATGAAATTTAAAAAAAAATACGACGTAACAAGCCACGATATATAATTATGTTTGTATTGTTTGATTATATTTTTGTATAAATATGCGTAAAAGTGATAAAATAAAATTATACAATAAATATAATTTGTTGGTATATGTGTTTTATTTATTTTAATTTTATCTGAACTGTTGTTTATACCCAAATAGGTTTGTATTGGTTTACTGTTACATATTTGGCCTCAATAAGATTGTGCAAATCCTTTCATTAAAAAAAATAATATGTAGTCAGTCAGCAAGAGAATACGTAAATGACTCAAGTTATGTATGAAATTTTTATTGACGGCTTATGTTAATTTAGAGAAAAAAATTATTTCACAAAAGATTGGAACGTTAATGAGAAAGTTTTATTTACGAAACTTTGTTTTTTTAGAAAATGACTCGCCCTGTATTAAAATAAAGGTAAACGGTGTTGTCGGTTCTAGTGATTGCGGGATTAGGAATATGTCGGTACTAGGATTATAGCCCAGTCAATGACCTTTTTCCCGTAAAATTTTGCCAAACAGCACCGATTTGCACAAAAATTTAGGTTCCACTTTCCCTCTACTTCAAAGTTGACCTTGTGCAGGGGGTTACCTTTACCCTGGGGGTAAAGTTCTCAGCTAAAAAATATTTCAATGAAAATAACGTGGAAAAACCATCGGAAAACGGTTTTTTTTTGTTGAAATAGTACATTTTGCTACAAGAGATGAAAACGCTGCTTTTTCGTGGGTGAAAATTTGTTCACGAGACGCGTTAACGTCGAGTAAGGTAATTTCACGAACGTAAAATGTTTTTATCTCGCGTAGGATATACAATTTTGTCTGTAAATGTAAATATACAAACAATATTTATTTGAAATTTAAATTATCAAATTAGAAATCGACAACATAATATTCAAAATTCATATTCTATTTTTTCATGGTTGCTTTGTTTTAAAAACTTTGTAAACTTATATAAAAAGTAATGGCTTAAATAAAAAGTAATGGCCCAAGAAGTAATGGCATCCACCCCATGGTAAAAGCAACCCCTGGCAAAGGGGCAATTCTACTTACCCTCTACTTCAAAGAGGGTAAGTAGAACCTTAATCCAAATGTTTGTGCAAATCGGCTGTTGTTGTTTGCTGTTTGACAAAATTATACAGTTCCGCCATATTTTTCGTTCAATGAATAACTGGATATTAATTAGCACAATAACCGGCTACACGCAGTACCGAAATATTTACTAAATAATAATACAGGTTTTTACAAATTTTTGTAATAATCTAATTAATTGTGTTTTGATGGATTAGTTATGAATAATCAACAAAAATAGATGTTAACCTTGAGTTTTTATTATAACAGGTTGCACCTATAAATAATACTTATTTTCTGATGCCTGAGAACGAGCATTATCGATAATCAAAGCTGACTCATACCAACACGCAAAACTGTCTCACCCGGACCAGCAACAAAAATATTTAATGTTGTTGAACGTTGACTCAAACATAGTTTAGTAATTTTGACCCGGAAAGGATTTGCATTCAGCCAGCCGAAATTTTTGTTATACAAAGCAAGGGATAGTGGGTCAGTGCTAATTATATAATAAATTATATATCATCTTCTCTAAATAACTGAAGATACCATGCATAGGCTAAGGTGTGAGATATTGTATTATATTGTTTCAAAAAATCAAGAAATCATCTGGAAAACCTCACATATGTAAGGCATTTCCATGATGAAATACTATTCTACATTTTGTTATATGAACCGAAAATGGGTTCAAGGCTGATGTTTTTGCAGGATGAGAGAAGGTGACACACTCGGATAAGATGGACTTGCGCTCCTAAGAACAATGCTCATATATAACGTAATTAAAGTGTATTGACAGATATACCACATGTCTTCTATACTTTAAAATCAAGAATCCAGGTATTTTAAGCTCTTTTGGTATGCTGCATCTAAATGGAATGTTGATCGTGCTTGTTGGAAGCTGTATTGCGTTCCATTATAAAAGTTCGCTCAATCTGAATAAGACATATTACTGTAGTTGATAGATTTTTTCAACACTTTTGTTACAATCGATAAGATAGATACTAGTCGGTAATTATTTGAGTCATTCGTTCTTCCTCTTTTGGGGAGAGGTCATACATACTAGCTAGCTTTTATGCTTCCGGGAATATGATTTTCTCGTACGACAGGTAACTGTTGCAAGAACGGGTGCTAGCTCAATAGCAAACATTTTCAATATAATGGGTGGCATGCTATCAGGACCATGATTTATTTATAAAATTTGATCGAAAAATAATACACATAATTTTGTATGGTACTTGTCGAATGGGTTTTAGCTACAAATTCGAAGCAACTTGAGTAAGATTTTCAGAAAAAATATGCTTACGTGCATTTTCTTTTCGGTCTATTATATGGATACATCTTAATCAATTATGAACGACATTGAGGATTGTATGAAATTATTTGATACTGATGTAACCCACTTAAAAAACTGATCCAGTTGGTCGAAAATTTCGTTGATGTTTTTAATAGAAAATATTTTTTCTCGGTCTATCAATAGAAGCCACACAACATATGCATATGCCGTTCTCTTTTAAATTAAAAAGAGTTACTACATGTCGGTCTGCTAGACTGGCTTATGTAAAACGGCACAGGTAAAGCAGGCCTTTTAAGAGTAAGGAATAAAATTAACATTTCTTCAAGCAAATCTGGCTCTCCCTGAAAGGCAAGCATATCTTTTAATTTCGCTTAGAATAGCCAATAAAGCTCTCTGAGAAATAAAAGTTGAATGTTATCGTTAAGCTTCTTATTCCAACCATCAAAACTTCTTCCAGAGAAGCAGGATTATGATTTATTTTCGTAGGCGATTCATACACACTCAAAAAAATAAAAGTCACTTTTATAAAATTTTTATAAATATACAACACACAAAATTTTTTGATAAAACTACAATTTTTTTCCTTCAAATTCAAAAATAATTTGTAAATCAAATAAATTTTCGGTTTTTTGAAATAATTTTTTTTGTAATGTACAAATTTTTTGGTGAACTTACAAAAAAATTTGTGAGTTGTATACATATTTATAAAAAATTTGTAAAATTTACTTAGTTTTTTTTTGAGTACACCCTAGTAAAACTGTTTTAAAGTTGGCAAATAAAGCTATGTTTTGAAATAGAGATTCGGTAATGTTTAAACTAAAATGCTCGAACAAACGAAGATTTTGTAAGCAAATCTTTTGGTGGAGTCTAAAATAAAAAATCTGTGATAACTATAACAAATATCTTTGTAAACCTGTCAAACGTCTTTTTTCTCCCATGCACTGATAATTGACTTAATGTACTAAATTCCTTTTGTATACATATTTCAATTTACTTGTTCCAACTACAGCTATTTCAACAATAACAATATAGTCATTAAATTTTTTTACAAACAAGACGAACCTGCATATAAAGATAAAAACAAAACAAAATAATATGACAACGACCCAATTGTATTTTTACTGAAGTTTGCTTTGTGTGTATAACTGGTTTACTAGACCTTTCTTTTTTTACCCATTTTAGCGATATTATTATTCCAAAACAATCACTGATGTAATTAACGGAATTTAATTTCAAGAACTAATAAAATTGCATAATGTGACATCATAGCATCCCACGTTTGCCAATATCGTACTAATATCAAAAACATAATTAAAGTATGAAAAGCGAAGAATTATTATATAATTATATTTTTTTTAAACCTTGAATATATTTTAAAATGTTTTTAATAGCATCATCATAAAAATAATGATTGTAATTGAAATGTTTTGACATTTAACAGACGAGTCACGTAAATATTTATGATATTATACATTATAAGAGTTTGGTCTTTTAATAAAAAAATTAGGTAGAATATTGTTATTTGTGTAGTGACGATAGTGACGTATTTTTTATTCAACAAATATTTATATTAGCATCCTATAAATAGACAGTGATACTAATATTACTTATACTGACTATACCATTGACTGGAATATACGTATGTATACGTAGTGTTTGATGGAACATTTTGTATGTGCATTTGTTACATTAAGATTTTTTGTCGAGTTATCAGCATTTTTTTTTGTTTGCGGTATGCAAACAATTTTCCATCTGTATACTAAAATTACGAAATTGTAGAATTGAATCTTTGCATGAGGTGCACATTTAGAATTTGTCTTTGAAGAATTTTTTTTAACACCAAGTCTGAAAATTATGTCAATTTGTATGGTTAAAAGTATTGTCACGTTTTTCAACCTTCCTTCGGATCGGTCTTACTCTTAATTCGATAAACGTAATTCCTAAATCACCTTCTGGATTCGATCAGTGATTAGTAAGCAAAAACACCAGGTTTTATTAAGTATTCAACACCGTTATTGATTTACAACAACAGGAAAACGATTCTACAAAACAATATTATTTAACAAGAATATTCAACAGCTTGTAAAACTCTAACGGTTGATTGTAGAAATTTCCAGTGGTTTTATGTTTACGAAACAGTGTTTCGTTTACAACTTATTTTTAACTAGACATAATCGCATTCCACTTAAACTGTTTAAACTATCGCAGTCTAATTAAATTATTAATTTGCATTATCGCAGTCTAATTTAAAACTAAATCTCATTTCGCAAAAGGAATTCCTTAAATATAATTCTACTTAATTTCTCAAATATTCTAGGCAAATTCAAAATGTCTATATAAAGAAAACTCGAGAAATCCTAAATTACCCAAATTACATCATTATTTTGCATGTTTTTATTTAATGTTTTTGCTTTTATTATTTTATTTTTTTGCGTTTTCCTTGGAAAAAATGTGACGTTGTTATTACTTTTGAAATATTGTATAGGGAAATTGAGGTTAAATACAATTTTGTTTTGTATTTCATTGCGATTATTTAGAATTGGAACAGAATATTTAAGGTAGGATAAAATGTCATATTTTAAAAAAAAAAAAAAAGAGTTGTTGCGTATAAGAGATTGCAAAATGTGTCACAAAATTTTGTCAGAATAAAAGTGTTAGCACTGCACCAGTGACGAACCGTGTAGAACACGTCACACTAATGTTTTATTAAACCAAAAATGTAAGCTGAAAAGTGCGACTGTGGTCTGTGATGTAGGGAACAATATTTTGAGGTTGAAATTCGATCACGCTTACCGTGCATAGCACCTAAGTTTACACCAATACCCCATATAGGAATAAATATATCACCTTGAATGTGGAGCAACAATTTTTGCATTTAAACCAGACTTTATATATATATCCTTTACCAAAGTTTATATATATCCTATCGTTTATAATATGTTCGTGCCAGATTAAGCAAATGGAAACTGTAGGACCACATAAACGAATCCGCTAGCATTTCTCTAATAGTTCGTGTAGGACCACGTGTGTAGGTTTATATATCGTTGAAGGGCTTGGTCTTAGATTTCAAAACAATCAACAGATGTGTTTTGGTTGGATCAAAATTGACCATATAGTAGTTACCACAATTGGTAACTTTTAAATTTGAAATTTTGTTTCTTGCATTTTCAGGGTTTCGTTTTTAATAACGAACCCTAGTGGTGAGAGTACAAAGTGTTTTTCGCATTATATTAATTATCTCGTAAACCGTTAACCCTATGGACCTAAAATTTGAGGTAAGGAATTTGAGGATAAAACTAGTCTATCCTCCAAGATGACAGGTTACAAAATAAATAAAGTTGTTTTTGTTTGCTTTACAGGGTTACGCTGCAAGGCCTTCGAAAATATACGTTTTTTTATACAGTTAAGTAGGGTATCATATATGAAAGGACTTCACTTCAGTATTCCTAAAACATGTCTTTGGAATTTTACACCCAACCATTTTTGGTAAAATTTTGAATAATGACGTTTTCTTTACGTTTTATTTCCCCGATTAACTCTGACCCAACTTGATCGAAAGTCTTAAAATGTATTTCGGTCAATTGGGGTGTCATTTGAAAGAGCACTTGATTTTTGAAACATTGCAATTTTTTTTACAATTTTACAATGTATAGTTTTTGAATTATTGTCAAAAGAGTGCAACATAAAGATGGACCCTCCTCTTTGGATATTGAGCTTAATTAACAGAAAAATTTGAAAAATTCACGGAGATAGAAAGTTTGAAAAGCTCTGAACAAAAATTATAGCGAAGTCTCAAATATATTTCTGTGCTTTTAGGGGATGGGAGTGGAGAAGAGTGAGTAAAAGCATTTTTGACCCAAATGAGTAGGGTGTCATTTGAAAGAGCACCTAATTTAAGAAACATTGCAATTTTTTTTAGAATTTTGGGGTGCACAGTTTTTAAGTTGTTGTCAAAAAATTGCAACTCCCCTACGTTTCGACGCTGATTCACAGAAAAATTTGAAAAAATTCACAGAGACAGGAAGTTTGGTAAATTTTTAACGAAAATTATAGCGAAGTCTCAAATAATTATATTTTTGTGTGATTAGAGGAGGGTAAAAAAACCTTTTTGACCCAAATGAGTGGGACGTGTCATTTGAAGGAGCACCTAATTTAGAAACCTTGCAATTATTTTAGAATTTATTATTTTTGAACACAATGTTCTTTTACATTCACGGAACTCTTGGCGAGCGAATTTTATTCGCACTTGTCTGACTTCTTTTTATTAAAATAAGGAGATAAACCACTTGTACAATATTGTATATTGTTATCAGTCAAACTATCAATTAGGTTACTCAAAAAAGAAGGAGGAGGCAATTGAGCCTTGTAGTACACCAGAATTAATTAATTTTGACCCCATTAGATCAATGTACCAATGGCAGTGTCAAATTATTTTTAGAGGTCTACGGCGATGGTGTGCGTTTTATCACTTTTGTCAAGTGTTTAAAAAATTTCTATTCGTTAATCTTTCGTTCCTTCAAGCCCGTATCGACTTTCACATACTAAATGATTACTTTCAAACTATGTATTTTGAAATGCTTTAATTATTATTAATGTAGTGATCGTAGATATTTAATAGCATCATTATCGTAAAGTTATTAGTTTAAAAATTGAAAAATCATATTTCACTTCTTTTTCGACACGGCTGGGCACTGGTCAGCTTCAAAGTAAAAAACACCAGATTTATAAGATCGGTAACAAATTTAGTTAAAGTTAATGCAAGGTCTTTTTAAATAGTTTTTTGTGTACAAGGTAGGACCATTGTCAAAACCAGAGGATTTTTTGATATTTAAACGCTTGAACAGTTTTTCAAAAATTTGAATTTTAAATTCTTTTATATTTTGAAAACTGAATTTGTAACGGTTTAAAAGAGTTTCTAAAACAGTCGAGCTCAAACAAAAGTGGTAGGTGAACAAGTTAGCTCCTCTGGTGGACTCATGATGGTTAAATTACCATCGAAAAAAGAAGATTTTTTACCAGAATTGAACTAAAAAAAACTTGATAAAAACATTGGTAATTTTTCTTTTCGTTTGCAATATTTGAACTGAATTTCG
>OY856187.1:242538079-242734074 GCA_963693315.1 Diogma glabrata | reverse complement strand
ATTAGAAAGTATCAAGAACTGCATGGAAGTAATTCTAAGGCGGTTAGATGAACAATGCAGCCTAAACGAATTGATATTCCAAAAAATTAAGCAGATAGAAAGCTTAAAACCAATCGCCAAGAAAAATTAAATATGAATACAACACTCAGAATAGCAACCTGGAATGCAAACCGGTTAACCAACCACACCACAGAAGTTGAAATGTTCTTGAAGCTAGAAAAAATAGATATTTTTTTAGTATCAGAGACTCACTTTGTTAAATCATCATATATAAAAATACCTGGGTATAAACTTTATCATGCAATTCATCCAGCAGAAGAAGCGAGGGAAGGATCAGCAATACTAGTCAGAAATAACATAAAGCACCATGAAGGTATTAAAATCGAAGAAGAAGTAATGCAGGTCTTGTCGATAACAGTTATTACTAAAAATAAAAACCTTGTTGTAGCCGCTATATACTGTCCACCAAAACATAATTTGAACAAAAAAATGATTACTGCAAACTCTTCAATGAACTAGGCAGTAAATTTATCATTGGTGGCGATTTTAACTCAAAAAACACATATTGGGGATCAAGAATCACCACAACAAAAGGTAAAGAACTGTACGAAGCAGGACAGATAAAAAAGTGTGATGTTCATTCCGGTGGTTCGCCGACCTACTGGCCAACCGACCTTGGTAAGGTACCTGATTTAATAGACTTCTTTATTACAAGGAATATGTCAAAAAACTACATAGATATCGAAAATAACGAAGGGTTGTCATCAGATCACTCTCCTGTTATAATGACAGTTAGTGAACACGTAATCAAGCGGACATATGCACCTAAACTAACAGGTAAAAACACTAATTGGAATTCTTTGGGATTTTTTGTACTAAATTTCTAGATATATATAATATACTAGATATATATATACAGGGTGTCCCACGAAAGTTGTCCCACCGGTTAACTGGAGATACCTTAGAATATCGCAAACAACTTTTGTTCAAGCATTTCGCGAATAGTTCTTTTGTTTCGCGGAAAACGGTTTGTTTTGTTTTTTTATTCCTTATCAAATTAAAATGCCTCTAAATTCAATAGCGAAGAGGTTAGAAGTTCGCGGTTTTTTTTATTTGATTCATAAGTTTGTGTATTAAAACGGGTGAACATTTGACAAAGATTACTTTGATACTTTTGACGCTATTCCTTTACAAAGTCAATTTTTAGTTAACATTCTAAAAAAATAATACTTTGCTTTCCATTATTTCAAAAACGGTGATACACGTTATAATTTTTTTTTCAATGGAAATGTTCCTTGAAATGTCAACTTGAAAGTTATTTTGGTTAAAACCAAAATTTCAAGACCATCTTGACACAGCTCTTAAAATTAAAACTTCAAATTTTTATTTCGAACTTGAATCAATCAATTTTAACTTATATAACCTCGTAATAAAACACAAAAGAAATTATTAATAAAAAATATTAAGTTATTTTTATTTATTAAAGATAAGTTTCAATATGTCCACCCTCATTCGCAATACACATTTCCATTCTTCTTTGGAAAGCTTGAGAGATATTTCTGGTTTGAGATAACTGAAGTGGATTGTACTGGTTTTAACCAAAATAACTTTCAAGTTGACATTTCAAGGAACATTTCCATTGAAAAAAAAATTGTAACAAATATCACCGTTTTTGAAATAATGGAAAGCAAAGTATTGTTTTTTTAAATTTTAACTAAAAATTGACTTTGTAAAGGAATAGAGTCAAAAGTATCAAAGTAATCTTTGTCAAATGTTCACCCGTTTTAATACACAAACTTATGAATCAAATAAAAAAAACCGCGACCTCCTAACTTCTTCGCTATTGAATTTAGAGGCATTTTAATTTGATAAGGATTAAAAAACAAAACAAACCCTTTTCCGCCAAACAAAAGAATTATTCGCAAAATGCTTGAACAAAAGTTGTTAGCGCTATTTCATTGTATCCCAGTTAACCGGTGGGACAACTTTCGTGGGACACCCTATATATATATATATATATATATATATATATATATATATATATATATATATATATATATATATATATATATATATATATATATATATTATATATATATATATATATATATATATATATATATATATATATATATATATATATATATATATATATATATATATATATATATATATATATATATATATATATATTAGGGTGCTTTTTTTTTGGGCGACAATTCTTTTTTTCTGGTGCCCCACCAAAATTTTGTTGGAAATACCCAAGAAAACGTCCTCCAAAAATATGAGCCCTCAAAACTAATGTTTAGCACTCGGCATCGGCGTTTGAAGATTTTCCATACAAAATACATGTAAACTATAGTGTTTTTTAAAAAAAAAATTACAGCTCAGCGGCTTTTTATACTATTTCAAAAAGGAAAAAAGCCACTAATTCAGGACTAAATTATCTACAAAAGTGCCTAAATAGATGTAGTTGTAACTTACACCGGTGACACACTACAGATCACTAAAGTCAGTTTTATGTGAATTTCTTGTTCTTTTGTTTTTATTTCATAAATGGCTAAAGCTATAGGAAAAATGTCAATAACAAAGTTGTAGTTAGTTAAGTTTCGTACAAAAAACTCATAATAACCGAATTTCGGTGATTGATATTTCTCGAGATAATAAGCTTTTATTAAAATGGATGTTTTAAGAGATTTTCGTCATCAATTTATTAAAATCGCAAGTTCTAAAATAATAAAAGTTTATTATCTCGAGAAATATCAATCATAGAGATTCGGTTACTATGAGTTTTTTGTAGGAACTACAACTTTGTTATTGACATTTTTCCTGTAGCTTTAGCCATTTATGAAATAAAAACAAAAGAACAAGAAAAACACATAAAACTGACTTTATTGATCTGTACTGTGTCACCGGTGTAAGTTACAGTTACATCTATTTAGGCACTTTTGTAGATAATTTGGTCCTGATTTAGTGGCTTTTTTCCTTTTTGAAATAGTATAAATGCCGCTGAGCTGTAATTTTTTTTTTAAAAAACACTATAGTTTACATGTATTTTGTATGAAAATCTTCAAACGCCGATGCCGAGTGCTAAACATTAATTTTGAGGGCTCATATTTTTGGAGGACAATTTCTTGGGTATTTCCAACAAAATTTTGGTGGGGCACCAGAAAAAAAGAATTGTCGCCCAAAAAAAAAAGCACCCTAATATATATATATATATATATATATATATATATATATATATATATATATATATATATATATATATATATATATATATATATATATATATATATATATATATATATATATATATATATATATATATATATATATATATATATATATATATATATATATATATATATATATATATATATACATATATATATACATATATATATATATATATATATATATATATATATATATATATATATATATATATATATATATAAATATATATATATATATATATATATATATATATATATATATATATATATATATATATATATATATATATATATATATATATATATATATATATATATATATATATATATATATATATATATATATATATAATATATATATATATATATATATATATATATATATATATATATATATATATAATATATATATATATATATATATATATATATATATATATATATATATATATATATATATATATATATATATATATATATATATATATATATATATATATATATATATATATATATATATATATATATATATATATATATATATATATATATATATATATATATATATATATATATATATATATATATATATATATATATATATATATATATATATATATATATATATATATATATATATATATATATATATATATATATATATATATATATATATATATATATATAGATATATATATAAATATATAGGAGCTACGAAACTATTTACTTCTCTAAGGAATGGTCTCAATTTAACGTTAATGACTTGCTACTTTATTTGATATAAATAACATGCTAACCATTCCTTGTATATTGTCGATCACAATGCATTTCAATTAAAAAACTAAAATTAATTTGAACGCAACTATTTATAAACAATATATTTTTCAACTCCAAGTGGAGTTTACACAAACACAACATATGTTCTTTTAGATAAAGTGAGCACACGTATTCTAAAAATAGCTTTAACCAAAACAATCCAAAAATAACCGTGTTAAAATGTTTCCATCTATTCAGTTTTTCACTTCTAATGTGAATTAATAATGTCAATTAATATAATGTGATATAATTCATCATAAATTATATTATTCTGTGTTAGAGCGAAAGATTAAACTCCATATTCGTTAGCGTTCTTTCGACAGCGGGAAAAATAGGATGGCTATTTTGTGTCAACCGAATCTCCGCTAACACATCTCACCATATAAGCAAACGTATAAATGCATTTTAAAAAATTTTAATTTGGTTAAATAAATTAAAACAATGATGGTTCGGTCTCCAAGTTGTTAAACTTAATTTAATAATAATTTATTTAAAATAAATTTAATGATTTTTCTTTTTACAACTTTTTTAAAATAATATTTTGTAACATGTATCAACCATAAATGGTCATTCTCAAACATTTGAAAATATTATGAATCAAATAAATCATTTTTCATTCAACAAAATTTTTTGTTTGATAAAAGCATACTAAAGAAAATTTTTTATCCACGACTACTAAAGAATATATGCTTTCCATACGTATGTCTTCCATTGTAATTGTATTCATTCCACAAAGTCTTCCAATGTTGGAAGATGTTCTTGGAATCTATCTTTAAATCCATCTTTGAATCTATCTAAAATCACATTTACTTCGGTCTGAAAGACCTAAGTATTACATTCATGAGCCAAAAGTGAAATTCTTACCCCCACTTTTTTTGGCATTTCTCGACGTTTTAGGACCTACTGATTCTAAAAAGGCGAAAAAAAAAATGTATGTCTGTCTGCCGGCCGTCCGGCCGGCCGTCATTTCCTACGCTGCAGGGAAAACCACTGGAGGAATTTCAAAAATTTTTTTTCTAAAAATAGGTATACTCAAGGGAAAGGTCCGAAAGGACGCTGTGTTCGATAACTGTACCGGAAGTGTGTCAAAAAAATCATTAAGTGTGTCAAAACAAGGAAATTTGCATATTTTTGGCTTAAAAAACGTTCATTTTAAGTGATTACGAGTAGGAACATTGAATTTTGAGAAATCTTGATGGTCGGGATTGGTATGTGAGACCAAAATCTAGATTATTGCTTTATAAGTTTGTCAAAAAAATGTTGTCAAGTGTGTCAAAAGAAAGATTTTTATTTATTTTTTTACACAATTTTTTGGAAAAAAATAAAATGTTTGTGTTTAAAATGAAATTTTATTTATTTTATTATTATTATTGAGATTTTTATGGCATTATAAGTTTGACAAAAAAATGTTGTCAAGTGTGTCAAAAGAAAGATTTTTTACCCAATTTTTTGGAAAAAAATAATATTAATAATATTAATTATTTGTTTGAATTTTATTATTATTATTGAAAACTATGGCATTATAAGTTTGTCAAAAAAATAATGTCAAGCGTGTCAAAAAATGGTTTCATTTATTTTTTTAGCCAATTTTTTGAAAAAAAAATTTAGCTGTTTTTATGACGTAAATTAAATTTTATTTTTGCCATTTTGAAAAAAGTTTGTATTATTTTTGATTTTGTAATAATTTTTGCAATATTTTTAAAATTTTGGGAAATTGTTTTTGTTATAATTTTTGCAATATTTTTAGAATTTTGAAAAAAAAAATGAATTCTTTTATATATAATTTTAGAATTTTTGAAAAAGTTTCAATTTTCGATTTTGTAAGAATTTTTGGAATATTTTTAGAATTTTGAAAAATTTTAAATTTTAGATTTTATTATAATTTTTGGAATTTTGAAAAAAGTTTCAATTTTTGATATTGTTATAATTTTTGCAATATTTTTAGAATTTTAGAAAGGGTTGGAATTTTTAAGAATTTTTGGAATATTATTGGAATTTAGAAAAAGTTTAAGTATTTGATTTTATTCTAATATTTGGAATATTTTTGGAATTTTGAGAAAGTTAAGATTTTTGATTTTGTTATAATTTTTGCAATATTTTTAGAATTTTGAAAAAGGTTTTAATCTTTGATTTTGTAATAATTTTTGGAATATTTTTAGAATTTTAAAAAATTTTGAATTTTTGATTTTATTTAATTTTTACAATACTTTTTGATTTTGTAATAATTTTAGCAATATTTTTAGAATTTTGGAAAATGTTTGAATTTTTGATTTTGTCATAATTTTTTGTAATATTTTTAGAATTTTGGAACAAATAGAATTTTTGAATTTTGTATATTTTTGAGAATTTTGAAAATAGTTTCAATTTTTGATTTTGTAAGAATTTTTGAAATTTTTTAAGAATTTTGAAAAATTTAAAATTATTGATTTTGTAATAATTTTTGCAATATTTTAAGAATTTCGGAAAAAGTTTGGATTGGTATGTGAGACCAAAATCTAGATTATTGCATTATAAGTTTGTCAAAAAAATGTTATCAAGTGTGTCAAAAGAAAGATTTTTATTTATTTTTTTACCCAAATTTTTGGAAAAAGATAAAATTAATAATTTGTATGATATGAAAATATATTATTATTATAGAGAATTATGGCATTATAAGTTTGTCAAGAAAATAATGTCAAGTGTGTCAAAAAATGATTTCATTGATTTTTTAGCCCATTTTTTGGGGAAAAAATGTAGCTGTTTTTATGACGTAAATGTAATTGGACATGGAAATTTTTTAATTTGTTATAGTTTTTGAAATATTTTTGGAATTTCGAAAAAAATTTGTATTTTTGATTTTGTAATAATTTTTGCAATATTTTTAGAATTTTGGAAAAAGTTTTAACTTTTGATTTTGTAAGAATTTTTGGAATTTTGAAAAATTTTAAATTTTTGATTTTATTATAATTTTTGGAATTTTGAAAAAGTTTCAATTTTTGATTTTGTAATAATTTTTGGAATACTTTTAGAATGTTGAAAAAAGTTTGATTTTATTATAATTTTTGCAATATTTTTGGAATTTTGAAAGAAATATGAATTTGTGATTTTGTAATATTTTCTCGAATCGCTAAATTGAAGGTTTTTGAATAGTTTGCTGAAAATGTAAATGAAAATGAAATTGGACATGAACATTTTTGAATTTGTTATTGTTTTTGAATATTTTTGAAATGTTGAAATAGTTTCAATTTTTGATTTTGTAAGATTTTTTGGACTATTTTTAGAATTTTGAAAAATTTTAAATTTTTGATTTTATTATAATTTTGGAAAAAGTTTCAATTTTTGATATTGTTATAGTTTTTGCAATATTTTTAGAGTTTTGGAAAAAGTTTGAATTTTTAAGAATTTTTGGAATATTATTAGAATTTAGAAAAAGTTTAAATTTTTGATTTTATTCTAATTTTTGGAATTTTTTGGGAATTTTGAAAAAAGTTTCAATTTTTGATTTTGTATAATTTTTTCAATATTTTCAGAATTTTTGAAAAAGTTTAATCTTTGATTTTGTAATAATTTTTAGAATATTTTGGAATTTTAAAAAAGTTTGATTATATTTAATTTTTTCAATATTTTTGAAATTTTGAAAGAAATATGAATTTGTGATATTGTAATATTTTCTCGCAACGTTAATGGAGAGGTTTTTGAGTAGTTTGCTGAGTGTATCATCTTTTCACTAAATTATGTTAATTTGTGATCTGTTATAATTTTCCGGTATCGTATTGATGTTTCGTGTTAGTTTTGTAATAAATTTCTAAACAAATATTAAAAAAAATACTTGTACTTTAACAAAGAGTTATGTTTGATATACATCGCTGCCCAAAACTAAAAACCATGTCCTCATAAAAGTTCTTTGCCGAAAACTATATCAAAATCCTTAACCCAGACCGAAGTCTTGATTATCTCAGAGCTGTGAGATTTCAGCCCCTCCATATTTTATTTTATAAATTACCGAACAAGATTCTAATTTAACATTTAATTTTGGTTTTAACAATTTATATAAATTATTGTTTGTGCGAAAGGATATTTTATATGTATATTTTTTAAAAAGGTTCCGTAAAATATTAGGTAAGATATTTGTGTATTCCATTGATAGATATTTTATATTATTTTCATTATTAATATTTTGATTGTTTAATTTGTTTAATTTCTTTGAAAGTAACTTATCAATAAATTTAGAATCATATCCATTAACTAAAGCAATAAATTTTATAGTGGTTAATTCATCTTGAAAATTTTGAATATTCATTGGAATATTTAGCAGGCGATGAATAAGTGAGTTAAATGCTGCTGCATTTTGTGAATTTAGGTGATGTGATGTATTATTTATTGTAATACTTGAAGTTGTAGGTTTTCGGTAAATACCATATTCAAATTTATTATTATTTTTCAAAATTGTTAAATCCAAAAAATTTATTTTATTATTATCTTCAATTTCTAGAGTAAATTTTATATGCAACATATCTTGATATGTTGATGTCACCTTCATTTTATTTAATGGTACTATTAGACAAGTCGAATTTTTAAAAAATTATTTGAACAATGTTCATCCAAATATAAAATTACTTCGGTCTGAAAGACCTAAGTATTACATTCATGAGCTCAAAGTGAAATTCTTACCCCCACTTTTTTTGACATTTCTCGATGTTTTAGGACCTACTGATTCTAAAAAAGCAATAAAAAAAAAATGTATGTCTGTCTGCCGGCCGTCCGGCCGTCCGGCCGGCCGTCATTACCTACGCTGCAGGGAAAACCACTGGAGGGATTTCAAAAATTTTTTTTTCTAAAAATAGGTATACTCAAGAGACAGGTCTGAAAGGACGCTGTGTTTGATAACTGTACCGGAAGTGTGTTAAAAAAATCGTCAAGTGTGTCAAAACAAGGAAATTTGCATATTTTGGCTTAAAAAACGTTGATTTTAAGTGATTACGAGTAGGAACCAAATGTGACACCAAAATCTAGATTATTGCATTATAAGTTTGTCAAAAAAGTGTTGTCAAGTGTGTCAAAAGAAAGATTTTTATTTATTTTTTTACCCAATTTTTCGGAAAAAAAAATTAAATTAAAATTTTTTTTGAAATGAAATTTTATTATTATAATTGAGAACTATGGCATCATAAGTTTGTCAAAAAAGTGTTGTCAAGTGTGTCAAAAGAAAAATTTTTACTTATTTTTTTACCCAATTTTTTGGAAAAAAATAAAATAAATAATTTGTATGACGTGAAAATATATTATTAATATAGAGAATTATGGCATTATAAGTTTGTCAAAAAAATAATGTCAAGCGTGTCAAAAAATGATTTCATTGATTTTTTTAGCCAATTTTTTGGGAAAAAAAACGTGGCTGTTTTTATGACGTAAATGTAATTGAAAATGAAATTGGACATGGGAATTTTTGAATTTGTTATAGTTTTTGAAATATTTTTGGAATTTTGAAAAAAGTATGTATTTTTGATTTTGTAATAATTTTTGCAATATTTTTAGAATTTTGGAAAAAGTTTTAATTTTTGATTTTGTAAGAATTTTTGGAATATTTTTGGAATTTTGAAAAATTTTAAATTTCTGATTTTTATAATTTTTGGAATTTTGAAAAAAGATTCAATTTTTGATTTTGTAATAATTTTTGGAATGTTTTTAGAATGTTGAAAAAAGTTTGATTTTATTATAATTTTACAATATTTTTGGAATTTTGAAAGAAATATGAATATGTGATTTTGCAATATTTTCTCGAATCGCTAAATTGAAGGTTTTTGAATAGTTTGCTGAAAATGAAAATGAAATTGGACATGGACATTTTTGAATTTGTTATAGTTTTTGAATATTTTTGGAATTTTGAAAAAGTTTTAATTTTTGATTTTGTAAGAATTTTTGAAATATTTTTAGAAAATTTTAAATTTTTCATTTTATTATAATTTTTGTAATTTTGGAAAAAGTTTCAATTTTTGATATTGTTATAATTTTTGCAATATTTTTACTTTTGAAAAAAGTTTGAATTTTTAAGAAATTTTGGAATATTATTAGAATTTAGAAAAACTTTAAATATTTGATTTTATTCCAATTTTTGGAATGTTTTTAGCATTTAAAAAACAAATTTTTTTAATTTTATATATATTTTTAGAATTTTGAAAAAAGTTTCAATTTTTGAATTTTTAAGAATTTTTGGAATATTTAGAAAAAGTTTAAATATTTGATTTTATTCTAATTTTTGGAATATTTGGAATTATGAAAAAAGTTTCAATTTTGGATTTTGTATAATTTTTGCAATATTTTCAGAATTTTTGAAAAAAGTTTAATACTAATATTTGATTTTGTAATAATTTTTGGAATATTTTTAGGATTTTGGAAAAAGTTTGATTTTATTTATTTTTTACAATATTTTTGGAATTTTGAAAGAAATATGAATTTGTGATTTTGTAATATTTTCTCGAAACACTAAATAGAGAGGTTTTTGAGTAGTTTGCTGAGTGTAACTAAAAACCATGTCCGCATAAAAGTTTTTTGCCGAAAACTATATCAAAATCCTTAACCCAGACCGAAGTCTTGATATCTCAGAGCTGTGAGATTTCAGCCCCTCCATATTACTTCGGTCTGAAAGACCTAAGTATTACATTCATGAGCTCAAAGTCAAATTCTTACCCCCACTTTTTTTGACATTTCTCGACGTTTTAGGACCTCCTGATTCTAAAAAAGCAAAAAAAAAAAAAATGTGTGTCTGTCTGCCGGCCGTCCGGCTGGCCGTCCGCCGTCATTACCTACGCTGCAGGGAAAACCGCTGGAGGGATTTCAAAAATTTTTTTTCTAAAAATAGGTATTCACAAGGGGCAGGTCCGAAAGGACGCTGTGTTCGATAACTGTACCGGAAGTGTGTCAAAAAATCATTATGTGTGTCAAAAATAGCAAATTTTCATATTTTTGGCTTAAAAAACGTTCATTTTAAGTGATTACGAGTAGGAACATTAAATTTGGAGAAATCTTGATGGTAGGGATTGGTATGTGAGATCAAAAACTAGATTATTGCATTATAAGTTTGTCAAAAAAATGTTGTCAAGTGTGTCAAAAGAAAGATTTTTATTTATTTTTTTACCCAATTTTTTGGAAAAAACAAAATGGTTTGTTTGAAATGAAATTTTATTATTATTATTGAGAATTATGGCATCATAAGTTTGTCAAAAAAATGTTGTCAAGTGTGTCAAAAGATTTTTATTTAGTTTTTTACCCAATTTTTTGGAAAAAAATAAAATTGTTTCTTTGAAATGAAATTACTTCGGTCTGAAAGACCTAAGTATTACATTCATGAGCTCAAAGTGAAATTCTTACCCCCACTTTTTTTGGCATTTCTCGACGTTTTAGGACCTACTGATTCTAAAAAAGCAAAAAAAAAAAAAATGTATGTCTGTCTGCCGGCCGTCCGGCCGGCCGTCCGTCCGGCCGTCATTACCTACACTGCAGGGAAAACGGCTGGAGGGATTTCAAAAATTTTTTTTTCTAAAAATAGGTATTCACAAGGGACAGGTCCGAAAGGACGCTGTGTTCGATAACTGTACAGGAAGTGTGTCAAAAAAATCATTATGTGTGTCAAAAATAGCAAATTTTCATATTTTTGGCTAAAAAAACGTTCATTTTAAGTGATTACGAGTAGGAACATTAAATTTGGAGAAATCTTGATGGTCGGGATTGGTATGTGAGATCAAAAACTAGATTATTGCATTATAAGTTTGTCAAAAAATAGTTGTCAAGTGTGTCAAAAGAAAGATTTTTATTTATTTTTTTACCTAATATTTTGGAAAAAAAATAAAATCAATTGTTTGTTTGAAATGAAGTTTTATTATTATTATTGAGAATTATGGCATCATAAGTTTGTCAAAAAAATGTTGTAAAGTGTGTCAAACGAAAGATTTTTATTTATTGTTTTACCCAATTTTTAGGAAAAAAATAAAATTGTTTGAAATTAAATTTTATTATTATTATTGAGAATTATGGCATTATAAGTTTGTCAAAAAATGATGTCAAGTGTGTCAAAAGAAGGGTTTTTATTTATTTTTTACCCTATTTTTTTAGAAAAAAATAAAATTAATAGTTCGTATGACATGATATTTTATTATTATTATAGAGAATTATGGCATTATAAGTTTGTCAAAAAATAATGTCAAGTGTGTCAAAAAATGATTTCATTAAATTTTTTAGCCAATTTTTTGGGAAAAAAAATGTAGCTGTTCTTATGACGTAAATGTAATTTAAAATGAAATTGGACATGGAAATTTTTGAATTTGTTATAGTTTTTGAAATATTTTTGGAATTTTGAAAAAGTTTGTATTTTTAATTTTGTAATAATTTTTGCAATATTTTTAGAATTTCGGAAAAAGTTTTAATTTTTGATTTTGTAAGAATTTTTGAAATATTTTTAGAATTTTGAAAAATTTTAAATTTTTGATTGTATTATAATTTTTGGAATTTAGAAAAAATTTTCAATTTTTGATTTTGTAATAATTTTTGGAATATTTTTAGAATTTTGAAAAAAGTTTGAATTTTTAAGAATTTTTGAAATATTATTGGAATTTAGAAAATATTTAAATATTTGATTTCATTCTAATTTTTGGAATATTTTTGGAATTTTGAAAAAGTTTGATTTTATTTAGTTTAACAATATTTTTGGAATTTTGATTATAATTTTCCGGCAACGTATTGATGTTTCGTGTTAGTTTTGTAATAAATTTTTAAACAGAGATAAAAAATACTTGTACTTTAACAAAGAGTTATGTTTGATATACATCGCTGCCCAAAACTAAAAACCATGTCCTCGTGAAAGTTTTTTGCCGAAAACTATATCAAAATCCTTTACCCAGACCGAAGTCTTGATATCTCAGAGCTGTGAGATTTCAGCCTCTCCATATTTTTATTATTATTATTGAGAATTATGGCATTATAAGTTTGTCAAAATATGTTGTCAAGTGTGTCAAAAGAAAGGTTTTTATTTATTTTTTACCCAATTTTTTTAGAAAAAAATAAAATTTATAGTTTGTATGGCATGATATTTAATTATTATTATAGAGAATTATATGGCATTATAAGTTTGTCAAAAAATAATGTCAAGTGTGTCAAAAAACGATTTCATTTATTTTTTTAGAAAATTTTTTGGAAAAAAAAATGTAGCTGTTTTTATGACGTAAATGTAATTTAAAATGAAATTGGGCATGGCAATTTTTGAATTTGTTATAGTTTTTGAAATATTTTTGGAATTTTGAAAAGTTTGTATTTTTGATTTTGTAATAATTTTTGCAATATTTTTAGAATTTCGGCAAAAGTTTTAATTTTTGATTGTGTAAGAATTTTTGAAATATTTTTAGAATTTTGAAAAATTTTTAATTTTTGATATTATTATAATTTTTGGAATTTTGAAAAAAGTTTCAATTTTTGATTTTGTAATAATTTTTGCAATATTTTTAGAATTTTGGAAAAAGTTTGAATTTTTAAGAATTTTTGAAATATTATTGGAATTTAGAAAAAATTTAAATATTTGATTTTATTCTAATTTTTCGAATATTTTTGGAATTTTGAAAAAGTTTGATTTTATTTAATTTAACAATATTTTTGGAATTTTGATTATAATTTTCCTGCAACGTATTGATGTTTCGTGTTAGTTTTGTAATAAATTTTTAAACAGAGATAAAAAATACTTGTACTTTAACAAAGAGTTATGTTTGATATACATCGCTGTCCAAAACTAAAAACTATGTCCTCATAAAAGTTTTTTGCCGAAAACTATATCAAAATCCTTGACCCAGACCGAAGTCTTGATATTTTACTAATAAGTTACTTTCAAAGAAATTAAACAAACTAAACAATCAAAATATTAATAATGAAAATAATATAAAATATCTATCAATGGAATACATAAATATCTTACCTAATATTTTACGGAACCATTTTAAAAAATAAGCATACAAAATATCCTTTCGCACGAACAATAATTTATATAAATAGTTAAAACCAAAATTAAATGTTAAGTTAGAATCTTGTTCGGGAATTTATAAAATAAAATGTGAATCTTGTGGAAAATTTTACATCGGGAAAACCGGAAGATGCTTCAAAGATAGATTCAAAGAACATCTTCCAATGAAGAAAAACAAACAAAACTTAAAATCTATTTTTGCAAACCATTTAGTCGATAACAATCCTAATTATACAAACTTCGAACAAAATCTGAAGGCTTTACATTTATGTAATCAAGGTGTTTTAATGGACTCTCTTGAAGAATTTGAAATTTACAAAGGATTCCAAACACAACCAAATTTAATTTTAAATGACAAACTTTCTTTTAATTCAAGTATTTTATATAATTCTGTTTTGGAATACAGTAAAGCTTCTATAATTCGAACAACCAAATGCCATCAATTTTTGTTCGATTTAGGGAAATTTCGAAATATAGAAACGATTTATAAAGAAATTCAAATTTTGAATTCGAAATAAATACGATTTCTGTAAAAAACACATTTCATTCATAAAATTAAAATAGTAAGCTTCTCAAATTTGTTTATAATTGGAAAATTACATTGGAAAATTAAAATCTTCAAGGTATTAAGAATCGATTCTCGCCTTAAACTGGACCATATAATCGAATATTTACTCTATTAAGAATCTCGTTGAGTTGCCGTATGTTTCAGATATACCCAGTACGTTTTATACAAGAGTTTGAAAAGTGGAGAGAACGCACACTTTCACAAACTGACAAATTAAAAATATCCATTTCTTAAGAATTGAAAAAAATGAAGAACACAGCACATAAATCAATATAGAAAACAAGCAGAGCAAAGCATTAACATGTCATATAGGATTAAGCTGCAGATTTTAGTGTACAGAATTCCTTTTCATCATCTATTTATCTTTACCAAAGGAATTTCGAAATGTCAAAACTATAAGTTACCACTTCTCATGCTTAGCACGGCAGTACAGAAAAGTATTCTCCTATCTACATATAATATCATGACGAAAGCTTTACGACACAACCAAATTTTTTTATTTATGTAGATGGAAACATGTATTACAGCTTGTGTGACCCAACAAAGCAATTAACTGAGAAAATGTTAACAATTGTTTGATTGATCTATAATCTAAATAGTATATAGCACCCATAAATGTTTAATGTTTGTCGATATGGATTTTAAGATAATGAATTGTTTTTATGATGTTGTTTTATACTATTAGTTTTGATATTAGTTTTGATTGATATTTTATGGCGAGAATCACACCAAGCAATGGAATCACATCGTTACACATATATATCTGGCAATAGTAATGAGATATATTTAATCAAGGTGAACTCGTACATGTGTATTTCTTTGTGATGCCGTGTTATAGCTTGCGCGAAGAAAATAATGGTTGAGAAAGACAGTGCAACCGGCATATGTTCGATTAATATACCCTTAGTTGGATTATTGATAACTCAATTTAAGTTTTATGTCCGCAACTTTTTGAAAAATTGTTTTTTACCTCTTGTTTTATTTTAATTTTCTATATCTATCTACATAAAATATTGGTATATGTCGTAGTTTATTATGTAGTAGAATTTATTGTTTAGTAATCCAATCTATTATATCTATCTATATTGTCACGTTTTTCTAACCTTACTTCGTGTTGGCCTTACTCTCAATTCGATAAACGCAATTTCCAAATCACTTTCAATCCGATTACTAAGCAAAAACACCAAGGTTTTATGAAGTATTCAACACCTTAATTGTTCCACAACAACAAGAAAACAACAATTCCTAACTAGAATATTCTTTCAACAGCTTCAGAAACTCCTTTCGATTGCAGAAATTTCCAGTTCACAGCGTCCAAAATAATATTCAAAATTTTTCTTAAATAAGACTTAAACCTTTATTTACAGCTAAATTTCATTTAACATATTATTCACTTTAACTGCCAACACTTCAACTAAACTGTCTCTCCAATTTTTTAAAACCTAAGCACTGTAAACTGGTCAAACTTCTAGAGCATATTACAAGTATTTACATTAATAAAGTGAATTGTGAAGTGGTACCAATTATTTTTAATTGGAGTGGTGGTAATTAAATTAAGGACTGATTCTAGGAAATTTCACATAAACCGAAATTATGGGGTTTAAGCACTTTCAAATAGGTTGAATTAGTGTTCCCCGAAAACTGCATTGTTTTATTTCACGTTGAAACTTTCAATTTTCACGTTAGACGAATAATAACCCGAGCAGAAATTAGTTAGGGAAAACCTCAATACAGTCAGGGCGTGATCAGGTCCTGATCAGTTCAGAAAGGGTAATCCTTATTAAGGCAATCTGGTGTGGTCCTGTTCTGGGCCTGATTTACAATGCCCTTTTAGGGTTGAACTTATTGGAATATATCAGGCACTGATTGGGTTTTTCGTATTTCATCTCTAGCCGAATTTTCAATTGCTTAAAATTCACTAGAGCATTATCCATTTTACGGCTACATCACGGCGAATTGGTGCTTTAAAACCAATGCGACTCAAGCGTCTGTTCTGCATGTCAGGGGCGGCTTGGAGCGGGCGCTGCCTTGAATCAAGCGGCTCGCTATATAAACGTGTAAAAAGGTTGTTTCTGGTAACCTTAAGATGCAGAACGAACCCATTCACGACAATTTGGGTTGGGCCTAAGAGTTAACACCTTAACCCCGAAAAAAAACTACTTTGTTAAATTTGGAAATCACAAAGAGAATATCAGACCCGGACAAAACAACAAAATTTTACCTGGACGTGAAAAAGGACCAGACTACCGAATCGGAACGTGGAACGTGAGTAGTCTGAGCGCTCTTGATGCTCTAATAAGTCTAGAAACAGAGTCTGAGAGGTATAGGATGGATATCATAGCTCTGCAAGAAATTAGACAGCCAATAATTGGAAAACAAGATCTAGATAGCCACTCTTTATACTGTAGTGGTCGGTCATCCTTCTCGAAGAGAATTTGGTACTGGATTTCTTGTTGGTGCACGCATACAAGAAGCCGTGTTGAAATTCTTCCCGGTCAATGAGAGGATCTGTTACCTACGTGTATGCGGTACATACAACAATATTTCTATTATTGCTGTGCATGCACCTACTGAAGCTAAGACCGTCGACGAGAAGGATAATTTCTACATAGCATTGGAAGAGGTTATGAAACAAACACCTACACGCGACTTCATTATGGTTCTTGGTGACTTTTAATGGGCAGGTTGGAAGAGACATCTCTTATGGAAATGTGGTGGGTCCCAACAGACTGTATTTGAATTCGAATGATATTGGTGAGAGATTGACTGAGTTTGCATTATCAAATAATTTGAGAATTGCCAGCACTTTCTTTCCGCACCAATCGATTCATAAGCAGACTTGGGTCTCGCCGAATGGAAACACTCGAAATCAAGTTGATCACGTGCTAGTTACTGCACGTTTCTTTTCTACTGTTATGGATGTGCAATCCCTTAGAGGTGCATACATTGGAATTTGGAAGTGATCACTTCCTTGTATGTGCTAAAATAAGATTCCTCTTTCCAAATCCAGGCATTCCAAAATTCAATCAACGGAAACGTTTTAACATATCATCACTATAAAGAATGCTGAAACAGAAGAGAGAAATCAAAATCATATTGCTGAAACATTGGAGAAATCAAAAACCATTAATGGAGACGTCGCTAAGTCATGGTATTTGCTCAAAGATGTTGTCTTAAGCACTGCTGAGGGAATACTTTGACGACCACAAAACCACTCCCAGAAGCCATGGATGGATCAAGCATGTCTTGATGCTATTCAATACAAAAAACATTGCTATCTAAAATGTCTACAAGGACGCAACACCAGGTCCACGAAGTAGAAATATAAACTGGCAAGACAAGCCGTTACAAAGCTATGTAGACGAACGAAGAGAGAATGGTGGAAGAGACAGTGTGAGGAGATTGAAAGCTTCAATAAGGAACATCAATCGCGCAACTTCTTTCAACAGGTTAAAACCTAAAAGAAGGGACCTCAAACTAGATCGACAGCTATTCAAAACGAAGATGGGGAGCTAGAAGTAGACCTTAAAAATATTTTAGATACTTAAGTCGCTTATTTTGAGAAACTTCTCACTTTAAGTGACCAGCAACAAGTCTGACGAACCCAGCAAAGAGGAATTCGAAGCGGCTCTGTCAAAATTAAAATGCAATGAAGCACCTGGCATCGACGATATAACATCCGAAATGATTGTACATGGTGGTAAACTCTATCCTTAAGATTGTTTGAACTTGTTCAAATGATCTGGCGGACTGAAACCATGCCACAGGACTGGAACTCAGCTATGCTGATACCAATCCATAAAAAAGGTAATCGCTTACAATGTGCAAACTACAGAGGAATCGCTCTACTCTGCACAGCATATAAGATCTTTTCACACATTTTGCTATCAAAAATCAATCCTTTTGCTGAACAACTGTTAGAATATCAGTGTGGCTTCCAGCAAAGCCGAGGTACCACCGATGCACTTTTCTCGATAAAGATAATTTTGGAAAAGTGTCGAGAGTTCAACATACCTGTGTACTAACTCTCCATTGGTTTCAGGCAGGCCTTTGACTCTCTCGAACGAGAGACCCTATGGTCTGCTCTGATTTCAATGGAAATCCCTGGTAAACTGTTTTCACTATGCAAAATGACAGTACAGAAGTTTACCTTGGAATATGTGTGCCGTTAAAAGAAACAACCGACTAACAACGATATCTTGTCAATAAACTCAGTACAGACAATTGGTCTTCAAATCAACTACGATAAAATCAAACATATGAATGTCTGAAGAGAGGCTGAGAAGAAAGATTTGATGTGCGGCGATGAACGAATTGAGGGAGTTGAATCTTTTAAATATTTGCGATCAATGCTTGACTCAAACAACAGCATACTTACAGATATGAAAGCTCGAATCGCTGCAGGTAATCAAACTTTCTACTCAATTAAACCTCTTCTTGGATCACCGTATGTATCCACTAACACCAAACTCAAGTTATACAAGACTTTGATTAGACCGGTGGTGATGTATGGGTCACAAACGGACGAATCAGATTTATCTGTATTTGAGCGTAAGACCCTACGCTACATTTTTGGTCCACTTAAGACAGACGATGGAAAGTACAGAACGCGATATAACTTTGAGATAAGAGACCTTTTTGAGGGTCCAGATATGATAGGTTGTATTCGTTCCAACAGGATTGCTTGGTTTGGGCACGCTTTACTAGCCGATTCACAGTCTGAAATGATTAAAAAAATGTACGTTGGTACCCCAGGGAGTGGGCTACCGCGAGGTAGACAACGACTGCAATGGGAGACGGACGTAAACGACCTTAAAAAAATCGGCTGCCATGGTAATCATGTCGCTGTTGCGAATGACCGTGGTGAATATTCGAAGCTGATTAGCTTGGCAACGCTCCTACATGGCATGAACGCCACAAAAAAAATTATCCATTTTAGAAATATATAGTTAAAATCGTTTCATGTGGGTTTTAGTTATCGCTTCTCGGCTAAAAGACTATAATAATAGTATGTAATTAAGGTGGCATATGTTTTAATTTTTTCCATTGTAATTTTTTATTTTATTTTACTTAATTTATGTAATATAATATCTAAATATATATCAGGGTCTGGCCCGGATATCTCAATCAGGAGCTGATCCGATTTTGCCAATCAGGTTCTGATCCGATTATCTCAATCAGGGTCTGATCCGGTAATCCTAATCAGGACCTGATAAATAAAAAGTGTTACACTCATGATCAGGGTCCCATCATAATGCCCTACCAATGCCTGACCGGGCTAGGGCAAACCTGATCAGGACCTTATTTGAGCCCTGACAAATTTCTCCTCGGGACCAACCTTACACAAGCTATTACTCTATTTGTTTGGGTCTACAAAAACCATAAACCCACCAATATACACTCTTTACAAGCTTCATTTTTAATCAGAATAATTTTTTCGATAAAATGCTTGCTTTTTATTAATTATTAATTAAACGCTTTTCTTTACTTCACACTATTGGATCAAATCTTGTAACGATAATTTGACTGCCTTATATACAATGAAAATGAATGAAGCTTTACAGGCATACGTATATCCGATGACAATACACGAATATCGTATTAACTAACAATTTTCATTGTTTATTCGTTGTTTAAATAAAAAAATCGATTTTCATTTGAAATATTCAAAATCTCTCGATCTACTTAACGTAGCGACTTGAAATTTGCACAACATAAAGATCGATAGATAAACTATACAGAATTAGGCATTTTACGTTCATTAATTAGGTATTTTCTCGATAAATAAACAATTAATTTCAAAAATTTTCGCCGATTTCGGCCAACATTTGTATGTTATCAAATTTAAACGTATATCAACGCCGACGCGCACGTAAAGAAGCAGAACGTTAAGAATAAAATCCAGATGAAGGAAGAAATCAGCTTACTACCACAGCTCGAAATTATTGTTACGACGATTTTGAGGCTGAAGTTAACTCTTTTGCAGACAAAGTATGTGATATTTTTACGAAGCAGTACTATCCCAAGCAATTGTCAAACTACCAGATTCCAATCCGACCTCCAGATTGGATGCCGCCTGAATTAAAAAATGAAGTTCGCCTTACAGTTTGTCACCGCTGCAAGTCACACTTAAGAAGTAACAAAACAACTCTACCTGCTAAAGCTTACTGGAACCATTTAGACCCCGGCGACATTCCACCAGAAATTCAGGCACTTTCTCAAGCTGAACAACGTCTTTTGTCTCGGATTCACCTTTTTCTTAAAATTGTCAAGTTTTCTGGATTGTATGGGCAGTACGGATTTAAAGGTCACGTAATCCTTTCTGCCCTGGACATTTTTGACGTAATACCAAAACTTCCTACGTTTCTACCTCGATCAACCGTGGATGCTGATATTATGGTAGTAACGGAACGCTTAGAAAATGCAAATTCTACTCGAGACTACAATGTTTCCAGAACTAAATTAATCGCAGCTTTAGAATGGCTTAAATCAAATAACCCATTGTACCGAGACGTTGTTATTGATGAAAATGCACACCTTGATGAACGTGATTTGATTCGACTATCAAATCATGGCCCAAGTAATGAAGATACTGAAGGTCCTAATGAAAATGTGGAAATTATATCGGAATATGTGTCTATCGGCAGTAGTTCACGCATTATCCATGCATCGTGGCATCAAGGAAAATAAATTAACAAATGTTAAATTCTGTGCCGAAAAATGTGTTGAATTCTTATAAGAACGTGACAAAATAGAATTTCCGACTGTTCAAGACGTTGATGACTAAAAATTAAAAAATAAAAAAAAAATATTCAGAAAAACTTGAAATATTTGAAAAAAAAAATTTTTAAGAAACGCTTTTCTTTACTTCATTGTTATTCATACTGTAAAAAATATTACTAAAAAGCAAAAAATAAAAATAATTCCAAAACTGGAATATATTTTCCAAAAATTCTGTAAAAAAATTCAAAATCGAGAAAATCTGACACATTCGTTAAAGAAGAGCGTGGGACTCTAATCCTACACGCGAAACATTGACGGAATTGCGACTACTATCAATTGTGATTCTACATGAATGAAAAATAAAATAATTATATCATTGCACTACATCGTTGAAAGAAAGTATTCGAAAAATATACACAAAAAAATATACAGTAATCCCTCTGACTGCGCGGTAGTTCCGTTCCAGAAAAACAGCGCGCAGTACAAAACCGCGCAATGTGAACTCTATTTTGTATGAAAATGGGGGGTTCGGTTCCAAATTTTGAAAAAAAAAATTAATTTAAAGTTATAATTAAACCAAAATGAATATATACTGCCTGAAAAACATGTATTACTTCAACAACTCTTAAAAAAGAAAACACTTCATAAGTTAACAGATAAATTAACATAAATAACATTTCAAAAAACAACTTAAATTTACAAAAATTATATCAATAATCTGAATTTGTTTAGAATATTCTACATTTACTGGCTTGAAATTGAATTTGATCTATATTGAACGTTCCAGCCACACAGTTAAAAATAAACTGAATATGTAATGCAAATTGCTACATATATGGGTCACTCTTTTACAAACCGAACATCTTTCTGACCGACACATATTTGATTTGGCTGAAATTTTAAGGCTTTTATATAGAAAAACTTCCAAATTCTCATTTCCCAAGAAAAGATAGATATACGTGCTCGAGAATTTTTTTGGGTTGGAAAATGGAGCGGTTCTAAATTTCGAGGATTTCGTGATTTTTGGCTTGAAGACTTATTTTCAATGATTCATAACTTCGGTTTTGGTAATGATAGATATTTTTGTCTGTTTTATTTTAAAGCTAAAAGATGAACTTAAAAAAAAATTGTTATCTCCAAAAATTATTAACAAATTCCTATGTGTAAACAGTTTAGCAATAAGTCAGACGCTTTCTCTCTGACATCTGCAATTTTGCTCTCTCGTGTACGAGTAGCATTAGAAATAAATCAATTTATCGAGCGCGGAAAGATAAAAATTCCATAAATTTTTGTTGTCCCGCGCTGGATAAATTAATATATTTCTAACAGTAAAACTAATTTCTCCCTTAGTTAAAAACACGTTTTTCTTGAAAATTGAACGTAGAATACGTAGGGCAATCACTAAAAATCGATTTTAACATTTTATTTGTTTATAACAATAGGAATTTGCTAATAATTTTTATTGACTATACTTTTTATTAAAATTCCATCTTCTTACTTTAAAATAAAATAAAACAAAAGCTTACTATCATTAATAGAACCGAAGTAATGAATTTTTGAAAATAAGTCGTCAAACCAAAAATCACAAAATTTAGATCGCCTCTATTTTCCAAAAAAAAAATCCTCGAACACGTATATTTTTTTCGATATCATACCAGTAAAAAATTTTTAAGCCAAATCACAAATCCGTTGGTCAGATTTTGTTCAAATCTGTTCGATTTGTAAAAGAATGACCCATGTGGGAAGTTTAATTGTTTTTTTCATTTTAATTTGACGAAATTCACCTACATATTCTAAAAAAAATTTTAAACGTCGCGCAGTGTGAAATTTTAATCGCGCAGTGCGGAAATTAGTATTGAAAACTCATCTCGCGCAGTGGAAATCGCGCAGTTAAAACCCGCGCAGTCGGAGGGATTACTGTAATTCAAAATTCTTATATAAAAACCGCATGCTATTGACAACGTTAGATCCTAAACATGATGCTTTGAGATGCTTCTAGTCACAAAATGATAGAAAGTAAATAGTAATGATATAGTAGTCGCAATTCCGTCAATGTTTAGCGTCCCACGCTTTTCTTTAACGAATGGGTCAGATTTTCTCGATTTAGAATTTTTTTACAGAATTTTTTGGAAAATATATTCGAGTTTTGGAATTATTTTTATTTTTGAATTTTTTACAGAGGTTTTTAGAAAATTTATTTGAGTTTTGGAATTATTTTTATTTTTTGCTTTTTAGTAATTTTTTTTACAGTATGAATAACAATGAAGTAAAGAAAAGCGGTTCTTAAAAAATTTTTTTTTCAAATATTTCAAGTTTTTCTGAAAATTTTTTATTAGTAATTCGCGTAATAATAAAACGTGGTTTTTTGTTGCCATTTTTGATTGACTTGACATTTTTACTCGCGAATAAGTCGAAAAGTTGCTTAGAATTGGTTAACCTATCTGTTGCAGGACCTATATTTGCCATGAAACATTTTTCGACTCCAAGAAGGGGTGGCATCTACACCCAGGGTAAAATCAAACTCCAATATATAGACAACTTTGAAGTAGAGGGTAAGTAGCACCTAAATCCAAATTTTTGTGCAAATCAGTGCTGTTTGGCAAATTAACAGTTTCGCCGTATTTTACGTTCAATGACTGGACTAGCACAACATTTATTAATATACTAGCTGGACCCGGCCACGCGTTGCAGTGGCTTAGTCTGGTTGAATATAAGAAATAAAGAAAACCAAACACTCACCTTTCAAATACGTTTTATTTCATAATACTTGACTTGACTGTGCGGATATAGAGATTGCCTGGTTTGCCAACTCTAGAACACGCAACATATAATTGTCCATGTGAGAAAGAATCGGTATCTAGATCTAGACCACATACTTCCAATCTTTGGCCCTCAGCTTTGTTGATGGTGATTGCAAATGCCAATCGAATTGGGAATTGCAATCTTTTAAATTGAAATGGCATATCCGTTGGTATCATGGGTATGCGAGGAATAAGGACATCTTCGCTTTTGAAAGCTCCATTCAAGATTGTTGCTTCTACTACGTTGCTCAATAATTCTTTTACTGTGAGTTGCGTGCCATTGCAAAGTTTTGGCTGATGCTGATTGATATTACGCAACATGATGATTGGCACGCCAATTTTTAATTGCAGTACATGTGGTGGGCATCCCTGGTAGATCAAGTAAATTCAAAAATACTGTTGGATAGTTAACTGCTTCATCTGTTTCCATGACAGTGTCTACGGACTTGTATGTGACTTCCTCGCTTTGAATATTAGACAGAATTAAACTGTTAAGTTCATTGACGTCCTTGTTTTTGGCCGCAAGAATGATTCGTTCACTCAGCCAATCGTGATTCTTATGATTAATTTGAATATCAGGAAATACTTTTTCAATTAATTCCTCTTTTGACGACACTAAATCGTAGAAGTTATGAGGCAGCAAAATTCGTCCTGTTGTTAAATCAACCGGCACCTTTCCGTCGCCGATTCTCAGCAATTGATATGAGAATATCTTAGCTGATTTATCTTTTTGGAGGAGAACACGCATGTTTAAAGCTAATTTTAACCTTTTTACGTGTCGCCACAAAGTAGAATATTTCAGGCAAGCATTTATTTCATCCGCTGGTGTTAATCGGGGAACTACAGGTAATGTTTGTCTGAAATCTCCTGCAAGCAATATTAATGCATTCCCAAATGGTCTGGTATTTCCACGCAAATCTTGCAATAATCGATCAAGCGCTTCAAGTGATTTTTGTGCGCCATTGTGCATTCATCCCAAATAATTAGTTTACATTTCTGCAATACTTTTCCCATTCCCGATCCTTTGGAAATGTTGCAGGTGGGCGTTTCAATGAATTGCATGATTAATGGCAATTTCAAAGCGAAATGAGCAATTCTTCAACCTGGTAGCAATGTCGCAGCTTTGCCGGACGACGCAAGAGCTAAAGCTGCTAGAATCAGTCTGATTAGAAACGTTTTGCCAGTTCCTCCTGGCGCATCCAAGAAAAAGATTCTTCCAACCGAGTTATCAACATTTTGCATTAGTTGATCGTAAATTGTTTTTTATTCAAACGTTAGCTTTGGAATATTTGATTGCACATACGACAATTACTTCTGTAATCCTTTTATTTATTTATGATACATGATAGCATGCAAATTCGAATTGATTTTATTGGCATTCAATGGTATTACTACTCTCGAATCACTTAAATTTAATGTTTTATGTACTCAGAAATACAGCTAAACTTACCATCTGATTGATTGGCACTTTCATAAAAATCAATAAGTGCAAGTTGTTAGTTAGTTATTCATGCACAGTACTGTTTTATATATTTAAATTTCCTTCAAAATGGTAAGTTTTCTGTAGCCAAATACTTTAATTTATAACAATCACAAATAATATGCAGATCAGCTATTTCATTTATAATACTAAGAACAGATAATTAGTAACAGAAGTTATTTAAAAAAAACAGATGTTTAACGGTGGATTGAATCCAAAATTGCTAAAACAATGGTTCACCACCTGATCGTGCGATATAGTAAAAGTAAAGATATTCACATATATTATAGAGCAATGTAAATTAATTGATATTGTTACCAACCTTGCGACACAAATTTTAATAATCAGTTACTTTGATATAAGTAAAGGTGCAATCACGATTTTTTATTTTCCTGATCCATATGCTTATTGGTTGAAATATGTAGTAAAAAGATCTACTTTGTTTAGTGTAAAATATTGTATTACAGATTGCTTCAAGGAGAAAATTTTTATAGTAAATGAGAACTGAGGACATTTTTACTCGTACCGAGGACAGTCCTACCGAAAGGAGAACACGTTGCAACCTTATTGGTTTACAAATTAGATCAAATAATCTTTGGACCTCTCACTATACGAAACTAATCGATTAAATTGAGCATGAAAATAAAATCGACCATAAAGTTGAGTGATTTGAGAATAAAGCAGGTGAGACACTTGTAATTGTTGACAGCCTACGTTATAAAACATATACATATGTATAACGAAAAAAAAAAAAATAAAAAAAAAAAAAAACTATGTAAAAACCATCCTGGATTCTAATGCAACGTTGTGTCCAAATTTCAAAAGGTTCGATCAAGTACTTTCGGAGATTACCTATTTTGAACAAACGAACATTTACATTTTTATTTATATAGATTGACATATAATTTGAAACTTTTTATACAATAAATAAACATAACATTCTAACATAAATTCTGTAGTACGAGAAAAAGTAAAAAAAAAATTTTATCAGCAATGACAAACCGAAAGATGGGATGCAGAACTGTTGTAAACCCTACTAGATGCTTATGTACCAAGTTTCATCCAATTCGATTACCAGGTACAGATTTTATGAGGCTTTCAAAAACGCAAGTACTCGCGGGACCCCCCACCACTTTATTCACTATCACTAAAAAATAATCAGCTCCTTGCCATACATATTTGCATCTTTTTCCAAAGTGTCATCAAAATTCATTCACGAATGAATGTTGTATGCTCCCAACAAACATAAAAAACATGGTGGAAAAAACCACCTGTTGTATGGTGTACCCTCACCCCTTTATCCCTGTAGTCCAAAAGCTGATAAAAAATTTTTCGTGTTACTTGAAAGCTTTTACCAACGTTTCATGAAAATCGATCAGTAATTGTAGGCTACAGTAGGGATAAACACCTAAAAAAAACTTTTTAGCCGGAACTGACAAACCGGAAGTTGGTATGCACAAATATTGGATCATTTGCCTGAGTTTCATCAAGATCCTATGCAGGAATGTCACACACCCACCCACTCACCCCCACCTCCCCCCACCCACTCAAAAACTTATCAAAATTGGAGCTGTTTTTGAGGACTTGTAATTGCCTGTTTTATGTATTCAATAATTCATAAATAAACATTTGATTTACACTAAGCTTACACCAGAATCTAATAGGTACGTACTATCCCATGTAGCAAAATTTAGTATTGCTTTGGGATGTCATTTCTTTATTGTAACTTAATTCATTCTTTTTTTGGTATGTTGAATGTTTATTTCTTTAATGCTTCTTAAATTGTTCTTAAAATGGTATTCTCACTTCGGTTTATATCGGTATGTAAGATCTCATTTTAAGCATTCTTAAAGCCTTCTTAATTGGGTAGGCATGTAGAAGGATTAAATCAGAATGTACGAGCTCGAGTAAAGAATTCTTAAATGCTTCTTAATTTGCTATTTATATATATATAAGTTTTAAATCAGAATGATGAGCCGTCTTTAATACTTCGAATTGTTTACTTAAATTGGTATGATATTTTATAATGTTTTTGTATACGTAGTACGTACGTCAACTTTTGACAGTTTTTATTATTTGTTTGTTACGTTTACCTTTGATTATTATACATGTTTTGTTAAATTTATGGAGAAAGAATAAACAGAGATCAAAATATATGACAATTCAAGAAATATTCAATCAACAGTCAAAAGGAAATTATTTAGAGCCTACTTTAAGGACATCTAATACCATGAGCGATTTTGAGGATTCGAACAACAAGTGATACTTTGGCAGTCAATTATAGTGTTTTTTCTGCAATATATTTCATATCAAGTGATTTTCAGTCTAATTCAACCATAACTACAACCATTGTGAACCACAGTGAAAGTGCAGTAGAACTCTCTGAATCTGAATAAAAGAAACCATTTGATTTGTGTTTGTTCCATTGATTCGTACTTTAAAATAAAAAATAAACATAAATTTTTCAATATATAGATACTATATTTTTTCACAATATTAATAAAAACGTTGTCTTCGACATGAATGATTAATTCATAATAAAATAAATAAAATTAATAATAATAATAAATTTAGTAAATCAAAAAATTTGGGTTTTCTTCTGCAATGATGAACAATTTGTATACATTCACCATTTACTTGACTCCAATTACTATGATTCTTGCTATCCAAAAACAATTTCAAACCCAATTGAAGAGAATAGATATGATAAGACATCTTTTTTAAAATTTCATATAATTAAATAACCTCATTGAAATATGCTGAGATGGTGTTGAAATTCATCACTGGATTTTTATTCTTTATGAGAAAGTCGGATCGCACCACTATTTGTCGATTGCTATGGTTATATACTTGGATCGCTGACATCGAGCGTGTCTTGGTGTTCACTTTGCTGAGAACTGGTTCATTGAACGGCAAAGTATTTCGATCTTTTCGGTGTTTTTTGTATAAGATATAGGTTACCGGCTTCGTCTTTGACGACTTCTTTGTTATTAATGATTTTTATTTAACTATAGTTGACAATTTCATCATTAATTGATGCTCGCATATTGCCATGTTTCACATGTCGAAGCTCAATGCCCTAAAATGTAATTTAAAATGTAATGTTTGTCGTAAAATAATAAAATGCCATATAAATAGACTTACTATGCTTGAGCTGGGTTGACTATGGTTTTAGGTGTTCTGCCTCAAGATAATGTCACTATGTTGCGGGTTAAACACATTGTTATTTGCAAATAGAAGTGAATCAATTTTTAAATCACTTTGTGATCCATCAATTTTTAAATCACTATTTCAAATAGTTCTCCCGCTCCAATTGTTTTATTTTTAAACCTTGTGTCTTAACTAGATGCCTATTTGATTGCGTTATCTGGTATATTTTCGAAGCATCTTGTTTTCTGGTTTGATGATCATTTCTCTTCCTGCATACCATTTTGTTAGATATGGTATGGTATTTAAGTCATGTTGTAATATTGTGAATTTTTTACAACTGTCAGGTACAGACCAAAGTAAACATTGTACTTAAAGCGGTATTTCCATACTGGAAATAGTACAAATTTCCACTTAAATTGGTATGTCATATACCGTAAGTTTGTAGTAATGTACACTAAAGAAAGATGTTGATTTTTAAAAATGTTTGCAGCAACATCTAAAATTTAGCGCAATTAATAAAACGTTTTAAAGTAAGACTAATACTTTGTATGTTGTTCAGTGTTCTTAATTTTAGATGATGCTACAAAAGTAATTTTGATTCAACTAATATTGAACATATATTACACTCACTTTTTTCCAGTGTACGTGTTTAAAACTAATGATCATCCCAAAAATAGAACAAAATTTTTCTTGATTTTTCACCCGAGTTAAGAAGGGATTTCAACTTTTTTGGTATTGTATCATACTAAATTAAGAAGATATTTGAACTTAATTCGAGAATTTTTCATATACTTGAGCAAGAACAATATCCGCCATATTTTCACACAGCAATTTTTAAAAAACAATTTCAAAAAATTTTCGTTAAAAATATAATTAATAAATACGGCCAAAATTTTTTATTTTAACTTATACTTAGACAGTTAACAAGGATTTGAGCATGAATATATTCCGGATTTTAACAAAACATAATTTTAAATATAATTTTAGGCGCATTGAATTTTGGCATATATATAACAATTTTAATAAATGAAAGAAATTATGAGGGCGCGTTAGTTTTGAAGATGCCAAAAGATCCAATTTCACCATAAAACTCTTTCCGTTTGAAGTTATCGGTTCAATATTATTTAAAATCCGAGTTTAAAAGTTTAACCAATTTTTAATGTTTCTTCATTATTTCTCTTCTCTTCATAACATTTTGAAATAGCACACAACACGATAATTTTTTTTTGTTTCATTTTAACATTGTCATTTACTTCAATTTAATTTAATTCAATAAAGATAAAGAGAGATAGAAATTTCTGCATCACTCACTTTGATAGTATGTAACATAAAAAACGACATACCGATTTAAGAAAGAGTTAAGCTGGATTTAAGAAGGAGTTAAGAAGGACTTTAGTAGGAGTTAAAAATCACATACCTATTTAAGAAGCAAATAAGATAGAAATACGCTTCCTAATTCGTTCTATCGGACCGCCCACATGGGCCTTTTTGTACTTAATTCATACTTAAATCCTTCTTTAAGAAGGCGTGTTGCCTCGATTAAGTCTTCTTAACTCCTTCTTTAAGTACTCATAATCACTATTTTTGCTACTTGGGATACTTATTAGACTATACAGTTATCACAAAAATTCCTACGTACCAAATATTTGGTAGGATGATTTGCTACGTATCAAATATGTATTATTTATACGGTGTGAACACTAAAATTTGGTATGTATGACATTTAAAAAAGTAAATCAACTTATTTTATAAATATATATTTATGTTTCATGTGATTTTTTTGCTGAAATTAAAAGTAAAAGAATTTTAGTAAGAATATAATAATTAATGTTTACAGTTTTTTATAAAAAACTAGCAGGACCCGGCGTGCTTTGCTACGCTTATAAATAAAGTTTGTGCACAGACATTTTGTTGACGTAGTAGCAATGATTTCAAAAAGTGGTAATGAGAAATGATGGCGTAATTTTTATAATGTTTGTTTTTAAAAATATAAATGAAAAATAATCAGTACTTTAGCTCATCAGTTCGGATATATGAAAAATTGGCGATCAATCTTTCGAGTAAGCTATAAAAAAATTTAAATGACTTGTTGAACTAGTAGAGGTGTGTCATCACTCATCTCTATATAGAACATTATACAGAACAAAAATAGATTCACAAATGTTCATAGTGCTTATGCATTGTATTTGTACCCAACACGAAACTCACAATCAAATAGCGCAAAAGTTTTGTTTATTTAACATCGCTCGCATATTGCCGCTATCCCATAAGAAAGAAAGCTCAAGAAAACTCGTAAAGATAACATTCAATTTACATTGTGTCATTTTTATTGCAACTTATTTATTTTAATATGGAACGAATTTCAAAATGTCGTTTTAATTCTATTTATTTATTCGAGTACTTGTGGGTACACTATATTTTTTGTTTTTTCGTCTGGTGCGTACACGAATAAAGCAGAAGGTTTTCCTAACGCGCCAGCCATATACAGTTGTCCATGTGAGAAGAACGGATTCCCTCAAATCTAGTCCACATACTTGCAGTAACTGTCCGTGTGCTTTGTTGATAGTAATTGCAAAAGCGAGTTGCACTGGAAACAAAACGTTTGAATCTGTTGGGATCATTGAAATATGTGGCCTGTCTGTCGTGGCAACACTACATCTTCATCTTCGAATTTTCCACTCAAAATTGTAGATTCAATGACATTGTTCATCATCTTTTTCACCGAAGCTCAAAAAAGTTTGTGCAATTTCAAAATATGTGACATATTACTTCGGTCTGAAAGACCTAAGTATTACATTCATGAGCTCAAAGTGAAATTCTCACCCCCACTTTTTTTGGCATTTCTCGACGTTTTAGGACCTACTGATTCTAAAAAAGCAAAAAAAAAAAAATGTGTGTCTGTCTGTCGGCCGTCCGGCCGTCCGTCCGGCCGTCACAACCGACGAAATCTAGAAAACCGCTGGACGGATTTCAAAATTTTTTTTTCTGTGTTCGATAACTGTACCGGAAGTGTATCAAAAAAATCGTCAAGTGTGTCAAAACAAGGAAATTTGCATATTTTTTGCTTAAAAAACGTTCATTTTAAGTGATTACGAGTAGGAAGATTGAATTTGGAGAAATTTTGATGGTCGGGATTGGTATGTGAGAACAAAATCTAGATTATTGCATTCTAAGTTTGTCAAAAAAATGTTGTCAAGTGTGTGAAAAGAAAGATTTTTATTTATTTTTTTACCCAATTTGTTGAAAAAAAATTAAATTAAAATTTTCTTTGAAATGAAATTTTATTATTATTATTTAGAATTATGGCATTATAAGTTTGTCAAAAAAATGTTGTCAAGTGTGTCAAAAGAAAGATTTTTATTTATTTTTTTACCCAATTTTTCGGAAACAAAATAAAATTAATTATTTGTTTCAAATGAAATTTTATTATTATTATTGAGAATTATGGCATTATAAGTTTGTCAAAAAAAAGTTGTCAAGTGTGTCAAAAGTTGTCAAGTGTGTCAAAAAAAAAACGTAGCTGTTTTTATGACGTAAATGTAATTGAAAATGAAATTGGACATGGAAATTTTTGAATTTGTTATAGTTTTTGAAACTTTTTTGGAATTTTGAAAAAAGTTTATATTATTGATTTTGTAATAATTTTTGCAATATTTTTAGAATTTTGGAAAAAGTTTTAATTTTTGATTTTGTAAGAATTTTTGGAATATTTTTAGAAATTTGAAAAATTTATAATTTTTGATTTTATTATTTTGGAATTTTGAAAAAAGTTTCAATTTTTGATTTTGTAATAATTTTTGGAATATTTTTAGAATGTCGAAAAAAGTTTGATTTTATTTAATTTTTACAATATTTTTGGAGTTGTGAAAGAAATATGAATTTGTGATTAATATTTTCTCGAAACGCTAAATGGAGAGGTTTTTGAGTAGTTTGCTGAGTGTATAATCTTTTCACTAAATTATGTTAATTTATGATCTGTTATAATTTTCCGGCAACGTATTGATGTTTCGTGTTAGTTTTGTAATACATATCTAAACAGAGATAAGAAAATATTTGTACTTTAACAAAGAGTTTTGTTTGATATTCATCGCTGCCCAAAACTAAAAACCATGTCCTCATAAAAGTTTTTTGCCGAAAACTATATACAAATCCTTAACCCAGACCGAAGTCTTGATATCTCAGAGCTGTGAGATTTCAGCCCCTCCATATTTTGGAATAACAATATGTGTCACAACAAGTAACAACACATAAAAACTTTTTAAGACCTAGGTTCTACAACATAATGCTTTTTGAGACGTTGATGGACGAAAATTTCTTTTTTTTATATTCTTCTTAAAGAATGGACAACTTAATAATAAATCCTTTCACATAATAATGTACGACATAGGGCAATATTTCATGATAGAATGGAGGAAATAAAAACAATATACTTTTTTTAAAATTTGAAGGAACAAAGCTAAAATTAGGTTCCTAATTATCCTAGTGCTAGAAGCATATACCAAGATCATGTAACGCATTGTTTACCCCAAGCCAGCATATATAATAGTTATATGGAAGCTCATTTGTTCGAGCAAGCAAAAAGTTCATTCTTTTAAAAAATAAAAAAATTACGTCCATCAACCAACACCTTAGAAAGCATGTTGCTATGGGACCTTTTTTGTTAAAGGTTCTTATGTGTTGTTGTGACACACATTCTAATTCTTACTACTAAACACATTTTATTTAAAAAAAAAATAGAAGAGTCAAAGAATATTCCATAACTAAGACTAAGGGTACTATCGTTGATTGAAAAAAGTACATCCGCAAGCACCCGTAAAATATCACTTATCCCCTTAATATAAGTGATATCTTACTGCCATGGTCAGTAGTATCTCACGATATCTCACGTTAACTGATTTGCCAATAGCAGGTACTAAAGTACGCGGCTTTGTCACATAAATAGATCCAAAATTTTAAATTTTACATATGTTCCTGCGGGCGGGCAGATATTATAAATTCATTGGTATTAATGCATTGTAACTGTTTGCAAATCACTATTGCAAACGTGTTGCCGGCTAAGGGCCACATTTTTAATTAGTTTGTTTAACATACTTGCTATCCATACTTGATTATACATAAGCTATGTCTCTTTGTATAGTATTTGTGCGAATTCCATTTCGTAATTTTGAGCTTTTAATCGATGTTATCAGCTATCTTTCTTAGTTGAAGAAACATGTATTACATACAATTGCAAACCAATAACATATTTGGTGTAGATGATAAAATTTGTAACATCATTATTTGTTTAATTCAAATACATATAGTTTTGATGTACAAATGTAATTGTTTCAGATTATACTTTCATTTTTCAATTTCATTAAATTATGTTCAACAAAAAAAAAATGATCAAAGGAATCTAAAATGTTTTTACATTGTATTTTTTTGCATTAAATTTCTAGACAGTACTTTGTGTGAATTTATAGAATGGGGAACAATTCTCTTCTAATTAACATTCCAAGTCACGATTGTATAGTCATTATTGAAACACGAAAAATGTGGAGTTTTTTCTGAGAAACTTCAAACCATACCTTTGAATTGAAAAAATTCCAATTACTTCTTTACTTACTTGAGTTTAATTGATTTTAAAAATCCCCAATAAATTTAAATTCCCTTAATGTAGTCTAATATTAATACATATAGGACTACAAATTGACCAAGAGTCAGCCATTGATTTTACATAGATTGGAAACAATCGATAATGACTATACAATCGTGACTTAGGATGTTAATTAGAATAGAAATGTTCCTCATTCTATGAATTCACACAAAGTATGTATTGTCTAAAAATTTAATGCAAAAAAATTAAATGTAAAAATGATTTCATTTATTTTTTTTGCCAATTTTTTGGTAAAAAGAATTTTGTTGTTTGTATGACGTAAATGTAATTAAACATGAAATTGGACATGGAAATTTTTGAGTTTGTTATAGTTTTTGAAATATTTTTGGAATTTTGAAAAAAGTTTGTATTTTTGATTTTGTAATAATTTTTGCAATATATTTAGAATTTTGGAAAAAGTTTTAATTTTTGATTTTGTTATAATTTTTGCACTATTTTTAGAATTTTGAAAAAAAAAATGAAATGTTTGATTTAGTGAATTTTATATAAATTTTTAGAATTTTGAGAAAAGTTTCAATTTTTAATTTTGTAAGAATTTTTGGAATATCTATATATAAATACGTAAGCAATATTTTTGCGGTACAATTTTAAAATATTTGCTCCATCAAAAGTGTGGCAATATTTATATCGTAGGAAAGGTCTTGAGGAGTAGATTTGCCGAAAAATATTTATCTTTGAATTTTGATGATTTTTTCAGAAAAAATGGCAAGAATGTGATAGTTTTGTTTTTTGAGTTTTTTGTTCGGTTATTTTGTTTTTTTATCAAGTTATTTGTTTCACAATTCAAAATCTATCTATATCTATATATAATCTATATATAAATACGTAAGCAATATTTTTGCGGTACAATTTTAAAATACTTGCTCCATCAAAAGTGTCTTTATATGTATATCGTAGGAAAGGTCTAGACGAGTAAATTTGCCGAAATATACATTTTTTTTAATTTTGACGATTTTTTCAGAAAAAATTGCAAAAAGTGATAGTTTTGTTTTTTGAGTTTTTTGTTCGGTTATTTTGTTTTTTTATCAGGTTATTTGTTTCACAATTCAAAATCAATCTATATCTATATAAATACGTAAGCAATTTTTTTGTGGTACAATTTTAAAATATTTGTCCCACCAAAAGTGTGGCAATATTTATATCGTTGGAAAGGTCATGAGAAATAGAAGTGCAGAAAAATACTTTTTTTGAATTTTGACGATTTTTTCAGAAAAAATGGCAAAAATGTGATAGGTGTGTTTTTTGAGTTTTTTGTTCGGTTATTTTGTTTTTTTTTTCAAGGTATATGTTTCACAATTCAAAATCAATCTATATCAATTAATTAAAATCTGGAATAATGTGTTACAGCTATTTGGTTGGGAGGTCTATTTGCAATTTCTATTTACAATGGTCGAATTTCGGCCACTGGCGATTGCTAGTTTTTAGAATTTTGAAAAATTAAAAATTGTTGATTTTATTATAATTTTTGGAATTTTGAAAAAAGTTTCAATTTTTGATATTATTATAATTTTTGCAATATTTTTAGAATTTTGGAAAAAGTTTGATCTTTTGAATTTTTAAGAATTTATGGAATATTATTAGAATTTAGATTTATTAGAATAAATATTATTATTTATTCTAATAAATTTTTAAGAATTTTTAAGAATTTATGGAATATTATTAGAATTTTTTTCAAAATTCTAAAAATATTCCAAAAATTATTACAAAATCAAAGATTAAAACTTCAAAAATTCTAAAACTTTCAAAAATTCTAAAAATATTGCAAAATTTATAACAAAATCAAAAATTGAAACTTTTTTCAAAATTCCGAAAATACTCCAAAAATTAGAATAAAATCAAATATTTAAACTTTTTCTAAATTCTAATAATATTCCATAAATTCTTAAAAATTGAAAAGTTTGAATTTTTAATTTTAATTAATTTTTACAGTATTTTTGGAATTTTGAAAAAAATATGAATACCCGGGGAAAAATACAGAGATCTGAAGAGATCTTATCAGATCTGCGTTATCAGATCTGCGTAGATCTGCATTTTGGAACATATCTACAACGATCTGCGCAGATCTTCTTTGATCAAAACAGATCTGTATAGATATGTTCCAAAATGCAGATCTTCTTTGATCTACATAGATCTTCTTTGATACATTTAGATCTGCTTTGATCTATCAAGATCTTATTTGATCTAACAAGATCCCATTTATTAAAATAAACTTTTTAAAAAACATAGAACCGTCTTCAGAAAAAACAAAAGAGGCACAAAAAAGTAGAAAATAACTCAATTATAGCTATTAGAGACAAAAATAGAGCTAACTTTTGATTAATTTAATTTAATTACTACTTTTTTTTAACGGTGTTCATGCTCCATGTAGCAGCGTTTCCAGGCTAATCAGCTTTGAATATTCACCGCGGTCATTCGCAACAGCGACATAATTACCATGGCACTCGATTTTTTAAGGTCGTTTATTACGTCAGTAATAACCTTGTAATAACCTCAGGCTTACCTCACAGTCGCCCACTCCCTAGGTTACTAACGTACAAGCAATATTTTTGCGGTACAATTTTAAAATATTTGCTCCATCAAAAGTGTGGCAATATTTATATCGTAGGAAAGGTCTTGAGGAGTAGATTTGCCGAAAAATATTTATCTTTGAATTTTGATGATTTTTTCAGAAAAAATGGCAAGAATGTGATAGTTTTGTTTTTTGAGTTTTTTGTTCGGTTATTTTGTTTTTTTATCAAGTTATTTGTTTCACAATTCAAAATCTATCTATATCTATATATAATCTATATATAAATACGTAAGCAATATTTTTGCGGTACAATTTTAAAATACTTGCTCCATCAAAAGTGTCTTTATATGTATATCGTAGGAAAGGTCTAGACGAGTAAATTTGCCGAAATATACATTTTTTTTAATTTTGACGATTTTTTCAGAAAAAATTGCAAAAATGTGATAGTTTTGTTTTTTGAGTTTTTTGTTCGGTTATTTTGTTTTTTATCAGGTTATTTGTTTCACAATTCAAAATCAATCTATATCTATATAAATACGTAAGCAATATTTTTGTGGTACAATTTTAAAATATTTGTCCCACCAAAAGTGTGGCAATATTTATATCGTTGGAAAGGTCATGAGAAATAGAAGTGCAGAAAAATACTTTTTTTGAATTTTGACGATTTTTTCAGAAAAAATGGCAAAAATGTGATAGGTGTGTTTTTTGAGTTTTTTGTTCGGTTATTTTGTTTTTTTTTTTTTCAAGTTATATGTTTCACAATTCAAAATCAATCTATATCAATTAATTAAAATCTGGAATAATGTGTTACAGCTATTTGGTTGGGAGGTCTATTTGCAATTTCTATTTACAATGGTCGAATTTCGGCCACTGGCGATTGCTAGTTTTTAGAATTTTGAAAAATTAAAAATTGTTGATTTTATTATAATTTTTGGAATTTTGAAAAAAGTTTCAATTTTTGATATTATTATAATTTTTGCAATATTTTTAGAATTTTGGAAAAGTTTGATCTTTTGAATTTTTAAGAATTTATGGAATATTATTAGAATTTAGATTTATTAGAATAAATATTATTATTTATTCTAATAAATTTTTAAGAATTTTTAAGAATTTATGGAATATTATTAGAATTTTTTTCAAAATTCTAAAAATATTCCAAAAATTATTACAAAATCAAAGATTAAAACTTCAAAAATTCTAAAACTTTCAAAAATTCTAAAAATATTGCAAAATTTATAACAAAATCAAAAATTGAAACTTTTTTCAAAATTCCGAAAATACTCCAAAAATTAGAATAAAATCAAATATTTAAACTTTTTCTAAATTCTAATAATATTCCATAAATTCTTAAAAATTGAAAAGTTTGAATTTTTAATTTTAATTAATTTTTACAGTATTTTTGGAATTTTGAAAAAAATATGAATACCCGGGGAAAAATACAGAGATCTGAAGAGATCTTATCAGATCTGCGTTATCAGATCTGCGTAGATCTGCATTTTGGAACATATCTACAACGATCTGCGCAGATCTTCTTTGATCAAAACAGATCTGTATAGATATGTTCCAAAATGCAGATCTTCTTTGATCTACATAGATCTTCTTTGATACATTTAGATCTGCTTTGATCTATCAAGATCTTATTTGATCTAACAAGATCCCATTTATTAAAATAAACTTTTTAAAAAACATAGAACCGACTTCAGAAAAAACAAAAGAGGCACAAAAAAGTAGAAAATAACTCAATTATAGCTATTAGAGACAAAAATAGAGCTAACTTTTGATTAATTTAATTTAATTACTACTTTTTTTTAACGGTGTTCATGCTCCATGTAGCAGCGTTTCCAGGCTAATCAGCTTTGAATATTCACCGCGGTCATTCGCAACAGCGACATAATTACCATGGCACTCGATTTTTTAAGGTCGTTTATTACGTCAGTAATAACCTTGTAATAACCTCAGGCTTACCTCACAGTCGCCCACTCCCTAGGTTACTAACGTACAAGCAATATTTTTGCGGTACAATTTTAAAATATTTGCTCCATCAAAAGTGTGGCAATATTTATATCGTAGGAAAGGTCTTGAGGAGTAGATTTGCCGAAAAATATTTATCTTTGAATTTTGATGATTTTTTCAGAAAAAATGGCAAGAATGTGATAGTTTTGTTTTTTGAGTTTTTTGTTCGGTTATTTTGTTTTTTTATCAAGTTATTTGTTTCACAATTCAAAATCTATCTATATCTATATATAATCTATATATAAATACGTAAGCAATATTTTTGCGGTACAATTTTAAAATACTTGCTCCATCAAAAGTGTCTTTATATGTATATCGTAGGAAAGGTCTAGACGAGTAAATTTGCCGAAATATACTTTTTTTTTAATTTTGACGATTTTTTCAGAAAAAATTGCAAAAATGTGATAGTTTTGTTTTTTGAGTTTTTTGTTCGGTTATTTTGTTTTTTATCAGGTTATTTGTTTCACAATTCAAAATCAATCTATATCTATATAAATACGTAAGCAATATTTTTGTGGTACAATTTTAAAATATTTGTCCCACCAAAAGTGTGGCAATATTTATATCGTTGGAAAGGTCATGAGAAATAGAAGTGCAGAAAAATACTTTTTTTGAATTTTGACGATTTTTTCAGAAAAAATGGCAAAAATGTGATAGGTGTGTTTTTTGAGTTTTTTGTTCGGTTATTTTGTTTTTTTTTTTCAAGTTATATGTTTCACAATTCAAAATCAATCTATATCAATTAATTAAAATCTGGAATAATGTGTTACAGCTATTTGGTTGGGAGGTCTATTTGCAATTTCTATTTACAATGGTCGAATTTCGGCCACTGGCGATTGCTAGTTTTTAGAATTTTGAAAAATTAAAAATTGTTGATTTTATTATAATTTTTGGAATTTTGAAAAAAGTTTCAATTTTTGATATTATTATAATTTTTGCAATATTTTTAGAATTTTGGAAAAAGTTTGATCTTTTGAATTTTTAAGAATTTATGGAATATTATTAGAATTTAGATTTATTAGAATAAATATTATTATTTATTCTAATAAATTTTTAAGAATTTTTAAGAATTTATGGAATATTATTAGAATTTTTTTCAAAATTCTAAAAATATTCCAAAAATTATTACAAAATCAAAGATTAAAACTTCAAAAATTCTAAAACTTTCAAAAATTCTAAAAATATTGCAAAATTTATAACAAAATCAAAAATTGAAACTTTTTTCAAAATTCCGAAAATACTCCAAAAATTAGAATAAAATCAAATATTTAAACTTTTTCTAAATTCTAATAATATTCCATAAATTCTTAAAAATTGAAAAGTTTGAATTTTTAATTTTAATTAATTTTTACAGTATTTTTGGAATTTTGAAAAAAATATGAATACCCGGGGAAAAATACAGAGATCTGAAGAGATCTTATCAGATCTGCGTTATCAGATCTGCGTAGATCTGCATTTTGGAACATATCTACAACGATCTGCGCAGATCTTCTTTGATCAAAACAGATCTGTATAGATATGTTCCAAAATGCAGATTTTCTTTGATCTACATAGATCTTCTTTGATACATTTAGATCTGCTTTGATCTATCAAGATCTTATTTGATCTAACAAGATCCCATTTATTAAAATAAACTTTTTAAAAAACATAGAACCGACTTCAGAAAAAACAAAAGAGGCACAAAAAAGTAGAAAATAACTCAATTATAGCTATTAGAGACAAAAATAGAGCTAACTTTTGATTAATTTAATTTAATTACTACTATTTTCTACGGTGTTCATGCTCCATGTAGCAGCGTTTCCAGGCTAATCAGCTTTGAATATTCACCGCGGTCATTCGCAACAGCGACATAATTACCATGGCACTCGATTTTTTTAAGGTGTTTTATTACGTCAGTAATAACCTTGTAATAACCTCAGGCTTACCTCACAGTCGCCCACTCCCTAGGTTACTAACGTACATTTTTCTAATCATTCCAGACTGTGAATCGGCCCGTAGACCATGTCCAAACCAAGCAATTATATTAGAACGGAAACAACCTATTATATCAGGACCCTCAAGAAGGTCTCTGATCTCAAAGTTATATCGGGTTCTATTCTCTCCATCGCCTGTCTTAAGTGGACCAAAAATTTAGCGTAAAATCTTACGCTCAAATACAGATAAACGCGATTCGTCATTTTGTGTAAGGGTCCACGTTTGTGACCCATACATCACAACCGGTCTAATCAATGTCTTGTATATAACTTGAGTTTGGTGCTAGTTGATACATACGCTGATCCAAGGAGAGGTTTAATTAGTTCGATTACTCCTTACTAGAGACAAAAAAATAACAGTTTTAAACAATATTAGTATATTATAAAAGTATATTTTATTATAATTATTATAGTTGTTATGGTAGTTTTTATATTTTGAAAGTTACTTGTAGTACAAAATTGTTGGTAATCGGTGCCACGTCGGAAACATATTAGTCGGTTATGCGTCAATATGGCACCGACTTCCAACAGTTTTGTACTACAAATAACTTTCAAATATAATACAAATAACCTCTCGGAATAAACCCAAATAGAATACAATTTAGATCATCCAAATCGAACCAGCCGTTTTTGAGAAATCGGTGAATATACAAAAAAAAACCCACAACGAAATACAGAACCTTTTGAAGTCGGTTAATAAAATACACGTACCAATATTTTTTTTAAAATTATTTCTTGATATAATTTGAAGTAATAATGAAACTAGAAACAATATAGTAACTACTATAGTTTTTGTGTTTTCTCACATATTTACTACCCCCATTTTGATTCTTAAAATGGGGGGTGGAAATTTGTTTTAGAAAACAAGGGTAACCTTATCCGATAAAAATTCTCCTATTGTCGAATGTCGAGTCCTACAACCCAAACATGCCAAAATGTTAGTTGTCGGACTGGAACTCAAGTAGGTGGACTCGTCAAGGACAGGCGCCTCACGAAGTATAAAATATGAGGTAATCATTAAATTAAAACCGGCGAGAGCCTACCGACTAATCGCTTAGAATATAAAAATAGAAGCAAATAATATAAAATTAAATCAGAATTTTCAGTCACTAATACAGCTCTTTCTCCGGCCAATTCCCGAATTCTCAATATTTAGATTCCCTTTCTCGAACAAAATCCTTTTGTATCAAACCAGTTATTCCTTAATTCCTTATCCAAATCAATTCTTTCTTCTCAAATTCCCTTTCTCAAACAAAATCAATTAATTCTTAAGAGCACCATTAGATTAATACGGAATACCAATTTTAATAAATGTAATAATTTTTCTTAACTACGTGCCGGATGGCGGATTTATCACAAGAAAAAAATTGGACATTTAATTAATTTTTCTTTTACAAACTTTTTGTTTTAACAACCATGGATACATGATCAAAATTCAACTCTGATCACATTGAAAATTAAAAACGATCTAAAATTACGTCCATCCAATTCCTTTTTTTCCTGTCGTTTTCTCTTCGTTAATTCACGAGTTTCGTTTAATAATAACAACGTGTGGTACTTTAAATTGTAATACATGAAATATATTTTTACAAAAAATTATTATTGTTATATGTTTCTTAATTGATTCCGTATTATTACAATTATTAATTAAATATTAATTAATTACGTAAATATGCAAAGATATATAATCGTCACATGCAAATAAATACTGTTAAGTTGTTAGAAAATTGGCAGAGATCTCATTAGATCTGAACAATATTCTTGTAAACTTTTTTTTCTATTTTCACATTTTGCAGATCTGAAGAGATCTCTGTAAATCGTGGTAGAACATCAAAGATCAAACGCAAGTTGTTACATTGATCGTTGAAGATCTATTAAGATCTGAAGAGATCTTTTCAGATATTTGTAGATCTTCAAAGATCAAACGCTAATTTTTTTCTTTAATCTATGAAGATCTACCTTGATCTAAAGATATCTCTTCAGATCTGCAAAGATCAAACTTTCAAACATTTGACTCAAAACAAAGATCTCATTAGATCTAATTTGATCAAAAGAGATCTAATCAGATCTTTTTAGATCTCTCTATTTTTTCCAGGGTATTGAATATGAATATATTTTGTAATATTTTCTCGAAACGCTAAATATACATCGCTGACTAAAACTAAAAACAATGTCCTCATAAAAGTGTTTTGCCATAAACTATATCAAAATCCTTAACCTATACCGAAGTCTTGATATCTCAGAGCCTTGAGATTTCAGCCCCTTCATATTTTACAATTTGATTAGAAACTTATTTTTTTATTTCTAATTCAGTTTTTTGAAAGTTCTAATAAAGCCGAATTTTTATTTTTGGTTTTGAAGTGCGGTAAAATCACTATAGTAACAAATTGGTTTTTGTATATAGTTGCATTCTTAAAATGTACAAATTCGGGTTTTTTCCCACATTAATTTAATTAGCTTACGGAAGTTTCGTGGTCAAGGAAAGAATTTTTAGATTAGTTGTAAATATTTTCTCTCTGAGGATGATCGAAAGATTGAAACACGTGTAAGAGGTAATAAGAAAATTAAAATTGTTTTTTAGAAGTTAGATTAAAATATATATTTAATATTAAATAAAAATATATTTGTTTTAAATTTTGAAAAATAGTTTTTTTTAATGTATTAATCAAAAAGGACCCTTGCAACTATATACAAAAACCAATTTGTTTCTAATAAAGTATTGAGTGAATTCGAGTGCTATGTTTAATGGTATAATGTTAATAAATAATGATAATTAGAAAAGTTTGGATCTACTTGTAAAAATAATAAAAGAAATGTATTTGATGGATTAAGGATGTCTTATTTAATCTCCTCCTTCGATTTGTTAAACTATACTCTATTGTACCATTCTTTAAATTCATTAGTTGTCTTCCGAGTATGTATGTATCTCTGGTTAAAAAATAAACGTTGCTCTGATGCACGTATTTCTTGCAACAATGGACAAAAATTATGGAATACACAGTCAGTGAATTCACGTATAGTGAATGTCTATAATATATAGTTGTTCAATGCGCGCGCATTCAGAGTTCAGATAACACTATACTTTTTTCGTAGTATCGATGTTTTATTCAATTTTTGTTTAATTTAATTGGAACAACTTTAATCACATCTTTCGTGAATTTCTAAAATATGATTAGATTAAACTTTAAGAGATCTGATCGTTTATGTATAAATTTTTCAAAGATTTAGTGACAAGCATTAAAAGTATATTAGGTCAAATTTGTTTCTTTCATATTATAAAAATTTGCATAGGATAGATAGATAGGACAAACGGCAAACAAAATTTAAATGTGTTTAATTAAACTAAGTAATTAAAAAGAACTATGTTTAAGAACTAAGTAATTATTTTAATATATCCGATCGAATAATCAATTTGGTTATTTAAAACACGTGTTGCCAAAATAAAATCATCAGTTCTTATCTGTATTAACACAGTGCTATCTTATTATCTCTATTAAGTTTTTATATTTTTAGAATAATTGTTTTTCAACTATTTACCGTAGATTAACGTTGAACGTTATAAGAAACTAATTCAAACATTAGTTTTAAATGTCGTCGTTTATTTTCCTTTCTTCAACGTATAAAGGCTTAAAACCACATACAACAGAAACAGAATTCCATACAAATTTTACAGAAACAGAATTTTTTTCTATCAAATTTGTATGAAATTCTGTTTCTGTTTCTGTTGTATGTGAATGCCCGGCTTAAGCAAACGTTCACTTGAAAATACAATTATATTTTTTAAACAAAAAGTTTTGTGTAGAAATTGCAATATGAGTCACAACATCAAATAGTAAGACCCAGGGTTTAAAATGTACCCTAAAGTGTCCATCATAAAACTCCTACTGAAAAACTGCAATTTTTTTTTTATTTGATGGCAAATATTGGCTTCGAGCTGCCTTAATAATAAACGAATTAAAACATTGTTGATACGGTTAAATTATTAAATGTGATTGAAGAAGTATTATTTATTACTTCAATTTGCAGTGGTAATTAGCGAATCGATCTATACCAGCTATAGAACTTTTTATTTAAATGACAAAATGATCAATCGTCGGATAATATTTGTATGTCACAAGAATTGAATTCATAATTATAATCGTAACTAAATAGACAAAACAAGCAAAACAAGCTCACCGGCATTTTAATGTCTTGCTGGGTGGCATATTTGCCTCGGTTTATGTGGTCTGTCATGATAATAGAAATACAGTCAACAAAGTATGCATTCGGCTTGAATTCAAACTTTAAGATTAACATACTTTTACTCTCCATATAATTCCAGACAGTGTAATGGAGCGCTTCTTCGTTGGAAATCAACGAATAGGCATAGCAGGCTGCGTACCTAGTGAGATTTAAATAATAGCCCCAAGCTAGCTCTAGTCCATGGGGACGAGTAGAAAACCCTGCTACTCCAGCACAAATACGGAAATGTACGCAATAAACAAAAATAAAGACGGAAATGGAGAAAAAAAGACAAGTGAAAAAATGAGACTCTGGCGACCCCTTAGGCAAAAGAACCACGATCTCCCCGTCAACCCCGCATTTACTCACACATTCACAAGCTCACGTACTCTATTTACTCATTCATTCACACACTAAAGTTCCCATTCATGGAACGATTTTGATGAAACGGATACATGGTCTTTTCTTGTACCAGAAATGACTAGTTAACTTTTATGCGCTGTTGAACAAAGTAGTGAAGAAGGCGAAAAGAAATATAAACAAATCAACTACTTTCTATAGATTAACAAAAACAATACATCGAAAGACGAATGAGACATGACAATAGTTAATTACTAAAACAAAACCTAATCTATCTAATTATAAATTAAATTCAAATAAACTATGTCTTGTCCATCAAGAAAAATTAAAGTAAAATTTTTATTGTTTTTATTTCATAACTTAAAATTGACGTTTTTCTTGTTTTGTTTTCTTATTAAGTAGCTCGATTTTTATGAATGGCCTTAGAGTTGTCCCATATCAAATAAACCATATTAGTAGATTATATAAAATATTGGTGTATACGATTATGGCATAAAATAATTTTTTTTTTTTGGTTTAACGATAACGCCGGTACATCCTACCGTTACCTGTTGTATAAGAAATTTAATTGTTTTAAATTAATATTGATTTATCAATGTTATTAAAAATGTTAAAAATTAATTATTATCATAAAAACTTATTTTGTCTACAACAGCATAGCCCTATCATTAAACTTTGGCATAAAAAAAAACAAACTATTTCATTTCTACGAAAATTTGAATCGATCTGATATTGGAGAGATGTATGTTTTTGTTGCCTTTTATACACGCGTAATTTTAGTTCAGCGAAGCAGTAAATGTTAATAGATTGCGTTGCATAGAAGTGCAATGAACTGCAAGTGTGAAAGGTTAATTAAAAAAAATTTCGAAAAATATTCTACAAAAAAAGTCCAGGTAATTGTAAACGTTCTTTGTTCCTCAGATAGTTAAACTATTGAAATTCCTAGCTAACAGAAATTAAGTACGGAATAAAATGTAATCATTTTATCCGTGTTTAGCTACTTTATAAAGGCATGCACAGACATATATTTTTTTAAATCAACATTATACGCTCCAGCATCTTGTTTAATTTATAAAATTAAGCAATTCGCTAAAAAAAACAAGCCGACGTGTATCGTAATAAATTCATTACACTAGTGATACAAATCAAGTTACCAAGCTTGAGATCTTTGCTTCACTTAAACATAGGGTTTACCTATTCTTGATGCCACCTATGGGAACATTTCTCACAATATTACAATTATTTCAAATCAAAATTAACTCAATATCATTCAAGTTCAAATGAAAATAATTTAAAAAAAAAATCGCAAAAACTATTTATATAAAAAAAAATAAATTCTAATCTTTACATATTTTTGTTGTCATTTCCGCCAATGTTTCCAATTCTTTATTTGAGATTAAATCAAATTCTTGTACAAAATAGTAGAAATGTTGGTAACCTGTATTTACATGAGCTTCAGCTCCAATACTGACAATACGATCAAAATGATGAATATAAACATGAACAAATACACGAAAAAATCTTGTTACTATTTTACGACATAATGGCACAAATGATTTAGGAAATGGGACGTCTGCTGATACTGGAAATAACGTTTCATTCTTTATTTGTGATTCCGTCCAATCCATTAATAATTCTATATATTTCGGTGCTGCTAATGGTGGGTTTTTTTTAAACGTTTCCCCATCGCCCACAAATATTCATATCTAGCACCACCTGACGTTATTGGACAAGTTGTTTCATTACAAAATTCTGATATTGTGCCATAAATTAAATTAATTCTATTAAAGATAATAGATAGAATAAAAATAATAAATTATTTATTTAATTTAACACCATTTTGAGCGATTATCTCAATTTTAAATTCAATTACGAGTTAAGCGGTGAGTAAGGACTGTAAACAAACAGCATGACACAAACTCACACTCATATTCACACATATCCAAACTCCTTCCTATCTATACTTTAAAATAAAATTGAAATATGACTCATCTACATGCATCCATGAACCCACCCATCATACTCACACTCATATACACGCGCATCCATACTCATTCATACATATGATTCAACATAAAAAAATTAAATAACACTCACCACATGGTATTGTCCAATCCCATTCCTCTTATCCCCCTTGGTTCAGCACTCCATTAGTCGCCACATATCCACCAAAAAGGTGGGAAATTGATGGTCCGTGATTCAATAATAATAAATTTTGGGTTTTCTATATTTTTAGGTTTCTTTCCACAAGGATCCAATTCAACATTCAACTTTGCTTGGTGTACATTTATAAACTTTGTATTTAATTACTAGCAGATCTATAATCTTGGTATTTAATTACTATCAATTCTCGTACATAAAATTTAAAGATGTATATAATAATTATAATTATGCTACTAGATGAACTATATAATGTGCTTGGCATATATTTATGATCTAGGTAGTTAATTACAGTCAATTCTCGTACATGACATTTAAAGATGTAAATAATAATTATGATTAAGACACTAGATGTATTGTTCGAAATATATAGATGGTATTAATAAATTTGTAATAACCAAAAACCTTCTCTATGGTGTCCAATAACTTAATGTACTATGATCCAATATCATATTTATTAAATACATCCAAAGAGATTATTGCACCTTCTACGAATACATAGATGGGCTTGGTTTGTATTCTGGAATTTAAACGGCTTGATAACTGACAAGGTGATGATTGTACGTATATCTCGAAATAAATTATCCCCTTTTTAATGATTTGACAACAGTAGTCTTCTAGAATCGATAATAATAAATATAAAAAAAATATAACGTTTCGAAGACAATTTCTATGCTGATGGCTGGATACAATTTTAAGATAGCAAAACGAATTGATAAATATGCACAGCTATTTGAGTATTGACTACGACTAGAGCAGATGGCAGTTAGGGTTTGAATCCACGGAGAGTTTAAATTAAGTTAGTATGGTGAAATTCTGTTTGTAATTCAGTATGGTGAAATTATTTATATGAGATGAATAAATTTGTGTAGCGGAAAATTATATTATCGGATGACTATGAATTAAGTATGATTAAAAATTTGTTACGAAAGTCGCGTGAAATGCAAATTTGCGATACATGATAAAGCAGAGAATCTATGAATCAGGGAACTTTACAGAACTACGTCATTGTTCACCAGTCTACATAACAACAGACGAAGTTTCACACTCAAACGGATGTTTCTTGTGAAGTAGAATTTTTATAACTAAAAATACAATTGTTTATTTTTATTTGGAAGAACCGGGTACAATATTAGTCATTAGCTAATAAAAAACCGGGTATAGTATTCCTATTTTTAAAATACTGTGACGATTATGGAATACGATAGAACACAACACAATAGAACATCTTTCAAGAAGATACTCTTTAGAAAAAATAGCCCCACAAAAGATATATAAAAATCAATAAAAGATAACAACGTAACCAAAGTAAACACGTATAATAGGAATTTTTTGTTGTTCTTATAAGAAAGTAAACGAATTCTATTAGAGAATAGGTATAAATAAACAAATTAAAAAGAGTAGATCTCACACCTATGTGTCAGTCAATATTTGAAGATCGTGTTATTATGGAAAAAAGGTTTGTGTTCTAGAGCTATCGAGGCTATTTCATGTAGTATATATAAGAGGTGTTGTTAGAGGATAAGAATAGTATAAAATTGTCAGCGATAGAATTGAGTATTAAATTTAGCAGTGATATAGGCGAGTTAAAATTAACAGTGTTATAAGTAGAAAAAGAAAATTATTGTAAGTGAACAGTTAAAGGTGATATTGTGAACAATTGGAATAGAATTATAAGTGGTGAATTATTGTTAGTACAAGAAGAATTAAGGGGAATTGTAGTAGAAGAAATATTTTAAAATAAAATCTTGAACGAATAAAAGTATAACGTTTAGAAAATCCATTGTGTTTTAATTTCCTGGCTTAGTGATCGAACTAAATAATTGTAACTCGGCTAAGAAACGTTACAACTAGTGTCAGAAGTGAAATTGGGAAATAAGATGGATTTGAATGGATTAAAAGTTCAAGATCTGAAGACGGAATCGGAGAAAAGAAATCTTTCAACAACGGGGACCAAGAATGAGTTGAAAGAAAGATTAAGAAAAGCTATGGAAGCAGCAGGATTGGATCCAGAGAAATATATTTTTGGTCAGGGAAGAAGCAGATGAAAATCCAAAAGCAAGAAGTAGTGAAGATAAAGATGGTGCTATTAAAGCAACGAGGCAAGTCGTACCAGCAAACAACGACTTTAAACAGTTAATGTCTATGATGGAGCAAATGAGTTTCAACATGAGTTCAGATGTTAAGGCAAATATGTAACTCATGAGAAATGAAATGAAAAAGTTAGATGTTAATATTAATCAACAGTCTCTTAACATTGATCAACAATTAGCTGCAAGTGGAGAAGAAATAAAGCAGCAGTCCAATGTAGATGACTTTAAAGTAGAAGTAGAAAGAAGGCTTCTAGATGTTGAAATAATAGCTAAAACATCACATCCGGTTAAAAAATACAGGGCATGAAGCTTAAACCTCCACCATATGACGGAACATCATCATTTGGAATTTTCAAATTCTAATTCGAAACTGCAGCTGATCAAAATAATTGGAATGAAACACATCGTGTTGCAGCTTTAATAGTGGCACTAAAGAGTGAAGCAGCAGAAACAATCCAAGCAGTTTCGGGACATGATCGACGGAGCTTCAATGAAATTATGAAGGCCTTGGATCGTAAGTATGGTAGTGACCATAAGCGGGAGATATACAGACTACAGTCACTACCAGCGAATTGGAGAAGGTCTGCAAGAGTTTTCGTCTGTGATCGAACGTCTTGTACATATGGCACATGGAAATACATCACCAGACTATATGAAAAGAATGAAGATAGATGCGTTCATCGACGGCATAAGAGCTCCAGAGACGCGGAAGTCAGCTGTGATGACACCTAAAGCATACATTATATGAAACAATAGCTTGTACGTTGACTAATGAGACAGCACAAGCAATTGTCAAACCAGCAATTAAAGTACGCCGTGTAGAAATAGAAGAAGAGGATAGTTTCAGGCCTCAAAAAAGGTCCAGAGAGTTCAACAGTAGAATAAGATGTTGGGTATGTGACAAACTTGGTCACATTTTTCGAGAATGCAGAGAGGTTAGACGAAAACGGGGAAGATCAACATTACCAATTAGACGGAGATCATCTGAAGAAGAACATCGAAACAGTTAAACTAAAACGAGTCAGCTTTAAGGGGCGTAAGCTGGTTCCCACAACTGAATACCCCATAATCTCCATCCCTATTTCAAGAATCGCAAGGAATGATGACAGTTTAACGATTGGAGCTGAAATTGATGACAACAACTGTACCATTACACTAGATACTGGAGCAACTCGCACAATAGTCCGTGAAGATTTACTAAAAGAGGAATTACAACCAGCAGAAAAATGTCGAATACAAACAGCAACAGGGGGAAAGTGCAACTATCAGGGGAATCAAAATTGCTGATATAAAAATAGGAAATATGCACTTTCAGCATGAAGTTCTAGTGGCAGACATCGTTGATGAAGTAATTTTGGGCATGGACTTCATGAGGCCGAATGGATTTGTACTAGACGCTGGAAATGGAGCACTCAAGTATGGTAACGTAGAGTTGGCTCTTCAGATGGATGGTGCAGAACAAAGTATGAGGCGAATAATATTGGAACATCGCGAAAAGCTGCCAAATAATACCGAAACAATCGTCTGGGGAAGATTGGGAGGAGATTTTGGGTCACCAAGGTTGTGGGTTGTGGAAGCCAATGAAAATGGTCTACAACATCAAGAGATCATTATAGGGAAAACATTAGTTGTACCAGATGAAAACTTAAGAATGCCGATTATTCACTAGTCTAATGTATTGTTAACATGTGCAAGCCATATTAAGTTTTTCTCTAATTTTATATATGTTATTCTTGCCACAACTTCTTTCCACACATTTTAAGGAGATCTGGAAAAAAAATTGGTTTGGTAGACCTGGCCCAAGTCTTATTTGCCAGACTAGGTCCAAGCCTGGTTTGCCAGACTTGGCCCAAGGACATTAGTCCACACTTGGCCCAAGCTTGGGCCGTTTGGAAATGTTAAGTCTGGCCCAAACACCAAAAGCTGTGGCGCGGGCTTCCCTCATATATTGTAAATTTGTTGGTTATTGTCATTTATTATCATTGCGCAGGAAGGCCTTCTATACATTGATCTTAAAAATATAAAAATGCTGAAATTATATAACGATTATATAGGTGAAAAACACGTTTAATCAGCAAGGTCTGGAAATGAGATTTTAATTTTGTATATTTAGGTATTGAAATTCGTTGACATCAATAAAAAAAAATTTTCTGCATTTTCATTTTTTTTAACCCTGTACAGATACAGGGTGTTGAAAAATCAAGATATCCCTCGACCCTGGTGTATTGAAATGGCTCTACAGTCAGAACTAGTGAACTGATTTTAATGCTATATAGCCCGAAATGTAGGTATTGAGCAGAGCTAATCAAAATAATAATTCACATTATATGATCTCACACATTTTCTTTAAGAAAAATAACGGCAAAAAATTCAAATTCGATTTTCTAGATATGCGTATTTTTTAAATTTTTGATTTTTTAATATGTGAAAGGTACTAACATTATAATATGTTATTAACATTTTATAATATGTTACTAACATTTTATAAAAAATTCAGGAGGGGAAAATTTTTTGTTTTTTTTTATTAATTTTATTGCAACACGCCTTAAAATGATTAATCATAAAAAAATGTGGAGTTAAAAAATGAACAGTTTTTTTGGATTTACATATATGTTTTTATAATAAATTTTTAATTTTAATTCCAAATAAATATTTTACACATTTTTTATCATTTATTTAATTTTACATTACTAAATTCCGTAGAGTTAGAATAACGTCTTGCTAAGATTGATCCATCATTTGTAGGAATGTACGAGTGATATCTTTGTGTTCCAGGAATTGTTTTTAAATTGGTGTATCTATCAGCTAGTTGATTTCGTTTTGCACTGTAACCTGCCTCCGTTACATAGAAAAAATGCATGTTATCTTGAAAATTGCCTGGAGCTGCTGCCCAGTTATATAACTCCAGAGGTGTTGATATAACTTTGTCGTATTCTTTCTTAAGACTCGCTCTAGCTGCTTTTCTTTTTACTGTTCCTCCAATTCCATCACATCAGAACTGCTCTAACCAGGTAACGAGGAGGTACAGTTCACCAACGAGTAGTTAGTTGAAGAAGTACAAACGATTTTTTTGATCGCAGTACTGTAGCCACACTATATTCTGATCTAAGCTATAATCTTATCTGGTAATTGAAGTACACATAATATATATTTTTGTGTTAAAAATAATATAATATTTGCTGTGATAAAATATACTGTATCGAAAATTAAGTAATCTCTCTGGACTAAAATTGCCCAGCTTTATTTTTTGATAGTCAACAATAGTACATTATATACCGAGGTGATAAAGTAAATTTTCTACATTGAGGTGGATATTAATTCGCGAGAAACGAAGTTTCGAGCGAATTAAGCACCGAAATGGAGAAAATTTTCTTCACCGAGGTTTATATACTATTTTTTTTACTACTTGATATAAAAAATGCACTAAAACTCTTAATTATTCACAAAATAAAATCTCAATTAATAAGCAAATGGTGAATAAATAAAAATTTTGATTTGGTGAAACATTGTGTATCATATCATTGGATTGCGTATTGGATATTTATTATGCAGGGCTGCTTAGTTAGAAATTTATTTTCAATGAATTTTCTTAAAACTATATAAAAATCACATATGCTTTGCGTTAAAAAATATAGCTTTTATTTATTTTTGGCATGAATTGAATTGAATTGAAAATCTATTCAATATTGTTGAGTCAAATTTAGAATCTTTTTAGTCTACAACTCACAACTAAACTAAATTTCAACAGAATTCTGTTTAACACGAAATAAAATTTCAAATAAACTAAACTATAGTTGCAAAGGAGTTTTTGCATTCATTCATTATTTATTATTATTAAAATAAAATCAAAACGCTTATTATTTTTTAATATATTATTATTATTTTAGGAAGAAACTAAAAAATTTCAAAGATGAACTCAGTTAACAAACGAACAAAAATTATATTTTCATTATTTACTAAGGTGCTAAAATACTTATTATTAGGTGTGGGGAATAATTATTAGTAACCTTAGCTGAGAAAAATAACTTTTGTCTTGGGTTTTTGAGTAAATAATTGAAATTTCTCATGCAAGTAGTAAAAAAAATATATATTGTGATTAAAAATTAACTAAAGGTCAATTTTTCTCCATAAAACAAAAACAATACTTCCACTACACCTAAGTGAACAAAAAATAGAAACTAGGGAAAAAAATAATATGAGTCTAAACCAGGGAGGGGGAACCTTTTTACCATTAAAGGCCAATTATAATTTTGCAAATCGTTAACAGGCCGCATTATGCTGAGTATTGTTACCAAGTTTGGGGGGCTGCATCTGTTACTATAATGGCTCTTTTAGACTCTGTTCAAAAGCGTGCTAAACGAATTGTTAATTTTTTCTGATCTCGTTGTTTCTTATAAATATCTTCATCAGCAGTGTTCGGATGAAATCAAATCCATTATGCCTGCAAACAGTCAAACTGTTGAGATCACTCACTCACCACTGTCATATAGTTACAGAATGCAGAGGGATTTCTTCGATTGCAAAACGAAATCAACTATAGCTGATAGATACGCCAATTTAAAAACAGTTCCTGGAACACGAGGATATCACTCATACATTCCTACAAATGATGGATCAATCTTAGCTAGACGTTATTCTAACTCTACGGAATTTAGTAATGTAAAATTAAATAAATGATAAATAATGTGTAAAATATTTATTTTGAGTTAAAATTAAAAATTTATTATAAAACATATATGTAAATCCAAAAAAGCTGTTCATTTTTAACTCCACTTTTTTTTATGATTAAACATTTTAAGGCGTGTTGCAATAAAATTAATAAAAAAAAACAAAAAATTTTCCCCTCCTGAATTTTTTATAAAATGTTAGTAACATATGTACCTTTCACATATTAAAAATTCAAAAATTTAAAAAATACACATTTCTTGAAAATCGAATTTGAATTTTTTACCGTTATTTTTCTAAAAGAAAATGTTCAAAGTCATATAATGTGAACTATTATTTTGATTAGCTCAGGGAAATTAGCTCAATACCTACATTTTGAGCTATATAACATTAAAATCAGTTTAGTAGTGACTGTAGAGCCATTTCAATACACCAGGGTCGAGCAATATTTTGATTTTTCATCACCCTGTATCTTAAGACAGGGTAAAGAAAAAATTAAAAACGCAGAAAAATTTTTTTTATTGATGTCAATGAATTCCAATACCTAAATATACAAAATTAAAACCTCATTTCCAAAATTACATGTTTTTTGCTGTTTTCACGTGTTTTTCATCTATAATAAATTTGTTTCAACATTGGACCAAGCTTGACCCTAAACTAAATGTAGTAAACAAATGATAAACTTATTTATTTATTTTAACCATTGGCTTAGTATGACAAAGTGTATCAGACTAAGACTAGGCCATGCCTTGATAATCATTTTTTAGTTTTCCGAGCTTGGGCCACGCTTGGCCCATTCGATAAGCCTTGGTATTTCTAACCTGGGTACGTTATGGATGAACAAACTTCCGATCAAATCTATTTTACCTGAACCAGCATACCTATCGTGTAACACCAGAGCAAATTTTGTTGCCCACCCTTTTTCAGTTCATATAAAAAGGTGCAGAACTGTTGCATTTCAGCGTGATTTTTTCAACAGAGTCTCTCATTTATGGAATGCCTTACCTTCATGGGTTTTCCCTGATAGCTTTAATACTCAAAATTTCAAAGTTAGCGTCCATAAATTTCTTAAATAAACTGAATAAATATTCAAACTTAATCCTAATCCCTAGTTGGGCATGGTATCTTCGGATATTCAGAGACGTTAATTTATAATTTATTAAAATTATCACTAAACATGTCTAATTTTGAATAAAAAAAAAAAATTTATTATTATGAAAGTCATATTATCTCATATAAAGTTAAATAAAACCAGTCGAAATGTTAAACTTCACAGAGCACAGAAATATTAAACTTCCTTTTCCCTCTGTATTTTGTTTACTCTTTGTTTATTATTCCTATCATTAAATAAATTTCGTTTCATTTTTTATTATTTGTGAAACATGCGGCTGACATTTGTCTGCACTCTGCACATACTTGCTAAGGCGTTTTACGAGATGTTCACGGTATAGTGCACTATGTGCATGGCATGTATTATGCACAATTTTATTTTGGATATTTTTTGGCACAAGGTTATTTTGTAACATGCACAATTAATGCACAATTCACGCACTTTTTTCAAAAAATTTTTTACGGGCTTATTAGCTGAAAGTATTTGATATTTTACAATGGGGTGTTAACGTAGAAATAATTAGGGAGGGGCTGTGGCCTCAACTGTTTTAACCTCTTATAAGCTAAATTGATAGAGCTTGGTATATAACTTCTTGAAAAATATGAAAATGTTCTGTCAGGCCAATTCAGATCCTTCGTTTGTAGTTTAAATTATTTTCGTATTTAGATTAAATAACGAAATAGTTGTCTGTTCGCTCACTATACAGTCTCCGTTCATGTCAGGATTTTGATTAAACTTTGATACATGTTCTTATGAGAACAAAGAACTTGTGTTTTTAAACAAAATAATGCAAGTCTATTGAATAGCTGTTTAAGTGCAAGTCTATTGAATAGCTGCTTAACAGCTGTTTTCAAACTTAACATAAAAGCTGCTTCCAAACTCTTTTCGGAAGACCCACAATTGACCCAGTTTTCATCTATTGGTTTACCACACTGGGTAAAATACTTTTCGTTGTACATACTTAAATTATAACTAAGGAAAACCTGTGGGAACAGCTAGGCTATAACCTCATTGAATTTTCAGAGCACCATATGTTTTGAAATAGGAATGAAGTCAGCCGATGCATCAACGTTCCCAATATTTTTTTTTCCGGAAAAATTTTCCGATCGATGATTTCTTTTGGAACATGTTGAAAAGAGTGTAAGAAACAACCTATCAAAATGCATCTTCGAGAAAAGGGGTGCTACTTTTTATACCCCTTCTCGGGGGTGAAAAATGTTTCATTCAAAATAAGCACGGGAATAGATAGATTGATTAGGTCTAAGCATTTTTTGTTATAAAATGTTTTTTCTAAAAGTCAATACTTTTCGATTTATTGGCCTGTGAAATTGTCAATTTTAAATCGAAAACTATAATGTTTTTAGACGGTTTCTTACGAATTGCTCAAAAAGTATCATATCGAAATAGTAATATGCAAATAAAAAATGTAGCTTATAAAATAAAACCAGAACGATTAAGGGTGTATAGTGTCTGTAGACCAATTACAAACGGACTATGAGCTTCTTGAAGTTTGGCTATTATTCGTCAAACGCCAAAATTGAATGTATCAACGTCAAATTTGTCAACGTCTTTATTTTTGTTATTCATAAAAGTCACTAGCATCAAAACTAAGCGAGTTATGACGAAATAAAGTTGGGACATATTGTTTTCAGCGACAAAAAATGTGTTAAAATCACCTCCTAGTCCAAATTACCACCCCAGTTAAAAATAATTGGTACCACTGCACATGTCACTTTATTAATGTACTTGTGCTATGCTCTAGCAAGAAGTTTGATCGGTTGACAGTGCTCAGTTTTGAACAAATTTGAGCTTGAAGTGGAAAGAGATTTTTTTAACTATGCAAAAATTCAAAAAGTTGCATTTTGTTTTTACACGCCTTCAGTGACTGTAACTCAACATCAGCTTTTTTCAACCACGGAAAAAATAAATTTGCAAAAAAAATTGTAAATAACGAAGAATTACAGGCATCGACTCAAAAATTTTATAATATAAATAGCTATACTGCTAAATTTTTGAAACTGATGTTAGGTGTACATTAGATTTATATGGCGCTTCAAAATCAGAAAAAGATTTAAATGAATAATAGGTACAAATGTTTTATGAGAAGTGTTTTAAAACGACGAAAATTGACTCTTTCACTTTTACGTCATACAAAAAGCACAGCACTGCAGCCCTTCAGAAGAGTCTACTTATAAGTGCAACAGCGGTGAAAAATTATCACCATATTTATGGGGATGGAAAAAAAGATTTTTTTACTTCACCACAATTTTATATGGAAAACAAAATCTTACATTTATATAGAAAACAAAATCTTACATACCCCAAATTTTGTTTTTTCTTTTGTTTTGGAACATTCTCTATCTAAATCACCAATAGTAATTTTGGTGTACGTCTGTGTGTGGGTGGGTGGATGGTTGCGTGACATTCCTGCATAGGATCTTGGCCAAACTTTGGCAAATTATCCAGGTTCACTTTAAAAAAGGAAGATCTGGATTCATTTCAAATTTGGACAAAATGGCGGAGGGTCTCCCGAACACCTCTAAGTTAAAATCTTCAATAACTTCTAATCCCGGCTTATGACCTTATGGAAACTTGGTATATAAGGTTTTAGTACTGTTTGTAATATTTCTGCATACCAACTTCCAGTTTGTTACTTCCAGCTAAAAAAAAATTTCAGGTATTTATCCCTACTGTAGCCTACAATTACCGATCGATTTTCATGGAACGTTGGTAAAAGCTTTCAAATAACATGAGAAAGATTTTATCACCTTTTGGAATACATTGGATAAAGGGCTGGGAGGTCTACCATGCAACAGGTGTTTTTTTCCACCATGTTTTTATGTTTGTTGGGAGCATATGACATTTGTTCGTGACTGAATTTTGATGACACTTTGGAAAAAGATGCAAACATGTATGGCAAGAAACTGAGTGGTTTTTTTTAGCGATATTGAACAAAGTGGTGGGGGGTCTTCCGAGCACCTGTCTTTTTTTGAAGGCTCAATAACATCTGTACCTGATAATCGAATTTAATAAAACTTGGTACATACGCATGGCCCAAAAAAGGACCAGACTACCGAATCGGAACGTGGAACGTGCGCAGCCTGAGCACTCCTGATGCGCTAATAAGTCTAGAAACAGAGGCTGAGAGGTATAGGATGGATATTATTGCTCTGCAAGAAATTAGACAACCAATAATCGGAAAACAAGATCTGTTTTAAGTTACTTTTTATACTGTAGTGGTCATCCTTCTCGAAGAGAATTTGGTACTGGGTTTCTTGTTGGTGCACGCATACAAGAAGCCGTGATGAAATTCATTTCGGTCAGTGAGAGAATCTGCTACCTACGTGTACGTGGTACATACAACAATATTTCTCTTATTGCCGTGCATGCACCCACTGAAGCTAAGACCGTCGACGAGAAGGATGATTTCTACATAGTACTGGAAGAAACACCAACACGCGACTTTATTATGGTTCTTGGTGACATTAATGGGCAGGATGGAAGAGACATCTCTTAAGGAAATGTGGTAGGTGATAGGTCCCAACAGTCTGCATTTGAATTCGAATGATAATGGTGAGAGAATGACTGAGTTTTTATTATCAAATAATTTGAGAATTGCCAGTACCTTCTTTCCGCATCAATAGATTCATAAGCAGACTTGGGTCTCACTGAATGGAAACACTCGATATCAAAGTCTTTGAGGACGCAACACCAGGTCCACGAAGTAGAAATATAAACTGGCAAAACAAGCCGTTACACAGCTATGTAGACGAAAGAAGAGAGAAAGGTGGAAGAGACAGTGTGAGGAGACTGAAAGCTTCAATAAGGAACATCAGTCTTAACTTCTTTCAACAGGTTAAAACCTTAAAGAAAGGACCTCAAACTAGATCGACTGCTATTCAAAACGAAGATGGGGAGCTGCAAGTAGACCTTAAAAATATTTTAGATACCTGGGCCGCTTATTTTGAGAATCTTTTTAACTTAAGTGACCAGCAACAAGTCGGGCGACGAGTACAGCTTATTCGTGCTTCAAAGGTACATGTATACGAACCAACCAAAGACGAATTCGAAGCGGCGCTGTCAAAACTAAAACGCAATAAAGCACCTGGTATCGACGATATAACATCCGAAATGATTGTACATGGTAGTGAAACTCTATCTTTAAGATTGTTTGAACTTGTTCAAATGATCTGGAGGACTGAAACCATGATATCAATCCATAAAAAGGGTAATCGACTACAATGTGCAAACTACAGAGGAATCGCTCTCCTCTGCACAGCATATAAGATCTTTTCCTAGCCAAGAGCATTTTGCTAGCCAAGATCATTTGCTCGTTTTGCTCGTTTTGATCATTTTGCTGAACAACTGTTTGGAGAATATCAGTGTGGCTTCCGGCGGGACTGAGGTACCACCGATGCACTTTTCTCGACAAGGATGATTTTGGAAAAGTGCCGAGAGTTCAACATACCTGAGCACCAATTCTTCATTGATTTCAGGCATGCCTACGACTCTCTCGAACGAGAGACTCTATGGTCTGCTCTAGTGTCAATGAGAATCCCTGGTAAGCTGGTAGCTTTATGCAAAATGACAGTACTGAACTCTCAATGGTGTGTACGAGTAGAGAATGAAATATCAAAATTTTTTACAGTTGACTCCGGCTTAAGACAAGGTGATGCTATCTATCTCTCCTATACTTTTTAATTTAGCCTTGGAATATGTGTGCCGTCAAAAGATACTACCGACTAACAACAATATCTTGTCAATAAACTCAGTACAGATGATCGCTTACGCTGATGATGCTGTCATCCTCGGCCGAAGTGAAGCTGTTATGAGTGAGATTTTCAAGTCGCTTGAGAGTGGTGCTATAAAAATGTCTGCAAAGTAACTACGATAAAACATAACATATGAATGTCTCAAGAGAGGCTGAAAAGAAAGATTTGATGTGCGGCGATAAACGAATTGAGGGAGTTGAATTTTTTGAATATTTGGGATCAATACTTGACTCAAACAACAGCATACTTACAGATATAAAAGCTCGAATCGCTGCAGGTAATCGAACTTTCTACTCAATTAAACCTCTCCTTGGATCACCGTATGTATCAACTAACACCAAGCTCAAGTTATACAAGACGTTGATTAGACCGGTTGTGATGTATGGGTCACAAACGTGGACCTTTACACAAAATGACAAATCGCATTTATCTGCATTTGAGCGTAAGATCCTACGCTACATTTTTGGTCCACTTAAGACAGACGATGGAGAGTACAGAACCCGGTATAACTTTGAGATCAGAGACCTTATTGAGGGTCCTGATATAATAGCTTGTATCCGTTCTAATAGGATTGCTTGGTTTAAGCATGTTTTATGAGCCGATTCAGAGTCTGGAATGATTAAAAAAATGTACGTTAGTACCACAGGGAGTGAGCGACCGCGAGGTATACCACGACTACAATGGGAGACGGACGTAATAAACGACCTTAAAAAAATCGGCTGCCATGGTAATTATGTCGCTGTTGCGAATGACCGTGGTGAATATTCAAAGCTGATTAGCCTGGCAACGCTCCTACATGGAGCATGAATGCCAAGAAAAAAAAACACGCATTTAGTATGGTTCACAACATTTCTGCATCCCAACTTCCGGTTTGTCGCTGCCGTTAGCATTTTTTTTAATTTTTCTCGTACTATAAAATTTATTGAGAATTATTAATTTCTTAAACACCACTATATGTGAATTCGTAGGATAGGATGGCATATTATTTATGCCGTAAACATCCTAAGTCACTTGTGAAGATTGGTTGTATCCAATCAGTGTGAAATCAATTTTTGTTCGACTGAGTGTCATTATTAGAGTTATTTATGGAAGAGAGTAATTAAACTCAAGCAACTTGGTGAATCGCTTGAATTTTTTCAATTCGAAATCAGTTTTTCGGTTTATCTGAATAAACCTTATGGTTATTTGTTAATGAAAACAACTTTTATCTCTGAACGTGTTTCGGTTAGGATTCGAACTCAGAACCTCATCAGTACCAACTGAGTTTGAATCTTTTGGTATACACGTTATCAACTGCACCTGAGAGTCGATGGTTTTAGATACATTTTTAATTTGCTTTAATTTCAAGTTATTATTTTTATTGAAAACTTTATTCATCTTCACATTTTTTTTAGTTGTTGAAGTTGAATTATACTTGTTTTTTTCGTCGTTAGGACAAACGATTCACCAAGTTGCTTGAGTTTAATTGCTCTCTTCGATATATAAAATTTATGTTTGTTGGGATACTACAGCTTTCTATAATATTGATATAATTAGAACTACGCGAAATCTATAACATTTGTTAGCCATTAATTAAAGTTTTTATGGACATTAGCTCACTATATATCCAGAAGATTTTGTTTTCAGATCTGCGGTGAAGTTAACCTATATGCATCAGCATCGCAATATTTTTACCCTGTAGGCTGTAAGTATGACTAAACCACCTACTCCCGACAAAATTTTATAAAGTTTATTTTGCAGCTAAAAAGTGGATGTAAAAGTAGCTGTAAAAATAGCTGTGGTTGTAGAAAAACTGGCTAGTACTGTAGCATGCCTGTTTAAATTATAGTGGAGTAGATTGTTCAAACAGTTCTCATATTAATGATTTATCAGAAAACTTAAGACATTTAGGAAGTTGTAACTGAAATCTTAGAAGACCAGGCAGAACTTACAGATATTACAGAATCTGAATCTATAACATAAATTTATTTAAATTATGTAAAATCGTCAACTGTCTCTCATTTATTAAAAAAAGATTAAAGCATAACATAAATCCTAAAAGTTGACTCCAGCCAAAAATTAATTAACTTTAGAATAATTTTCATTATTTCTCCTCAAAAAAAATACTTTAATGTAAATCAGATATTTTTATACCCGGGAAACGCCAAAAACCCTATTTCATCGCTTATTTTTGTAATATTTTCGATTTCCAACAGCCATTTTGAAATCTAAAATCAGATTCGTGTCCAGCATACTTAAAAACTCTTAGGCACCTTCGATCTTATGCGACATATCTCATTTTACAAGTAAATGTGCTGCAGTTATTTGTTGTTGTTAGGCACATACACAATTAGCACTCTTTTTTAAAGGGCTGCATTTTTTATTAACACTATGTAGAAGCAGATGCATAAGGTTTCATAAAAAAATATGGATCGCGGAATTATTACGAAGTTTAGGCCTTTTTTTATCTAATATTGCATTTGCAATTACATGATTTATTTGCTTAACATGATATCCATTTGTCGGCAGTTTCAATAATGTTCAGGTTACGTTTGAAAAGTTTTTAGTACAGACTACTATTACTCAGGCCCTAGGGGTTGTGAAAATAATTAAGATTGGATAAATAAAATAAGATTAAGATAGTAATTGTTATCAATTTTTTGATGAATTTATGCAATTTTTACATTTAAATTTAACAGGAAGCTCCTTGGCTCACACCTTAAAGTCACACCGCGCACAGTTTTAATTTTATTCGTTCGATGTAGCCGTTCGTTCCCTGTTTTCGTTACACAACAAACGTACACACAATTTTTAGTTAAACTTTTTATTAAAAAATCGTAAATTATTTAAATCGTAAATTTTTCGTTTTCCTTTTTAAAATCATCAAGTATTATCGAAAATACTGTTCGTTAACTAAAAGAAATATATATGTCTATTTTAATCAGCCATTAAACAAAAACGATTTTCCTTAAGCCAAATTGTTACATCTTACAAATATTAAAGCATTAAATGCATTTCCTTAAATACTCACGACTTGTGGGTGTTGAAATCTCAAATCAAAACGTCAACTGATATCTGTAACGGGAATAATTGATATAAAAATATCCATATCCTATATCATACATGGAAATGGTGGAAAACGAGATAAAACTACTTAAAACAAAAAATTGTTAAAACGAAGTCAAAATTAAACAAAACAGAAATGTTTATGATTGGCCGAAATGAATCCCAGCGGTTGCTATGGTAACTCATATTATAAAAATACAACGATTTTCTAAAATGGCGGTAATACCTGACAAACATACCGAACATAATTTCTAAAAAAAAAAAAATAAATAGACATAAAATAGAAAAGAAACGAAATTTATTTTCGACTTATCAATGGTAGAAACGTTCGTTATGTAAAATTAATCGATTATGGTGTGCAAAGTTGGCCAGGGTCTGGGACGTGATTTGTATATTATATAAAGAACCCTCCTGTTTGTTTTAAGAATTGATATCAATACACTAATACACAGAAAACTACAACAAATATTTTCAAAGTGGGTTATATTATTTTTATTGAGTCATGGAAAAAACAAATGTTCGTTTTCCTATAACTTTTTTGCTTTATTTTTGTTTCGTAACGAATATAAATAAAAAAGCTTTTCAATGAGTTTAAAACGATTTTCATTTCATTTTTCAAGTTGTGAAAAATAAAACGAAATTTATGAAATACTTGTGGTGTTCAATATCAACCATTTACGTTCTCAAAATTTTCAATACGTAAGAATGGGTGGAAGACGAAGCAAAAGAATCGGAAAAATAATACACCGTGATACATACAAAGTTTTCCGGCTTATAATTTAATGTAAAATATGAGTATGAAGAAGGGTGACGTAGAGTTTTCATTTCTCGATCGATATTTTTTTTATTTTAATTTTTTTAAGGCATTGGAATGAAGAATCAAGGGAACACCAATACTGTTATGATATTTCACGACGTTGAATTTTATTTGCATTACGTTTTGTTTAGTTTCTCAAAATGCTAAAAATAAATCGATTTGCATGTTTGTTATAATGTATTGTTTGGGATTGTGTTACATGAGTCAATGTATATTCTATGAAGCTTTCATGAAATAAGAAATATTTATTACTAAACGTTTAAAGTATATTTGTTATGTAACAAAACGTTTTTTTTATATAACTAAATATGTGTGCATGTTGATTATTGTTACAGTTCTTGACCAAAATTTTCAGGCGAAGTAATGGATAGATTTTGATTACATTAGTCGTATCGAATACTTCAAGATTTTGTTCACAGTGTGAAGTACTGTTTTATACACCCAACTAAAACATCTTGAAATATTGCAACGAAAAATTTAAAATACCAAATTCAAATATCCACATTTCCAAATAAAACTGTCTCATTTACTGTGTTTAAAATATGTTTATTTGTACAATTCACGCAGCAAAGTATAATAAAAAATAGTCCAAGCGGCACGTATATCCGCTAGAAATAGGTAGATTTTGGGACCAGACAGCTTTGTGTACAAATAGAATTGGGTGTGTCAGATTAGTTTAAATAAAAAATTTAAGTAGAATAGTCCAAGTCCAGAATAATCCAAAAATTTTATCAAACCAAACTAAATACATTAACGGAAACTGCTTTATCAATGCGATTTCGGAACAGTTTTATTTAATTTGGTTAAAACTACTTTTAATAACATATTAAATCCACCAAAGAGCAAATAAACGCTCTGACAAAGTCACACCTACAACACCACCACACATAATTTATAATCTAAAATTGTCAAACAACTTCATCAAATATCTACAATTTAGGAAGACTTTTGTAAGTGTGTAATCAATATGCATATAACAAAATATTCCTTAATTTAAAAAAATAATGACTGAGCTTCGTTTTAATTTTTTTTTAAATTTTTGCGAGAAAAAATAAAAACTCAAAAATAAAAACTCAAAAAAAAAAAAACAAAAGAATTTTTTTTTAATATTTCTATGGGATATTTTTATATTTTTATGGAAGCTGTTGTTGTAATTGAATGGCATGCATTAGGTTTAATGCTCATTACATTGAAACCTCTTGGGTTAGAAAGCTGAAATTCTCTGAGGTTATAGTTCAAAAGTTTATCTCAAAGTTAGTATGAGTTTAAACAACATAAACTCAAAAACGAGGAAGGCATGGCCGTTTTTTTTTTTTTTATTCAAAGTTAGGCATGTTTAGTGTTAATTATAATAAATTATAAATTAACGTCTCTGAATATCCGAAGACCATGCCAACTAGGGATAAGAATGGAATGCAAATTAAGATTCTCTGAGAAATTTATGAACGTTAACTTTAAAGCCTTGAGGATTAAATTCATCAGGGAAAACCCAGGAAGGTAAGGCATTCCAAAGATGAGAGACTCTGTTGAACAAGTCACGTTGGAAGGCTACAGTTCTACACCTAATTATTTGAACTGTAAAGGGAAGCGCTGCTACGTTTGCTCTGGTGTGACGCGAAAGGTTTGCTGATTTAGGTAAAATCGATTTGATCTCTTCAGAAGCTCGTTCATCCATAATATATTTATAAAATATAGTCAAATCAGCAACATTTCTTCTGTGCTGCAAGGAATCAAGACCGTTAGTAAGACTTGGGTTACCAATGAGTTTAATAGCTCTACGCTGTACAGAATCAAGGCAGTTGAGACTACTCAAGTAAGCTCCACCCCATATGTGAGAACAGTATTTCATGCAGGGACGTATAAAAGATTTATAAACTAAAAGAAGTTGTTCGCTATCGAAAAACTTACGACATCGCCCCAAAAATCCTAACTTTTGAACAGCATTCTTAGCCAGATTAAAAATATGAGAATTCCACTTCATATTATTTTCAATCTCAACTCCTAGAAGTCTGACAGACTCATTCTCTAAAAGATTTTTGGGGCCAAACGTTAATGGAAAAGGATTGGGTGTCGTTATCCTAGAAAAATGACAAACCTGTGTTTTGCTTGTATTGAATTCAACACTGTTAGCAATACCCCAATCCATAATTGTTTTAAGATCAGTGTTAAGGGAATCTATCAATTTTGACCTACACTCACTAAGCGCTAAGGGTGTATATAATTTAGGTGCTTCATGAGACGCATGAAGCGTGCTATCATCAGCAAAACTATGTATAGGATGAACCGTTGAGTCCAACAAATCATTAATATAGATAAGAAAAAGAGTTGGTGACAAAGCGGAACCCTGAGGAACTCCTGCATTAGTTGAAAAAGTATTCGATGATACACCGTCAACATTGACCCGAAATTTTCGATCAGATATAAAGCTCTGTGTCCAAGATATAAGCTGCTCGTCTAAACCATAGGATCTCAATTCGCATATAATGTTGTTATGCCAAACTTTGTCAAATGCCTTGGAAATATCAAGAGCAACACCGAATGTTTCTCCAAAGTTTTCAAGCGACTTGTTCCAGATATGAGTGACAAAAGACAGCAAATCTCCCGTCGCTCTTCCTTTTCGAAATCCATATTGTCTCTCATTAATTAATTTGGAAGACTCTAAGAAGCTCATTAAATTAAAATTGACATATTTCTCAAAAATTTTAGCAACTACCGATAAAATTGAAATGGGTTTGTAATTCGTAGGATCAGTCTTACTGCCCTTTTTTGAAACTGGCTGTACACTAGCCATTTTCCAAATTTCAGGAAAAATTCCTTTCTTATATGACAAATAGAAGATTTTAGTGAGGATTGGTGCTAGCTCCCTAGCAAATGTTTTAAGTATAATCGGAGGAATAAAATCAGGGCCTGTTGCCTTGTTAGTATTGATTTTTAAAAGCATTTTTCGAACAATGTTTTTCCGAAAAATTATCCGCCTCATTTTATAAGAAACTTTAGAAATAGGTTTAGGTTGGAAATTAGGTTCTTTTAAAGTAGAACTTAAAGAGAAATAATGCCCAAGCAAATTAGCTTTCTCTTTTGGATCAATGATAGGGACCTATCTATTAACAAGAGGCGGTAGGGAAGATTTACAAAAGTTGCTTTGGACAGCCTTTGCGGCTTTATAGAACTTGCGTGAACCAGTCGGATGTTCTGCGAATTTAGATGCTTTTTTCCTATTAAATAGATGTTTCTCTTCATCTATTAACTTACGACATAAATTTCGCGTTTGCGTTTGTTTTCGTTCTAACAGCCCTGGTGTCTCAACCTCTAGACTTGAACTATTTTTTTTTTTAATTTTGGAAAGATTTATGTTCTAGTTAACGGGTGCATAAATTTTCAAAAGTGAGATTGGCCATTTTCAGCAAAATCAAGGACAACAAAGTTTATAAAATTTTTAAAACAGCTGATTTTTCAAGAACCTGGAACGCCAAGGTTGTCATTTTGAAACAAATGATAGAAATATGTTCAAATATTCAATATTGATAAATTTTATTAAAATATTATGATTCAAACGGAAATTATAACGCCCTAGATTATTCGACTTTTCTTGCTCTAGCCACTTAACCTGTACCCGGATATGGCCAGTTCGCGAACTTGTCCAAGAAATTTTTTGCCGCAACATATACAGAAATTTTCGTTGTTTTCAAAATGGCGCCTTCAAAATGGAGCGTTTATTCTGAAATTTTTTAGCATCGAACGGGAAAACTAATTACTAACAAGTACTATTACTTTTAAAAATTAATTGTTAATTTTAAAATGATTGCTAAAGCACTGTCTTTAAAAATTAATATAATTAGTATAAAAATTTTCAACAACTGGCGCCAATTTCACCAAATTTGCGTTTTTTCAGGCAAAAGTGCTTTTTTTACAATTCTACAACATAAATATTATATTATAAGTTTCAAATAGTTGAAACATCAATTTCTCAAATAAGTTCGATAAATGGCCGATTCAAAATGGCGTCTTTTTTTGATCAAATTTACGATTATCTTAGCAAAAATCAGTTTTAAGAAAACTAATTGTCCAAAGATAAATTTAATTTTTATTAGGATATTTAAAGAAGTAAATATTTTATAAAAAATAAAACAATTGCAACCACTTTTCAAAATGGCGGACTTAAAAAGATGCAAATTTTGTTAAATACGCCTTCTTTGACCGGACCACCCTGCGACCAAAATTCATAGCTTTTTAAAACAGATGCATCATACTGGTACAATTTGTTGTTACTTTGCGGTATTGTGAATGAAAGCCATTGATTGGCAGTAAGCATTATCTATACACACAAAACCATTAGTTTTTATAAAATGTGCAAACAGCAAGCATATTAAACGTACATGGCGTTCGTGATAAAACTGAATGAAGCTCTGTGCGTTTAACTGCAGGGCTGAGACTGATATAGTTTAAAATTACAAAACCCTCATGACTTATTTTTTGTTTTCTTTTCCATTTTAATTTTTTTAACGTGTTTGTTTCCTTTAATTATCTACTAATACTGTATACATGCAATATCACTTTTTGCATATGAAAATCTTTTTACTTTTAGAGTTTTATTTAGGTCTACGATAAATGCGTGTCCTTTGCTGATATGTGTTACCTTTTGAACCTTTGCGTGCTGTAGTTTAGTTTAGCAATAGATTTTCATTTTTGTAAACTTGTTCTTAGCCCATTCATACAAAGATGATATTGTTAAAATGGCGCCATTAAGCTTAGCTTGTAGACTTGCTCGTGTGGCTTCATATTTAAAAGAGCCACCTAAGCCGTCACAAACACATTTTCCATGAGCAGTAGCGTGGCCATTTTGAATAACTATCGTAATTATTTGAGATATCGATGTTTCAACTATTTGAAACTTATAATGTAATATTTATGCTGCAGAATTGTAAAATAAGCACTTTTGCCTGAAAAACGCAAATTTTGTGAAATTGGGTGCCATTTAGTAGCCGCCATGTTGAAAATTTTTGTACTAATCACATTAATTTTTAAACACAGTGCTTCTGGAAAAAAAGCAACTAACTCAGAATTAAATTATCTACAAAAATACCTATAGAGATGTAACTTACACCGGTGACTCAGTACAGATCACTAAAGTCAGTTTTATATGAATTTCTTGTTCTTTTGTTTTTATTTCATAAATGGCTAAAGCTACAGGAAAACTGTCAATAACAAAGTTGTAGTTAATTAAGTTGCCTACAAAAAACTCAGAATAACCGAATCTCTATGACTGATATTTCTCGAGATAATAAACATTTATTATTTTAGAGCTTGCGGTCTTCATAAATTGATGACGAAAATCTCTTAAATCGTTCATTTTAATAAAAGCTTATTATCTCGAGAAATATCAATCATAGAGATTCGGTTATTTTGAGTTTTTTGTAGGAAACTTAAATAACTACAGCTTTCTTATCGACATTTTTTCTGTAGCTTTAGCCATTTATGAAATAAAAACAAAAGAACAAGAAATTCATATAAAACTGACTTTAGTGATCTGTACTGTGTCACCAGTGTAAGTTACAGTTACATCTCTATAGGCACTTTTGTATATAATTTAATCTTGAGTTAGTTGCTTTTTTCCATTTTGAAATAGTATAAAATGCCGCTGAGCTGTAATTTTTTTTTTTAAAAACACTAAAGTTTACATGTATTTTGTATGGAAAATATTCAAACGCAAAGGCCGAGTGCTAAACATTAATTTTGGGGGCTCATATTTTAGGAGGACGTTTTCTTGGGTATTTCCAACAAAATTTCGGTGGGGCACCAGAAAAAAAGAATTGTCGCCCAAAAAAAAAGCACCCTAATATATATATATATATATATATATATATATATATATATATATATATATATATATATATATATATATATATATATATATATATATATATATATATATATATATATATATATATATATATATATATATATATATATATATATATATATATATATATATATATATATATATATATATATATATAAAAATATATATATATATATATATATATATATATATATATATATATATATATATATATATATATATATATATATATATATATATATATATATATATATATATATATATATAATATATATATATATATATATATATATATATATATATATATATATATATATATATATATATATATATATATATATATACAGGGTGAGTTTTTTAAAAAATGCCAGGCTTTTATCTCGAGAACCATGCTAGATGGGACAAAAAAACCCGAGGTAATATTTGTTAAGCGTCGTGGGGGACGTCCAATAATACTGAATGTAATACTGAATGACCTTGAAACTCATAAGTATTGGAGATATATGCCAAAATAATTTTTTTTTTAAATTAGAACCTATACATTTAATATTTTTTTTTAATTAAGTAAATCAAACTACACACTTTTTGAGTGCAAATTTTTTTTCTAAAGTGTACGATTTTGTAGATATGATGAAAATTGATTTGCACTAAACCAAACGTGTCTTCGCTAAGTTCTTCAGAAAAAAATAAAATTTCAGTAAATCAAAAAAAAACAACGAAAATCAATTTCACGCAGTAGGCCACGATGCAATAATATTTAAATTAATGAATGATTTTCTTTCTTTTTTTTTAATTTATCGAAATTTTATTTCTTTTCTGAAGAACTTAGCGAAGACACGTTTGCTTTAGTGCAAATCAATTTTCATCATATCTACAAAATCGTACACTTTACAAAAAAAGTTTGTATGCAAAAAGTTTGTAGTTTGATTTACTTAATTAAAAAAAAATATTAAATGTATAGGTTCTAATTTAAAAAAAACCTATTTTGGCATATATCTCCAATACTTATGAGTTTCAAGGTCATTCAGTATTACCATTGGACGTCCCCCTCGACGCTTAACAAATATCACCTAGGGTTATTTTGTCCCATCTAGTATGGTTCTCGAGATAAAAGCCTGGCATTTTTTAAAAAACTCACCCTGTATATATCTGTAGGTGGGAGGTAAACTACACTAAGTCACATTTTTAAAATTTTACAGGAAAGCCAAAAAACAGTTTGGAAATGGACTATTTACTATGGACTTGGACAACTTCAAATTGTTCTATCTCGAAAACTACACTAGTTAGGACTCAGTGCTTTTAACCTCTCGGTAGAGAACAAAATTCTGATTCTAACAGTATAAAAAAACGTATTTTGAAAAAATTGGACTTGGTGTAGTTTACCTCCCACCTACAGATATATATATATATATATATATATATATATATATATATATATATATATATATATATACAGGGTGATTTTTTTAATCTGAAACTTTCAAATATCTCGAAAAATAAGCACTCTACGGAAAAAATGTCCATATTCAAAATCTAATCATTCCGTGGGGGAAACACATTAGTGCAAAAAAATAGTCCCCCACCCCCCCTCTTTGTAGGTGGGCGGGGGTAACTTTGAATCTAAAATAGGAACCCCAATTTTTTATTGCAGATACGGATTTTACGGCTAAAAGTACGTACGATTTGACTAAAAAAATTTTGTTCGATTCATGATAGAGGCAAATTGGCCGGCCGGATCACCAGATCTTACCTCGCCAGATTTCTTTTTGTGGGGCTATCTCAAAGAGAAAGTTTACAAACAAGAACCAACAACACGTGAGAATATGATTGGGCGAATCAAAAATGCTTGTGCCGAAATTCAAGCAGACACACTTCTCAGTTGTGTACACAGTCATTTGAAGAGCGGATTAATAAGTGCATTGAGGTCGAAGGCCATCATTTTGAACACTTATTTTAAGCTAAAATTTATTTATTCACCAGCCATTTATATTAATAAACTTTTTACAATGAAAACGTGATATTTTTTATTTCAAATGTATTACAAAACCGTAGGCATATGTTAGTAAAAGAAATCGAAAAAATTGAATTTCATGAATAGAACAAAATTTTTTTAGTCAAATCGTACGTACTTTTAGCCGTAAAATCCGTATCTGCAATAAAAAATTGGGGTTCCTATTTTAGATTCAAAGTTACCCCCGCCCACCTACAAAGAGGGGGGGTGGGGGACTATTTTTTTGCACTAATGTGTTTCCCCTGCGGAATGATTAAATTTTGAATATGGACACTTTTTCCGTAGAGTGCTTATTTTTCGAGATATTTGAAAGTTTCAGGTTAAAAAAATCACCCGGTATATTTATTTTGGATTTTTGAGATCAATTAAACTCAAGTAAGTAAAGAAGTAATTGGAATATTTTCAATTCAAAGGTATGGTTTGAAGTTTCTCAGAAAAAAACTACAATTCACATTTTACGTGTTTCGGATCGGATTCGAACCTACCCTCGTCAGTGCCCAGCTCGAATCCTTGGGCAGACACGCTATCGATTACGCCGTTGAGGCGATGACAATTTCAAAGTTGAAACTTCTTCATCACTTAATTATTTTTTACTTAAGTTGAATTTTTCCACTGTCATTAGACTCCATATTATGGAAATGCTTTTACATTATATGGGATTTTTTGCATTAAATTTCTAGACAATACTTTGTGTGAATTCATAGAATGGGGAACATTTCTATTCTAATTAACATCCTAAGTCACGATTGTACAGTCATTATTGATTGTTTCCAATCAATGTGAAATCAATGGCTGACACTTGGTCAATATATGGTCATATATATGGTCATATATATGGTCATATATATATATATATATATATATATATATATATATATATATATATATATATATATATTAGACTGGTCGTTAAAAACTAAATTTTCCGAGACGCCCCCTAGAAAAATTCTTTGGGGTCAAAAAACTACAACGGCATTAATTTTTTTTTTTTAAATCAAAAGAACACGTGCCGCAAAATCGTCGAAGTTGATTTTTTGAAAAATTTGTAGATTTTTTCAAATATCTCATAAAATATGCAGATGTCAAAAAAAATCACATAACCATTTTTGTAGAAAATTTAATTTTCTACAAAAAAGGTCCAAGTCATTTTTTTCCGAAAACGTACAGTTCTCATGATATTTTGAAAATGACCTTGTAAGTTTTCGTAATTTTAAAAAAACATAAAAAATAAAGATGACGAAAAAGACCTAATTTTCTTCTTATGCTATAGAATGAAATGTATAAAAAAATAATCGTGACAAAAAAAATCAAAATTAGTACTTTTTCGTCGAAATTTTCATCATTTGGTTTAACGAGTTTCGAAGAATTTCAAGTTTTATTTCAAAATATCTTCAGAAATATAGGTTTTAGGAAAAAAATGACTTGGACCTTTTTTATAGAGAATTAAATTTCCTACAAAAAAGATTATGTGATTTTTTTTGACATTTGCATATGTTATGAGATATTAACAGTTTTATCAAAAAATAAACTTCGATGATTTTGCGGCACGTGTTCTTTTGATTTAAAAAAAAAAAAAATAATGCCGTTGTGGTTTTTTGACCCCAAAGAATTTTTCTAGGGGGCGTCTCGGAAAATTTAGTTTTTAACGACCAGTCTAATATATATATATATATATATATATATATATATATATATATATATATATATATATATATATATATATATATATATATATATATATATATATATATATATATATATATATATATGTGGGCTATTTTCACCAAACGCTTACATTTCAGATTAAAAATTAAAAAAAAAAAAAATTAATATTTCATTTAAAAATAATTACAGGTGCTAAGACCAAGGTTGGGACTATATGGAGAAGTAGATAGTCGTACACTTTTTTGCATAATTTAGCATGTAGATGCTGTCGCAACTTGGGCTACATAGCAAATTGTCGAGTCCGTTACCATACACAAATCGTAAAAATTCTCACATTAAAAAAAATTTTAATTTTCAAAATCAACTTGCTTTAAGGTGATTTATATCCCCCCTTGAAAACAGGCAATGGATCAGTTTTGCTTTTTTTAAATTAAAATTGGAGGCAAAAATTACCCTAGAATTTTAAAATATTAAATTATTCTGAAGAACTTTTCTAAATAAAGCAAGTATATATTTATTTAAAGTATTTACTTTCATTTGGATTATATTAGTCTTTCTTGGTTGAAAGAGAATTGGCAATTTAAAAGATAAAAAAAAGTTAATTAATATATGAATACCCTTGAAAACTATGCGGTAACGGATTTGACATTTGGTAATGGATTTGACTAAAACCTTTACCAAATGTCAAAATCGTTACTAATGTATTTTAATAATATTTTTCAAGTCAATACTTACATGCTGTTATACCGATTTTCGAAAAAAAAACTGCGAGCTATTTTGAGTTTTCCTTATTTCAACCGCGTTTATGTATTTGTTCCTTTCTTTTTTGTGCCGTATCGTCAAAAATATTTTACAAGCTCAGTCGTTCTCAAACATCAGTTAAGAATTCTTTTAAAATAGTAAAGTGTAAAGTTAAATTTATTTGAATTGCGTCTCAAGAATTTTCAAGTGTAAAATAGTCCAATTTCATTTTGTTTTATTTGTGGAATTTGCATAATACATTCAGCTAAAAAAATCACTTCATATTGTTACGTTTTTCCAACCTGCCTTCGAATTGGCCTAACTCACAATTCGATAAACGCAATTCCCAATCTCTTCCGAGTTCGATCACTGACTAGTTAGCAAACACACCAGGTTTTATTAAGTATTCAAGTAAGTATTAAGTATTCCTTAATTGTTTCACAACAACAGGAAAACAATACAGCAAACAATATTCCTAACTAGAATATTCTTCCAACAGCTTCAGAAACTCCAACGGTTTATTGTAGAAATTTCCAGTAACTCAACGTTCAAAATAATACACAAATTATTTCTATTTAATAACACTTATAACTTTATTTACAAAAACTTTACACAAAAACTAATTTAAAGATCACTTTTATAATTTTTAACTTCACAATCGCAGGTTTAAAATAAACTAATTTTACATTTAATTTCACTTTACTGTCGCAGGTCTAAAATAAAACTAATTTTACATTTAATTTCACTTTACTGTCGCAGGTCTAAAATAAAACTAATTTAAAACTACAAAAGGTATTTTTCTTATATACCTTCTGCAATACTTCTAGATAATTCGACATCACTTTACAGAAACCTTGAGAAAACATTAGAATACTCGATTATTTTACGTTATGTTGATTTGATTCATAAAATCGTTTATGTTGACCCTATTTCTAAGAAGAGACAACAACAACAATATTCAATTCATTAATTTGTTTGTTGATTTTATTTTCCTGGAAGTGACCGTAATCGTTTAGATCTTTCTGTAATCGTCTAGATTTTTCTGCACTCGTAACATTACCCTCCACTTAAGCCTGTTCGTCCCGAACAGGATCTAGCTCTCTCCTCCAATTATTGAATCCAAAAACATTTTTTTTTTCTTTTCCTATTTCCCAGGCTGTTTAGAATTACTTCCGGTTCCTTTCTAAGTACTGGGCCATTACTTTGTTTTATGTCAGCCCACCGTGATGAGTAGGGATTCTCGTTGTTTCTAAAGTGCTTCTTATCATTTCCCTTTGGGAGTTTCACAATGCCATGTCTCCGAACCATTCTCATTTTCAGCTGCGATTCATCCCCGTTTGCAGCTATTTGAACCACCTCTTTTACATCGCTCACTTCGTTATGGGCTTGGACCTGTTTCCTTTTTAACTTTCGGCGTTTGTTCAAACGTCTGCGTCGGTTGATGTTTCTTTCCCTCATCTGTTTGGATGGTGCTGGATTTTCCTCTGCACTGCGTAGTTCCTCATCGCTGCCAATATCTGTTGACTCTGCCTCATTCACAAGTAGTGGCATCTCAACATTATTTACCTTTAGGATTCCACATCCAAAATCGAAGACTAATCCCTTCGCCTTCATGAAGTCCATCCCCAAAATGACTTCATCCATAATGTCTGCCACTAGCACCTCTTGTTGATAGCAGTTATTTCCCAATTTTATTTCAGCGATTCTTTTACCTTCTATTTCAGCACATTCTCCAGTTACTGTTTGGAGTTTCAATCCATCTGATGGTTCCAAAACACCGTCAATTAAACCTTTGCGAACGAATGTTCGAGCTGAACCTGTATCCAGTGTCATGAAGCAACCTTTACCTTCAAGTTGTCCGTTGATACCCAAGCTTTCACCATTTACCGCAATTCTTGAGATTGGAATATAGGCTGCATTCTCCTCACTTTTTGGCTTTACAGTTGCACCTTCAACAGGCTTCCGTTGAATAGGAGACGAAGATCTATCACGCTTCCTGTTCCAGCAGTCCTGTGAGATATGGCCCGATTTCCTACATATCCAGCACAGGAGTTTTCTACTGCTGTTCTTGAACCCTACGTGCTCCATTTCTTCGGCTCCTCTGTTTTTCACAGAAGACGACAATCTGTCTGCTTCCCCGTTTTTCTTGCACTCCCGTGCCATGTGACCCTCTTCATCACATACCCAGCATCTGATGTCGCTTCTATCTCTGTGTGCCAAAACTTCCCCTTTGATGTTCCCCTCTACATTCCTTTTTCTGCATCCACCAGATGGCATACACATCCTCTGTACCATCTCATATTGCATTGCGTATGCGACAGTTTCATGGAAAGTCGCCTTAGGTGTAGTCATTACTTTCATCCTGGTTTCTGGATCTCGGATACCATCTGTAAAAGCCTCGATCTTCATTTTCTCCATAAAATACGGTGGATTATTCGAGTGTGCCAAATGTACAAGCCGTTCTACTGCCGAAGAATAGTCCTGAAGGCTTTCCCCATTCCGTTGCAAGCGACCTTTTAACTCAATTCTGTATAATTCCTTTTTATGGTCGCTACCATATTTACGTTCCAATGCATTCATCACTTCAGCATAACTTTTGCGGTCGTTTTCTGGTACTGCCTGTAGTGCTTCAGCTGCTTCACCTTTAAGCGCAACTATCAATGCAGCAAGACGATTTTCAGCGTTCCAAACATTCTGATCTGCCGCCGTTTCAAACTGGAATTTGAAGATTCCGAACGATGTTGTTCCATCGTATGATGGTGGTTTTAATTTGATGTTTGCTACTTGATGTACCACCTGGGAAGTAACTTTAGTCGTTTCAACGTCCTGCAATCTCTTTTCAAAATCATCAACTTTCGTCAACATTTTATGTTCAAATTCTTGAATTTCTGTTTCAATTTTCTCGACTTTTACATCGAATGCAGTTGACATTTGTAAAATTTTCTCATCCAAATGTTGATGTATTCCAGTTTTCAACTCATTTATTTGCTGGTTCATCTCATCTTTATTTGCAGCAAGTGTTGCAGTAATCTCTTCCTTATTAACAGCCATGTTATTGTTGACTGTTTCCAGCTGTTGATTGATGTCGTCTTTATTGGCAACCATATTAGCGTTTACAACATCCAGTTTTTGATTCAAATTCAAATTTATCTGTTGACTGATGTTCAAACTCATTTGTTGCATCATAGCCATTAACTGCGTAAAATCACAATTTGCAGGTGGCAATGAAGATGTTGTTTCCGCAACAAAACTTTTCTCCTCATCAGCTGCTATTGAATCAGCATTTGTACTAATCACTCCAAACTGGAAACTTTCCACGTCCATTCCATTGGCTTCCATACCTTGTCGAAGCCGTAGCATTAATTCAGTTTTGTTTCCACTTGTTGCCAATCCATGTTGTTCTAGTTCTTTCTTTAACTCAAGAACCTTCAAATCACTTAATAAAACCATTATTAACAGCTAACTAATCCGCCGATGTCACCAATGTTACGTTTTTCCAACCTTCCTTCGAATTGGCCTAACTCACAATTCGATAAACGCAATTCCCAATCTCTTCCGAGTTCGATCACTGACTAGTTAGCAAACACACCAGGTTTTATTAAGTATTCAACCCTTAATTGTTTCACAACAACAGAAAAACAATACAGCAAACAATATTCCTAACTAGAATATTCTTCCAACAGCTTCAGAAACTCCAACGGTTTATTGTAGAAATTTCCAGTAACTCAACGTTCAAAATAATACACAAATTATTTCTATTCAATAACACTTATAACTTTATTTACAAAAACTTTACACAAAAACTAATTTAAAGATCACTTTTATAATTTTTAACTTCACAATCGCAGGTTTAAAATAAACTAATTTTACATTTAATTTCACTTTACTGTCGCAGGTCTAAAATAAAACTAATTTTACATTTAATTTCACTTTACTGTCGCAGGTCTAAAATAAAACTAATTTAAAACTACAAAAGGTATTTTTCTTATATACCTTCTGCAATACTTCTAGATAATTCGACATCACTTTCCAGAAACCTTGAGAAAACATTAGAATACTCGATTATTTTACGTTATGTTGATTTGATTCATAAAATCGTTTATGTTGACCCTATTTCTAAGAAGAGACAACAACAACAATATTCATTTCATTAACTTGTTTGTTGATTTTATTTTCCTGGAAGTGACCGTAATCGTTTAGATCTTTCTGTAATCGTCTAGATTTTTCTGCACTCGTAACAATATATAAGAATTGCATACCTTCATTACATCGGCATAAACTTGAATGAAGATAAACACCGTGGATGCCGAAAAATAGTTATGTCAACTGCAACTTAACACATTTAAGATGGTACAATAGAGAAAATGTTCAAGTAACGTTGTAACGTTGTGTAACCACCAGGTTTTGACCATAACTTGCAATTTTAACTCGAAAATCTGTATAACGACTTATATATAAATCAATTATGTTGCAGAATTTAAATTATTCTTAGTAAACATTTTGTTTCCAAATTTTCAGTTTTGACTTTTTTGTGAAAACCTGAATAACTTGGTGTATCCTGCACCAAAATTCGTGTTTTTTAACTTAAAAAAAAGAATATTGACTATTAACTGTAGGCTTCAAGAAATTAAAATTATTTACAATCATTGTTTGTTCACAATTTTTGGCGTTGAATATGGAAAATTTAAAAAAAAACATAAATATTTGATTTTTTTCAACTTTTTTCGAGTGTAACTTCCAGAATCCTTGATGGATTTTTACAAAAATTAGCTCAAAATGTTTGTTAGTATTTTTACCATGCATTTGTTTCATTAGTATATTAAATTTATTTGTTTTGTAAAATATGCGATCCGAAAACCGGAATAACCTGTTTGTTCAAAGAAAAAATTGGTTTTCCGCGAAACGAAAAAACAAGAGCTAACCTAAAAAAATTAATATGATATCCGTGCTCAGCAGATTAAAATCTATAAGACAAATTGGGTTTTATTTAGGGAGATTTTTCTTGTAAACTAGTGATAATTTATTTGTCAGTTTGTTATATTCTGTCAATTCCGTTACCAACCACATGGTAACGGACTTGACATTAACACTAAAACATTAAAAAAAAGCCAGATCTGCAAAAAATAATTATTAGCGAAAAATAGAATCACCTTTAAAACCTATCCAATAAATAATATCAAACTGAAAAAGTATAAAAAATACTACATTAGCTTCAAAAATAATGGTAACAGACTTGACAAAGAATAAAAATACCAGCCTTGAAGAAATCCTATTCTTAACACTACTGCAATTCTTCTGGACCGAAGAATACAAAATGGCTAAAAAAGATGCTTGACTAGTTTAGCAATAATTCTGTATATGTGCCGTCTTCTGGTGATAAAAATTTGAACTATTTGTTGTCAAATTAATTACATGGTAACGGACTTGACAAAAAGTGGGAGACATCCTTTTTTTAGTAATATCATAAAATACAAAAACATTTAATTAATTTTTTACTAAAAATGTTCAATATATATAGATTATATTTAAAATAAACAAAATTGTTTATTTTAAAAAGCTGAATTATTTAACAAAAACAAGAGTCGAATTTCATAAAACTTGAAGGGGACAAGCATTTTTCCAAACTTTTACATTTAAAATCTTTTATTTCTTAAAACTTTTTAATATTTTTTTTATTTTTTTAGGCTACAAATATTGAACACAGTCTCCTTTATGTAAAACAGTGCTTTAATTTAATTTTAAAGATTAATTTATGTTAAATATTTCTATTTTTACATCTGGGACAGCAAATGTAAGCAAATTTTGAAAATGGCTCATATATATATATATATATATATATATATATATATATATATATATATATATATATATATATATATATATATATATATATATATATATATATATATATATATATATATATATATATATATATATATATATATATATATATATACATATATATATATATATATATATATATATATATATATATATATATATATATATATATATATATATATATATGAGCAATTTCAGACAAGTTCAGCAAATTTTTGGGAAATTTTGACTTGACCCTTTTTAATTTTGATTATATATTCATAAATATAAAATTTGCTATTCATAAATTATTCTTTCATAAATAAAAAATACAAAAAATACCAGAGGTCTTCACAGGGTGCCCCTCAATTTTTGTGATTTTGTGATGTGAGTGCATTTTGACGAGCGATTGTAGAAAAACTACTCAATCGAATTTCATAAATGATATGTCGTTGAATAGGTATTAGAACAAAGTTTTTAAAAATGTACACTGTTAATTTTTTGAAATAATTTTTAACGGTGTAACATAAGAAAAAAACTTTAAAGATAGCGCAGCCTTTTTTTTTTAAAAACTAAATTGAAGCTTATTTTATATCTAACTAATTGTGAACGTTTAGGACACGCGTTATTTTTTGTTTTAAAGATAAAATTCGTTGTGCATATGACTGTCGGGAAACAGTTTTTTTTGTTCTGAAGAAAAGTAAAAAAATTGTGTTATAATGTAAGAGATTGTATTTTAATGTTAAATATCAAATATTTTATTATTAAATAAACTTTTAAAAATATAATAAAAGTTATATATTGTTACGTTTTTTAACCTTACTTCGAATTAGCCTAACTCACAATTCGATAAATGCAATTCCCAAATCTCTTCAGAGTTCGATCAATGATTAGTAACCACAAACACCAGGTTTTATTAAGTATTCAACACCTTAATTGTTCCACAACAACAGGAAAACAATAAAGCAAGCAATATTCCTAACTAGAATATTCTTTCAACAGCTTCAGAAACTCCAACGGTTGATTGTAGAAATTTCCAGTAATACAACGTTTAAAATAATACACAAATTATTTCTACTTAATAACTCTTTAAACTTTATTTACAAAAACTAATTTTAAATATCACTTTTATAATTTTAACTTTATCGTCACACATTTAAAATAAAACTAATTACTAATCTACAAGAAGCAATCGCTTACATACCATTCTGCAAAACCTCCAGACGATTCGAGGTCACTTTCTAAAAAACTTGAGCAAACACTAGAATAGTCGATTATTTTACGTTATGATGATTGTCCCAAGTTCTAAGAAATACAACAACAACACTATTCATTTCATTAATTGGTTGTTATGTTTTGTTGTGATTTGATTTTTCTGGAAGTCACTGTAATCGTTTGGATTTTTCTGTAATCGTAACAATATGTACAATAAAGAAAATATGAGCAATTTCAGTCAAGTTCAGCAAAATTTTGCGACATGTTGACTCGACCCTTTTTAATTTGGTTTATATTTTGTTTATAGAAATTTTCCACCAAATTTTTTTTTCCACCAGGGGCCTTCACTGGGTGCCCTTGAATTTTTGTAAGTTTATCATGTAGAGTTCATTTTGACGAACGACTGTAGAAAAACTGCTTAATTGATTTTCATAAATGATATGTCGTTGAATAGGCGCTAAAAAGAAATTTTTGAAATTGTACATTGTTAGTTTTATAATCCTATTTAACGGTGTTACATAAGAAAACAAAATTAAAAGATGGCGCTAGCATCTATACCCACTTTTTTTATTTTTTTTTTTTAAATAAATTGAAGTTTGTTTTTATTTAATTAACTGTGAAAGTTTAAGATAGGCATTATTTTTGGTTTAAAAAATAAAACACTTGGAGTATATAAAAATAGGGCAAAACGGTTCTTCTCCTCGGTTATCGGAACATCTTTCACCTCTTAAAAAAAGATTGTGTGGCAGTCTCGACTATACAGAAAACAAAAAGTCGTACAAATAACTAAGTCTATTCAGGAACGTTTGACTGGAGAAGTATTAGATTTGTCTGAAAATGCAAAAATAAGGCAACGTTATGAAGAAATTATTAGAAACCTAAAGATACATTTCGACAATGGCACTGAAAAAAACATGTCCTATTTCCAATCGAAATGCAATTGTCTCAACCTCACCGTGCGGTCACATATGGCGAATCAAACTACGAAATTGCTTCAACAACTCTACAATTATAAATCGATGAAGTTGAGACAATCACATGAAATATTTATGTGAAAATAAAATATAGTTCAATTAATCTAAAATACTTAAACTTTAAAATGAAAAATTCATGATATAAGACCAAAGAAAATTTTTTTCAGGGAAATAGTTATTATCTTTATTCAACTACTGTTATATTGGATATGACACTTTATATTTTAAATAAATCTCATTCTGTTGTTAGGAAAATGTTATCGTGTAGTTGTCCCAATCACAGTGAAATTGATTGCAAATAATTTTGCTTTGCATGAATAATAAACTGCCAACTTCGAGATGAGGTTGTCATGAACTTCAACTTTTTTTCAGTGGGGGATTATGCTGAAAAACAAAAAATGTTGTCAATTTTACCACAAGAAATGAAAATGCAGGAAATTCAAGATATATTTGGAACTAATGCTACTCGTCATTTGGTTGAAAAAACTAAAACTCTACATGAAAATCATTTTCAGCATTCATCTACGACGGATAAAAGAGGTGTTTCCACAACAGATATAAATGTTGTGGAGCAGTTCTATAAAAGTGATGAAAGCAGTAGATTAATACCAGGCAAACGAGATACAATATCTTTTAAAAAAGGAGATGAGCGCACATATCTTCAAAAGCGCTTATTGCTATGTACATTAAATGGAGCTTATGTGGAGTTTAAAAATAAGTTTCCTGATGTGAAAATAGGATTTACTAAATTCACGTCCCTTCGACCACAAGAAGGAGTGCATAATGTGTGCGTGTGTACCATACGTCAAAATATATCTCAGATTACTGATGCTGCTTTCCAGAATTATAAAACATTAATTAACTTTGTTTCATGTGGTGAATTAACAGAATATTGTCATACTTTGAAGTGCAATTAATGTTCAAAAAAACTTCAACAACTGGAAGAAAGATTACTAAATGATTTTGATGTTAAAGGAATCCTTCAAGTCAAATATCAACAATGGATTACCACTGATCGATGCAATTTGGATACTTTAATAGAAACTGTAGAAGAATTTATGAAAAAATTTGTTTACCGTTTACAAATGTTGATACCACACAACTTTATAGCAAAATAGCAATCTACATTCATTGAGGAAAGAAAAAAAAAATAGAGCCAGGAGAGTACTTCGTTCAAGGGGATTTTTCTGAAAACTACGCCTTCATAATTCAGGATTCGGCTCAAGACTATCATTATAATAATGCACAAGCTACTATTCATCCATTTGTCATTTATTTTGAAAGTGACGCAAGTGAATATATACAGCACTGAAGTTTTATACTCGTTTCGGATATAAACGATCACAACAGTACTACAGTCTATCTTTTCACTACAAAACTTATTGATTTCATCAGAACGCATATAAGTTCTAATATTAGGAAAATAATTAAAAACACCGAAGGTGCACCTTCTAAATACAAAAATAAACATAACCTAATTAACTTATGCCATCATAAAAGAGACTTTAACGTTGATGCAGAATGAATGCAGAATTTTCATGCTACCAGCCATGGAAAGGGACCTTGCGATGGGATTGGTGGTGCACTGAAGCGTGCTGCACACCGTTATACTATGGGGAACAGAAATATTATTCAAACACCAAAAGAACTTTTCGAATGGGCTTCAAATTGGGAATCTACCATGAACTTTGGATACTCCGATAAAAATGAATATCAATTAACAAAAGAAAAATTACAAAATCGATATAAAATAGTATATTTTCCTACAAGAGATGAAAATATTGTTTATTTCGTGAGTAAACATTTGTTTACATTTGAGACATGTTTACGAACGAAAAATTGTTTTATCTCGCGTAGGAAATGCAATTTTTTCTATGATAGTAATATATAATCGATATTTACTATGAATTATAAAGTTAGAGATCGACAACAAAACATTCAAAATTCGTATTCTATTTTTAAAATACTTTGTAAAATTATATGAAAAACCATAGCAACTACAATTTGTTATTCTTTTTACACTAGTGGAATAGACTTTTCATTTATTATCATAGAAAAATGCGATTACTAAAAGTGGAACTCAAAAATTTAATTCTTTTGTACCATTTAATACTAAGAAAATAATTGCAAAAATGTTTTCCAATGTAAAATAAGTAACTAATTTTTAATAACTATATTTATTTTCTTTAACCTACATATATAATTTGTATGATATTTTAAAAAGTTTATTCAATAATAAAATATTTGTAATTTAATGTTAAAAATATGGAGGGACTGAAATCTCACAGCTCTGAGATATCAAGACTTCGGTCTGGGTTAAGGATTTTGATATAGCTTTCGGCAAAAAACTTTTATGAGGACATGGTTTTTAGTTTTGGGCAGCGATGTATATCAAACATAACTCTTTGTTAAAGTATTTTTTTATCTCTGTTTAGAAATTTATTACAAAACTAACACGAAACATCAATACGATGCCGGAAAATTATAACAGATCATAAATTAACATAATTTAGTGAAAAGATGATACACTCAGCAAACTGCTCAAAAACCTCTCCATTTAGCGTTTCGAGAAAATATTACAAAATCACAAATTCATATTACTTTCAAAATTCCAAAAATATTGGAAAAATTAAATAAAATCAAACTGTTTTCAAAATTCCAAAAATTAGAATAAAATCAAATATTTAAACTTTTTCTAAATTCCAATAATATTCCAAAAATTCAAACTTTTCCAAAATTCCAAAAATATTGCAAAAATCATTACAAAATCAAAAAATGAAACTTTTTTCAAAATTTCAAAACTTATAATAAAATCAAAAATTTAAAATTTTTCAAAATTCTAAAAATATTCCAAAAATTCTTACAAAATCAAAAATTAAAACTTTTTCCAAAATTCTAAAAACATTGCAAAAATTATTACAAAATCAATAATATAAACTTTTTTTTAAAATTCCAAAATTATTTCAAAAACTATAACCAATTCAAAATTTCCATGTCAAATTTCATTTTCAATTACATTTACGTTATAAAAAACAGCTACATTTTTTTCCAAAAAATTGGCTAAAAAAATAAATGAAATCATTTTTTGACACACTTGACATTATTATCTTGACAAACTTATAATGCCATAATTCTCTATAATAATAATAAAATTTCATGTCATACAAATAATTAATTTTATTTTTTTCCAAAAAATTGGGTAAAAAAGTAAATAAAAATCTTTCTTTTGACACACTTAACAACATTTTTTTGACAAACTGATGATGCCATAATTCTCAATAATAATAATAAAATTTCATTTCAAACAAATAATTAATTTAATTTTTTTCCAAAAACATTGGGTAAAAAAATAAATAAAAATCTTTCTTTTGACACACTTGACAACATTTTAATGACAAACTTATCATGCAATAATCTAGATTTTGGTCTCACATACCAATCCCGACCGTCAAGATTTCTCCAAATTCAATGTTCCTACTCGTAATCACTTAAAATGGACGTTTTTTAAGCAAAAAATATGCACATTTCCTTGTTTTGACACACTTGACGATTTTTTTGACACACTTTCGGTACAGTTATCGATCACATCGTCCTTTCGACTATTTACATTGAGTGTACCTATTTTTAGAATTCAAAATTTTTCAAATCCCTTCAGCCGTTTTCTAGATTTCGTCGGTTGTGACGGACGGCCGGCAGACAAACCAAAAGCATTTGATCGAATCTGTCATGCCAACTTGATCAACAACTCGTTGCGTATGATTTTCATCCCGCAGTCGTGAAGTTGATTCAAATTTTCTCACCGACCGATACATTTCGGTATCTATCGATGACTTTTCCTCTCAGTCTAAATTAATTAAAGCTGATGTACCCCAAAACTCAGTTTTATCCACCATCCATTTTATTTTATATCAACGAACTGTTGAAATCACCAGTAGTCCGATAAATACACTGTAAAAACATGTTCTATTTCCAATCGAAACGTCGTTATCTAAACCTCGCTGCGAAGGTGGTTATGACGAATTGAACTCTGAAATTGATTCAACAGCTGCATAGGTACACAACGGTGTTGAGGTGTTGAGGTAACAGCACGTAATGTTTATGAAAAAATAAAATATAGTTCATCCAATTTAAAATACTTCTATTTTGAAATGAAAAATTCATGATATAAGGCCAAATTCAAATTTATTTCATGGTTATAGTTTTTAAATTGATTCAACTTCTTATATATTGCATTCAACACTTGTTTGAAAAATAAACTGTTAACTTCGAGATACGGTGGTCATTACTTTATTATTTTTTTAAAGTGTAGTTTTCCAGACTATTTTACACTGCATAAGTCATTCGTCCCACTATCTTCAAAGGATGAAATGTATGAACGAATAAATCCCGCCCAGAAAGATGCTGGCATAAATGTAAACGAGGACCTAGAAGTGGTCGCCGATTAGGTTGACAACAATTTGATCAATTGTAGTGCCACCAAAACACAGCTATTGGTTGTTTCCAGAACAAAGACAGAGTTTTCCAACGACATTTCACTTAGTTTGTGTGACGAACAAAAAACGAATGTATCACCTTTTGTTTATTATGAGTCACAATTTGCAATGACTTACTATGGAACTTTGGAAGAAAACTAAACCTCCTCAATAGATGTTTCACTCCAATCATTTACTATACATTTATAAATCCTATATTCGTCCCTATATGGAGTATTGTTGTCAAGTTTGGGGCGCTGTGTATGTTTCCATCCTAAATCTTTTGGACTCTGTTCAAAAGCGTGTTATACGAATTGTTGATGATCGATATTTAGCTTCAAATCTTGATTCCCTACAACACCATCGCCCTGTTGTGCATCTCGTTGTTTTTTATAAATATCGTAATCAGATTCATCAAGCCTCATACGGCATACCATATTCTTTTCCCCGTTTTAATCGTCAATTGGTTTGTGCAAACAGCCAAACTGTCGAGATCACTCATAGTTATAGTGACAAAATGCAAAGGAACTTCTTTATCCCTACATCGTACATATTAAATGCTTAACCCGAATAAATAGTCTCGAGCGACTTCAACCCACAAACACTTACAATAAGCCACTTCACCCACAAACATTTCCAACAACGGCTCAGAACGCAAGTTGTTATGGCCTATGGAACCTAGATCTTAAAAGGTATCTATGCTTGTTTTGACACTTATTGTAATTCCTACTGCACAACATTTTTTATTAAAAAATTCAACAAAAACAGTCTTCAAATTTAAAATAAAAAAAAGTCGGACAAGTGCGAATAAAATTCGCTCGCCAAGGGTTCCGTGAATGTAAAAGAACACAATATCAAAAATAAATGACATAAAGTTATGTTGTAAAGTCTTTATATCACCAGACTATGGACGCATAACAGAATAAATGTTTAATCGTAAACGTCTATAGTAAATGTCAATCACATCTACATTGATCAAAAATGTTACTTGAGGTTAAATCATGGATAAGAGCTGTTTATGTTAGCTAAAGAAAGATTTAACCAGTATTTTAACGGTCTAAATTGGGAATATTTGTTCTATAAATCAGCGTCGAAATATAGGGTGGTATACATACACTTAAAATAGCACTTTTTTCATCAATAACTAAAAAACTGTGCATCGCAGAGTTCTAAAAAATGTTGCAATGTTTCTTAAATTAAGTGTTCTTTCAAATGACACCCCATTCGTTTGGTTCCAAAAAAAGTTTTTTTGCACTCCCCACACCCATCCCCTAAACAGACAGAAATATAATTATTTGAGAGTTCGCTATAATTTTCGTTCAAAATATAGCAAACTTCCTGTCTCCATGAATTTTTTCAATTTTTTCTGTCAATCAGTGTCGAAACGTACGGGGGGAGGTCTGGAATTTGCACATTTCTTAGAATAACTCCAAAACTGTGTACCGGAAAATTCTAAAAAAAATTGCAATATTTTGGAAATTTGGTGCTCTTTCAAATGATACCCCACTCGCTTGGGTCAAAAAAAGTTTTTTTTTACCCTCTCTACACCCGTCCCCTAAACACACAGAAATATAATTATTTGAGAGTTCGCTATAATTTTCGTTCAAAATATAAGAAATTTCCTGTCTCTATGAATTTTTTCAATTTTTTCTGTCAATCAGTGTCGAAACGTAGGGGGGGGGAACGGTCTGAAACTTGCACATTTTTTAGAATAACTCAAAAACGGTGTACCGGAAAATTCTAAAAAAAATTGCAATGTTTTGGAAATTTGGTGTTCTTTCAAATGATACCCCACTCGCTTGGGTCAAAAAAAGTTTTTTTTTACCCTCTTTACACCCATCCCCTAAATACACAGAAATATAATTAATTGAGAGTTCGCTATAATTTTCGTTCAAAATATAGCAAATTTCCTGTCTCTATGAATTTTTTGAATTTTTTCTGTCAATCAGTGTCGAAACGTAGGGGGGGGGAACGGTCTGGAATTTGCACGTTTTTTATAATAACTCAAAAACGGTGTACCGGAAAATTCTAAAAAAAACTGCAATGTTTTGAAAATTTGTTGTTCTTTCAAATGATACCCCACTCGCTTGGGTCAAAAAAAGTTTTTTTTTACCCTCTTTACACCCATCCCCTAAATACACAGAAATATAATTATTTGAGAGTTCGCTATAATTTTCGTTCAAAATATAGCAAATTTCCTGTCTCTATGAATTTTTTCAATTTTTTCTGTCAATCAGTGTCGAAACGTAGGGGCGGGGAACGGTGTGGAATTTGCACATTTTTTAGAATAACTCAAAAACTGTGTACCACAAAATTCTAAAAAAAATTGCAAAGTGTCTGAAATTTGGTGCTCTTTCAAATGACACCCCACTCGCTTGGGTCAAAAAAGTTTTTTTTCACCCTTCCCCACCCCAATCCCTTAAAAACACAAAAATATAATTATTTGAGGGTTCGCTATATTTTTCGTTCAGAGTTTATCAAACTTCCTGTCTCTGTGAATTTTTTCAAATTTTTCTGTTAATTAGGCTCGAAATGCAAGGGGGGGGACCAACTTTTTGTGTCACTTTATTGATAATAATTCAAAAACCATGCATTGCAAAATTCTAAAAAAGTGGCAATATTTCTAAAATCAAGTGCTCTTTCAAATGACACCCCACATGACCTGGTCTTAAATGATGTTTTTACCCCTTAACATTCCCACCCCTTTAATAAATATAGTTATGAGTGTCTGCCACTTTTCTATATTTTTTATTAAAAACCTCCTCAATTTTCTATCATTCCAAATATATTTCAAGATTTTCGATGAAGTAGGGTCGGAGTTAATCGCGGCAATAAAACATCCCGAAAACGTCATTTTTCAAAATTATACAAGAAATGGTGAGGTGTAAAATTCCAAAATATATTTTTTAAAAATGCTGAAATGAAGCCCTTTCATATGATACCCTACTCGTCTCGCTAAAAAAATGTATGTTTTCAAAGGCTTTACATCGTACCTCCTTAAAACAAACGAACACAACTTTATTTATTTTTTAGCCCGCCATCATGTGTGGATAGGTTAGTTTTATAAGCACCTCAAATTTTAAGTTCATCTGATTAATGGTTCACGAGATAATCGAAATAATGTGAAAAACACGTTGTACTCTCACCAATAGTGTTCCGTATAAAAAACGGAACCCTAAAAAATGTGCTAGTGTTTGAAATAAAGTATTTCTTTCGATTTAGGAGTAAGAATGGTATTTTTAGGGTTACGTTACCTATTGGTGAGAGTACAAAGTGTTTTTCGCATTATATTGATTATCTCGTAAGCCATTTATCCTATGGACCTAAAATTTAAGGTGCGTATAAAACTAGCTTATCCTCACAGGCTCCAAAATAAATAAAGTTGTTTTTACAAGACTACAATGTGAAGCCTTTGAGAAAATACTTTTTGTATACAGTCAAGTAGGGTATCATATACCTGGTAAGAAAAAGCTAAGAGGCCAAGCCCGCGGGCCATGGCACAGCTTTTGGGGGTTGGGCCAGGCTTAACATTTTCAAACGCCCTTTTTTCAAGACCTCCTTTAAATGTGTGGAAAGAGTAACATATATGAAAATAAACATAAGCATAATATGACCTGTTTACAATGCATTAGACAATGCATTAATAACGCGTAATATAATAAACTGGACCTTCAGTCTAGGCATTTACAACTGGTCCGGACTGAAACCAAAGTTAACTAGAACTAGCCAGGGCTTGGCTTGCCAATACTGGCCCGACATTGGTCCGTTGTTTAACACTGGCAGCTCCTACCCGGGATGAAAGGGCTCCACTTCAGTATTCCTTAAAAATATATTTTGGAATTTTACACACGACCATTTTTTGTTTAATTTTGAATAATGACGTTTTCTTTTAATTCCTTTAAGTTTTAATTCCTCGATTAACACCATACTTGATCGAAAATACATTAAAATGTATTTGGAATGATAGAAAAATTAGTAAGCTTTTAATGGAAAATATAAAAAAGTGTCAGATATATACTAATAATTATATTTATTAAGGGGGTGGGAATGATATGGGGTACAAACATCATTTGAACCCGGTCAAGTGGGGTGTCTAAAGGGATTTTAGAAAGATTTAGATTTTTTTATAATTAATGGTAATGGATAGTTTTCGAATTATTGTCAAAAAAGTCAACCAAAAAGTTAAGCCCCTCCCCCTGGATTTCGAGCTTAATTGTCAGAAAAATTTGAAAAAATTCACGGACAAAGGAAGTTTGATAAACTCTGAACGAAAATTATAGGGAAGCCTCAGATAACAATATACATCTATCCCCCGTTTTACACGGTAGATACGTTCCTGATAAAAACGTGTTAATCGAAAATATAAATTTTGTATGGAAAACCGTGTTAAACGAAAAACGTGGGTTTTTGGCCATTTCTTGGGTGAAAAACAGATTCGATAAAATATAAAAGTACCAGTTTAATCACATAACATATCGACATAACAGTTAAATTGATTTTCAAAAAGAAACATGCAACATAACCAATAAGAAATTCACAGAAAAATAACAAGCAATTATGCATGCACATACTAGCATGTTGACCTAAATCAAACCTAACTTAACTTGATTCAGTTCGGTGCGACTTGGAAGTTAAATCTGTAATTAATAATTGTGGTTTTTTTAGGTAGATTTCATATAAAAATCTGGGCTTCTAGGCAATCTAGAAGAAAAATCTAGGCAATCTAGGCAATGGGCTTCATCTCGGAATTTCGGAAAAATTTTTGTGCCAAACGACTATATATGATAAGCGGAGACGAAAAAACAAAAAAAAAAAAAATTTATATATATATATATATATATATATATATATATATATATATATATATATATATATATATATATATATATATATATATATATATATATATATATATATATATATATGTATATATACATGTATATATATATATATATATATATATATATATATATATATATATATATATATATATATATATATATATATGTATATATATATATATATATATATATATATATATATATATATATATATATATATATATATATATATATATATATATATATATATATATATATAAACGATATGAGATATAACGAAAACGACCGGTACTCTCACGGTCGCATTTGTTGAGGTAGATCAAAAAAATTTTCTGTTCTTGTGTGTTCTAATAATATCTTCGACAAGTTCGTGAATCAGCAAAATCCGACACGTGGTTGAGAAGCTAGAGGCTTTTTTCTGAAAAAAATTGATTTTTTAAAACCGTTATAACGGCCGTTTGGATACTAATATTTCAAAAAAATTAGCAAATTTAGAGTTTTTGGAACCTTTTTTATCAATTTGTTTTAAAAATAGACCTCTGCAGTTAGAGTTTCCTGAGTGAGCGGCTCCAACAAAAAAGTTTGCAAAAAAAAATTGTAAGGCCAGATCAAAAATCCTTTTTTAAAAATATGCGTTTTATTAATATCTTGAACAATTTCGTAAATCAGCCCCATCCAACACATGGTTAAGAAACTAGAAGCTTTATACTATAAAAAAACTCTGTTTTTTAGATCCGTTATAACGGCCGTTTGGATTCTAGTATTTTTAAAATCTTCATAAATTTAGAATTTTTGAAACCTTTTAAATCAGTTTTTTTTTTTCAAAAAAAGACCTCTGCAGTTGGAGGTTTCTGAGTGAGCGGCTCCAACAAAAAAGCTTGTAGAACACAAAATGCGTTTGAATCAACCGGCGCTCTCACGGTTGCATTTGTGGAGCCAGATCAAAAAACCTTTCTTAAAAATGTGTGTTTTATTAATATCTTGGACAAGTTCGTAAATCAGAAAAATCTGACACATGGTTAAGGAACTATAGGCTTTATACTAGAAAAAAAAAGTGGTTTGTTTAATCCGTTATAACGGCCGTTACTAATATTTTTAAAATCTTCATAAATTTAGAATCTGTAGAAACATTTTAATCCGTTTCTTATAAATATAAACCTCTGCAGTTAGAGATTTTTGACTTGTTGGCTTCAACAAAAAGGTTTGCAACAATCCCCAACTACAATTTCCAAAAACCTTATAACAGTCAATGTCAACCTTATAACAGTCAAAAAAATAAAAGATTTGAATAGAAGAAATTAATTTTTTTTTCTTAGAAATAAACTATTTTGATATTTTGCAGTAATTGCACGACATATGATATAGAGTAGGTTTGTGTCATAAATGGTCACACACATGTTCTGTGGTAGATTTGATATTTGTTTGTTGCAAAATTGGATAGATATAATTTTGCTTGTAGGTAGCTAATTTTCTTTTTAAAATTTGTTCGATATCTGTTTGAAATTAGTTTGTTTTGTTTAAACTAATCTGATACATCAGATTCTACTGGTACACAAAACTGTCTGATCTCGAAATCTACCTATTTCTAGCGGATATACGTGCCGCTTGGACTTTTTTTAGTTAAATCAAACATCTTCGTATTGACTTAAAAGTTCGTTGACAGTTCGCAGAAATCGGAGAGCTAGCTCAATATTCGGATCATGTTGTTGAAAGTAGTTGCATTATTTATTATCTTCTGGTATAATTTGTTAATTAATGTTGGCAAACGGCCTTATTGATTCCACACAATTTTTTTAAAAAATATCGTCACTTCAACTCGTTACAGCAAAAACAAACAAAAAAACAAACACAAACACTGATTTGAATTTAGATTTCCTTTATTGTAAAACTATTGAGATAACTTTATTTCTTAAAAAAATATAAAAACAAATTTCTCTTACTAGTTTCGTATCATCTTCAGAGAGACAATTTGCAACTTTGCAACTCAGTTGCAAATTGTCTCTCTGAAGATGATACGAAACTAGTAAGAGAAATTTGTTTTTATATTTTTTTAAGAAATAAAGTTATCTCAATAGTTTTACAATAAAGGAAATCTAAATTCAAATCAGTGTTTCTGTTTGTTTTTTTGTTTGTTTTTGCTGTAAGGAGTTGAAGTGACGATATTTTTTAAAAAAATTGTGTGGAATCAATACGGCCGTTTGCCAACATTAATTAACAAATAATTTGAGATTCCACTGCGCTCCGAACCAAAATTATAAAATTTCTGGTATAATGGTTGCAATAAAGAATTTTGGGTAGAAATACAATTTATCCATTTGTAAGCTGCAAATCTTGAGGGTGACATGGAGCATTGTCCAGTAAAAGAACCTTAAATATTATTTTGATTAAATAATATTTTACTTCTGGTACCTAAGAGTTATCAGACAAATCAATGAACAACGTGGCTTTAACCCAAGCTTTTGTATTGGCATTCCAATAAATGGAAAGATTTGTTTATTCCTTTTTACCTGGACACTTTGCCACCTAAGCCTAATCACTCTTTAGTATTGAAAACCTGATCAGCAGCCAAATTCTGTAATTGTGAAACGGTGAAGTGATAAGTTTTTAAATGAACAGAAACAATGGAATTTTTAACGCTTCATCACTTCACCGTTACAGAATTTGGCTGCAGGACAGTAAGATGTCCCGGAATTAGTTTCAGTCAATTTTAGTGGGTACATACTATTGTGCTGTATCTAAATCAGCAGATGCGCCTTTTAATTTTTAATTTTTGCAAAAAATGCCCGTGTTTAAATATTTCGAACCAACCATAACTTGCAATAAAACTTAAAAGGCATTTTATTTAAGTAGATGGAGTAGATCTATTTAAGTAGATGGCAACTGTTTCACATTCCAAAACTTTTAAATTCTTACTATAGTTATGATATTGGTACCAATTGGAATACGTCTTTGATATTGGTCTTCAAGCCATATCATTAATTTATTTTCCATTATTTTTATTTTTTTCAATAAAATGTGTTGTGTAGTAGGAATTACAATATGTATCAAAACAACAAATAAAAACTTTTAACATCACGGTCACCGCAACGACATGGGTTCAACGATGTTTTTGGACGCTAATTTTTATTGTTTGTGTTCTTTAAAGTGTTTTGAATTGATAACTAAACAATAAATCCAATCATTTAATAAAATATGACAGACCCCAATATTTCATTGTAGGATAGAATAAGATCTCACTGCTATTGCCAGTGCTGTATGATATCTCACGTTAGCTCGTATGTCAACTGATATAATTATTTACTTACAAATTAACTATGACCATTGATACACCTACTAGGGTTTCTCATTTCCCGTAGAAATTCAAATCCCGGGAAGCCAGGACAAAAAATATTAAATTCCCGGGATCCCGGGAATTCCCGGGAAACGCTAAAAAGCTAGATTTTTCTAATTGGGTGGTAGTAAAATATGTAAAATTAAAACAGCACAAAAAATGCGCTGTTGATTTTTAAATTTCCATTATTTTTAATTAGAAAAACTTCAAAAATTAAATTAAAAAGAATACATAAAAACAAAACAAAAAGAAATTCATAATACTAATTTTTAAACAATTTTTCAAAAAACTAGGTTGTCAATGGCGCCATCACTCAATTTTGTCCGAATTTTCGTGACGAAACGTCCATTGAACCATCCGTCCAAGAGACCCATTAAACATAAATTAAGAGAAATGAAGCGCAAGTTTTAGGTAGATTTCTCACAAAAATCTACCTATTTTAAGTTTGATTGGTTTTAATTTGTTGTGTTTAAATGTGTCAAAAAAACCACACAAAAAAAAACATGATAATATCGTAATATATGTGTCAAAAAAAACATTTTCCTAATTTTGAACGAAATTAATTACTACAGAGGGAAAATAATTAAAAACTACTCGATTTTCGAGTGAGAAAACTTTTAATATCTTTGAAAAAAGTACAAAAAAATGTTAATAAAAATTAGCGGGATACCCGGGATCCCGGGATGAAATCCCGGGAAAACGGGATGAAAATTTACCCCCGGGATCCCGGGGAAAACGGGATCCCGGGGTCCCGTTTGAGAAACCCTAACACCTACGCATTTTGTATCTAGCTAATAACGATCTATTGATTAAAATCAACTGATTTACATAGAGAATCTCTTTGCTGATTTACATTAACATGTATTTACAAAATTTTGCTTTGAACACTCAAAGGCGTTTTTTGTTACAAGTTTCTTGTTTTCTTGTTTTAATTACAACCTGTGTGTATATGATCATAGGTGGTATACCAGAAGGTTTAATTAAAATAAAGTAGATATAAGTGCGTGTAATACCAAAATTTGTCTTATTTTTTTTTTGGAAATTTTGATTTCAAAAACCGTGTAAAGTCGAAAACGTGTTAAATGAGTGCCGTGTAAAGCGGGGGATAGGTGTATTTGTTCTTTTAGGAGATGGGAGTGGCGAGGCCGAAAACACCCATTTTTGACCCAAATGTGTCATTTTAAAGACACCTTATTTAAGAAATTTTGCAATTTTTTTTAGAAATTTGCGATGCACAGTTTTTAAGCAATTGTTAAAAATGTTCTATTTTTGGTATGTATCTTCGACATGTAATTTCAACGTTGATTGACTGAAAAAAATTTCTTATTTAAACCATTTACAAGCTGGTGTAATTGAATCTTTCTTTAGTTACCATAAACAGCTATGCGGATAAGATTTAACCTCAAGTATCGTTTTTTGTGTCATTTTGATCAATGTAGATGTGATTGACCTTTACTATTGACATTTAGGATAAAACATTTATTTTGTTACGCGTCTATGGTCTGGCAATATAAAGACTTTACAGCACAACTTTATGTCAATTATTTTTAATATTGTGTTCTTTTACATTCACGGAACCCTTGGCGAGTGAATTTTATTCGCACTTTTCCTACTTTTTAGGGTTCCGTTTTTTATACGGAACACTATTGGTGAGAGTAAAACGAGTTTTTCACATTATATCGATTATCTCGTAAACTATAAATGCTATGGAGTTGAAATTTGAGGTGCGTATAAAACTAATCTGTCCACATGAAATGACGAATACAAATAAAACTAAAGTGGTTTTCGTTTGGTTTACAGGGGTTCGATGTGAGACCTTTGAGAAAATAGATTTTTTTATAGATTCAAGTAGGGTATCATATGAAAGGGCTTCATTTCAGTATTCCTTAAAAATTTATCTTGGAATTTTACACCTCACCAATTTTTGTATAATTCTGAATAATGACGTTTTTTTCGTGTTTTCTTAACTCGATTAGCTCCGAACCTAACTGATCGAAAATTTTCAAATGTATTTGGAATGATAGAAAAATTAGTACAGTTTTAATAAAAAATATATAAAAGTGTCATATTCTCATAATTAGATTTATTAAGGGGGTGGAAATGAGGAGGGGTAAAAACACTATTTAAAATGTGGTCAAGTGGGGTGTCATTTGAAAGAGCACCTAATTTAAAAATCATTGCAATTTTTTTTAGAATTTTGCAATGCACAGTTTTTGAGTTATTGTCAAAAACATACCGTTCCCCCCCCCCCCTTCGTTTCGACACTGATTGACAGAAAAATTTTGAAAAATTCACAGAGTTAAGAAATTTGGTAAATTTTGTATGAAAATTATACCGAAGTCTCAAATAATTATATTTCTGTGTGTTTAGGGAACCGGTGTAAAGAGGGTAAAAAAAAAACTTTTTTGACCCAAGCGAGTGGGGTGTCATTTGAAAGAGCACCTAATTTAGAATTCGTTTCAGTTTTTTTTAGAATTTTGCGGTGCACAGCTTTTGAGTTATGGACAAAAAAGTGCAAAATTCAAACCGTTCCCCCCCCCCTTCGTTTCGACACTGATTGACATAAAAATTTGGAAAAATTCACAGAGTTAGGAAATTTGCTAAATTTTGTATGAAAATTATAGCGAAGTCTCAAATAATTATATTTCTGTGTGTTTAGGGGACCGGGGTAAAGAGGGTAAAAAAAAACTTTTTTGACCCAAGCGAGTGGGGTGTCATTTGAAAGAGCACCTAATTTAAAATTCGTTGCAGTTTTTTTTAGAATTTTGCGGTGCACAGCTTTTGAGTTATGGACAAAAAAGTGCAAAATTCAAACCGTTCCCCCCCCCTACGTTTCGACACTGATCGACATAAAAATTTGAAAAAATTCACAGAGCTAGGCAATTCGGTAAATTTTGTATGAAAATTATACCGAAGTCTCAAATAATTATATTTCTGAGTGTTTAGGGGACCGGGGTAAAGAGGGTAAAAAAAAAACTTTTTTGACCCAAGCGAGTGGGGTGTCATTTGAAAGAACACCTAATTTAAAATTCGTTGCAGTTCTTTTTAGAATTTTGCGGTGCACAGTTTTTGAGTTATGGACAAAAAAGTGCAAAATTCAAACCGTTCCCCCCCCCCTACGTTTCGACACTGATCGACAGAAAAATTTGAAAAAATTCACAGAGCTAGGCAATTAGGTAAAGTTTGTATGAAAATTATACCGAAGTCTCAAATAATTATATTTCTGAGTGTTTAGGGGACCGGGGTAAAGAGGGTAAAAAAAAAACTTTTTTGACCCAAGCGAGTGGGGTGTCATTTGAAAGAACACCTAATTTAGAATTCGTTGCAGTTTTTTTTAGAATTTTGCGGTGCACAGTTTTTGAGTTATGGACAAAAAAGTGCAAAATTCAAACCGTTCCCCCCTACGTTTCGACACTGATTGACAGAAAAATTTGAAAAAATTTATAGAGCTAGGAAATTTGGTAAATTTTGTATGAAAATTATACCGAAGTCTCAAATAATTATATTTCTGTGTGTTTAGGGCACCGGGGTAGAGAGGGTAAAAAAAAACTTTTTTTGACCCAAGCGAATGGAGTGTCATTTGAAAGAGCACCTAATTTAAAAATCATTGCAATTTTTTTTAGAATTTTGCGGTGCACAGTTTTTGAGTTATGATCAAAAATGTTCAAAATTCAGACCGTCCCCCCGTGTATCAAATATTTATTAATCGTTTTGAAAGGGTAGGAATGGTAAGGTGAAATAAAGCTTTTTTAACCCGAATAGCAATATCGAGTGGGACTGGCGTGTACATTTTTAGTCATGTCATCCTTTATACTGATTCTTAGAGCAATTCTTAATTTTGCAACTCTTTTAGAGTGAATATAGCCAGTTATCCAAAAGAAAGAAGACTTTATTTCAAAATTATCACGGTCCTTTACTATCTATTGTATATTGTATTGTATTGTATGCCATAAGTGGGCCCAAAAGGTGGCGTAAATTCTCAAGGTTCAAATCAGATTGATGTGATTTGTTAGGTTGTGTTAAGACCCACGTTTGTAATCCATTCATAATTACTGGTTTATTAAATTTCTTGTATAACTTTAGAAAATGTTGAGTTTTAATTGAATGGTAAGTTCGATAACCTGTAATTATTTTAGGGTTAATATTTGTTTAATATGCTATTGTTTAAGCCAAACATTGATCTCTTGTTAATTTTAAATATTGTTAAAATTATACGTTGTTTTTCAAGCACCGACCTAAATGTCGAACTTATGTAATCTAACACAAAAAAATTGTTGCTATAGAAAGAACTGAAAATTTTAGTAAAGTGATGAGCCTATAATTCTATGGAACACGAAAAATATAGCGAAGCTTCAAGTGATTTTATTTCTATGTGTTTAGGGGATGGGAGTGGGGAAGGGTGAAAAATTGTTTTTTGACCCGCATGAGTGGGATGTCATTTGATAGAGCACCAAAATTAAAAAACAATACAGTTTTTTTAGAATTTTGCGATGCACCGTTTTTGATTTATTCTCAAAAAAGTGCAACAAAAAGTTGGTCCCCCCCCCCCCTATACGTTTCTTCGTTGATTGACAGAAAAATTTGAAAAAATTCATAGAGATAGGAAATTTGATAAACCCTTAACGAAAAATATAGCGAAGCCTCAAGTAGTTTTAATTCTACGTGTTTAGGGAATAGGAGTGGGGAATCGTGAAAAAAAGGTTTTTTGGCTCGCATGAGTGTCATTTGAAAGAACACCAAAATTAAGAAACATTACAATTATTTTAGAATCTTGCGATGCATAGTTTTTGAATTATTGTCAAAAAAGTCCTATTTTTAGCGTTAACACCACTCCACCCCTAAATTTCGTCGTTGTTTAACAGAATTGAGTCGTTCCTTAGCTACCATAAATAGCTATGGATATCATTTAACCTAAAGTAATATTTTTTATATCATTTCGATCAATTTAGATGAGATTGACATTAACTATTGATATTTACGATGAACCATTTAGTTTTTATGTGTCTATGGTCTGGCAATATAAACCCTTTACAACACAACTTTATGTAAATTATTTTGATATTGTTTTCTTTACATTCACGGAACCCTTGACGAGCGAATTTTATTCGCACTTGTCTGACTTTTTTTTACTTATAGAAATCGTTTAGTTTGAGTCAAAAAAAATTGTTATACTTTGAATGTAGGATGATGTTGATCCTTATGTAGATCCTGATTGTAGATTGGTGTTGATGATGTTTCAATCTACCTGCAAGAACAGGGGCTTGATTTTCTTATTCTTTTTTAAAAACAATGCCATGTTTTTTGCTTGAACCAGCATGTAGAGCAGGGTTCGCAACTGAATTTTATTGGCGTGCCGAAACAATTTATTTTTTAATAATCGCTATTTTCGCGTGCCAATCCAACGATGAAATAGTACATTTTGCTACAAGAGATGAAAACGTTGCTTTTCGTGAGTGAAAATTTGTTCACGCGACGCGTTAGCCTCGAGGGAGACAATTTCACGAACGTAAAATGTGTAAATAAAAATTCGTTCCTGCAAAGTTTCTAGTTTTAGGAGTTCTTGTCGTATTTTCCCAACTGAAGCACAACGCAAAGAAGTTGCCAGCCTGGCATCGGAGTTAATATCTGTATTCTCATCAACTGCCAATGCAAACAGTTCAACCGCATGAAGATCAGATTTTAACTGTTTAGAATTATTTTCACGTGTTTTTATAATTCTATCTCTTATGGTATTTGCACTTAACTGCATACTTTGGCTACGGGCATAGAGAAACATATATAGAGAGAAATAACCTCTATTCACACAAATTGTATATAGAATACTGATAATACAAATAAAAGTACAACCAGAGATGAAGGGTTAAGCAATATACAAATTTTACAAATTATACATTGCATTCTTTCTGTCTTATATGAGCAAATCAAAATAAAAAAATGAGAATTTATATTTGAAAGAGAAATATTTCTTTTGCTTTATTTTCTATTTTACTTTACTTAAATACGAAAAAATACGATAATTATAAAATAAAAAAAAGTACTCGTATGTATGAGTGTTTAAATATATAATTTAAGGATTGTACATATTGGGATGATAATTTTTTATATTTAACAAATATAATTTCATTCATTGATAATTTTTTGTTTTTGTATATTTTCTATTTTACTTTTACTTAAATACGAAAAAATACGATAATTATAAAATAGAAAAAGTGCTCGTATGTATGAGTGTTTAAATATATAATTTAAGGATTGTGTTGGGATCATAATTTTTTGTTTTTGTATATTAAAGAAGCAAATGATTGAATTTGTTATTTGGGTTAGGAATTGTTTGTTTTGTTGTCAAGATTTTTTATTTATTTTTTCATCTTTTTTTAAATGGATTTGAACTATATTAAGTTTTGATTGTCCTAGGTCGATGACTTTAGATTTTAGAATATATCAATTTAGTTTGGTCAGAGTTTGATTTAAATTGATTCATTTGGTCGTGTTTGATATAATTACTTCGGTCTGATTACATTCATGAGCTCAAAGTGAAATTCTTACCCATGCTTTTTTGGCATTTCTCGACGTTTTAGGACCTACTGATTCTAAAAAAGCAACAAACAAAAATGTATGTCGTCCGTCACAACCTACAAAATCTAGAAAACCGCTGAACGGATTTGAAAATTTTTTTTTCTAAAAATAGGATTACTCAATAGAAAGAGCCGAAAGGACGATGTGTTCGATAGCTGTACCGGAAGCGTGTCAAAAAATCGTCAAGTGTGTCAAAACAAGGAAATTTGCATATTTTTTGCTTAAAAAACGTTCATTTTAAGTGATTACGAATTTGGAGAAATCTTGATGGTCGGGATTGGTATGGGAGACCAAAATCTAGATTATTGCATTATAAGTTTGTCAAAAAAATGTTGTCAAGTGTGTCAAAAGAAAGATTTTTATTTATTTTTTTACTCAATTTTTTGGAAAAAAATAAAATTAATAATATGTATGCATGAAAATATATTATTATTATAGAGAATTATGGTCTTATAAGATTGTCAAAAAAATAATGTCAAGCGTGTCAAAAATGATTTCATTGATTTTTTTAGCCAATTTTTTGGAAAAAAAAATTTATCTGTTTTTATGAATTGGTTTTATTGAATTGGTTATAGTTTTTGAAATAGTTTTGGAATTTTGATAAAAGTTTGTATTTTTGAGTTTGTAATAATTTTTGCTATATTTTTAGAATTTTTGAAAAACTTTGAATTCTTAAGAATTTTTGGAATTTTATTAGAATTTAGAAAAAGTTTAAATATTTGATTTTATTCTAATTTTTGGAATGTTTTTGGTATTTTTCAATTTTTGATTTTGTTATAATTTTTGCAATATTTTTAGAATTTTGAAAAAATAGAATTTTTGAATTTTATATATAATATTTTAGAATTTTGAAAAAAGTTTCAATTTTTGATTTTGTTATAATTTTTGCAATATTTTTAGAATTTTGGAAAAAGTTTTTTGGAAAAAAATAAAATTAATAATATGTATGCATGAAAATATATTAAAATTATTGAGAAAATATATTATTATTATAAGTTTGTCAAAAAAATAATGTCAAGCGTGTCAAAAAATGATTTCATTGATTTTTTTAGCTAATTTTTTGGGAAAAAAATGTAGCTGTTTTTATGACGTAAATATAATTGAAAATGAAATTGGACATGGAAATTTTTTAATTTGTTATAATTTCTGAAATATTTTTGGAATTTTGAAAAAAGTTTGTATATTTGATTTTGTAATAATTTTTGCAATATCTTTAGAATTTTGGAAAAAGTTTTAGTTTTTGATTTTGTAAGAATTTTTGGAATATTTTTGGAATTTTGAATTTTAAAGTTTTGATTTATTATAATTTTTGGAATTTATAAAAAAGTTTAAATTTTTGATTTTGTAATAATTTTTGGAATATTTTTAGAATTTTGAAAAAAGTTTGAGTAATATGAATTTGTGATTTTCTAATATTTTTTCGAATCGCTAAATTGAAGGTTTTTGAATAGTTTGCTAAAAATGTAAATGAAAATGAAATTGGACATGGACATTTTTGAATTTGTTATAGTTTTTGAATATTTTTGGAATTTTGAAAAAGTCAATTTTTGGAATATTTTTAGAATTTTGAAAAATTTAAAATTTTTGATTTTATTACAATTTTTATAATTTTGGAAAAAGTTTCAATTTTTGATATTGTTATAATGTTTGCAATATTTTTAGAGTTTTGGAAAGAGTTTGAATTTATGAATTTTTCAGAATTTTTGGAATATTATTAGAATTTAGAAAAGGTTTAAATATTTGATTTCATTCCAATTTTTGGAATATTTTTAGAATTTTGAAAAGAAAATTTTTTTAATTTTTTATATATCTTTAGAATTTTGAAAAAAGTTTCAATATTTGAATTTTTAAGAATTTTTGGAATATTATTAGAATTTAGAAAAAGTTTAGATTTCTGATTTTAATCATAATTTTTGGAATATTTTTAGAATTTTGAAGAAAAATAAAATTTTTGAATTTTATATATACATATTTTTAGAATTTTGAAAAAAGTTTCAATTTTTGATTTTGTAAGAATTTTTGGAATATTTTTGGAATTTTAAAAAATTTTAAATTTTTGATTTTATTATAATTTTTATAATTTTGGAAGAAGTTACAATTTTTGCAATATTTTTAGAATTTTTGAAGAAAGTTTTAATCTGTGATTCTGTCATAATTTTTGAAATATTTCTAGAATTTTGTTTGAAAAAAGTTTGAATTTTTATTTTACAATGTTTTTGGAATTTTGAAAGAAATATGAATTTGTGATTTTGAAATATTTTCTCGAAACGCTTAATTGCGAGGTTTTTGGGTAGTTTGCTGATTGTATAATCTTTTCACTAAATTATGTTAATCTATGATCTGTTATAATTTTCTAACAACGTATTAATTTTTCGTGTTAGTTTTGTAATACATATCTAAACAGGGATAAAAAGTACATGTACTTTAACAAAAAGTTATGTTTGATATACATCGCTGCCCAAAACTAAAAACTATGTCCCCATAAAAGTTTTTTGCCGAAAACTATATCAAAATCCTTAACCCAGACCGAAGTCTTGATATCTCAGAGCTGTGAGATTTCAGACCCTCCATTTTTTTTTTGTTGTAATAATTTCCTTTGCTTTCAAAATAAAGTGAAACAACTGAAAAAACAACAACAATTGCATTAAATTTTTCAGTTGTTTCAGTTGCTTCAGTCAAACCGAACACGGCTAGTATTGCATGGCAAGCCCAAACAGCTTTTCCTATTGTAAAATTTAAAATAAAAATTTATATAACTGAAAGTTTTTTTCAATAATTAAAACTTAATTTTGCAACTATGCTGTGAACCCAATTGATCTTTTCTTGTTGCAATTGATTAATTGACGCCAGTTGTTCAGCTTTGTATTGTGGTGACTTGAAATTGCAAATCGAGCTTTTTCGTATTTTGATCCTAAAACTGTTTTGTTTACTGTTCTTGTATGACAATTTAGCATGAAAAAAACACGTTTTTAATTTTCTTCATTTATATTAAATTAATTAGAGTAATTAGTATGGATTTACTTGAACTTACCAAAATTTGATTGATACTATCGCTATAGTTGATAATAGAAGCACTTAACTTTTTATTTCAATATGTTGCCACTTAAATTTTTATTTTTATTTTGAAAAACAATAAAATTCAACCTGCAAATTTCAGCGTCAAAACACTTGTGATGCAAACTATTCTACACTAGATGCAATCCGTCATGCCGATGAAATTATTATCAAGTATTTCTATATAACTAACTTTTAATATAACTAACTAATATAACTAAATATTTATTATCCGGTGCATATTTTGTACGGATTGAAAACAGTTAGTTAATGTAAGAGAACAAAAGTCCTTTAGTTAATAAAAATATAGGATTTTTTTCAGTGTAGTACGTTCATTTGTTCTTTGGTGGATTTTATATGTTATAAGTTATAACTAATTCTCACCAAATTAACAAAAATCGTTTCTAAATTACATAGATCAAGTAGTTTCTGTTAATATATTTAATTTGGCGAAAAGACTTAATATATAAGCTGCTCAATATTATTCCATGCCTTAAAATTGCTCAAGTAATCAACAATATGCTCACAAATCGCTTTTTCCAAGTCCCACAAGGATCAGTATTGGCTCCATTATTTTTCAACATTTACGTGATCGATTTACCAACAACTCAACCAAGAGTGGGGTCAATTTTAACGAAACACATGTTACACATAACTATAATCCGAAATATTTGGGTCACTCATTGGACAGATCACTTACACACAAATAAAATTGCTTGAAGCTTGAGGCCAAATTAAAGACAAGAAACAAAAATTAATTTATTGTTTTTATAATTAATTTTTAAATAAAAATATTAAAAAAACTTTTTTAAAGATGGCGCTAGGGTCAAAGATCAATTGGAATTTATTTAATTTTTTTTCTGAAAATAGTTCTATCCTTATTCTAAAATATATCAAATTTACAAAGAGGCTGACATTTTTGTTCTTGAGATATTTAATTTTAAAGATTTTTAGTACGGCTGAAATTCGAATTTTTCTTCATTTTTTCAAACAACTTCCATTAACAAAAAATTTTAAAATCAATTAAATTTTAACTTTTTTTATTTTTTAAATATAGTTCTAACCTTCCTTTAAAATATATCAAATTTACAAAGAGGCGTTAATTCGTATTCTTCAGATATTTAATTTTAAAAAGTTTTAGTCCAATTAAAATTCTAATTGTTCATTATTTTCTCGAACTTCAGTGGTTAAAATTTTTTGATGATAAAAATTGTTCGAAAAAATAATGAATAATTAGAATTTTAGAAGGGGGGGAGGGAATAAATCGTACAGAAGCATCTTTTGAAAAATGCCATGAAGCCTTTAAAAAATTCCATCTAGGTTTCGGTATTGAATGTATCATCGGGATTTGTATTCCAGCCTCTACTATTACTGGTCGATGCTGAGAATGTGGGAAACCCAATAATACTTGTCTTAAAGCATGTATTGGTTGATCTTTAGAATTAGATGAAACAAAACATAGGTCTGGGTTGTAATCCCGGCGCCATCGGCCGGATTGAAAAATACCAAGGTCTTTCGCGTCGAATATGAGATGCAAGTTTTGCTGTTCAGACCAATTTACAAGTGTTATACCGTTGATGTCATCATTCTGATATTTCCATAGTGTGTGATGGCTGTTAAAGTCACCAATATAGATGCTCGGTTTATCATATGAAGGGAGAACATTAGTCGGCCAGGCTGTGTTTGGTATATGTATATATTCATAATAATTGTTCCGCCAACCTCAATTGTTATGATAGAAACATCGTCTGTTGAAGAGGTTTCCACTAGTTTCACATTTTCAGACCACATTTTACATACGTTGCAGTTCCATACGATTTATGAAATGTTGCTCCGATAATTTCATATCCAGGAATTTCACCTCTGGTAACTAAAATTTCGTCTGATGCAATGTGTGTTTCTTGAATGACTGCAATATCTATTTTGTAATCTTTTAGTTGATTCGATAAATGTTCGCATTTCGATTTGCTAGATCCTTCAATATTCAATTGATAGATTCTTGTTATCGGTCCGATTTTTCTTGTATTTTGGTTTGAAATTTGATTTTGATTTTGGTGTATCATTTCAAACTTGTTTTTCCCTCTGTAATAGCCAGGAGATCAAATAAATGATAGTTTGGCTTCCGATATGATTATGACTATTTTTGATTGTGTACCTTTTAGGCAGTCTATCCTTACAACATTATTTAAATTTAAAATAACAATTTTATGAAAATATCCATTATGCCTGCAAACAGTCAAACTGTTGAGATCCCTCATTCACAACTGTCATATAGTGACAGAATGCAGAGGGATTCCTTTGTTTGCGAAATGAAATCGACTAGCTGATAGATACGAAAATTTAAAAACAATTCCTGGAACACAAGGATATCACTCATACATTCCTACAAATGATGGATCAATCTTAGCTAGACGTTATTCTAACTCTACGGAGTTTAGTAATGTAAAATTAAATAAATGATAAAAAATGTGTAAAATATTTATTTTGAGTTAAAATTAAAAATTTATTATAAAAACATATATGTAAATCCAAAAAACACTGTTCATTTTTTAACTCCACTTTTTTTATGATGAAACATTTTAAGGCGTGTTGCAATAAAATTAATAAAAAAAAACAAATCGAATTTGAATTTTTTACCGTTATGTTTCTAAAAGAAAGTGTTCAAGGTCATATAATGTGAATTATTATTGCTCTGTTTAATACATACATTTTGAGTTATATAACATAAAAATCAGTCCAGTAGTTTTGACTGTAGAGCCATTTCAATACACCAGGGTCGAGCAATTTCTTGATTTTTCAACACCCTGTATCTTAGACAGGGTTAAAAAAAAAACTAAAAACGCAGAAAACTTTTTTTTATTGATGTCAACGAATTCTAATTATACAAAATTAAAACCTCATTTCCAGACCTTGCTGATTTCACGTGTTTTTCACCCGGCATTAAAAATATGTTTCTCCTCGACGCCTAATAAACTCATTTTGTTAAAATTTTATCCGGAACTCCAAGAATTCCCATTGCAATAGGTAGATTTTATATGAAATCTACCTAAAACAAGCAGCTCAAAGGATAAACTTATATCATATTATTTAGAACATCAGCAGCCAAATTCTGTAACTGTGAAGCGGTGTAGTGATAAATTTTTTATCACTTCACCGCAAAAAAATCTAAATTAGTGAAATGTTAAAACTGAAAAGTTAACACTGACTTTTGGTTAGTGATAAAATAAAATGAATTCTTTTGTTGCTAACGCCATTATGTCAAAAAACACAATTACACCAATGTGATTTGTTTATTTAAGATTTCAAAATAACATCAAAAATTTTTTTTCAAATTTAACTTCGAAAATATTTAAATATAGTTAAATTGATGTTTAAATTGTGTTGTTCAAAATGATTGGTATTTATGTGTTTTAGACCGTAGTTCGGAATTAATATATCTATATGTATATACGTACATACAGTCAACTAGATTTACATTTCATGTATCAAAACGCTCATGTTTGTCGTAGGTTTATGTATTGTTTTCTTGAACTTAATGTTTTTTGAAAATGAAACTGGCAATTACAAATAATGCAAGAGCACAATACCATTGAAGACGTCATCTCTATCTGAACACTTATGCAGAAGTGTGTTCAGAATATTGTTAAAAAGATCGACGTCTGCTATCGTAGTCGTGATGAAAATTTACCAAATATTACTTTTTATCCAGAACGGTAATATAGTATGTTATATTATAATGAGATATTATAGAATTCTTTCAAAATCTATATTTCTTGAACAATAGAGGAACAAATTCCTGTTGTTAGATTAGAACTTTAATTATGACCCCACTAGAGTCAAAATAAGTCTTATCTGCAAAAAATAGCAATATACTTGACATCTCGTTTATTTCAGCATTTCTCATAAATATGTCTTTGCATAACTGACGGCATGAATTAATTGAACAAATCTTTTATTTAATCCAATTAAAAATTAATTTCGCTCAACCATTATATTTTGTTCACAAAAAATAATTTATTTTGAAAATAATAAATAAAGGATTTTTTATAATTAGGCCAGTAATAATAGGAGAAAAAATTAGAAAAAAAAAAATAATTCGTTACAGCAAACTGATAGTGGGATATTGTAGAACACGATATTGTAAAAGAGGGAAACATAAATCGAACCAGCAGCTGCTATCCGGGGGAGAATGGGGAGGGTTTTTAGGGGTTGAAAGGGGTTTTTCGTGATTTCCGGCTAAACCGTGCATCCTATCAAAAAGAGTTATATGTCAAAGTTGTAGGGAATAAAAAGATCTACACTTTTTGTACGGACCATTTTTACCCTCACCTCAACATTTTTCGAAAAAAATGTGAAAAACCGATTTTTTTCTTTTTTCTTGTTTTCTTTTACAAAAAAAATTTTATGAAGTTCAAATTTTGGAAAAAGATACCTCCATTTATTTGAAAAAGGCAGCAATTTTTTCGGAGGGAAATATTTAGACGTTGTTGTTAAAATTAAGTTTTTTGAAAAAAAAAAATAAATTTTTAACTGCGATTCCTCTTAAAACTACGCCTCCTAAAGAATTCAGTTTTGACTCATTTACTCGTTCTTACGTCTATTTTTGATAAGTGGTAAAAAAATGGTACACTGTTATGGAAAAAAAGGCGGGAAAATTGAAAAGACCGAGAAAATCGCTTTTTTTTCGTGGTAATTTGCATATTTATCGTTGAATAATCGTTATTAATTAATAAAATCATTTAAATTTTTTATGATAAACGTAAACGACGATCATTTGGAAATAAATTAATGAATAATTATATGCTTTCGTTACTTTTAGTTTATTTAGGTAACAAAAAAGCAAATTTTATTCTTCAAACATGGCGATCTCAAAAAGTACCTTTTAGTTTTCTTTCATGTTTTTTATATTTTACAGATTTGTTATTTACTTAAAACATACTAAACCTATAAGGACAATTGTTATTTTTTGTTTTTGAGAAAAACACATTTGAATATAGGTTGATTTTTTTTGTACTTTGTTGCATGATTTTTTTTGTACTACTTATACACTAAACCCAAGTTTACTGATTCTATTAAACTTATTTTGGGTTTAGAAGGTACTAAATGAGGTTTAAAGAAGGTACTAAATAAGCTTTTTTTGGGTTTTCTGAAGGTTTAATATTTTACCCAAAACATCTTCAAATTTCAGACAGACGTTTTGTTCGACGATAAAAACCAATTCGAATATTTGTTAGCAAAAATATGCCAGTTGCAGATTTTGCTGAAATTTATCAAATAGATAGTGAATTTTCCTTTCAATTACAATAAAAAATTCATATTAAATTAAAATATATCATATATTAATTATCATATATTATAAACTAAAATAAGCATTAAATATTTTAGAAAAATGAAAATTCTGCCAATCCCATGTACCTTCGAAATCAAATTGCTCAAGAACGGCTTTACCAATTTTATCAAACTTTTTTTTTTTTGTAGGTGATTAGTTAATCGTTTGAAAAACAAAATAATTAATTGTTTTTGTAATTAATTTTTAAATTAAAATATTAAAAAACTTTTTTAAAGTTGGCGCTTGGGTTGAAGATCAATTGAAATTTAATTTATTTTTTTTTGTAAAAACAGTTCTATCTTTACTCTAAAATATTACAAATTTACAAAGAGGCTAATATTCGTGTTCTTGAGATATTTAATTTTTAAGATTTTTAGTACGACTGAAATTCTAATTGTTGATTATTTCTTCGAACAATTTTTATCAAGTTCGAAAACGAAAGCATCTAATTATTCATAAATGTATTTCCGAATGATCGTTGTTTACGTAATAATAAAAAAAATAATATGATTTTATTAATTAGTAACAATTATTCAACGATAAATATGCAAATTACCACGAAAAAAGCAATATTTTCGGTTTTTTTCAATTTTCCCGCCTTTTTGTCCATAGATTTATACTTTTTTTTACCATTTATCAAAAAAAAACGTAAGAACGAGTAAATGAGTCAAAACTGAACTCTTTAGGAGGCGTAGTTTTAAGAGGAATCGCAGTTAAAAATTTGTTTTTTTTTTCAAAAAAATTAATTTTAACAACAACGTCTAAATATTTCCCTCCGAAAAAATTGCTGCCTTTTTCCAATAAATGGAGGTATCTTTTTCCAAAATTTGAACTTCATAAAATTTTTTTTGTAAAAGAAAACAAGAAAAAAGAAAAAAATCGGTTTTTCACATTTTTTTCGAAAAATGTTGAGGTGAGGGTAAAACTGGTCCGTACAAAAAGTGTAGATCTTTTTATTCCCTACAACTTTTACATAAAACTCTTTTTGATAGGATGCACGGTTTAGCCAGAAATCACGAAAAACCCTTTTCAACCCCTAAAAACCCTCCCCATTCTCCCCCGGATAGCAGCTGCTGGTTCGATTTATGTTTCCCTCTTTTACAATATCATGTTCTACAATATCCCACTATCAGTTTGCTGTAACGAATTTTTTTGTTGTTAAAATACTATTTTGCCTGGCCTAAATACATAATTCTATTAAATAAAACAATCAATGAAAACTTTATGCATTGACGTTTGATATTTAGTGAGTCGCCTACTTACTATAAGATTTTTTAACACTTACATCGCACATAAATTTCATATAGAATCGCAAAAAATGTTAAAATGATAAAAATTTGGTGATAAAATCGAAATAAAGAAATTTTTAACACTTCACAGTCACAGAATTTGGCTGCAGGTGTTATAATTATATCACAAACAACGATCTACTGTATCGCTTTGATATGATTAAATATTAATTTTAAGGTAAATGTATTTTTCAGCCATATAAAGTAAAAAAGTTTTTAGAACACATAACCGCATAACTACTTTAAACCCAATTTGTTTAAAGTTATCATAAGACAAATTATTGGAAAATAATATTTTTAAATTTCATAATCTATTCTTTTAGAACTCATGTATTCAAATTTAAAACATTAAATTGATACAAATTTTAATACATAGATTTTGAAATTTAAAAATATTTTTATCCTACACAACCAAATGAAATTAAATCAATTTCTGACCAAAAAAAATTGGCTAAGGTCAACAACCTAAACATATGGTTAAAGTGCATTTGAAAGATGAAAAATAAATCAAATATCAATCTATGCAGCCAACAACAACATCGCCTAACCCAAATTCTTCAAAAACTGAAAAATTATTTTGACCATTTTTAACTTACAAAAACAAACCAAAATTATCAATGAATTCTAAAAACCTTTACATATTTATATAAACATGTCAAAGGAAACACTAATCCATGCGAGTTTTTTTTTTTATTATTAATTGTATTTTATCATCGTATTTTTTGTTGTCTCATTAGTAAAATAGAATATAAAGCAAAAGAAATTTCAAATACATATAAATGTTTCTCTTTTTTTATTTTGATTTGTTAAAGTATAAGTACTTTTTATCTCTGTTTAGAAATTTATTTCAAAACTAACACGAAACATCAATACGTTGCCGGAAAATTATAACAGATCAAAAATTAACATAATTTAGTGAAAAGATGATACACTCTGCAAACTACTCAAAATCATCTCCATTTAGCGTTTCGAGAAAATATTACAAAATCACAAATTCATATTTCTTTCAAATTCCAAAAATATTGTAAAACTTAAATAAAATCAAACTTTTTCAAAATTCCAAAAATATTCCAAAAATTAGAATAAAATCAAATAAATTCCATTAATATTCCAAAAATTCTTAAAAATCCAAACTTTTTCCAAAATTCTAAAAATATTGCAAAATTTATAACAAAATCAAAAATTGAAAAATACCAAAAACATTCCAAAAATTAGAATAAAATCAAATATTTAAACTTTTTCTAAATTCTAATAAAATTCCAAAAATTCTTAAGAATTCAAAGTTTTTCAAAAATTCTAAAAATATAGCAAAAATTATTACAAACTCAAAAATACAAACTTTTATCAAAATTCCAAAACTATTTCAAAAACTATAACCAATTCAATAAAACCAATTCATAAAAACAGATAAATTTTTTTTTCCAAAAAATTGGCTAAAAAAATCAATGAAATCATTTTTGACACGCTTGACATTATTTTTTTGACAATCTTATAAGGCCATAATTCTCTATAATAATAATATATTTTCATGCATACATATTATTAATTTTATTTTTTTCCAAAAAATTGAGTAAAAAAATAAATAAAAATCTTTCTTTTGACACACTTGACAACATTTTTTTTGACAAACTTATAATGCAATAATCTAGATTTTGGTCTCCCATACCAATCCCGACCATCAAGATTTCTCCAAATTCAATGTTCCTACTCGTAATCACTTAAAATGAACGTTTTTTAAGCAAAAAATATGCAAATTTCCTTGTTTTGACACACTTGACGATTTTTTGACACGCTTCCGGTACAGCTATCGAACACATCGTCCTTTCGGCTCTTTCTATTGAGTAATCCTATTTTTAGAAAAAAAAAATTTCAAATCCGTTCAGCGGTTTTCTAGATTTCGTAGGTTGTGACGGACGACATACATTTTTGTTTGTTGCTTTTTTAGAATCAGTAGGTCCTAAAACGTCGAGAAATGCCAAAAAAGCATGGGTAAGAATTTCACTTTGAGCTCATGAATGTAATCAGACCGAAGTAATTATATCAAACACGACCAAATGAATCAATTTAAATCAAACTCTGACCAAACTAAATTGATATATTCTAAAATCTAAAGTCATCGACCTAGGACAATAAAAACTTAATATAGTTCAAATCCATTTAAAAAAAGATGAAAAAATAAATAAAAAATCTTGACAACAAAACAAACAATTCCTAACCCAAATAACAAATTCAATCATTTGCTTCTTTAATATACAAAAACAAAAAATTATGATCCCAACACAATCCTTAAATTATATATTTAAACACTCATACATACGAGCACTTTTTCTATTTTATAATTATCGTATTTTTTCGTATTTAAGTAAAAGTAAAATAGAAAATATACAAAAACAAAAAATTATCAATGAATGAAATTATATTTGTTAAATATAAAAAATTATCATCCCAATATGTACAATCCTTAAATTATATATTTAAACACTCATACATACGAGTACTTTTTTTTATTTTATAATTATCGTATTTTTTCGTATTTAAGTAAAGTAAAATAGAAAATAAAGCAAAAGAAATATTTCTCTTTCAAATATAAATTCTCATTTTTTTATTTTGATTTGCTCATATAAGACAGAAAGAATGCAATGTATAATTTGTAAAATTTGTATATTGCTTAACCCTTCATCTCTGGTTGTACTTTTATTTGTATTATCAGTATTCTATATACAATTTGTGTGAATAGAGGTTATTTCTCTCTATATATGTTTCTCTATGCTACGGGTGAGAATTTTATCTTTGCTTTCAAAATATTCGAAAAGTGTTTCACCACAACTTTAAAGAGTTGATTTAATAAATCCGTAAATACTTTGCCATGTTTGGCAATATCTCTTGCTACTTTAAAACTTGCGGCGGGAATTTTATTAGAAGATTTAGTATATTTAGTAAATTTATTTCATTGCGTTTCATGTTCATAAACCTTTTTTGAAATATGCTTTTGTATAAAATTAAATAACCGATAAATGGCACATTTACAGTAGATTTTTTTCCGGGAATACATCTATTATTTAAGAAGAAATTTCGGTAATAATATTACTGTTGTATTTGATAGTTATTAATCATTATGAACAAAGTATGAAGGTGGTAGAAATAAACCGTCGTTCACAACAGTTTACTAACTCATATGAATACATAAGAATTATCTTTGCAGCCCATTAGAATGCAAAAAATTCATGCAGAAAACCTTTTAAAAATGATTTTCTGTAATTGTAAAAAAGGATGTGCTGTATTATGTATCTGTCAAAAAGTTGGACTTTTTGCAACGTAACTTGTACTGGATGCTCCGGCAAAATCAGTGTCATAATAGTTCTCCGATTTTAGATCAAGAAAAGGAGGAGATTGGCAGTGATTATAGTTCTCATGAGGATTCAATGTGCTAAATATTATTGAAAAAACATTTAAACCAGGGTTGTTAATATACACGTATAAAACGTTTTATACGTTACACGTATAATACGTGACGTATAAAACGTATAAAACGTATATAACGTATAAAACGTATAATATGTTTTTGTTTTTGAAATTCATTCATAAAAAATTAAAAATAGTTCTTACTTCAGGTATTAATTATATTTTTAATTTTTGTACCCGGTAAAAATAAGTAGGTAGTTATAAATTATTTATATATTTTATAATTTATAAAAAAAACTATTTGTTTGGAAATTTCTTTTCTAATTCTTTCGAATAGGTCCTTTGATAGCTCTATATTAAAATAATAAAAATAAACAATTAATGTTTTATACAAATTCTTAAAAAGCAAACAAAAATGGTAGTCTGTGTACTGACCGCCCTGCCAACCAACCGTAACAACCGATGAAAACTACTAGAGCGATTTTAAAATTTTTTGTTTCAGAAAATAGTTTTCATCAATGATAAGAACCGAATCGGAAAATTGTAAAAAATATATATAGTATAGTATAGTATATTTATTTTGCTTTAAAACGTTTAAATGATATTGAGCAGTAAGATTGAATGTAGAGAAATCTTGAAAGTTGGCATTTGAATGTAAAACCAGGAGCTTGATTATTATAAGTGTGTCAAAAGAATGATGAATTTGAATTAAATTAATTTTGATTCCAAATTTTTTTGACAAACATTTACTTAATGGGAAACATTTTGGATTAGAAACGTTTGGCCCATAATAGCTATTTATGTATTAAGGGCATAAAGTATGTCTTTTCCGATTGAGAGTGAAATTGTTGCTCAAGCCGTTAGCCGAGATTTTTTGTATGAGTAAGATTCTGTACTATTTGCATAAATAAAAATATACGAAATACAACTCTAACTTTTAATAAATAAAAATGCATATATTTACACAAAATAGTAAAATATTTATTCAGAAAATTATTTTATCCAAGCAGTTTTTCGAAATAACAACTTTAGGCATTGTTATTTCAATTTAAGGCATTGTTATTTCAATTTTGGCATTATTATTTCAATAGGAAAAAAAGGTCTGCTTTACGAACACTTTTTGAATCCCAAAAGTGCATTTTACGGTTTACTCGTACAAAAAATTAATTATTTGGTATCATGAAATGTTATTGAATTTATGAAATATGGTTCAATCCAGCTTCAACTACTCTCTATCTAATAAGGCTTTTAAAATATTATGTTGTTGCAGAATAAAAGTCGTTTTTTTTCAATAGCAATTAGGGAAATTATCAGGGATTTTTAGAGAGAAGTTTAAAGAAATTTTGTTGTGTGAATCCGGGTTGAACCACATCTAATTAATAGGTACAGTTTGAAAATATCACGTTGTTGCAGCAAATATTGTTTTTATATAAAAGTTGTAATAGTTAAAATATGTTTTTACGTCAAACGGAAAAGTATAGTGAGAAGTTTATTGAGTGAATTCAATTTTGGTCATTGATGTAATATAGGTACGGTTGGAAATGTCAAATTGTTGCAGACTAAATTTTTTATATTATATTTTGAAAATGTGGAAAGTTTTCTGAACTAACAGGAATATTGGGTAAGAAAATATCATGACGACGTTATATTTTCTAAAGTAACTGTTTCTATTAGTCCAGAAAACTAAACTGTATAAATATTAAATATCACGAGTACGATGAATAATACGCCCGCGATAATTTTATATAAATGTATTTTTATCGACTAAGGATTTTACTTTTATACGGTATAAAACGTATATAATTGTGTGTTTTATACTATACGTTTTATACGTTTTATACGTACGTATAATACGTGTTTTATACGTTACCGTATTATACGTTACAACCCTGATTTAAACATTTAATGTAGTTAAATTTAAAAAGAAAATAAATTTGTCGCCCGAAATATCTTTTTTTAATGTAATCATAATAGTGGGTGGTTTTTAAGGGTTGAGGTATATGGTCGTGATCTTCCCTAAAAAATAAAAAGCGTTTAGGGTAGATTTTGAAATGGAGGGTGTGTTGAGCTTAATTCCAAATTCTCAGGCAAATCGATTCAGGCATTTCAGCCAAATCGATGCTGATTCAAAGAATTCGGAGGTTCCCTACTATTTTTACTGGACTAACAGTAACATTTAACGTATTACAAAATATCTGAAAAAATCAGTTTTTTTACTGTGATTCCTAAAACGCGAATTTGGGGACAATTTTGGACACAATTTTAGAATGTTTGCCGTGCCAGACAAATTTTCAAACGTGTCAAGTCTCTGTAGAGTGTATACTGTTATGTTCGTTATGTCAAACTTCTTTGGTGTAATCATCATTTTTTAACCCTGTCTTAAGATACAGGGTGTTCAAAAATCAAGAAATTGCTCGACCCTGGTCTAACCATTACCGCAATAAACAATCTTTCATTTTCGTTGTTCAAATATTCAGAACTTTTTTCATATATTTTCTAAATAAAATTTCCGCAATGTGAAGAAAAGAGAATGATATTGAAAGCTTAAAAGATAAAAGCAGTGTCGATGCTGATCCTGATTCGTGAAATAAAAAAATGTGAAAACTTATCGTATGAGAGGAGTGCGTTATAAGTATTCTGATGAACCTAGAAAAGTACTTATTACTTAAAGGTGAAGTTTTGTCTTGTGAGAGGCAAGAAGCTGGAATGAAGTAGTACATGGGCTATTATTTTGAAAACGTACATCGAAAAAAAAACAACTATTTTTTAAAAATCTGAAATTTTGATATTTTGTTGGTATTGACGAAAGGAAAAAAGTAATTTCTGCTTTTATTTTTTGTGTACTCTGAATCGGAGTTATGCGCGGTTGAATTTTGAGGCTTTTTCACGTAGTTTTTGGTAATGGTGGCAATGTTTTGTGAATAGGTGCCACAAATTTCATCCGACTTACGTATATTTTTGCAAGTAAAAAGGAAAATAATTGAATAATTGAAATAAGTAAGTTTAAAATTAATAACTTTTCTCTTTTCCGCTAGGCGGCGCGTAAAACCTTGGTTTACTTCAAAGCTCATATCTCAAAAAGTAGGCTTTTTTTTTTTTTGTTTTTCACAAATTTTAAAGTAAACATATGCAGCTATGAAATTGAGAAATAAAAAGTCAGCAATTCAATATGGATTTTTTCTTACGATTTTTTAAAGTTTGGTATATGAAAAATTCACATGTGTTTTTTTATTAAGTTAATAATCCTGTACTAAATGTGGATCTAATAAATTAAACATTTCATATTTTAACACCTGCAATAAATTTGAACCATTTTTTGTGTATTTCTGATTGAGAAACAGGTTTTTATTCAGAATAAGAATTGGAGATCCCAATGATCGAAGATTTTGTTATAATTTCAACATCACCAACACTAACATTAGAAAAAAACATTAAAAAAATATTTTTCCTATAAACATTATAATTTAATCAATATTATAAATAAATACATTAAAAAATTAATTTATATATTTTTTTTTGCCTTTAAATTGAAATATTTATGATCATCAGAAAAAGAAAACATTTTGGCAATTATTTTATCGGGTGTAGTGTTATCCCGTAAAAAACAGTGGAATCCTTGAGTTCTTTGTTTTCTTCCAAGAACATTTCGTAGATGTCGGTGAGGGTCCATAACACCAACCGCTTTGATTTCTTAATTTTTGTCGATCCTTCTGTAATAGTAACAACATCTTTAAGGCCAGGCATTGTTCTACTAATTTCCTCTAATAAGAAGTATGTTTGAATTTGTTTTACTATATTTTGTGACAAACTGTGCACTTGTTTGCTTTGAGGCCAACTGTAAGGACCTACTGTTTCCAACAGATCCATGGCGAATTCTACCAGTCGTCTTGATGCATTAAATTCATCCTGGATACGTTGATTTGACCAAAATTTACGTGGTAGAGTTGTCAACAAAAACACTTGTTTTGATTTACAGCTGGCATCTTTAAACTCCTTTTTCAGGTTCATAAGCCATGATGTATATTCACATTCCTCGTTTGGTGATAACACTTTAACTGAATCTACTTGAAATATTCTTTGACTTATTGCCGATGTGACACTTGCAATTTTTTTATAACTTCCTGTTGTAATATGATTTTGTTTGATAGGAGATTCGGCTAACCTTCCAAGAACATTGTTAATATCTTCTAAAATGTCATTAAGTAGTTCAGGAACTGGTGGAGATATAGTATCAACCGAAACTGGTGATGGATCTAAAGATGCTGGAGGTATTTGAATATTTTCGTTCGTTGGAACATTTTCAACATCCTGATTTATAGAAATAATTTCACTATCGATAGTTTCCGAACATGAAAGCTGCTGTATAGAAAATATTAGTTGCATATGAATTTTTATTCATTTTAATAAAATAATTAAATTTACCTTATTTTTATAGATATAAGTACGACATGTTTCACATATAAACTGGTCATCACGCAAAGTAAAATTTAGGGTCGCAGCTTTTTGAATAACAGCTGGTGTGACCAGTTTCACATTTTTTGATGTCCGCTGATGATTTTTGAGACAGTACAAGTTACAGCACAATTTGAAAGGCATTTCTATTATTATCTTTTCTAAACGTTATGTCTTCTAAATATTTTGGAATATAATCGATTATAAGGCAATCCAATCAATATATATATACCCTTGAAATAGTTTTGACATAGATAGAATCAGGTAAAATTAGGTAGGTACAATTTAATATATTTTGATTGGATGCAAGTATAATTTGGTCAAAAACCGTTTGTGGGCGTCATAAGAAATTTTAAATGTTAAAATTATGAGCCTCTAATGAGATTTTAATTAGTAAAAAGGGGCTTAATAGACATTTTTTAAAATGAATAAACATTTTACACACCCTTTTAATAATTTAAATTCCTTTATTTTACCACTTAACTTAAATTAATTTTTAATAAGTTTTTAACCATTTAACCGCACAGAAAATGGTACAAATTTATTGCAGGTGTTAAAATATGAAATGTTTAATTTATTAGATCCACATTTAGTACAGGATTATTAACTTAATAAAAAAAACACATGTGAATTTTTCATATACCAAACTTTAAAAAATCGTAAGAAAAAATCCATATTGAATTGCTGACTTTTTATTTCTCAATTTCATAGCTGCATATGTTTACTTTAAAATTTGTGAAAAACAAAAAAAAAAAAAGCCTACTTTTTGAGATACGAGCTTTGAAGTAAACCAAGGTTTTACGCGCCGCCTAGCGGAAAAGAGAAAAGTTATTAATTTTAAACTTACTTATTTCAATTTTTCAATTATTTTCCTTTTTACTTGCAAAAATATACGTAAGTTGGATGAAATTTGTGGCACCTATTCACAAAACATTGCCACCATTACCAAAAACTACGTGAAAAAGCCTCAAAATTCAACTGCGCATAACTCCGATTCAGAGTACACAAAAAATAAAAGCAGAAATTACTTTTTTCCTTTTGTCAATGCCAACAATATATCAAAATTTCAGATTTTTTAAAAATCCAAAATTTAAAAATCAACAAAAAAATGTACGTTTTCAAAATAATAGCCCACATATTTCTAAGAAATTATGTTTTTGTTATACTTTCATTCTATTCGCGCGTATTTGATAATTACAATTGGTTATATATAGGACGGAAACTACTATTTTAGGTTCATTTAGTGTATATGTTTAGATGTAATTTAGAAATGAGGACTCTCTCTTTATCATGAATTTACAAGACAGACAAAGTATACAAAATTTCTTATATTTTGTTTTATGATAACCTATGTGGTGATACTATATTGTAATGTTAAGTTTAGTCATATTGAAATTTTATACTTGTACAACAAAATTGCTTATCGTTGTTTTATTAAAATTTATCGAACATCATTTTTTATTACTTGCATCGTCACAGTACAATGCATATGTTTTTTTATATTTCAAAAAACATTTATCACCACATGTGCCCTCAAAGCAAAGGTAAATTTTATTTAATTTAACTTATCAGGACACTTGAATAGATAACGTTATCAAAAGAATAAGCTCTTATAGCTAGGCATAATCAAGTCAACAATTTTTATGATAATCACAAAAACAAATAATCGTATCCTCATATTTTTTTTCTGTTTGTAGATAAGGGATTTTTTTTTATTTAAATACAAATACACAAAGTTAAAGCTTACATCTTGCTGTTATCTAATCAACTGAATTGATAAGGTGTTATCACATTTAAAAAATAAAAACTATAAATTAAATTCTTTTTGAATTAAATTAATAGGTTTGATGTAAGCCACGACTCGGAAATTCACGATTCCAAATCGTGAATTTTTTATTGATTGTATGCTCTTAATTGTTATCATCTTTTTTGTACTTTGAATTTGTTGTAATTACATCTATACGAGTATTTTTAAAATCAATATCTCGGTAATGAATATAAATTTCTTTTAAAGGGTCAAATTTTATCATTGGATTTCTAATTAAAAATGTCTAAAAAGTTAAATTAAAAGTTACAGATGTTATTCGACTAGAAATTATCACATACTGGCAGTGTTTAAAGGAACTGTTAAAATATAAGGATTTTAATACTTACTGTTAAGATGTCTGTTTTGTATGTGTTAGTTCATAGTTCTTGGTTGGATGTCATTAATTTAGCGATCGGCTGGTCCGTCTTCTCGTAAATTTTCCGTCAAATAAACTGTTCAAATTTTCGACTGTACGTTTGTCAGCCGTGCTGTAAAACAAGAACAAACTGTGGAGTTTTTTTTAAATGTATTGATGTCTTTTAAAAAACTAATTTGTTTTTTTCTCTAAAATAAGTTTGAAATGCCGATTACCTTCAATCATAGCAAATACAGAAAACAGGCTGAAAGTTGGTTGGAGAGAACAGGAAAATCAATCATAGCTATTGCTATTTATGATGTATCATCTAGTGCATCTAGTTGCTTTTTTTGGATCACAAACCAACATTCGAACGCAGAACACACATTGCCAACACCATTTTCATATGTGAAGTACATGCACACACTATATGCACAGTTATTCAAAATGTTTGAATTGTATTAAAAAAATTATTTCGCATAAGGTTTTAATTCTGACGATGTCTGCCAACAAGCTATCACAATCTACTGGCTGTTAACTGCCATTACCATCACTTGTGCTCTTTCCCCTTTTTTCAACACTGAAAATATCGTCAAAGTAACTTTAAATATATGGGAATTTTTGCATCGAATCCATCCGAAACACGTAAGGGAGAAATGAAGTTTTTTCTTGAGAAAAATCCAAGCATACCTTTGCATTTGAAAAAAATCAAATTATTTTCTTACTTAAAGTTCCAATGCGTAATCTTAACGTATTACATAACGCTTGTCTGAACAGCGGTATACTAAAAATGATGTCATACTATACTTTTATAGCCAAGGCTGTACAAATAATAACGTATTGTATTTGTGATGCCCTTTTTTTTTCTTTGGTTCTCTTGCTATTTTTAATTGATGTTAACTGCAACTAAAACAATAAACTATTAGTTCAATAAAGAAACTGTTGCTTAAAAGTTGGTTGCTTGAATAATGTCAAAACTGTTTAGAATGACATATTTATTTGAAATTTAGGCTATGTAATGTGCAACACAGCGAGGTTATTACATTTGTGGTACCATTTATTTGATGTTTGCTTGGTTATTTACGCATAAATTAGCTGTTTTTTTATTTATTTTAAGAACTGTAAGGAAATCAACATTTACGTGAAAAACGGCTTGTCGCTCTAGATAGCCTGCTAGGATAGGCTAGTTTAAAAACTAAAGGCTGCCTTATCGTTTGATATTATGTTGAAAGCTAAGTTAAAAAAGTCAGTATCATCTCTCGGGTAGGAGCTGCCAATATAAAACAACGAACCAATCTAGTGCCCGTATTGGCGAGACAAGGCTTGGCTATTTAACTTTGGTTTCAGTCTGGGCCAGTTGTAAATGCCTAAACTGAACGAAGGTTCAGTTTATTATATTACGCGTTATTAACCAGTCTAATGCATTGTTAACATGTGCAAGCCGTATTGTTTACCTTTATTTTATATATTTTTTTTTTTTTTTTAATAAAATGTGATGTGTAGTAGACATTACAATATGTGTCACAACAACACATAAAAACCTTTCAAGACCAAGGTCCCACAACAACATGCGTTCTCTTCATATGGACGCAAATCTGTTTTTCAACATGCGTTCTCTCTTCATATGGACGCAAATCTGTTTTGTTTTTTTTTAATATTTTTTTGTTAAGTAATGGATAACTAAGCCATAAATCCTATCACATATAAAATATGACATAGGCCAATATTTCGTGATAGGATAGGGAAATTTTAATTTTTGTTTTCGGAGTGCGGTAAAATCACTATATAACAATTTGTTGTTTTTCTTTTAGAGGCAAAGTTCCCACTATTGATTTTACGGTTTAAAAAAAAAACACTATTTATAATTTATAATATTTTTCTTTTTTATTTACTATTTTCTCTTACATGTTTCGAATAATTAATTCATCTTCAGAGAGATTGAATTTGCAACTGATCTTATAATAATTATTTACTTAAAAAGAAACTTCATTACATAAAATTTGGAAAAACCTAAAAACTATTAAAGAGGATAAAAAGTAATTGATTTCTTAAATTAAATTTAAATGATCGTAAAAGTAAAGAGTAACATAGGGTGGGAGGGGATAGTAAAATTTAACATTAACATAAAGATAAGACAAAAAAAAAAAAAAAAAAAAACAATAAACATAAATTACAGATATTAATACACAAATTAGGGTGGTGTTTTAATTAACTTAAATAATTCGGATGATATGATATTTTGCCTCTCCTCACAATTCATAATCTTTGGTTTATACTTTTCTATGTACAACGACTCATATGCATCCAATTCCCAATTTTTTTGAACGGTCTTAATGATTTTTGAGTTCTCTACATCTATGTTGTGCTGTGGATTTTCATGCATATGTAGTGCTACGCTTGACTTGCTGATATTTTTTGTGATGGTGGCTTTCCGGTGTTCATCTAATCTTGTGGAGAATTTCCTCGAGGTTTGTCCCACGTACTTATCGTCGCATTCTTGACAACTTATTACATATATTCCCGACTTATCCGCAGGTGGTGTTTTATCTTTGTAGTTGCTTACCATACTACCTAAAGTTGTGCTTTTTGTTGTCATTAGAATTTTATGTTTTCGTAGTATGCTGCCGATATTATTGGTTAATCTCGGGTAGAATGGTAAACAAATTCTTTTTTGAATCTCTTTAATTGGGCTTAAGGTAGTAAATGTTTGTAATAATTGCTTCCTTTTATGGTTATTCAAGATGTTGGTGATAAATGTTTCGTTGTAACCATTAATTCTCGCCGCTTCTTTTATATATTTCTCTTCATCTTGGAACTCTGACCATTCCATCGGAATATTGTATAGTCTGTATGCTAATGAGTTAAACGCTGCTTTCTTGTGACTACCATTGTGGAAAGAATCCGAAGTAATAAATCTCATTGTGTTTGTTGGTTTTCGATAAATACCAAACTTTACTTTGCTGCCATTCCTTATCACTCTAATGTCAAGAAAAGGAATACTTCCATTTTCTTCTTCTTCTATCGTGAATTTTACTGTCGGATATTGGCTGTTTAGTAGGCTCAATGTGGCTGCAATGTCGGTTCGTTTAACAACAGCAAAAACATCGTTGACGTATCTCTTCCAGATTCTTGGGAATAACGCTGTTATGGCTTGAAGAATTTTTTTCCTAACGGGAAAGAAATACATTGCTGATGTATGGTGCTATTTGGTGCGTAAAATCAATAGTGGGAACTTTGCCTCTAAAAGAAAAACAACAAATTGTTATATAGTGATTTTACCGCACTCCGAAAACAAAAATTAAAATTTTAGTTATAATGGCTTCCAACCATTTAAAGGAGTTTGAAAATGAATTTTTGCAGCTCAAGATCAAAATTACCCGAACCCGTTCACACATTACGTTTTTAAAAAGATGTCTCAAACACAGATTAATACCAAAGTTTGCACAAATAAATATTAAGGGAAAACCGAAACGAAAAGAAGTTATAACAAAACATGTTCGCAAGCTGATGGTTCAACACGAAATAAAGGACAAACATGCTTTATTAGATAAACTGGAACTTCGCACCTACAATACTCATCTTAAAATTTTAAAACTATATTACAACAACAACATTAATTTCAATATATTCTGGCCAGAATTCGAAACAATCATTCAACAAAGAATTGATGCAGAATATAAGATAAACAACATTAGACATACCAACAAATTTAAAGCATTAAAAAGAAAAACAAACCAGCAACAAACCATAGCCCAACCAACAGTAGAAGTGATTCCAGAATTTGTCAAAAACCTCTCTTCGGAAATCTTTTCTGAAAAAGAACTAAGTCTATTAAACAAGGGATTAAAATATGCACCTACGTCTAAGTTTGCTCCCAAGGAAGATATAATTGCTAACATGGAAACCGGCATAAGAAGAATGGAAACCATCGAAAAACAGAACATCAGATTCAACACCAAAAAAGTATGATCAAAACAGAATAAGCTAAAAAACCAAAAAACTACATCAATCAACTCAGAACAAGAAACAATTAAAAAACTGAAAGCTAAACCAGTGGTCTACATTAAAGCCGATAAAGGGAACTCTTTAGTAATAATGGATCAAGATAGCTATACGGAAAGAGTAAATACAATGATAAACGAAGGACCATACATTCAAAGTGTATACAAAAACGGAAACACAAAGAATCCACTACCAAAAATGATTCACGAAGCCGGTGAAGTAGCAAAACTGATGGAAGAAGAACTCAAGATCCCATATTTACATCTAAAATTAAAAGTTAGTAACCCGAAAATTCCATTTCTGTATGCACTGCCTAAAATTCATAAACCTGGTCAAAATATGAGACCCATTGTATCAAATATCTCAACACCAACGGAGAAGATGGCATATTGGTTAATTGAAGAACTTAACCATATAAATCAACCGGAAGGATGCTCTATAAAAAACTCAAAAGAGTTCGTAACCCAAATAAAAGATATCGAAGTGAGAGAAGAAGAAGTAATGGTTTCGTTTGATGTAACAGCGTTGTACCCAAACGTTCCAGTGGATATAGCAATAAACTACCTCGAAGACCATCTGAAAACGCAAAATATGGCGCCGGCTAAAATAAGGATTATTAGAAAAGTTGCCGAAACATGCATGAATCAAAGCTACTTCCAATTTAGAGGAAAAATTTTTAAACAAAATTTTGGAACATGCATGGGTAGTAAAATAGCACCATACATCAGCAATGTATTTTTTTCCCGTTTGGAAAAATATCTTCAAGCCACATCAGCGTTATTCCCAAGAATCTGGAAGAGATACGTCGACGATGTTTTTGCTGTTGTTAAACGAACCGACATTGCAGCCACATTGAGCCTACTAAACAGCCAATATCCGACAGTAAAATTCACGATAGAAGAAGAAGAAAATGGAAGTATTCCTTTTCTTGACATTAGAGTGATAAGGAATGGCAGCAAAGTAAAGTTTGGTATTTATCGAAAACCAACAAACACAATGAGATTTATTACTTCGGATTCTTTCCACAATGGTAGTCACAAGAAAGCAGCGTTTAACTCATTAGCATACAGACTATACAATATTCCGATGGAATGGTCAGAGTTTCAAGATGAAGAGAAATATATAAAAGAAGCGGCGAGAATTAATGGTTACAACGAAACATTTATCACCAACATCTTGAATAACCATAAAAGGAAGCAATTATTACAAACATTTACTACCTTAAGCCCAATTAAAGAGATTCAAAAAAGAATTTGTTTACCATTCTACCCGAGATTAACCAATAATATCGGCAGCATACTACGAAAACATAAAATTCTAATGACAACAAAAAGTACAACTTTAGGTAGTATGTTAAGCAACTACAAAGATAAAACACCACCTGCGGATAAGTCGGGAATATATGTAATAAGTTGTCAAGAATGCGACGATAAGTACGTGGGACAAACCTCGAGGAAATTCTCCACAAGTTTAGATGAACACCGGAAAGCCACCATCACAAAAAATATCAGCAAGTCAAGCGTAGCACTACATATGCATGAAAATCCACAGCACAACATAGATGTAGAGAACTCAAAAATCATTAAGACCGTTCAAAAAAAATTGGGAATTGGATGCATATGAGTCGTTGTACATAGAAAAGTATAAACCAAAGATTATGAATTGTGAGGAGAGGCAAAATATCATATCATCCGAATTATTTAAGTTAATTAAAACACCACCCTAATTTGTGTATTAATATCTGTAATTTATGTTTATTGTTTTTTTTTTTTTTTTTTTGTCTTATCTTTATGTTAATGTTAAATTTTACTATCCCCTCCCACCCTATGTTACTCTTTACTTTTACGATCATTTAAATTTAATTTAAGAAATCAATTACTTTTTATCCTCTTTAATAGTTTTTAGGTTTTTCCAAATTTTATGTAATGAAGTTTCTTTTTAAGTAAATAATTATTATAAGATCAGTTGCAAATTCAATCTCTCTGAAGATGAATTAATTATTCGAAACATGTAAGAGAAAATAGTAAATAAAAAAGAAAAATATTATAAATTATAAATAGTGTTTTTTTTTTTAAACCGTAAAATCAATAGTGGGAACTTTGCCTCTAAAAGAAAAACAACAAATTGTTAGGATAGGGAAAATAAAAATAAAATAAGAGATAAAAAGCAAATTTGTTTTACAAATTTGCAGGAACAAAACTAAAATTGGTTTGCCAATAGTCCAGCCAATGGCATAATCCCTGATTATGGGACGCAGTATGTTTTTCAATGATTAAAGCTCAGATATGTAGTTATATGAAGGCTCGTTTCATCGAGCAAGCTACAGCGTTCCAGCATCAAGGAATATTCATTAGCTAAGATTGAGAGTGCTACCGTTGACTGAATACAGTTCATCCGCCAGCACCCCTAAGATATCACCTTGGCTAGTGATATCTCACTGCTATTGCCAGTGGTATGTGATATCTCACGTTAACTCATATGCCAATAGCAGGGACTGGAGTACGCGGGGTTGTCACACCCGTGGATCAAAAAAATAGAAAAAAATTAACAAATTAATAAAAACTGATCACTCCATGCGATGATATGTTATTCTTTCCACAACCTCTTTCCGCACATTTAAAGGAGGCATGGAAAAAAATTGGTTTGGTAGTCCTGGCCCAAGTCTTATTTGCCAGGCTTGGCCCAAACCCGGTTTGCCGGACTTGGCCTCAGGACATCACTCCAAACTTGGTCCTAGCTTGGGCCGTTTGAAACTATTAATCCTGGCCCAAACTCCAAAAGCTGTGGCGCGGGCTTAGCTCAGGCTTGGTCCCTTAGGTTTTTCTCACCCGGGCTGTTTTTTAAACTCTAAATACCATGAATAGAACACTTATATATTTATTGCGCTTTTTTAAAGCCAGATAGTTAATCAACTTTTATGAAATCATTCAAAACGGTGTACAATGTTAGACTTCTTTCATTTTTAAAAACATGTATACAAAAACTAATCTAATCACATTCAAATTAATATATATTTCAATAACCTTTTGCAGTTGGTATCTTGGTACTGTAAATATGTATTTTCTTATCTGACATTTTACAATAACAACTAAAAATAATTAACTTATCTCAACATTTTTTTTACGTTTACCACAATAATAAATTTCGCGACACTTAAGCAAAGTACTCCTTGTGTGCATAAGTTTATAAATCCAACCCCATTATTTATCTTCAAATATCTTGAGATAAGAATATTTTTGTTTTTGAATAAACATTCTCGTTACGTTTTTATAATTAAGTGCTATAGCAGTAACTTGTCAATTCGATCTATTATCATAAGTTTAATTTTTGTCGTTAAAAATTATATGGCTGTTTAATTGCAGTCATATTTTTTATGCGAGAGACAACATTTTTGCGACTTGTTGAATTCGTGTTGTTTTTAAATGATATGAAAAGGATTTAGTAAATTGTAGACAGTAAAAATATTGTTTATAACTTGTTTCAATGTTCAATGTGAAATTAGTTTGGTGGTTTAAGTTCACCACTCTCTTAGTCCATGAAGAAGTGGAACACCCTTTGAGTAGCAAAATCCGAAAGTCTACGTCCACGCAGTGCTACTTGGATAACACTGACAGAATTAGGTAGGAGTAGTTGAGATGAGTAGAGTAAATACTGCCTTTACTCAATGATTGGAGCGGGCGTCTGCCTTGGATGAAGCGGATCGCTATATAAACGTGTAAAACGGTTTTTCTGATGTCTTGAACATCAGAACGGACACATTCTCAAATTTTGGGTTGGGCAAAGCGATAACCCCCCCATTTTTCGGACTTATTACAAGAACGACCTTAGAAACTGTAGTCAGACTACGATTTAAAAATAGGAAACAGAAACATGCTAAGCCTAAGAAGTTCTGGAGATCATCTAAAACTCAAAAACCAAGTCGATAGCTACACACTGGATATAGTGGCATTACAAAAACTAAGACGGCCAGGGAATGGAGTCCATGAAACACCGAAAGGACACACTATTGCGGTTATCAAATGGAGGAGAATTTAGAGTTAGCTCTCTCATTCATCGTCGCGTGAATCAACATATTATTGACTTCGACCCATTTGATATGGAGATATGCACACTGAGAATTCGCACGCAAATATTTAATGTTATGATCGTCAATGTTCATGCAATACACCTACTGAAAACAAAGCAGATGTCATTGAATACATGTTCTTCATTGAGCTCGGAAGTCATCAATAACATCCCGCGACACGATATAAAAATCGTGGTAGGTGATTTCAATGCTCAAATTGGCAGAAGTGCAGAACTTAAACACATATCGGCCCTAAAAGGCTTTGTATCATACCAGAAACAATATCGGCTTACACGTAGCTGAACTGGCTATCATGTATGAGCTAGTTATTTTCAGCACTTTATTCCTCACAAGAGAATTCAGAAAGCCACAAGTGTTACTGACGTATGATTATACAGAGGTGTTGGACACTGCGATTATATGCTTGTCGTCTTTAATTACAAATACCGACGCATTTAAACATCCGAGAACGCTCAATAGATATCATAAAATAGTTGCACAGAAGAGCATGTCATCCCGTCTCAGATGCCATTAATCATACAAGAAGAATGGCAAACGCTTCAATCAATCATATTATATCCGCAACACAAACTACGGAAAAAGAACAACGGAATCAACCAAAGTATGATTTGACGACGATTGCCGTTAAAGCGTTGAACATAAACAAAAACTGCAAGAAAATTGTTAACAAGAACACCCGAAACTCGCAAGCTGATTATCTTTGCGCCAAAATTCTCAGCAAAACATCTACGGCAAAAGAAACGCAAACACATCGAGCTGTATCGAAAACATCAACTAACATGCGGCTTATGAATATTCAAAAGAGTGCTTTGACAGTGCACAAAATCTGGCAAAAGATTTCCACTCAAGATCCACAGCCATCAAAAATGGAAACAAAGAACTCACAACAAATTAACATGGTGTGCTGGCAGTATGACGATCCCACTTTAAAGACCTACTGAATAGGACGAATGAAGTTCATCCCATTTGAGTAATTGCTCCGTCAATAACAATTTGTCTGTCACTAACAAACTGAAAAGTGGCAAATCACCCGGTTTCGATGGAATTCCTGTAGAGCTATTTAAAAATGGAGGAGCAGCTCTTGTCTCACGTATATATACGACCTGATTCTTGCAATATAAAACCAAGAAGAACTACCTGATGAAAACAGCTCTCATTGTTCCGCTACAAAAGAACGGTGGCCGCATAAAGTGTGCGTATTATCGTGGCGTCGCACTTCATGATGGTCATTGCATGATAGTATCATACCTTGTTATCGCAGAAAAATAATTTTTTTTCTCTGTGTAAACTCACAACATCGAGATCAAATTATAGAATAGTAATTGAAGGGTCAGATTCTGACTCCTTTGATATAACATTAAGTGTTCCACAAGGTGACGCGCTCCCACCCGTACTATTTAATGTGACGCTTGAGTACGAGATAAGAAAAGGTCGAATCGAGACACACAATTGCATCTTTAACGAATGTAGTGAAATTCTTGGCTATGCAGATGATATTGCGCTTCTCGGACGTAAACTAAGTGATATTAAGGATAGTCTCTCACAGAAAGAAAACTATTAAGGATAGCCTCTCACAGAAATGGTAAACGAATCAGATTTTCTACCAACCCCGGCAAAACTAAACTTTAACAACTTCTAGGAACATATCCCCCAGAAATCTGGATACTGGCGACTTTGAAGATAAAAGCATGGAAAACTGCTAATATCTCGAGTCAGTAATAACACGTGTCACTACCGCATACAGAGGTTTCTACGTATACTCAAAACTTCTGGGATCAAAACATCTTTCGCGGTCCCATAAACTCATGCTTTACAAAGCATTAATTCGACCTGTGCTTACCTTTGGAAGTGAAAGCTTAACAGTGGCTGTCACCGATTGGAGGATTCTATCAACATTCGATAGAATGGGTTTTTTCATCATGAACCATAAATTGTATGACCTATTGCTGAAAGTAGCTGAAAATCAGTATAGAAGCCGAATGAATCATAAAATCAGACAGTTCCTCGGAGGCTGGTCATATAGAAAGGGCTCGATTAAATAGAGTTATATAAAAGTGTGCCAACAACAGCGAAGAGCAAGACCCAGGCAACGCTGGCGTGAAGACATCATCCAAGACCTTCGTGATATAGGATGTCGAAACTGAGGTCAACTAGTCATGGAACGAGATGAATCGAAGCCGATTGCACAGACGGCAAAACTTCTCTATAGGATGTAAACGCCAGAAAGAGAGAGAGAGCAAAATTTTGTTTCAAAACTCAAGCAAATTTTAACAAACTTATGCTCTTTCGAATATGAATTCAATTGGCAACTCGTTCAATATAAACGTACAATTACCGAATTCTAAATGAACATATATACATAATAGTATTAAATGTTTAAAATTTCAGTCACATTTTGCTGTTATTACGATACACATACTTACTTTTGCTTAACCCTTTTAACACTTTCAATTTTGAATTCAAGCAAGAGATATCCAGCTCACCTTTTGGAATACCAAATTTTAGTTTTTCTTCAAAAACGTGATCGGATTTTTTTGGCTGTATGTGTTTTATTTATTTTAGGAAAATTATGGCTATTCATACGAGTAATGTTTTTTTATGATGACAGAACGTGCATTTTATTGTTTTTGATTGATGTATGTTAATAGAACCAACTGTTTTCGAACAGAATGATTTGACAAAATCCCTTTAGCTCCGAAAACTATTTCTTCTGCAAACGTTTAAATTTTTTATTTTTTAAATTTTATTATATTTTTTAAACGGTTAATTTATAACATCACAAATTTTTTTATAAATATTTGATGATTTTTTTTCAGAACAACATGCTACTTTTTTGCCGCCGTAAAATATGCTAAAAAAAATGGCGACACTTTACTGCGGCGTAAAAATATGAAAGTTGCTTTACTGCCGCCATGAAAATATAAAAGTTACTTTACTGCCGCCGTAAGAAAATAAAAAATGGCCTTTACACCCGCGGTAACCCGCGTTACCAATATGCCAAAAAAGTTAAGTTAAATTTTACAGCCGTTTTCCGAAAAAAATAATTTTTATTCCCATATATATTCCACTAGACCACTAGAGGAAAGTTGCTTTATTACTGTAACTTGCGGTCGTAAAGTGTCACTTTGTAACCCTATATTTTGTTGTCATAATTACGTCCAAAAAAGTAAAAAACATTTAAATTTGTATAAATTATATAAAAAATAAGATTTTTTATCAAAGAAACCTTTCAGTTCAAAATTCCATAATCCAATTGAAATATTTGTTATTTTTTGTTGTCATAGTTAAACAATTTGTTTGAAAAAATAACAAATATTTAGGTCTTGTTAACAAATTTGTATTTAAAAATTTATGCAAATTTTTTATTTTGATTTAGATTAACCAATTTGTTTAGAATATTTTGCTTGCGACGAATAAAAAATAGTATATGACGCACGGACGTAAGCTATTTTGGACTGTAACAACAGGTCTATTTCGAATTTGACTCTAAAACAAGAGTAAACGTGTTTAAAGGAATTCTCTTATAATTTGGTAATTTATTTCTTTGAATTGTAACAAACGTAGAGACATTTTTGTGTTCAATTAACCAATTTTTTCGTTAATTGTTTTGTTGCGTCATTTAATGTAGATTAATACAACATGTTTTTAGGCTTCCGTATTTTGAAAAAGTAAAAACGGCACCCTGATGGTGAGACTTCGGTGTCCGTCCGACTTTCTACTTAATCGATTTACTCACAAACTATAAGTGCTATCAACTAGAAATTTTCTAGAGTTATTAAATATGCGTTCCCACACCTGATGATAACAAAACAAATTCAAATATTTGTTTTTATCTAAATTTTATGGACATAGATAAGGAGATAGTAAAACAAAAGTTTTTTTTAAGGAATCGAGTTTGGTTTAGAAATATTTTAAATAAAAGTTTCATTGAATTTTCGACTGCTTAGTTTTTGAGTTAATACCAAAAACGACTGGGTTTTTTCCGTCCTCCCCTTAACTTCGAACATTACAAAAGAAAAAAAATATAAAAAAATTCACGGTTGCAGGCATTTCGCATAAAAAAAAACTTTTTTTTTGTTTTGGATAATTTCAAATGTTCATTGGGGGTGGTCGAGTAGAAATTTCGAAAAAAAAGTATTTTTGACCATGTCGTGTGAGGTGTCATATGAAAGGTGATTTTTTTTTGTAGTGCAAAACAGTTTTTTTTGTAATTTTTGTAAGCACAGCTTTCGACTTGTTTTAAAAAATGTAAAATATGATTCCGGACATAGACATTGAATTTGAAGAAATCTTGATGGTCGGGATTGGTATGTGATACCAAAAACTAGATTATTGCATTATAAATTTGTCAAAAAAATGTTGTCAAGTGTGTCAAAAGAAAGATTTTTATTTATTTTTTTACCCCATTTTTCGGAAAAAAATAAAATAAATTATTTGTATGACCTGAAATTTTATTATTATTATAGAGAATTACGGTATTATAAGTTTGTCAAAAAAATGTTGTCAAGTGTGTCAAAAGAAAGATTTTTATTTATTTTTTTACCCAATTTTTCGGAAAAAAATAAAATAAATTATTTGTATGACCTGAAATTTTATTATTATTATTGAGAATTATGGAATTATAAGTTTGTCAAAAATATGTTGTCATGTGTGTCAAAAGAAAGATTTTTATTTATTTTTTTACCCAATTTTTTGGAAAAAAATAAAAGTAATAATCTGTATGACCTGAAATTTTATTATTATTATTGAGAATTATGGCATTATAAGTTTGTGTCAAAAGAAAGGTTTTTATTTATTTTTTTACTCAATTTTTTGGAAAAAAATAAAATAAATTATTTGTATGACCTAAAATTTTATTATTATTATTGAGAATTATGGCATTATAAGTTTGTCAAAAAAATGTTGTCAAGTGTGTCAAAAGAAAGATTTTTATTTATTTTTTACCCAATTTTTTGGAATTTTTACCCAATTTGTATGAATAAATTATTTTATTATTTTTATAGATAATAATGGAATTATAAGTTGGTCAAAAAATTGTTGTCAAGTATTTCAAAAAAATTAACTGTTTGTATTACGAAAATGTGGCATGGAAAATTTTTGAACTTGTTATAGTTTTTGAAATATTTTTTGAATTTTGAAAAATGTTTGTATTTTTGATTTTGTAATAATTTTTGCAATATTTTTAGAATTTTTTGAAAAAGTTTTAATTTTTGATATTGTTATAATTTTTGCAATATTTGTAGAATTTTGGAAAAAATTTCAATTTTTGAATTTTTAAGACTTTTTGGAATATTATTAGAATTTAGAAAAAGTTTAAATATTTGATTTTATTTTAATTTTTGGAATATATTTAGAATTTTTAAAAAAGTTTGATTTTAATTAATTTTTACAATATTATTGGAATCTTGAAAGAAATATGAATTTGTAATTTTGTAATATTTTCTCAGAACGCTAAATGGAGAGGTTTTTGAGTAGTTTGCTGAGTGTACCATCATTTCACTAAATTATGTTAATTTATGATCTGTTATGATTTTCCGGCAACGTATTGATTTCGTGTTAGTTTTGTAATAAATTTCTAAACAGAGATAAAAAAATACATGCACTTTAACAAAGAGGTTTGTTTGATATACATCGTTGCCCAAAAATAGAAACAATGTCCTCATAAAAGTTTTATGCCGAAAACTATATCAAAATCCTAAACCAAAACCGAATTCTTGATATCTCAGAGCTTGAGATCTCAGCCAATCCATATTTTATATATATGTTTTAGTAAGTGATTCAAAGAAAGTGGGTAAAATGACAGGCGGTTCTGGCTAGCATAAGTCTTTGACAGGCGAGGGGAAAGATGCTATGGGAGTGCGAGTAAGAGTCGTAATTTAAGGTCATACAAATAATTTATTTTATTTTTTTCCAAAAAATTGGGTAAAAAAAAAATAAAACCTTTCTTTTGACACACTTGACAACCTTTTTTTTGACAAACTTATAATGCCATAAATCTCAATAATAATAATAAAATTCCAGGTCATACAAATAATTTATTTTATTTTTTTCCAAAAAATTGGGTAAAAAAATAAATAAAAATCTTTCTTTTGACACACTTGACAACCTTTTTTTTGACAAACTTATAATGCCATAATTCTCAATAATAATAATAAAATTTCAGGTCATACAGATTACAAATTTTATTTTTTTCCAAAAAATTGGGTAAAAAAATAAATAAAAATCTTTTTTTGACACACTTGACAACATTTTTTTGACAAACTTATAATGCCATAATTCTCAATAATAATAATAAAATTTCAGGTCATACAATTAATTTATTTTATTTTTTTCCGAAAAATTGAGTAAAAAACTAAATAAAAATCTTTCTTTTGACACATTTGACAACATTTTTTTGACAAACTTATAATGCAATAATCTAGTTTTTGGTATCACATACCAATATGGCAATCCTTCACTCGGATGATTCCCTCCACTCGCTACGCTCGTTTCGGGAAACTTCATCCTCGTGAAGAATTGCCTTCATTCTAAGCTCATACAAGAATCTACTATTTTCCAACCATTATTTTATCTATTATTTAATAAAATTTTAAAATATTCAACATTTGAATTAAATTTTATTTATTCTCTTTCATTTATTAATATCAGCTTTATTTGTATGTTTTTTTCATAATAATAGTATGTATTATTGTATTGTTTTCTAACCTATAACCTAATGAACTTAACCTATTGTCTAATGAAAATTTTTCTATAAAAAATATCATTATTCAATTGGTATGATTCCAATAGGTCAAATTGTTTTGGTTTTATTAATAGTCTCTTCAACGATACCGAAAACAATATATTTTGAACCGAGAGGACAGTTTATCAGCCTATCAGCCTAGGCGATAGCCGAGGTTGGTAATGGTCGCGAGATTCAAAATATGATTTTCGGCGAGACTGTACTTTTTCTACTACTTTTTTAAAAATTAATATTAATTATTAAACATTTTCATTTATAATTACATACAATTCAAATTTTAAAACATACAAACATCCAATTAAAATCTTTAAATTTATATTTCTGCTATCAAAATATAGATGACTCAATATGAATAAATTATCCAATTTGTTCATATTATCAAATTAAAACCGTCTTTAGTTACAAGCTTGATTGTCTTTTCGTACAAAAAAAATCGTCAAATTTATACATATACATATTTTTATTCTATTTACACTACAAAATACTATATTTTTATTCTATTTGGTCTATAAAGTCCCTAAAATCAATAATCATTAAATAACACATCTTTAAAGGTTAATTGTTTTTTGCATTTCGCGTCTAGTAGGCTTATAACTAAAGACGGTTTTTTAATAAACAAAATCAAATTTAAAAATTTTATTATTATTTCTAAAATAAAAACAACAGTTTTGATTTAGTTTTTGTATGGGATTGACGTTACGTAAATTCCTGATATATTTTAAAACAACGTAAATTATTTTATGTAAATAAATATTTTTTTTTCGTTTTTCTTAATAAATAGGTGAAATAATTTTTTTTAAAATATCTTAACACCAACTGTTTATCATACTATTTAAAAAGCATATATGAATATTATTTAGTTAACTATTTTTATTTTTACCATTTTTAATGTAAATTATCCGTAAAAAATTCTAAAATAAATAAACGTCATCCTCCCAACTTGGGAGTCCCAAGAGGGATAAATTAACACTAACAAAATTATTTCATTCAATTGATTGAATCTCTCTTAACGGGTGTTATGGGATGGTTTATTCTAGTTAAGAAATTAGAAAATAGATGGCTTTTAAAAAATTACTTTCGTCACTATAGGTTCGAAAGTAATTTGTATAGGTTTTTTTTTATCACTGGTGACGAAAAAGAAATTTTCGATGCAATGAACAAACATCGAAAGTAGATTTTTTAAGTCGGGTAGTAGAAAAAATTATTTTCAAATTATAATCACAATAGCTTTGATACGTTTTGTTCAAAAATCAAATTTTAAGTTAAATTCTCTTATTTCGTTTAGTTGAATTTGGTTGATTGTATGGGATGGGTTTTTTAATCCTTAGGGTTTTTTTAATCAGAAATTTGATTTATCAATTAAAACAATAAAGATTTATTGTTTTAATTGAAGAAAATGTTGTTATTTTATATAATACACAATTCTTTGTCAGAGAATAAAGTAGTGTAATCAATTCGTGTGTAATGAATTTTATTCCCTCGCAAATTTAAAATTTTCGCTTGTGCCTTGCTCAAATTTTAAACTTTTTTTTGATAATAAACTATTTCATTACACACGATTAAAATACTATTACTTCTCAAACTAAATCCAACCAGCCATTTCGATGTTTTGTCAAAGAATAATCAATTCAGTATTCACATTTTCAATTTTTGTCTTCGGAGTGCGGTAAAATTACTATATAACAATTTATTTTATGTTTTACAGGCAAAATTCCTTTGTTGATTTTACAATTTAAAAAAACGCTGTTTTAATATTCAAAATAACTTTTAAAATTTATTAAACAATTGTTTTTTCTTATTAATTTTCTCTAACATGTTTCGATTATATATCATCTTCAGAGAGATATTTTGCAACTAAACTTATAATTGTAATTTACTTAAAAAGAAAACAAAATTAAATTAAACTAATTAGAGTTATTATGGGAAACCCATGATTATTAAAAAAGGATAACTATTAAATATTCAATTGATTTATTTAACTAAAACGATCTTAAACAAAAAGAGAAACACAATTGGGGGAGGAACAAACAAAATTTTTTTCATTCAATTAAAAACTAAGTACATGTAGAAATGAGTGCAACATAGAAATTGTAATTTACTTTAAAAGAAAACAAACTTAAACTGAACTAATTAGAGTTATTATGGAAAACCCATGATTGTTAAAAAGGATAGATTACTATTAAATATTCTAATTGATTTATTAAACTTAAACGATCTTAAACAAAAGGACAAATTGGGGAGGAACAAAAAAAAAAATTTTTTCCTTTCAATTAAAAGCTAAGTACAGGTATTTACACTAACTTGAATAAATCTGATGTTATTATGTTCTGCCTCTCTTCACAATTCATTAATTTTGGTTTGTATTTTTCTATGTATAAAGACTCGTATGCATCAAGTTCCCAACTTTTTTGAACGGTTTTTATGATCTTTGAGTTCTCTAAATCAATGCTGTGGTCTGGATTTTCATACATATGAAGCGCTACACTTGACTTGGTGATGTTTCTGGTATTGGTGGCTTTTTGATGTTCTTCCAATCGTGTAGAAAATTTTCTTGAAGTTTGTCCCACATATTTATCTTCACATTTTTGGCAATTTATTACGTAGATGCCTGACTTCTCTGATGGTGGTGTTTTGTCTTTATAGTTACCCAATATACTGCCTAAAGTGGTACTTTTTGTTGTGATTTGAATTTGATGTCTTTGCAGGATGTTTCCGATGTTGTTGGTTAACTTGGGATAAAATGGTATACAAATTCTTCTTTCAATTTTCTCTTTAATTGGGATTAAAGTAGTTAGTTCTCTTACGGATTGTTTTCTTTTATGCTTGTTCAGGATGTTGGTGATGAATGTCTTGTTGAAACCATTTATTCTCGCTGCTTCTATTATATATTCCTCCTCTTCTTGGAATTCATGCCAATCCATTGGAATATTATAAAGTCTATAGGCTAGAGAGTTAAACGCTGCTTTCTTGTGGCTGCCATTGTGGAATGAATCTGAAGTTATCAGTCTCATGGTGTTGGTTGGTTTCCGGTAGATTCCAAATTTAACCTTACAGCCTTTTCTTATCACCTTAACATCAAGAAACGGTATTATACCATTTTGTTCTTCTTCCATTGTGAATTTGATTGTTTGGTATTGGCTATTAAGCAGATCTAAAGTGGCTTTTATATTATTTTTGTTTACTACAGCGAAGACATCGTCCACACACCTCTTCCAGATTCTTGGGAATATAGGTGATTTTGCTTGTAGATCTTTTTCAAAACGAGAAAGAAAAACATTGCTGAGATACGGTGCGATTTTACTCCCCATGCATGTTCCAAAGTTTTGTTTATAGATTTTACCCCTGAATTGAAAGAATCTTTGATTCATGCATGTTTCGGCTACTTTTCTCATAATTATTATTTTATTTTCAGCCACATTCTGGAGTTTCAGATGGTCTTCTAGGTGGTTTATTGCTGTATCGACTGGAACATTTGGGTATAAAGCCGTTACATCAAACGAAACCATTACTTCTTCCTCATTTAACTCTAGGTCTTTTATTTGAGTAACGAAATCTTTTGAATTCTTTACTGAACACCCTTCTGGTTGATTTATCTGGTTCAGCTCTTCAATTAACCAATATGCCAATTTCTCTGTTGGTGTTGAGATGTTCGATACAATTGGTCTCATTTTTTCGCCAGGTTTGTGGATTTTTGGTAGTGCATAAAGAAATGGAACTTTTGGATTGCTGACTTTTATTTTAGATGTAAGTAGGGAATTTTAAGCTCTTCTTCCATTAAATTTGCTATTTTTCTGGCTTCTTGTATCATTTTTGGCAATGGGTTTTTTATGTTGCCATTCTTGTATTTATTTTGAGTGTATGGTCCTTCGTCTAACATTGCATTGACTCGTTCCGTGTAACTATCTTCATCCATTATTACTAAGGCGTTTCCTTTATCTGCTTTAATGTAGACCACTGGTTTTGCTTTCAGTTCTTTAATTGTTTGTTGTTCAGAATTAATTGATGCAGTTTTTTGGCCTCTTCGTTTCTCTTTTCTTGAAAAAACTTTTTTGGTGTGGAACCTGATGTTTTGTTTTTCGATGTTTTCCATCTTCCTTATACCTGTTTCCATACCAGTATTCAAGTTTTAAGTTTTGTTTTGCATATAGATAAATTTACTTTTTCTATGATAGCATATAGAAATTCTATTTTCATCACGCTTAATTTCTTGTGAAAATGGGTTCTTTTTCAACTACAGTGTAAAAAGAATAACAAATTGTAGTTGCTATGGTTTTTCATATAATTTTACAAAGTTTTTTAAACAAAGCAACCATGAAAAAATAGAATATGAATTTTTAATGAGATGTTGTCAAAAACTTATTTTTTATTCGCCTGCATATTAAAGTGTTACTTTATTACTGTGATTTGCGGCTTTAAAGTATCACTTTTCAACTATTTATTTTGTTGTCATAGCTACGTCCAAAAAAGCAAAAAGCATTTGTATTTGTTTAGATTCTATGAAAAATAAATTTTTTTATCAAAGCAGCCCTTAAATTCAAAATTTCATTATCCAATTAAAATAGTTGTTATCATTTGTTGTCATAGCTACACAATAATTTGGAAAAAATAATAAATATTTTGTCAAAGGTTACTTGTTCCAGATATTTTTATTTTAAAATTTATGAAAATTTATAATTTTAATTTAGAATAAACCAATTTTCTTAAAATATTTTGCTTACGGCGAATAAAAAATAGTATATGCTATTTTAAAATGCTATCTAAAAATAGTATATGCTATTTTGGACTTAATGTGGGTGTAAATCTCGGCTAGCGCCTCGACTTGCAAACTCTACATCCGTCCAAAATCTTTAGCTTTACGTCCTAGCATCATAATGTACTATTATAATTTAAAGTAAATATCGATAATATATATAATATAACTATCATAGAAAAAATTGAATTTCCTACGCGAGATAAACACGTTTTTCGTTCGTAAAGATGTCTTACTCGACGCTAGCGCGTCTCGTGATCAAATGTTTACTTGCGAAAAAACAATGTTTTCATCTCTTGTAGGAAAATATACTATTTTCTATGGTAGCAGATGAAAAATCTATTTTCAAGCAGGCTTAATCCCCTGTGAAAATGGTTTCTTTTTCCTCTAGTGAAAAAATTATTAACAAATTGTTGTTGCTATGGTATTTTCATATAACTTTACAAAGTTTTTGATACAAAGCAAACATGAAAAAATAGAATAAGAATTTTGAATTTCATGTTGTCGGTTTCTAATTGGAAAATTTTTTGCCTTAGTTTTATTTTAATTTAACCCAATGAAATTCTCTAAAATGTAATGAAATATAGCAATGCTGCGTATACCTTGTAGATTTGAATTGAAAGGCACGAATCTTGTTGTTGTTGTTGTAGCGACGCTGATAAAGTGCTACTCGTTTGATTCCGTTTCTAAATTCAGAAGCTCTTCTACGGCCCTTGGGCGGCACCATAGATCCTTCTTCGTCAGGTCCGTCGCATTCTCTATTTACAGGTGGTCAACATCGTGTGGAGTGCCTTCACATACGGGACACTTGTCAATAATATGGGGATCAATTCGGTTAATGTAATGATTTAATATTTATGACCAACCGGTTCTTAGTTGCGCCAGTATGCATCTAGGGCTGCGAGACAGTTGGTTTTCTTCTGCAGTGACTTGTGGTGGTTTTTGATTCAGAACTCGACTATGTACGTAGTTGTTTATTGTTTCTTCTACCGCCTTAGTATTAAGCTTTTTTTAACCACTTCTATATGTAAGCTCATCGATACTCCTGGTTTTTGATCTTCTCTAACATCGGTTTGAAAGAGCTTAGCAGTTTTCCTTATGGTTCTAGGTGGTGACGCCATTAACACGATGTCATTGCATAGATCTTGCTCTTTGTGGCAGGACCATATGTATTGTTTAGAAAGCATCTCATTGTGTTCACGGACCGGCAAAATATTACATTTCTCATGTAGGTGGTCTCTATGAGCTACAAGGTGGCCTTCAGTAGCGGTTCTCACAGTTGCGTTTTGTGTGGTTTGCATCTACTTGCATATCAGAAACTTGTGGCGTCCATATTAATGCTGCGTAGTTTAGAATGGGTCTACTTATAGCTTTGTAAGTTGTGATAAATGTGTTTGTGTCTTTGCTCCATGAACTCCCCGCAAGCGCTTTCAATGCATTGTTTCTGCTTTTCAGCCTCATATTTACATGTTCTGCGTGGGTACCTTAACCGTAGCATTGGGTCGAATGTCACTCCCAGCAATGTCGGATTTTTAACTGTAGAAAGAAGTACGTTGTCAATGCGGATGTTTAGCTTTGTATTCACTTCCTTCGTCCAAGTGGTGAAAGGTGTGTTAGTGGATTTTTCTGCCGATGGTATCAACTTTCTGCTTCTAAACCATTCATTGAGGGAGTTAAGGTATTTGTTCAACATTTCGGTGAGTTGTTCCAGACAGCTTCCTGTGGCAGGGACCGTTCAGGCATACAGTAGTCAGCTAATGATTTGATGGTTACGTTCTGGTGGAGTAGGTAAACTGCTAAGGTAGAGGTTGAAAAGTGATAGAGAGAGAGCTTCTCTTCGTGGTACCCCTTTTCTGAGTGTTCTCGATTTTGATTTCGTATTTCTGAAATCCACGTACGTTTGACGACCTCTTAAGTAGTTACACAACCAACGCTTTATTATGCCCGGCAAGTTGGTATTCAGGATGTCGTTTAGTAGTGCGGCGTCAAACCATCGCTGATTTAGTTTTGAACTTTGTGAGGGGCGGTGGTTGTGCTCTGTCCTTTCCGGAAGCCATGCTGGTGTGGAGCTAGGTAGCAAGTGCCCGATATCATATGATAGCAGAAGTGTTTCAATTAGTTTTGCAATGGATGGGAGGATGGAGATAGGCCTGTATGACTTTCCTTCTTCAGGTTTCATAATAGGGCTTGTTTTAGCCGTCTTCCAAACATTAGGTATCTGGAACGTATATAGTGATATTGTGACAAAGGAGATCCCAAACACAACCTTTTCGTGCTCATTTCTTCACTTTTACTTTCCTCCGTCACAAGGTGCCCGATTCCAGATTTGAATCCACAATTTTTTTTATGTCTCATGACATTAGATCCATCTCTCAAAACCAAGTTTCAGTTTTGCTAATAATTCAAAAAGACAGTAATTTAAATTACAACCATTCCCATGTTTCAGTTTTGCAATCTTGCAAAACATTTTTATTAAATTAGATTAAATTTAAACGGTCTGAAAATTCTCCAATTTCGTTGTTTTTCACATTAAAACTAAAACTCAGTTTTGATGTTTGTTTTTTTTTTGGTAAATTCTATTTTTCTCTGAAACTTGATAAAATTCTTTATTTTAATTGTGTAAAATCTTAACGATTCCCATAGTTGGATCTCTGGAATCACTTTTATTTTTTTTTTGTTTTTTTTTATCGTTACGATTAGGACTCGGATAACACCGAGGTGTAAACCTTGGTGATATTGTTTTGGTTGGGGACTTGTGTTTTGAATTTTGAAACGGGAAGGTGGTACCGGTCATATTTAGTATTATTATGTATTTTGTTTGAGTTAATAATTTTTATTAAGTATCTGTTTAGTGAATCTATTTATTAAAAGTGAATTTGATCAATTTATAAAATTCTAATAATTTTATCGAGAATTTGTTTAATGAAATCTAGATCAATGTATTAAAAGAATTCTAATAATTTTATGGAGTATTTGTTTAGTGAAAATTTGGTCAGTTTATAAAAAAAAGAAATTTAATAATTTTATCGAGTATTTATTTAGTGAAAACCAAGAGAAAACCATACATTACTAAATAAAACCTGTAAATTGAAAAAGTTACTGAAGGTTGTTTTAATTAATAATCCTCCGCATCCAGTTACTGGCGTCTTGGATTTTAGGATTTGTGGGAGTTCATCTAATGTCGGTTTGACTGCTCAGGAAAAGTTAAAATTTTATTTTTTTACTTAAATTTAGAACAATGTTGCTTCGTTCAATAAGTAGTGTTACCCTTTGTAACAGCTATAGTCAAATGTTTCACTAGATTATCAAAATGTAAAGAGAGAATAATCTTGAGGTTTAGCGGTTGGGTAGGAATATTCAGCCCTACCTTGTTCATGTGTAGTTAATTTCTGCTCCTCAAGGACCCTCTGGTTGCCGGACACACCCACGACCATCTTTTCCATGAAACTCCAGCCTCGCGATGAGCAGGTCCGGATTTCCAACCAGAGAGACAAAAATAAAGATTTGTTTATCCAGGACATCCAGTTCCCTCAGTCCTGAGGAAACAGGATGACTTTAGGATTTCGTTTCAATATAATATTTGGTGTTGTAGTGATGTCGTTCACTCCCTTGGGCCCAATGTGTTTAAGCATGATAACTGATATGCATCAAGTCCAATTGCTTTTGATGGTTTGATTTTTCTAGTTGAGACGGCAACTTCAACATTTGTAAAATTGATATTCTCAGTGCTGTCATCTTTAAGTTTTCAGAAGTGTCTGAGGGCTGATCTAGACTCCTTCTCATGTTTACTTAGCTTTTCTGTAAACTATGTATTAAATTTTGAGGCGCACTTTCTATAGAGTTTTCTATAGAAATACCATTGAAGGAGATCATGTAGTTATTTTCTGGTCTCCGAGGAAGAGTTAACCGCTTTTTTAATTTTTCCATAGCCTTTTACTTGGACCGAAGTTCGATTTACTCACTAGTTCTTTTCATTTGTTCCTCTTTTGGTCTATGGCTAATTTGTTTATTTGTTGGCTTAGGTGTTGGACTCTAGGATCGGCTGGAGCCGTTTTCCGGATGTCATTTCTAATCACGGCAATAGCAGATGCTTCTGGTAGGAAATGAGGTTTTATATATTGTATGGTTTGGCTTTATTAAAAATATATCGTTTTCAGTAAAATTCGTAAAATTTAGCTAGTCAGCTTTGTTAAAATTGATGTATGTTTTCTTCTCTGATATTACTTATGGTTGATAGAGCGAGGTAATGTGATTATGATCGGTGCATGATCTAATCCCAATGCAGTTTCAGTACTCCATTCTGCTATTTGCATTAGTAACATGCTGGCAAGGGAGACATCTGGGGATGAATAGGAGTTGCTTGTTACTCTCGTCGGTTGTGGTTCATTGAGAACACCAAAGGTGGAGCCGTCAATTTAATTTGTAATATTTTCGCCTCGCGCATCGATGTTCAGGTGAGAATTCCATAGATCGGGGTGTGTGTTCACATCTCAGAGAATAAGACAATCGTTGTTCAATGTTCAATAATAGGTTCATAACCTGTATCACAACTGCTCACTGGTGTCATGAAAATATTGACTAGTTTTATCTCCGTGTTACCGAACTTTATTATAATACCCAATTGTTCAAAATGTACATCTTTTGCTGCTGGTAGGGTAATTGTACGTAGATAATGCTTTTATGTATAATAAAGGCAAGACCACCACCTTTGTCCTTGTCTCTACCCAGTCTTATAATTTTAAAATCGCTAATACTATCAGTAATTTTAGACTTATTATTTAATTTGGTCTGTTGGAGAACCGTGGCTAGAATATTATTATTCCACATAGTTTATTATAGCTTCTATCTTGTTTGTTAGACCGTTGCAGTTAAGTTGCATTATTTTCACATCATTTGGAGTATCTCGATGTGTGTTTATACACCATGTGTTTGGCTGCATGCAGGTGTTGGTACGTTGACTAGATATTTGACAGCAAGGTGCTGTGAAAGTCGGACTCTATTGCTTGTGTGTATAAAGACTTGAGCACTTTATGAGGTGACACCATTCTTTACAACCATTGCCCTGGACGGATGTTGTGTTTGTCCTAAGAATTTGTTTACATACAGGACAGTGCCATATTTTTGCTGTTTGTCCAGGATTTGTTTCGATGCCGGCCATTATGAGAAGAGTCTGAAGCAGCGAGGTCAGTGACAGCTTTATTATCCAAAAAACGGAATGACGGATATTGCACTTTTCGTCGAGATTGTTGTGATAGTCCTTGGTCGAAAATTCTTTCGAGTACTTCTGCTGCGTAAACCAGATCATTGTGAGAAGCAGCACAAATCTTAACTTAGATCACTTATTATATTATGTTTCTTAGAGCGATACAGGTACATTTAATAAATCCTGTTATTATAGATTTTAGTATAAAATAGTTTCTTTATTTTAGGCGTGATGTCAAAACAAAAGCAATTGTTTGTTGTATATTTGCTTCCAGCTTATACTATATACAACAAATTTGTTACAATTATTCTTTTTTAAAGAATGCAAAATGGCATTGTAATTTTGGAAACAGTTGGTAATTATTTAATCAATAAAAAATGGGTGAAATGCATAAAACCTAGTAAACTAGGTTTTTTAAGTGTTTGCTAGGTTTTTTATATATAATAAAACTAGTAAACACTTAAAAAACCTAGTTACTAGGTCTTATGCATTTCACCCAATGACTTTATTACAATTATATAAAATGGCGTGTAAGACAACAGTTTTAGATGAGCAGAATTACATTACATTTTTTGAAGAATTTATATATAATTTATTTATATTTACTCAACAAAATGTCGTGGTTAAACTTATTAAGTACCCAACAAATTGTTGAGGTTGGTGACGTTGGCAACTATTTTTGTATTTTTCAGCAGGGATTGCTTTCGTTATTATTTAAATATTAGAATTTAAGTTATATTGAAGTGGAGTTATTGCCACAACACTTCGCCCCAAGCGTCGCATTGTTTGGTTTCTGCGGAGGTAGAATGAAAAGAATGGAATATGTCGGAAGTAGAATAGACATTATCTGTAAAAGACGAAGTTTCGTATGCGCGACTGATATTAGTACTCGAAGTAGGTGAGTTTTGAGTTAAGTCGTCTTCGGATTGTTATCTAAAGCAAGGTTTTAATCTGTCGATGGAGACTTGGATGTGTTGAACTTTATGGTCAATGACGAAATTTTTATCATTGCGGCCGATGAATGGAAATGGAACTTCGTTTGGAGGTTGTGGTGATTTACGTACAAGGCAAGAAGACATACGAACAAAACTCGATAGCTTTAGAGACGAAAGCTTAGGAGAAGTATATCATGACGCAATAGCGGGACGAAGGTGATTAAAATGTTGTTTTAACTGTAAAATGAAATCAGATTGAGGAGTAGAGTTAAAATTCTGGCTAAAAAATTCTCCGGGAAGACGTATGTTAGTACCGAACTAATTAGGGCTCCCGATTTGAATCCAATCTCTTCAACGAGTTGTCAAAAATTATTAAAGCGTAAACGCACTTAAAGTTACAATACTAAATGCAACGGTCTCATCGAACGTTGGCACCGCTCCCCTAAGTTTTCAATAATGGCCTACGACAGAACGGATTGTACACGAATATTACCGTCAATATTACTTGGTTTACGAATCACTTTTCGTGAAGACTTCCAATCTCCATCGGCTGATGTAGTCTACGACGTAGACTACATTAGCCGATGGAGATTGGAAGTCTTCACGAGAAGTGATTCGTAAACCAAGTGATATTGACGGTAATATTCGTGTACAATCCGTTCTGTCGTAGGCCATTATTGAAAATTTAAAGGAGCGGAGCCAACGTTCGATGAGACCGTTGCATTTAGTATTGTAACATTAAGTGCGTTTACGCTTTAATAATTTTTGACAACTCGTTGAAGAGATTGGATTCAAATCGGGAGCCCTAATTAGTGACGATTACTGAAGGTATTCTGAAGCTAGCAATCCAATGTTTATTTACTAGCTAGCACATTATCATGTAATATTAGTCTATATCTTATTATCCGAAAAACAGTATTATTGAGAAAAGTCAGTTTCCATTCCAACTACGTGTTAGCAAGCAAGGTTGGCAAATATCATGATATTTATATAAATATCAAAATATCCGATATATATCAGATATATATCCGATATATATCAAGATCTGATATTTATTTTTGAATAAGTTGTTTATCTTAAATATTATACAATATATGGCCCTTTCCACACTTCTATGCAGTGCATCGCATCTCTCCCTCGTTTCATACCTCTTTGCCTGTAAACTAAATTCAAATATTGCAACTCCAATTTAGTTTATAGACAATTTGTCAAGTCTATTCGTCTGTATCTTCATTCTTCAATCATCAATACTCATACAAGGTTGTAAAACTGGTCCATTAATGGTTCATTGCTGCCGACCAGTAATGCCGCCCGCAATGACGACCATAACTGGACCATTAACAGAATGTTACTGAATCGAAGTTATCGAACTGCATACAACGTTATACAACTGGTTCATTAATGGTCAATTGACCCGGTACTGGCAACCATGACCCATAGTGCTACCACTAATTTTACTTGTTGATAACTTCGGACAATAAATGGCTGCCATTCATTTGCCAGAGAAAAAACAGCAATGGCCCATACAAGGTTGTACAGCTAACCCAGTAACGGACAAATAATGATGACAAGTATTGCAGCAATGGCCGAGTACTGGTAACCATGGCTGGGCCATTATAAAATATCATACGTATTAATTTAAATATACAAAATAATTAAAATAAAGTACAAATGTCTAAAGAAAAAAAATTTAAAACTTATACTAACCTTGACATTTTTATCATAGGTTTTCAGCAGAGATACGATAATTAAACTATATGTGAAATTTTTCAACCTATATATTTCTAAAATGGATAATGCTCTAGTGAATTTGAACCAAATGACAAAGATCGGCCAATTCATGGTTCAGTACGGGCCCAATTACAACAGCAAATTAATGTTAGCCATTAACGTCCCATTGCTTGGCCGTTTAAAGTAAACTTTACTGGTTATTTTCTATAAACCTTAGATCGGGTGATTCATAGTTCCAGTAAGGGCCCAATAACAATATAAAGTACTGTTTACTATAATTGGGCCATTCAAAGGTAACTAAATGCTGGCTATTTTTTTGTAAACCATAGATCGGCCGATGGGTGGTTTAAGTACTGCCCCAATAACAATAACCAATGAATGTTAACCATTAACCTGCCATACCTTGGCCATTTAAAGTAAACTTTACTGATTCATTTCTATAAACCGCAGATTGGCCAATTCATGGTTCCAGTAATGGTCCAATAACAATAGCCAAGTATTGTTTTTTCATTTATGCGCCAGCGCTTGGCCATTCACAGGTAACTAAATACTCGCTATTTGCTGTTAACCCAATAGATGGGCCCATGACTAGGAAAAGATGGGCCTATTACTAGGAAAATAAAAGATCACAGGTACTGTTAACCATTAGTGGGCCAGTGCTTGGCCGTATTTCAAATTTTGGAAAACTGATTGGGTTGTTATTCCATTCCACCACACCATTGGTGGTGTATTGCTAAACAGAGATTGAAATACATATTTTGGAAATGGTTTGCACTGAAAAAAAAATTGAAGTTCATTACAACCTCATCTCGAAGTTGGCAGTTTATTATTCATGCAAATAAAATTTATTTGCAGACAATTTCACTGTGATTGCGACAACTACCTGATAACATTTTCCTAACAGAATGAGGTTTATTTAAAATATAAAGTGTTATATCCAATATAACAGTAGTTGAATAAAGATAATAACTATTTCCCTGAAAAAAATTTCCTTTGGCCTTATATCATGAATTTTTCATTTTAAAGTTTAAGTATTTGAGATTAATTGAACTATATTTTATTTTCACATAAATATATCGTGTGATTGTCTCAACTTCATCGATTTATAATTGTAGAGTTGTTGAAGCAATTTCGTAGTTTGATTCGCCATATGTGACCGTACGGTGAGGTTAAGACAATTGCATTTCGATTGGAAATAGGACATGTTTTTTTCAGCGTGGATTCAGTTAAAAGCGCCATTACAAATGGAATGAAGTCTGAAATATTTATATTACATAAGGAAGTATATGCTTCTTCTCTTTGGTGGTTGTCAAACGTTTACCTAAACATAGATGGTCAAGCATAAACTATCTAGGTGATGAGGTGCATTTAAAGCCATGCCTCTTGTTCGATAAAAAAGTTTTTTAACTTTTAAAGGTTGCTCTAGTTTAAGATCGACTTCAAGTTTATGCTAAATTTCAACTACAACGGCAATAGCCGTTTTTTCTCTTTAAGCTCTTCTAAAGCGATTGCTATTGTCTTTAGATAACAAAGCATATGTTTAACATTCATTACACTATTTATATCATAAGTTTAGTTATGTCAGAATCTATATCAGCTTTATGGTCCTGGCATAGCTGAACCAGGTTACCTCATTTGGCATGCGTTTTGCCAGCAGTGCTGCGACTGTTAACAGTTTTTCCAACTTTAAGGTAGGAATAGTTATTTATTTTTTTTTTTATAAATATCATGATATATATCAGGGAATAAATATCGTGATATATATCAATGATATATATCGGATATATATCATTGATATATATCATGCCAACCTTGTTAGCAAGTAAACAAATTACTTGCGATTGCTTTCATCTTGCATATCTTTTTCCATATATCTCAAAGGTGAAGAATTTCTATTCTGAAGTTTGCTCCATTAAACTCTTTCTTAATGACAAAGAGCATCAATGTAACCTTTTAGAACGAGATAAGCCCAAATAATGAGCGCACTATCCATACTTTTTTATTTAAAAACCAAGAATGTGTATTTTTAATAGTTGTATCATGGTTAAGCCATTAATGTCAGTTTAAAATATTGATTTTCGAAAATTTTAAAACCATGAATGAATAGTTTAACCGTTTGGATAAGTTTGAAATATTAAATTCTGTTGAATGTGTTTGAATAATTCATAATAAAATAAAACAAATAATTTAAGTTTATTTTCAATAAGCAATGTCACGTAAATAATCAATAGAAGGTATAATGAACAACACCAAATTTAAGTCTAAAAAAATGATATTTTAGTCACGTATGAACATAACCGAAGCACGAGTGCGTGTGGCCAAAAGTTTATAATTTATTAAACCAAAATTCTAAATTTGTTTTATTTATCATTTTATTTGGATAAATTTTGAAAATTGCATACTGAAATTTGATTTTGTTTGTAACGAATTGAAGGAGATGCTAAACAACATTTAAGAAAGCTTCATGCTGGTATAAAAATATGGTAGATAAACAAAACCATATTAGACAAGAAAATTGGGTAGACATTTTCTGTTTCACTGTTGATATTGTTTGGTTTTGCGCATTGAATAATCTATGAATTTTTATTAAAAACGATTGTGCACAATTACAGTACACGACAACACGAAAATAGATTTTAAGACCTCAGCCCACCTAACTTAACGCTACACTGAAAAAAAAATCAAAGTAATGACAACCTCATCTCGAAGTTTATTATTCAAACAAAGGAAAAAATGCTTGCAAACAATTTCACGGTGATCTTGGGACAACTACATCTAAACATTTTACTGACAACAGAATGAGGCTTATTTAAAATATAAACTGTTACACCCAATATAACAGTAGTTGAATAAAGTTAGGGCCATATCGACAGACGTAACTACAACTTTTAGTTGTAGTCACAGTTTTTTTTTGAAATTGATGTTCAAAACTGGTATTTTTAAACCATATTAAAACTACGAATTTAGTTGAGATTTTGATGGTATTTTTAAACGTAATTTAAAACTATAATTTTTCGAACACACAGCAATAATAGAATACAGTAATTATGTATTAAAATTTATTGGAATAATAATAATAATGTAACTATAGTAAAAACAACTTAAACAGTAATGAGGCATCTGCGTCTGATAGCATTCCTCCAATTATTATTAAAATATTTGCTAAGAAGTTATCACCAATCCTAAAACTAAAATTAAAATTTTGTATTTTTCATATAAGTAGGTTATTTTTCCTGAAATGTGAAAATGGCTAGTGTACAGCAAAGGTGCCCAACAAAAAGTGCTAAAACAGATCCAACAAATTACAGATCCATATCAATTTTGACAGTTGTTGCTAAATAATTGAGAAAATATGGAGGGGCTGAAATTTCACAGCTCTGAGATATCAAGACTTCGGTCTGGGTGAAGGATTTTGATATAGTTTTCGGCAAAAAACTTGAATGAGGACATGGTTTTTAGTTTTGGTATATCAAACGATGTATATCAAACAGAACTCTTGTATATCAAACATAATACTTGTACTTTAACACAAGCATTTTTTTATCTCTGTTTAGAAATTTATTACAAAACTAACACGAAACTTCAATATGTACGTTGCCGGAAAATTATAACAGATCATAAATTAACACAATTTAGTAAAAAGATGATACAATTAGCAAACTACTCAAACAACCTCTCCATTTACTGTTTCGAGAAAATATTACAAAATCACAAATTCATATTTCTTTCAAAATTCCAAAAATATTCAAATATTCAAAATATCAAACTTTTTAAAAATTCTAAAAATATTCCAAAAATTATTACAAAATCAAAGATTAAAACTTTTTTCAAAAATTGTAAAAATCTTGCAAAAATTATAACAAAATCAAAAATACAAACTTCAAAAATTCAAAATTCCAAAAATATTCCAAAAATTGTAATAAAATCAAATATTTAAACTTTTTCTAAATTCTAATAATATTGCAAAAATTCTTAGAAATTCAAAAATTCAAACTTTTTCCAATTCTAAAAATATTGCAAAAATTATAACAATATCAAAAATCGAAACTTTTTTCAAAATTCCAAAAATTATAATAAAATCAAAAACTTAAAATTTTTCAAAATTCTAAAAATATTCCAAAAATTCTTACAAAATTTTCAAAATTCTAAAAATATATATATAAAATTCACAAATTCAAAAATTCTATTCCTTCCAAATTCTAAAAATATTGCAAAAATTATAACAAAATCAAAAATTAAAACTTTTCCAAAATTCTAAAAATATTGCAAAAATTATTACAAAATCAAAAATAAAAACTTTTTTCATAATTACAAAAATATTTCAAAAACTATAACAAATTCAAAAATTTCCATGTCCAATTTCATTTTCAATTACATTTACGTCATAAAAACAGCTAAATTGTTTTTTCCAAAAACTTGGCTAAAAATATAAATGAAATCATTTTTTTGACACAGTTGACATTATTTTTTTGCCAAACTTATAATGCAATAAAATTTGCATTTTCATTACATTTCATTTCATACAAAAAACTAATTTTATTTTTTATTTTTAAAATAAATGAAATCATTCTTTTGACACACTTGACATTATTTTTTTGACAAATTTATAATGCCATAATTCTCTATAATAATTCGAAAATTTTATATCATACAAATAATTAATTATATTTTTTTTCCAAAAAATAAATAAAAATCTTTCTTTTGACACACTTGTTGTCAATCATTTTTTTGACACAGTTGACATTATTTTTTTGACAAACTTATAATGCAATAAAATTTGCATTTTCATTACATTTCATTTCATACAAAAAACTAATTTTATTTTTTATTTTTAAAATAAATGAAATCATTCTTTTGACACACTTGACATTATTTTTTTGACAAATTTATAATGCTATAATTCTCTATAATAATTCTAAAATTTTATATCATACAAATAATTTATTATATTTTTTCCAAAAAATTGGACAAAAAATAAATAAAAATCTTTTTTTTGACACACTTGACAACAAATTTTATTTTTTATTTTTAAAATAAATGAAATCATTCTTTTGACACACTTGACATTATTTTTTGACAAATTTATAAAGTTATAATTCTCAATAATAATAATAAAATTTCCTGTCATACAAATAATTAATTTTATTTTTTTCCAAAAAATTGGGTTTGACAAACTTAACATTTTGCAATATTTTTAAAATTTTGATTTTGTAAGAATTTTCGGAATATTTTTAGAATTTTGAAAAAGTTTGTACTTTGACTTTGTTATAATTTTTGGAATATTTCAAGAATTTTAAAAAAAAGTTTCAATTTTTGATTTGTCATAATTTTTGCAATATTTTTAGAATTTTGAAAAAAGTTTCTATCTTCGATTTTGTAATAATTTTTGGAATATTTTTAGAACTTACAAAAAGTTTAAATTTTGGATTTTATTTTAATGTTTAGAATATTTTTGGAATTTTGAAAGAAATATGAATTTTTGATTTTGAAATATTTTCTAAACGCTAAATGGAAAGGTTTTTGACCCGAGTAGGAGCTGCCAATGTTACACAACAGACCAATCTTGAGCCAGTAGTGGCGAGCCAAGCCTTGGACAGTTAGCTTTGGGCCAATTGTAAATGCCTAGACTGAACTGAAGGATCAGTTTATTATATTACGCGTTATTAACCAGTGCATTGTAAACATGTGCAGGCCATATTATGTTTATTTTTATTTTCATATATGTTGCTCTTTCCACAACCTCTTTCTACACTTTTAAAGGAGGTCTGGAAAAAAATTTGGTTTGGTAGACCTGGCCCAAGTCTTATTTGCCAGACTTGGCCCAAGCCTGGTTTGTCAGTCTTGGCCCCAGAACATCAGTCCAAGCTTGGTCCAAGCTTGGGTAGTTTTAAAATGTTAAGCCTGGCCCAACCCCCAAAAGCTATGGCGCGGTCTTAGCCTAGGCTTGGCCCCTTAGCTTTTTCTTACCCGGGAGTAGTTTGCTGGGTATATTTTCACTAAGTTATATTAATTTATGTTTGATCAGTTATAATTTTCCGGCAACGTATTAATATTACTTCGGTCTGAAAGGCCTAAGTATTACATTCATGAGCTCAAAGTGAAATTCTTACCCCCACTTCTTTTGGCATTTCTCGACGTTTTAGGACCTACTGATTCTAAAAAAGCAAAAACAAAAAATGTATGTCTGTCTGTCGGCTGGCCGTCACAACCGACGAAATCTAGATTTTTTTTTCTACAAATAGGAATACTCAATGGAAAGAGCCGAAAGGACGATGTGCTCGATAGCTGTACCTGAAGTGTGTCAAAAAAATCGCCAAGTGTGTCAAAACAAGGAAATTTGCATATTTTTTGCTTAAAAACGTTCAGTTTAAGTGATTACGAGTAGGAACATTGAATTTGGAGAAATCTTGGTGGTGGGGATTGGTATGTGAGACCAAAATCTAGATTATTGCGTTATAAGTTTGTCAAAAAAATGTTGTCAAGTGTGTCAAAAGAAAGATTTTTGTTTATTTTTGAAGTGAAAACTTCTTTTGGCGCACCACACACAGATTTTTCCGTAGGTAGTAAATTAAACTGATTCGTCAGCATTTTTATTATTTATCAATTTATCAATCTATCATTTCTTAACGTTTCAAATTGCGTTGTGGATATCGTGCTCGCCTGATGTGCTGTAGGTTGTGAGTTCAACTGCTGGTATGGTACATATTTTTTTATTGGTTTTTTTTAATGTTTATTAAATACATTTTACAATTATTTTTTTTTATTTATGAATTCATAAAAATAATAAAAATTTCTTTATACGAATTTTAAAAAATGAATCTATAACGCAGTTTTTTAAAGTTATATTGCTACTGTCTTTAACAATTTGCATTTGAGTCATCATGCTTAATAAATATTGAATTTATGTATATAAAATTGAAAGTATGTATGGCTGTTTATCCTTTATGCATTAATACATTAATCATCATGACAATTATGAAGTTATTGTGTACGCTTAACTTTTGCTTTTTATTTAACTATCGTTTTAAACGGTAGCTTGCTTTGATCAATGTTCTTTGTTGAACATAAAAAAAAAATAAAATAACGTAAGAAAGATAGTATAACCTGAAGACTGAAACAATTACATTTGAATATCAAAATTATATAAGACTAAGAGCCCGCGACGGCCAGACCTTCGTTATTTTATAAAAGCTGAAAGTTTCTCTGCGCATTCTACCTACTCAGGTAGGAACAATTAGCGACATATGAAGTTTGGATCATGGTGGCTTTAGCAGGGAGCAGGTAACAAAGGGACCTCCAAAGTTTGATGAAAGTATAAAAGGTAATTTTTTTATATATTTTTCGGGGTAGTATTAAAAGTCACTTCACCCATTGCCAGACACTTACTATCGTGGTAACCACCTGCCAGACACCCTTAAACTTTAACAAATTGATAAAGTTTAAGGGTGTCTGGCAGGGGGTTGCCACGATAGTAAGTGTCTGGCCCTGGGTGACGTGACTTCTAATACTATCCCGAAGAATATATAAAAAAATTACCTTTTATACTTTCACGAAACTTTGGAGGCCCATTTGTTACCTGCTCCCTGCCAAAGCCACCATGATCCAAACTTTAAATGTCGCTTATCGTTCCTACCTGAGTAGAGGGTATGCGCAGAGAAACTTTCAGCTTTTATAAAATAACGAAGGTCTGGTCGTCGCGGGCTCTTAGTCTATATGTATTGGAATTTTATCATCTTCACTAAATATGTTGTCGGTTTAGAATTGTATGAAATACATGTTTCTAAAATTAAGTGAAGACTTAATACTTGTAACTTGATACTTGATAAAATCGATTATATCGATTTAAAGCTCACAAAATTACGAGATGGAATTCTATTCGCATAAATTCTATACAAAGAAGCATAGCTTATGTATGATTAAACATGGATGGCAATCATGATAAATAAAATAATTTAAAATGGTGGCACTTAGCCGATAGTGTTTGCAAACGGCAACAATGCGCATTAATACCAATGAATTTGCTTAGGTTTCCGCAGACGTACTTTAGTCCCTGCTATTTGCTATTGGCATATGAGTGCTATTTTGACAATTATTTGGTTTACATTGTGAGGTTAGGTTAGTGTGTGTAGTTAGCGGTTTATCGTTCTGACTTGTTTCTCATTTATTCTACTAATACGATCCAAATACTACTAATACGATATCAATTGATTGCGATTGCCAATGAAGTTTTCACTTCTGCCGTGCGGTCTTAAGCACACTCTCTGTTTTTTTTTTAAGAATTTTATGAACGCTTATTTTAATCGTTAACTGGCATTGATGCTTTGGCGACGTGCAAAGTTTGCAGCTTCATGTAAAATTGATTTGATTCGCGCAGACACCAGTATAGATTATGTGTTTTATTAGAAGCATGAAGCGTGCTATCATCAGCAAAACTATTGATTTGATAAATCGTTGAATTCTGCAAGTCATTAATATGATAAGAAAAAGAGTTGAGGATAGAGCGGAACTTTGAGGCACTCCTGCATTAGTGGAACAGATATCTGATGAACCACCGTCAACATTGACTTGAAATTCATGCTTGGATATAAAGCACTGTAATCAAGAAATATGTTGCTGGTCTAAGCCATAGCATCTCAATTTCCATATAAGATGGTTGTGCCAAACTTTTTAAAATGCTTTGGCAATACTTCTTCAAGATATGTGTAGCAAAGAAAATAAATCTCTCGTCGCTCTACCTTTACGGAAACCGTATTGTCTTTCATTAAGTATTTTTGACGAATTAAGAAGCTCATAATATTTAAATTAATTTAGAGGGCTTTTTTGTGAGTAATTAAGCTTAAGTACATATTGGAAATCGCTTGAATTTTGCAATTCGAAATAATTTTTCATGTTCTCTAAAACTCCTTTAGAAAACTTTTATTGTGTTTCATGCCAGGATTTGAACTCACACTCATCAGAGACACCTGTTCAAATCCGGTGTGTCTTACACAACTTAGGTATAGCGGCGTTGACGAACCATATTTTAATTTTCATGTTAAGATAATCTTAAGATAATCTAAACTTCATCATTTTCATATTTACTTAAGTTGAATCATTCATCTATGCTTACATATTAGAAAATATGAAGGGGTTGAAATCTCACAGCTCTGAGATATCAAAACTTCGGCCTGGGTTAAGGATTTTGATATAATTTTCGGCAAAAAACTTTTATGAGGACATGGTTTTTAGTTTTGGGCAGCGATGTATATCAAACATAACTTTTTGTTAAAGTACATGCATTTTTTATCTCTGTTTAGATATGTATTACAAAACTAACACGAAACATCAATACGTTGTTGGAAAATTAAAACAGATCATATATTAACACAATTTAGTGAAAAGATTATACAATCAGCAATCTACTCAAAAACCTCGCAGTTTAGCGTTTCGAGAAAATATTACAAAATTACAAATTCATATTTCTTTCAAAATTCCAAAAATATTGTAAAATAAAAAATTCAAACTTTTTTCAAACAAAATTCTAAAAATATTTCAAAAATTATAACAAAATCAAAAATTGTAACTTTTTCCAAAATTATAATAAAATCAAAAACTTAAATTTTTTAAAATTCCAAAAATATTCCAAAAATTCTTACAAAATCAAAAATTGAAACTTTTTTCAAAATTCTAAAAATATTTATATAAAATTCAAAAATTCTATTTTTTTTCAAAATTCTAAAAATATTCCAAAATTTAGAATAAAATCAAAAATTTAAACTTTTTTAAATTCTAATAATATTCCAAAATTTCTTAAAAATTCAAAAATTGAAACTTTTTTCAAAATTATAAAAATATTCCAAAAATAAAATTAAATATTTAAACTTTTTCTAAATTCTAATAATATTCCAAAAATTCTTAAAAATTCAAACTTTTTCCAAAACTCTAAAAATATTGCAAAAATTATAACAAAATCAAAAATTGAAACTTTTTCCAAAATCATAAAAATTATAATAAAATCAAAAATTTAAAATTTTTCAAAATTCTAAAAATATTCCAAAAATTCTTACAAAATCAAAAATTGAAACTTTTTCAAAATTCCATAAATATTTCAAAGACTATAACAAATTCAAAAATGTCCATGTCCAATTTTATTTTCATTTACATTTTCGGCAAACTATTCAAAAACCTTCAATTTAGCGATTCGAGAAAATAACACAACATCACAAATTCATATTTCTTTCAAAATTCCAAAAATATTGTAAAAATTATAATAAAATCAAACTTTTTTCAAAATTCTAAAAATATTCCAAAATTATTGCAAAATCAAAAATTGAAACTTTTTTCAAAATTCCAAAACTTATAATAAAATCAAAAATTTAAAATTTTTTAAAATTCCAAAAATATTCCAAAAATTCTTACAAAATCAAAAATTTAACTTTTTCCAAAATTCTAAAAATATTGCAAAAATTATTACAAAATCAAAAATACAAACTTTTTTCAAAATTTTAAAAACATTTCAAAAACTATAACAAATTCAAAAATGTTCATGTGCAATTTCATTTTCAATTACATTTACGTCATAAAAACAGCTACTTTTTTTTCCCAAAAAATTGGCTAAAAAAATCAATGAAATCATATTTTGACACACTTGACATTATTTTTTTGACAAACTTATAATGCCATAATTCTCAATAATAATAATGAAATTTCAATTCAAACAAAATTTTAATTTAATTTTTTTCCCAAAAATTGGGTAAAAAAAACAGAGAGTGTGCTTAAGACCGCACGGCAGAAGTGAAAACTTCATTGGCAATCGCAATCAATTGATATCGTATTAGTAGTATTTGGATCGTATTAGTAGAATAAATGAGAAACAAGTCAGAACGATAAACCGCTAACTACACACACTAACCTCACAATGTAAACCAAATAATTGTCAAAATAGCACTCATATGCCAATAGCAGGGACTAAAGTACGCGTGTTTGTCACACCCATACATCAACAAGTTTAAATTTTTCAAATCTTTCTGCGGAAACCTAAGCAAATCCATTGGTATTAATGCGCATTGTTGCCGTTTGCAAACACTATCGGCTAAGTGCCACCATTTTAAATTATTTTATTTATCATGATTGCCATCCATGTTTAATCATACATAAGCTATGCTTCTTTGTATAGAATTTATGCGAATAGAATTCCATCTCGTAATTTTGTGAGCTTTTTAAATCGATATAATCGATTTTATTAAGTCTTCACTTAATTTTAGAATTTAGTATTTCATACAATTTAGTATTTCAAACAATTCTAAGCCGACAACATATTTAGTGAAGATGATAAAATTCCAATACATATAGACTAAGAGCCCGCGTCGGCCAGACCTTCGTTATTTTATAAAAGCTGAAAGTTTCTCTGCGCATACCCTCTACTCAGGTAGGAACGATAAGCGACATTTGAAGTTTGGATCATGGTGGCTTTGGCAGGGAGCAGTAACAAAGGGGCCTCCAAAGTTTCGTGAAAGTATAAAAGGTGATTTTTTTATATATTCTTCGGGATAATATTAGAAGTCACGTCACCCAGTGCCAGACACTTACTATCGTGGCAACCCCCTGCCAGACACCCTTAAACTTTATCAATTTGTTAAAGTTTAAGGGTGTCTGGCAGGTGGTTACCACGATAGTAAGTGTCTGGCAATGGGTGACGTGACTTTTAATACTACCCCGAAGAATATATAAAAAAAAATTACCTTTTATTCTTTCATGAAACTTTAGAGGTACCTTTGTTACCTGCTCCCTGCCAAAGCCACCATGATCCAAACTTCATATGTCGCTAGTTGTTCCTACCTGAGTAGGTAGAATGCGCAGAGAAACTTTCAGCTTTTATAAAATAACGGAGGTCTGGCCGTCGCGGGCTCTTAGTCTATTTGATATACAAATGTAATTGTTTCAGCCTTCAGGTTATACTATCTTTCTTACGTTATTTTATTTTTTTTTATGTTCAACAAAAAACATTGATCAAAGCAAGCTACCGTTTAAAACGATAGTTAAATAAAAAGCAAAATTAAAGCGTACACAACAACTTCATAATTGTCATGATGATTAATGTATTAATGCATAAAGGATAAACAGCCATACATACTTTCAATTTTATATACATAAATTCAATATTTATTTAGCATGATGACTCAAATGCAAATTGCTAAAGACAGTAGCAATATAACTTTAAAAAACTGCGTTATAGATTCATTTTTTAAAATTCGTATAAAGAAATTTTTATTATTTTTATGAATTCATAAATAAAAAAAAATAATTTTAAAATGTATTTAATAAACATTAAAAAAAAACCAATAAAAAAATATGTACCATACCAGGAATTGAACTCACAACCTACAGCACATCAGTCGAGGAGATATCCACAACGCAATTTGACGCAACGCAATTTCGTAAAGAAATAATAGATTGATAAATTGATAAATAATAAAAATGCTGACGAATCAGTTTAATTTACTACCTACGGAAAAATCTTTGTGTGGTGCGCCAAAAGAAGTTTTCACTTCAATAATAAAAATGCTGACGAATCAGTTTAATTTACTACCTACGGAAAAATCTGTGTGTGGTGCGCCAAAAGAAGTTTTCACTTCAAAAATTGAATTAAAATCACATACCCTATAGTTCCCTAAGTAGTGTGATATCTTCAAATTTTCAGAGACGGTAATCTATAATTTAATATGGCTAACAATAAACATGCCCAACTTTAAATAAAAAAGTCAGTCAAGTGCGAATAAAATTCGCTCGCCGAGGGTTCCGTGATTGCAGAAGAACAAATTGACAAAAATAATTTACATGTAGAATTTTTATATTGCCAGACGATTGACTTCCTCACTCTCATCCCCACAAAATAGAGAAAAATAATTATATGACACTTCACTGCAGTTTAAGTTCAGAGTTTATCAAATTTCCTAACACAGTGAATTTTTTAAAATTTTTCTGTCGATCAACGTCAAAACGTAGGGGGGGGGGGGGAGGTAAACCAGCTGTTAGTTGCACTTTTTTTACCATAATTTAAAAACTGTGCACCGCAAAATTCTAAAAATTACAATGTTTTTAAATTAAAATTCATGTTAAACGATATTGATGATATCCTTCTTATATGTGTTCGTGAATAAATCACCCACTTCACAATAAAATTAAAAACAAAATAAGTTTTGAGTAATTTTTAATGTTTTATTAATAAAATAATATTATTAATAAAATTCCGTCATGTGAAATAATTTTTTTGTCAGACTTTTGTTAAGACATGTTTCGATAATTTTCAAATTATCATCTTCAGTTATCAAAATTAATTGAGACGAATTATACTAAATATATAACTTTCAAAAAACAATGTGAATAAATCAACCTTAATACTATGACAAAAAACAATAAAACAAAAACGAAACAAAATTGATAAAATGCAACTGATAAGAGTAAAATATATAAAATAAGTACTTTTCCTAATTAAATTAAATATTGTGGTCTATGTAATAAAATAAAATTTGTTTATGTCTAGGATGAATAGGTTAAAACTTAATGTTAGGTTGCTATAATGAAACTTTATTTTAAATTATGGATAGATGTCATTGGTGATGGTGAGCTGATTGCTGTGAGTATTATCGAAAGATGTTTGTGTCTTGGGTGGTGTTGATTACCTGTGTCTTTTTGGCTTCTTATTCTGCATAGCAGTTTCATACAATGGATTTTCTTTTATTGTTAATTTGTCGTTGAGTAATATATCGTTATTTCCTTTGTGAGCTTTATATATTTAAACTCCTCGTATACGTCCATAAGCTTACCCTTTAGAGCATTTGTGTAAAAGTTTGAGATCCTTTTCAAATTTTGGAAGTTCGTGACCTTCTTCTATTAAATGTCGTGCATAATTTGAAGTTTCATCATCATAATTTTTTGATGGTAAATACTCTTTATATCGTTTTTTGAGGGGCCTTCCCGTCTGGCCTATGTAAAACTTCTTGCATGTTTTGCATGATAGCTTGTATATTCCTGTTGCTTTTTCCAGGGATGTTTTTTTATGTTTCTTCAGCCTATTCTTTAAATGGTCTTTCGTTTTATAACTTATGCGTATGTTGTATTTGCGTAATAAATTACTTATGGCGAATGGCATAAAAGTGGAGTATGATGATGAAATATATTTGATTGCTTCCTTAGGTTCACTAATATTGTTATTTTTATTTTTAATCCGTTTTTTCTGTTTCTTGATTAAAGTACCAATTAGATAAGGATTGTATCCGTTGGCTTGAGCTATGTATTTTAATGTGCTGATTTCTTCTTGATAATGCTTCTCGTTCATAGGGATGGTCAAAAGCCTATTGACAAAACTATTATGCGCAGCTAACTTGTGTTGATATGGGTGGTATGAATCGTTCTGGATGGTGACGTCGCTTGTGGTTGGCTTTCTATAAATTTTATATTCCAAATTTTGTGCTTGTCGAGTAACTGATATGTCAAGAAAATTGACTGTGTTGTTGATCTCAAAATCTACTGTGAACTTTATGTTGTTGACAAATTTATTTATTGTGTTGTTAAAATTAGTTATTTGTCGATTGGTACCGTTGAATATAATGAAAGTATCATCGACATATCTGCAATAGAAGATGATTTGGTCTTTATGTATATTAGTTGATTGGTTGAAAATGTATGTGTTTTCAAATTGGTTGAGATAAATATGACAAAGGTGATCCGATGGCTAGACCATCATTTTGTGTGTAGAATTCATCCTCATATTCAAAGTAGTTTTGAGATAGAATGCATAGAAGTAATTGCTTGATGTCGTCGATTAGTATTATATTAGTATACATGTTAACCACATCAAAGGACGCGAACTTATGACTGGGTTTAATTTTCACTTTGTTTACTTTTTCAATGAATTCACTGTCGTTCTTGATGCTGTGGTTGTTTTGAAGCGTGATGTTGTTTTTAATGACATTTTCGAGAAATTTGGATATTTTGAAGCTAGGTGCAGGTGTGCAATTTACTATCTGATATTTATCTCAACCACTTTGAAAACACATACATTTTCAACCAATCAGCTAATATACGTATAGAGACCAAATCATCTTCTATTGCAGATATGTCGATGTACTTTCATTATATTTAACGGTACCAATCGACAAATAACTAATTTTAACAACACAATAAATTTATCAACAACATAAAGTTCACAGTGGATTTTGAGATCAACAACACAGTCAATTTTCTTGACATATCAGTTACTCGACAAGCACAAAATTTGGAATATAAAATTTATAGGAAGTCAAACACAAGCGACGTCACCATCCACAACGATTCATACCACCCATATCAACACAAGTTAGCTGCGCATAATAGTTTTGTTAATAGGCTTTTGACCATCCCTATGAACGAGAAGCATTATCAAGAAGAAATCAGCACATTAAAATACATAACTCAAGGCAACGGATACAATCCTTATCTAATTGATACTTTAATCAAGAAACATAAAAAACGGATTAAAAATAAAAATAACAATATTAGTGAACCTAAGGAAGCAATCAAATATATTTCATCATCATACTCCACTTTTATGCCATTCGCCATAAGTAATTTATTACGCAAATACAACATACGCATAAGTTATAAAACGAAAGACCATTTAAAGAATAGGCTGAAGAAACATAAAAAAACATCCCTGGAAAAAGCAACAGGAATATACAAGCTATCATGCAAAACATGCAAGAAGTTTTACATAGGCCAGACGGGAAGGCCCCTCAAAAAACGATATAAAGAGAACGAAACGAATATAAAGAAACAACAAATTATGCACGACATTTAATAGAAGAAGGTCACGAACATCGTAAATTTGAAAAGGATCTCAAACTTTTACACAAATGCTCTAAAGGTAAGCTTATGGACGTATACGAGGAGTTTAAATATATAAAGCTCACTGTTATATAATTATCGGTATTTCCTTTGATCCTTTTTATCCTCTAATATTTAAATTTTAATAACGGCTCCTATAATCCTGTCTGTAATTTATTTCTTTTCCTTTTTTTAATTTACCTTAGTTCCTAATCAATAATTTTATGACAATAGTTTTGTTAAACTAAAAACAATAGAATAATAAAAAAATAAGAAACTAAAAACAATAACATAATAAAAAATAAGAAATACGAATCTCACTGAATTGTTTATGACTAAGGATTGATTATATTCTTGTCGTAAAACCTTTTTGCCTTTTTCTTTTTGTAAAAACTATATTGTTTTTGTAATTAGGTACATTTTTGTGTTTATATTTTAGTATTTAAGAAATAATATTTTTGTAAGAAAGACACTCTTTCTTTAGAAATCAATCTTTTAACAATTTTTTAATAAAAATAAATATTCTTTTTAAACATTAAATTCGTGTTTTAATATATATTTTTAATTCGATGAATCTTGAAACACGACACTCGCAAAGGAAATAACGATATATTACTCAACGACAAATTAACAATAAAAGAAAATCCATTGTATGAAACTGCTATGCAGAATAAGAAGCCAAAAAGACACAGGTAATCAATACCACCCAAGACACAAACATCTTTCGATAATACTCACAGCAATCAGCAACCATCACCAATGACATCAACCATCTATACATAATTTAAATTAAAGTTTCATTATAGCAACTTAACATAAAGTTTTAACCTATTCATCCTAGTCATAAACAAATTTTATTTTATTACATAGACCACAATATTTAATTTAATTAGGAAAAGTACTTATTTTATATATTTTACTCTTATCCGTTGCATTTTATCAATTTTGTTTCGTTTTTGTTTTATTGTTTTATGTCATAGTATTATGGTTGATTTATTCACATTGTTTTTTGAAAGTTATATATTTAGTATAATTCGTCTCAATTAATTTTGATAACTGAAGATGATAATTTGAAAATTATCGAAACATGTCTTAACAAAAGTCTGACAGAAAAATTATTTCACATGACGGAATTTTATTAATAACATTATTTTATTAATAAAACATTAAAAATTACTCAAAATAGTTTTATTACTTATTTTGTTTTTAATTTTATTTTTAAATTAAGTGCTCTTTCATATGAAATCTCACATGCCTCGGTTTTAAATGGCGTTTTTCCCCTTCTGATTCTCACCTCTTAAATACATAATGAGTATTTTACACTTCGCTATATTTTTTATTCAAAACTTACCACTTTTTCTATATTTCCAAGGACTTTTAAAGTTTTTTTATTAATAAGGTTCGGAACAAAGTGGGGAAAGAAAACATGAAAAAATGTTATGATTCAATTTTATTCAAAAAACTGTGTAGTGAAAAATTCTAAGATAAATGTTTAAAGGATACTGAATTCAAGCCCTTTCATATGATACCCTACTTGACTCGGCAAAAAAAAGTATTTTCTTAAAGGTCTTACATCGCTGCCCCGTAACACAAACGGAAACAATTCGTCATCTTCAGAGGACAGGTAAGTTTTATACGCAGCTTAAATTTCAGGTGCATAGAGTTTATACTTTATAAGATAATCGATTTTAAGACAAAAACACATCGAAGTCTCACCAATAGATGGTCCGGATAAAAAACGGAACCCTAAAACGACTGAAAATTAATCCGTTGGGGGTACGGACCTAAAGACGCTCTCCTTGTGTGCGCACCGGCCTTGCGTGATTATGGGGATTACACTGAGACCAAGAGAAACCGACTACAAATTAGCTATTATATAAAAATCACATACAATAAGAAAAACAAAAAAGTCCAAGCGGCACGTATATCCGCTAGAAATAGGTAGATTTCGAGATCAGACAGTTTTGTGTGCCAGTAGAATCTGATGTATCAGATTAGTTTAAAGAATACAAACTAATTTAAAACAGATATCGAACAAATTTTAAAAAGAAAATTAGCTACATATAAGCAAAACTATATCTATCCAATTTTGCAACAAACAAATATCAAATCTACCACAGAACATGTGTGTGACAATTTATGACACAAACCTACGCTATATCATATGTCGTCCAATTACTGCAAAATATCAAAATAGTTTATTTCTAAGAAAAAAAAATTAATTTCTTCTATTCAAACCTTTTTATTTTTTTTTCATTGACTGTTATAAGGTTTTTGGAAATTGTAGTTATAGGATTGTTGCAAACTTTTTGGTTGAAGCTAACAAGTCAAAAACCTCTAACTGCAGAGGTTTATATTTATAAAAAACGGATTGAAATATTTCCACAAATTCTAAATTTATGAAATTTTAAAAAATATTAGTGATGGCCGTTATAACGGATTAAAAAACGTATTTTTTTCTAGTATAAAGCCTCTAGTTATTTAACCATGGGTCAGATTTTTCTGATTTACGAATTTGTTCAAGATATTAATAAAACACACATGTTTACGGAAAGTTTTTTGATCTGGCTCCGTGCCAGACCATGCGACCGTGAGAGTGCCGGTTGATTCAAACGCATTTTGTGTTTTACAAGCTTTTTTGTTGGAGCCGCTCACTCAGACTGCAGAGGTCTTTTTTTTGAAAGAAACTGATTAAAAAGGTTTCAAAGATTCTAAATTTATGAAGTTTTTAAAAATATTAGAATCTAAACGGCCGTTATAACGGATCTAAAAAACAGAGTTTTTTCCTAGTATAAAGCCTCTAGTTTCTTAACCCTGTGTCGGATTTGGCTGATTTACGACCTTGTCCAAGATATTAATAAAACGCACGTTTTTAGAAAAGGTTTTTTGATCTGGCCTTACAAATGCGACCATGAGAGTGCCGGTTGTTTAAAAAAAATTTTTTTTTGCAAACTTTTTTGTTGGAGCCACCTCTAACTCTAACTCTAACTGCAGAGGTCTATTTTTAAAACAAATTGATAAAAAAGATTCCAAAGATTCTAAATTTGTTACCTATTTTAAATGCTAGTATCCAAACGGCCGTTATAACGGTTTTAAAATATCAATTTTTTTAGAAAAAGGCTCTAGTTCCTTAACCACGTGTCGGATTTTGCAGGTTCACGAACTCGTCCGAGATATTAATAGAACACACATGTACAGAAAATTTTTTTGATCTACCTCAACAAATGCGACCGTGAGAGTGCCGGTCGTTTTCGTTATATCTTATATCGTTTATATATATATATATATATATATATATATATATATATATATATATATATATATATATATATATATATATATATATATATATATATATATATATATATATATATATATATATATATATATATATATATATATATATATATATATATATATATATATATATATATATTGTTACGTTTTTCTAACCTTACTTCGAATTGGCCTAACTCACAATTCGATAAACGTAATTTCCAATCTCTTCAGAGTTCGATCACTGATTAGTAAGGCCAAACACCAGGTTTTATTAAGTATTCAACACCTTAATTGTTTCACAACAATAGGAAAATAATACAGCAAACAATATTCCTAACTAAAATATTCTTTCAACAGCTTCAGAATCTCCAACGGTTCATTGTAGAAATTTCCAGTACACCACGTTCAAAATAATACACAAAATATTTCTACTCAATAACACTTATAACTTTATTACACTTATAACTTTACACAAAAACTAATTTAAAGATCACTTTTATAATTTTAACTTCACTATCGCAGGTTTAAAATAAAACTAATTAAAAACTACAAGAGGTAATTTTCTTATATACCTTCTGCAATACTTCTAGATAATTCGACATCACTTTCCAGAAACCTTGAGAAAATATTAGAATATTCGATTATTTTACGTTATGTTGATTTGATTCATAAAATCGTTTATGTTGACCCTATTTCTAAGAAGAGACAACAACAACAATATTCATTTCATTCACTTTCTGTTGTGTTTTGTTGATTTTATTTTCCGGGAAGTGACCGTAATCGTCTAGATCTTTCTGTAATCGTCTAAATTTTTCTGTACTCGTAACAATATATATATATATATATATATATATATATATATATATATATATATATATATATATATATATATATATATATATATATATATATATATATATATATATATATATATATATATATATATATATATATATATATATATATATATATGTATATTTTTTTTTTTTTTTTTTAAATAAAATGTGTTGTGTAATAGGGTTTAGAATATGTGTCACAACAACACATAAATACCTTTTAAGACCTAGGTCTAGACCTGGGTCCCACAACAACTGGCGTTCTGAGGTGTAGATTAACGCTTTTTTTAAACATCTGTGGGTTGAAGCCACCTGAGACTAAGTGTTCCGGCAAACTATTCCATTTGTACGCAGTTCGGACAAAGAAGTCTCTCTGCGATCTGCCAGTATGACAGCGCGGGATCTTTACCGTTTCACTGGTTGCGGCAGCCGATTGCCGAGTGGAACGGGGGTAAGAATAAGTTTGAGGCATGATGCCGCTGATTTCATCTGAGCACTGCTGATGACGATATTTGTAAAAAACAACGAGGTCAGCAACAGTGCGACGATGTTGTAGGGAATCAAGTTGTGATGTCAAAGTTCGATCACCTACAATTCGTATAGCTCGCTTTTGAACAGAGTCCAAGAGGGCCAAGATGGAAACAGAGGCAGCACCCCAAACTTGACAGCAGTACTCCATACAGGGACGAATATAGGACTTATAAACATGAAGCAATTGGTATGGAGTGAAAAATTTTTTGCATCTATTTAGGAGGCCGAGTTTTTTAGACGCACTTTTTGCCATCGCCATTACATGATCGTTCCAGAGTAGGTCATTTGAAACTGTGACACCCAATAAACGAATGTTTTTACATTCACCTATTGGTTCGATATATACCCAATTCTGTTTTTACACGGTAGATACGTTCCAGGAAAAGACGTGTAAAAAAAACCGTGCATAAAAAGACATGCAGCACATAGAAAAAAAGGGGATTGGTTCCATACCCTTTATTTCTGTAAAAAATAGGTAGAATAAAATGATTTGTACAAAACGCTATTAAGAGTCTATATAAAAGCCAAATTAAATTTTTTGTGCATGTGTGCACAGTTTATTTGATAAAAAACAAAAACAAAATCAAAGATCAGCAACAGTGCGACAATGTTGTAGGAAATCAAGATATGGTGTTAAATTTTGGTCGCCAACAATTCGTAAAGCATGCTTTTGAACATAATCTAAAAGAGCCTAGATCGAAATAAATGCACCACACAAGACTTGACAACAATATTCCATGCATGGACGAATGTAGAACTTATAAATGTGGAGTAAATTATACGGAATGAAATATTTTTCACATCTATTTAGGATGCTATTTGTTCGTCATAGATACTAATGGAAGCATCATTGGGGAACTCGGTCTATGATCTGAAAACAATCAATAGCTGTGTTTTGGCGGTATTTGAATTGACTAAATATTCTTTACCCCGATCGGTGACTTTTTCTCGGTCCTCGGTCTGGTGCAATGTACTGTATATCATCTGCAAAATTATTTGTCGTGTTACTGATAATTTTCAACAGGTCGTTGATATAAATTAAAAATAGAGTGGGGAATAAAACTGAGCCTTGGAGAACGCCAGTAATTAGACTCAGAAGAAAAACTATCGATTAATACCGAAATGATCGGTGAGACAATTTTGAATATGCTTTATGTCTACATGAAGTTGGCATGCCCGATTCGATCAAATGCTTTTCAGATATCTAATGCGATAAAGTACTTTTCACCACCTCAATCAAGCATGCTGTTCCAACGGGGTACATAGTTCAATATAGATCGGTTGTTTATATAAGTAAGGCTTTTCGTATATAATTTGAAATATTAGTTTTTTTTGGAAATGGCTAGTGTACAGCCAGTTTTAAAAAAGGTACGAAAACGGATCCAATAAATTACAAACCCATATCAAACTGGTCGATTGTAGCTAAAATATTTGAAAGAAACATTAATTTTAAATCTATGAGGTTCTTAACTGGTCAAAAATACTTAGACAATCCGGTTTTCGCCGAAAGAAAGAGTGACGAAAAATTTACTTTCTTTGTCAAACATATCTGGAACGAGTCACTTGAAAATCATAGTGAGATTTTCAGTGCGGTTTAATTGATATAGCCAAAACATTTGACAAAGTATAGCTCAACAATCTTATATGCAATATGAGATGCTATGACTTAGACGAGCAAATAATTTCCTGACTTTAGATCTTTATATCTGAGCGTAAATTTCCAGTCAATGTCGACGGTTTTTCATTAGATATCTTTTCAACTAATGCAGGCTTTATTGATAGTTCCACTCTATCCCCAACTCTTGCTCTTATCTATATTAACTTGTTGCACTCAACGATTCATTAAATCCATAGTTTTGCTAATGATGCACGCTTAATACTTCTCCTGAAATACCTAATATATACTCAGCGTTTAATGACACTAGGTCAAATGTGATAGAGTCATTAAACATTGATTTAAAAACAGTAATGGAATCGGGTATTGCTAAAAATGTTAAGTTCAACGCGAGCAAAACTCAAGTTTGCTATTTTTCTAGGTTATCAACATCTAATCCATTTCCATTAAAGTTTGATTCTTGAAAAAAAATGATCTTGAAGAGAAAGAATTCGTTAGACTTCTACGAGTTGAGATTAAAAATAATATTAAGTGGAATTTTCATATTTTTAGCCTAACTAAGAAAATTGTTCAAAAACTAATATTTTTGGGTCGTTGAGTTAGGTTTTTAATAGCAAAATGCTTCTTTCAATGGAGAAGTTATATAATCGCCCCTGCATGGATTATTGTTGTGACATATGGAGTGTACCATACAGGTCTTGATTGACTCCGTACAACAGAGGGCTGTTAAATTGATCTTAATCAGCAATTCAAATCTTAATCAGCAATTGATCAAATGAGCTTGATTCCTGGTATATCGCTGATTTGACGGTATTTTACATTATGAATAAACGGGCTTAAATCTAAACCAAATCGATTTTACCTAAGCCTTCAAACTTGACACGTTACACCAGAGTATCAATAAGAGTATAATAAGATAAAAGAATTTTCTTCCTCCAAACTTTAAGATTAGCGTTAAACAATCTTCAAAGAAAATTGATCAACTGTACTCTAGGAATAGAAGTTGAAAACAATATGAAATGAAATCGTCATATTTTTAACCTAGCTAAGAACGATCTCAAATTGAGGTTTTTGGAACGATTTCGTAAGTTTTTCAATAGCGAACAGCTTCTTTTAAAAAATAAAATCAATAATTTATATAAATAAATTATTGTAATTATAATCAACGGAACAAACTTTTTTTGGTATATATTTTATTATAACATGTTTCGAATTCATCATCAGATTACAAAAATATACTGTTTTCTTTTAATACATAAATTATTTATATTCCCTGCATGGAGTATTGTTCTCACATATGGGGTGTATCTGATTTTAGTAGTTTGAAGTAAATTGAGTTTGTTCAGCGCAGAGCTGTTAAACTAATTAGCAACTCAACTCTTATTAATGGGTTAGATTCCTTGCAACACAGAATAAATGTTGCTGATCTGAGAATTTTATATTAATACATTGTGGATGAACAAACTTCCACTGAGATAAAATCAATTTTACCTGAACTAGCAACCTATCCCATAACACCAGACTAATTTTTGTAGCCTATCCTTTTACACTTAAAATAAAAAGGTTCAGAAGTGTTGCTTTTCAGCGTGATTTTTTCAGCAGAGTCTCTCATCTATGGAATGTCGCACCAGCAAGAGTTTTCCCTGATAGCTTTAATCCTCACAATTTTAAAGATAACGTTCATAAACTTCTTAAAGAAACTTAATTTATTCAAACTTAATCCTAATCCTAGTTGGACATGGTATCATCGGATATTAAGAGACGTTAATTTATAATTTATTATAATTAACACTAAACATGCCTAACTTTGTATATAGAATAAAAAATACATATTTTCTTCAAAATTTAAACCGTGCTATTTCGAATAAAACCGTGTAAAAACGAATTCAAATTTTTTTCTAGACCGTGTTATATCAAACCCGTCTAAAAAAAGACCGTGTAAAAACAGAATTGGGTGTATATATATATATATATATATATATATATATATATATATATATATATATATATATATATAAATATATATATATATATATATATATATATATATATATATATATATATATATATATATATATATATATATATATATATATATATATATATATATATACACCTATCCCCCGTTTTACACGGTAGATACGTTCCTGATTAGAACGTGTTAATCGAAATAATAAATTTTGTATGGAAAACCGTGTGATGGGGCACAGACCGATGAGTATCGTTGTAGATGCTGTGCGTTTATTCCCACGCGGATGTGTAGATATCATATAAAAAATGTGTGGATGTTATAAATAAATTTAAATCCTTTTATTAAATTTTAACTTTATATTTTGTACACGTTTACTTGATATGAAATCACAAATATAATTGAATTTATATAATACAAATCTAAGTTACAAAGTTAATAAAAAAATGATTTTTCATTTTCGAATTTTCGATTGTAGATGAATTCCTGTATGTTATAAGAATCTACGAAGAATGCAATACTTTTTAGTACAAAATAAACATCATACAAGAATTCACCTACCATGAATAATACTGTTATGATGTTTAATAAAAATAAACAATAAATAATATTGACAAGATAGAAGTACAAATATTTTTTTCTTTAGGTTTTTCAATTATTTTTAAAGTGTTAATTAATTTAATTTAAGTTATTTTATTTTATTATAGTTGCTTATGAACATACCGCCGGCTTTGAACAGCTGGGTTCAACAGGAAGTCGTGCAAGTTTTGAAAGTGGTCTCTTTAACTCTCCGTTTTTAGTTTTTAATGTGACTACTCTGGTGAAACCATCGGATCCAGGATGCAATTTGATTATTTTACCCAGCAGCCATTTACACACAGGAATGTTATCTTCTTTGATCACTACAATGTCATTAATATTTATGGACGAATTTTGTTTTAGCCATTTTACTTTTTGTTGTAGGGATGTGATGTATTCCAGGTTCCATCGCTTCCAGAAATGTTGTTGCATATATTGTAGCATCTGCCAACGGGATAGATGTGATGGTTTAAGATGACTGACGTCACATTCAGGTATCTTTGTAGTTGCTTGTCCAATAAGGAAGTGTGACGGTGTAAGAGCATCAATTTCTTCAGATGACAACACACACAATGGGCGGGAATTTAGAATGCTCTCAATTTCTGTAAGGAGAGTGATCATTTCTTCCATGGTTAAAATAGTATCGCCAATAACACGTCGCAGATGGAACTTAGTAGACTTGATAGCAGATTCCCAAATACCACCAAAATGAGGTGCATTAGGTGGTATAAAATGCCAATTAATGGCGTTTCTGGAACAAAAATGAGAAATTTCATTAGATAGTTTAATACAATTGCTAAAAGAGTATTGAAGTTGGTTGTTTGCGCCAATAAAATTGGAGCCGTTATCGCTGTAGATCTCCTGGCAACATCCACGACGAGCAACAAAGCGTTTTAGAGCAGCAAGAAATGCATCACTGCTGAGGTCAGTCACCAATTCAATGTGTATTGCTTTTGTACTAAGGCAGATGAATAAACATATATATGCTTTGTAGTTTTTCTGACCCCTTCCTTTAGTCAAATGAATTTGCAATGGCCCCGCATAGTCTACTCCCACTTTAATAAATGGACGAATCAGCTCAAGCCTATAACTGGGTAAGTTACCCATCAACTGTGTCTCATTTGTTGCCTTCTGCCTTACGCATTTAACACAATTGTGAATTACTTGACGTATCAAATTTTTGGCTCCAGGTATCCAGTATTGCTGTCTTGATAAAGCGAGTAACAACGATGGTCCAGCGTGTTTATTGTTTCGATGCATCTCTTCAATAATTAGTTTAGATACAGGGGACTTGGATGATAAAATAATTGGGTGCCTTGTAGAAAATGACGAGTTGTAATTCTCCAATCTGCCTCCAACTCTTAAAACTCCAGAATCATCAATAAATGGACTGAGTGATTTTAAATTACTGCTGGGCTTGACCATTTGAGATACTTTGACGTCAGTTAGCTCTGGTAAGAAATACTTTCGCTGGTCATATCGGCATATGATGAATAATGATTCGTAGAGTTCTTCTCGACTTACAAATAATTGGTTGCTTCCAGCTAATCGTTGCTTTTTTAAAGCTGCGATAAATCTTAATACATATGCCATTATTCTTTGAATTTTGTGGAAAGATGAATGCTTAGAAATTAGGTTGTCGAGGACGTCATATTCTATAGTGGTGGTACAGCTTATATTTTCATTTGCTGGAAAATGTGCATAATTTATTTTTTGTGGTGGCCAGCTTTCATTTGGCTGGGTTAACCAATCAGGTCCGTTCCACCAAAGTGCATTGCATTTTAGTTCGTGAGGAAAAAGCCCTCTCGAAGCTATGTCAGCTGGGTTTTGAGGTGAAGGCACGTGATACCAATGTGTTCTACCAAACAATGATAGCACCTGCGACGTGCGATTGGCAACAAAGGGGGGCCAGCGACGAGGATGAGATGAAAGCCAATCTAGCACGATTGTGGAGTCTGTCCACAAGTAAATATCCTGAACATTCACATTACTCTCACGTTTGACGAGATTGAATAAGTTGGTCAATAACACTGCACCGCATAGTTCTAAACGTGGAAGACTTTGTTGCTTTATAGGTGCAACTTTGGTTTTTGAAGTTATCAAGTGACAAAATGTTTCTCCCTTTTTGGTAATATTCTTGAAATAGACTACAGCGGCATATGCAAACTGGCTGGCATCACAGAAGCCATGGAGCTCAATCTTCAATTCTTGAGATGTTTGAACATATCGTGGGATGGAAACTTCTTGAATTTCGGGAAGTGTTGATCGAATTAGTTCCCACTCTTTGGTTTCTGGTTCTGGTAACGGATCATCCCAATTCAGATTTAGGTACCATAGCCGTTGAATAAATATTTTTATTTTTACATTTACCGGAGCAATCCAACCCATAGGATCGAAAATCTTCCCTGCTTCTGATAATATTTTTCGTTTGGATAGCGGTATCGTACTCGCAGCTAAATCTACGTGAAAACTAAACTGATCTTTTGTTGGATCATATTGCAAGCCTAACAGCCTTTACAGACTGATTAATAGTTGTGTCCTCAAAAGTTTTAATCTGGAATTCTTTGTCTTCATCTGGAATGTCTTTTAATACTTCAGGAGAATTAGATATCCATTTCCGTAGCTTGAACCCGTACTTTAATAGTGTAGTTTTAGTGCTTGTTTTCAGATTGATCACTTGATCTAGAGTGTCTTCACCAGTCATGAGATCATCTACATATATATTTTGCTGTATAACTTTCGCTGTATCAGGTTCGGAATTCATAATATCACAGGCGACTTGATTAATAGCTTTCGTAGCTAAATATGATGCAGATGCCAATCCATAGGTTACAGTACACAACTTAAAGTATCGGATGGGTTGCGATGAATCTTCTCGCCAAACAATTTTCTGGAAATTAGTGTCATCGTCATGAATACGAATTTGGCGGTACATTTTTTCTATATCCGCACAAAAAACTATTCGATGCTCTCGGAAACGCAAAATTATGGCGTATAAAGTAGATTGAACTGTGGGTCCAACTGCTAGACAATCGTTGAGGGATACTCCAGAACTAGATTTTGCAGACCCATCAAAAACAACTCGAAGTTTAGTTGTCGAACTATCCTTTTTTAACACCCCATGGTGTGGCAAGAAGAATCCATCGTCTTTGACTACAGTTGGCGGCACTTCGATCATGTGACCGAGAGACAAGTATTCATCTATGAATTTTTTATAACTAACATGGAAATCCTTGTCTTGAATAAACCGTCGCTCCAATCCCTTTAATCTTTGGATTGCTCTACTTAGTGATCCACCTAGTTCAGTGTGAGGTTTTTTGAAGGGCAATCGAACTTGAAGACGACCATCTGGCTTTCTTTGTAGATTTTCCTTAAAACTGTCCTCGCATAGCTTTTCCTCTGGAGATAAAATAGAACCAACTGTTGGAATTGATTCAAGCTCCCAAAAACGTTTAAGCGTTTCGTCTATATTGAGTTCAAGCTCAGTATTCGTATTGAATCCAAAAAGCGCATCTTCTGCATGTGAGTTTTTGTTGTTAGTACAACCTGCCACAAGCCATCCAAAAATTGTGTTCTGCAGAATTGGATCGTTTGAGTTCCCTTTAATTTGTCCATCTTTCAGTATGTTGAAGAAATGATCGATACCAATTAATATGTCGACATCATTAGCCTTATAAAACTCAGGATCAGCCAACGGCAAGCCTTTCCAAATATCACAAAAAGTTGAGTTTATATTGATATGTGCAAGCTTTGAAATGCGTTTTAAAACAAATACTTTTACCGTTAATTCGGGACCTTTTCGAGGTTGAATATGAACTGAGGCCCTCCTTTTTGTTGTACCTGCTTCAACTTGCCCAAGCCCTTTTACTGTTACTCTTCCATTGTGTCGGGGAATCCCGAGTCGTTGAAGGCAAGCTTCAGTAATAAAACTTGCTTGAGAACCTGAGTCCAAAAGAGCTCGAAAGTATACATATTTTCCTGAAGCGCACATAACCTTGATGAAAGCTGTTGGAAGAATTGATTGCGCTGCATGATCAGTCTGACCGGAGTTAGATGTAAATACCTTGATAGAACTTTTAGGTTTCTCAATGGCTTCTTCAGGTTGCTTTGAAAGTTCAACGTCAGCTATATGAAGCAGCGTGTGGTGTTTTCCTTTGCATGTTGGACACCGTCGTTTGGATAAGCACCTAAAAATGGCATGTTTATCGCTCAAACAGTTGAAGCAGTATTTATTTGTTTTTGCTATTTCGCGTCTTTTGTGAACATCCATTCCATTAAAAACAGGGCATTGATATATTGGATGTCCTTCAGCTTGGCAAATAGAACATTTAATTTCTTGAACTGCAATATGACTTTTGACTGATGATGCTTTGCTATCGCGGTTAGAGTTTCGCTTACTTGAACCTCGTAGTGATTCTAAAGCGTCTCCCCTTTTTAATAAAAAATCGAACAACTCTTGAATAGTTGGATACTCTTTTTCTGCTGTTGCTTGTGCCCAAAGATTCTTTGATTCATCATCCAATTTACTTACAAGGATGTAAGTTAACCACGGATCACGATGTTCACCTTGCGATCCCATTGCCTTTAAGCCTCGTAACACCTCATCAGAAGTATCCAATAGCTTTCTTATGTTGAAATGGTTTGCATTGTTAATGGATGGTTGTTCTAGAAAGCTCCTAATGAATGCGTTTATAGTGTGCCGTTTCCGATCGTAACGCAGTCTTAATTTCTGGAAAGCTTCGATATAGTTCGCTTCCGTTATGCTAAAATGACGTAGTAAACTGGCGGCTTCTCCTCGCAGCAATCCTTTTAGGTACTGAAATTTTTGTACTGCTGACAGCGATGCTGAATCATGAACCGATGAAACATAGATATCGTAAAACGACTGCCACTCTGTGTAATCTCCCGAAAATGGAGGAATATTTAATTTCGGAAGCCGTATATCTGCCACAGCTTGAGTTGTATTGAGAGGATTCTCGAAGCTCACATTCAGATTTGCATTATTGAGTCCCAATTTTCGAATTATCTTATTAAGTTCTGCTACGGCTGTATAATAACTTTGCTCATATTCCATGTCAGGTTGTAGTGATTGATCTAAATCAAACATGGCGTTTTCGATTTTAGTAAATTCTTCCATCAGTTTTTCCACGCGGTTTAGCTTAGCCCGGCAATCTTCTATGGATGCTTCGGCTTTTTTCGTACTGTTAATGATGAAGGTCAACTTGCCCTTGTTAACGGACCGTTGCTTTTTTAATGCGTTGATAGCTTGTTCACTCATTTTTAAATTTTCACTACACTTTTCACACACTGATTTTAATTTTTTGTTTTGAACACTGGTGATAATTGTTATTTGCACGCGGTATTTTGCAAAATGTCGAAAAGTTTTCGTATAAAGATTGAACCACGCCAATAAGGGAAGAATTTGATTTAATGTAATTTAATTTAATAACGCAAATGTCTTATATACTGAATGAATTCACTAGAGTTTATGAATATTAAAACCACACTTATAATATTATCACGTGTTATCTTTATAAGGTTCAATAAAAAATGCAAAATTGAGTATACAATTTAAGTATCAATTTATTTATTAATAATTATAAGATTTAAAATGATACTTATCGAGTTCTTGGCACGAGTTTCGACGGGATGAAATTCTTAAACTGCTTGTCCAATTATTTGCTGCTTGTCCAATAAATTTCCAAATCCGTCTCGAAGGACCAAAATGATGGGGCACAGACCGATGAGTATCGTTGTAGATGCTGTGCGTTTATTCCCACGCGGATGTGTAGATATCATATAAAAAATGTGTGGATGTTATAAATAAATTTAAATCCTTTTATTAAATTTTAACTTTATATTTTGTACACGTTTACTTGATATGAAATCACAAATATAATTGAATTTATATAATACAAATCTAAGTTACAAAGTTAATAAAAAAATGATTTTTCATTTTCGAATTTTCGATTGTAGATGAATTCCTGTATGTTATAAGAATCTACGAAGAATGCAATACTTTTTAGTACAAAATAAACATCATACAAGAATTCACCTACCATGAATAATACTGTTATGATGTTTAATAAAGGGTGTGTTTTTTTTCTATATCGGAGAGATCGGAGCGATAAAATAAAATCTGTATCAGATATATCGTATAATTTTTTCCTCCGATATTTAACTGTCAGATATAAAATATATTCTCTGAGTTTTTTCAGCAAAAAAAAATTATTAAATAAATTTAAATTTTATTAAATAATTTATCTAAATTTGTTTTTAATCGAAACTTTACCTACAATTTTTTAAATTTATCCTTTAAAAGATGACTTCCAGTCGGTAAAAAAAAATATCTGTAATATCTGTAAAAGTTTTCAGAGAGAAAATATATGATCTGAGATACATCCGAGAATGAAAAAAACACGGAACAGATATATCAGATATATCCGAGAATGCAAAAAAACACAGATAATTTTTTTGACGTTTAAAATATCTCTCCGATCTTCTCCGATATAGAAAAAAAACACACCCAAAAATAAACAATAAATAATATTGACAAGATAGAAGTACAAATATTTTTTTTCTTTAGGTTTTTCAATTATTTTTAAAGTGTTAATTAATTTAATTTAAGTTATTTTATTTTATTATAGTTGCTTATGAACACCGTGTTAAACGAAAAACGTTGGTTTTTGGTCAATTGTTGAGCGACAAACAGATTCGGTAAAACATAAAAGTACCAGTTTAATCACATAAGATATCGACATAACAGTTAAATTGATTTTCAAAAAGAAACATGTAAGAAACCAATAAGAAATTCACAGAAAAATAAAAAGTAATTATGCATGCACATACTAGCATGTTCACCTAAATCAAACCTAACTTAACTTATCCCAACCGAAACACGTAAAAGAGAAAAACAGAGTTTTTTCTGAGATATTTCCAACCATACCTTTGAATTGGAAAAATTCAAATTAATTCCATAGTTACTTGGGTTTAATTGCTCACAAAATCCTGAATAACTTGCTTCAGTTCGGTGCGACTTGGAGTTAAATCTGTAATTAATAATTGTGCTTTCTTTTTAGTTAAATCTTGCAATTTGCAAAAATCTTCACATTGACTTAAAAATTCGTTGACAGTTCTCAGAAATCGTAGAGCTAGTTCAATATTCGGATCATGTTGTTGAAAGTAGTTGCATTATTTATTATCTTCTGGTATAATGGTTGCAATAAAGAAGTTTTAATTTTGGGTAGAAATACAATTATTCAATTGCAAGCTGCAAATCTTGAGGGTGACATGGAGCATTGTCCAGTAAAAGAAGAACCTTTAAATATTATTTTGATTAAATGCTATTTTACTTCTGGTACGTAAGAGTTATGAGACAAATCAATGAACAATGTGGCTTTAAGCCAAACTTTTGTATTTGCATTCAAATAAATAGAAAGATCTGTTTATTCCTTTTTACCTGGACGCTTTGCCACCTAATCACTCTTTAGTATTGAAAACCAGATCAGCAGCCAAATTTTGTAATTGTGAAGCGGTGAAGTGATAAGTTTTTGAATGAACAGAAACGATGGAATTTTTAACTCTTCACAGTTTCAGTCAATTTTAGTGGGTACATACTGTTGTGCTGTATCTAAATCAGCAGATGCGCTTTTTAATTTTAAATTTTTGCAAAAAATGCCCGTGCTTAAATATTTCGAACTAACCATGATTTGCAATAAAACTTAAAAGGCATTTTATTTGAGTAGATGGAGTAGATCTGTTTAAGTAGATGGCAACTGGTTTACATTCCAAAAATTTTGAAGTCTTAAACTAGATATAATGCTGGGACCAATTGTAATACGTCTTTGATATTGGTCTTCAAGCCATATCATTAATTTATTTTCCATTGTTTTTATTTTTTTTAAATAAAATATGTTGTGTAGTAGGAATTACAATCAAAACAACAAATAAAAACTTTTAATATCATGGTCACCGCAACAACATGCGTTCAACGATGTTGATAGACGCTAATTTTTATTGTTTGTTTCCTTTAAATTTTTTTGAATTGATAACTAAACAATAAATCCAATAATTTAATAAAATATGACAGACCCCAATATTTCATTATAGGATAGAATAAGATCTCACTGCTATTGCCAGTGTTGTATGATATCTCACGTTAATTCGTATGTCAACAGATTGAATTATTTACTTACAAATTAACTCTGACCATTGATACACCTACGCATTTTGTATCTAGCTAATAACGATCAATTGCTTAAAATCAACTGGTTTACATAGAGAATCTCTTACATTGTATTTACAAAATTTTGCTTTGAACATTCAAAGGAGTTTTTTGTTACAAGTTTCCTGTTTTCTTGTTTTAATTAAAACCTGTATGTATATGATCATAAGTGGTGAAAGAAGGTTTAATTAAAATAAAGTAGATATAACTGCGTGTAATACCAAAATTTGTCTTTTTTTGACATTTTTTTTTTTGGAAATTTTGATTTCAAAAACCGTGTAAAGTCGAAAACGTGTTAAACGAGTGCCGTGTTAAGCGGGGGATAGGTGTATATATATATATATATATATATATATATACATATATATATATATATATATATATATATATATATATATATAAATATATATATATATATATATATATATATATATATATATATATATATATATATATATATATATATATATATATATATATATATATATATATATATATATATATATATATATATATATATATATATATATATATATATATATATATATATACATATATATATATATATATATATATATATATATATATATATATATATATATATATATATATATATATATATATATATATATATATATATATATATATATATATATATATATATATATATATATATTAGACTGTTTCACAAATCCACTTTTTTTGAAATGTTTAGGTCCACATCAAAAATCTGAAAGTTCTCGATGAAAAAAAAATTTTCCACCCGATCTGAGCTTTTTATCTCATTCCCAGAGCGTGCGGTTTTGCAAAACGTCCTGAATTTTGGGCTATTCATGCAGGAAATTCAAATTGAGGCTGGATACCGATACGATAACATAAAAACAAAAATACCGGGGTGCTATTCGATGGGAAATTTTCCATAGAATTCAAAATTAACCATGGGACACACGTTTTCTGAAGCCTAACCATGAAAATTTGGAGCCAAAGTCAAAAAATATTGCAAATTTGCGCATTTTTCGAAAAGTGGTGTCATTATTTTAACTTTTTGTCATGCTAACCACCACATTTAACGATTTAATGTCATAAATAATTTTATTAGCTTGCCAACAAAAAAAATCTTAGGTCTTTTGGTGGTCTAGATCGCGAGATATCTCACTTTTAGTGAAGTCGTGTTTTCCAGAATTTAGGCTAAAAGGCAACTTCTTCATTATTTCACAAAATCTACTTAATAAAATATACAAAATTATCATATATAATATCACGAGTCGTCAAATAATAGTCGATTATTTTTCATAATCATTATTACGAATGTCATTTGAGGGTAGGTAATGTTGAAAAATAATCGACTAATAATTTGATGACGAGTTGTATTTAGCAGACAATTTAACGAACAGAAATAGTAAAATTATTTCATCCAACATAATCCTTTGTTGTCAAACAAAATTAAATATTATTTCATCTTAGTAGGCGCATAAATGTTATAAATTTGTAATTTATTTTTGACAAATAAACATAAACATGCAATCATTTATGAATGAAAACGGACATTTTTACTATTTGGAAATTGCATTTTTACATAATTTTGTATGTGCATTTTTGTTTTAAATTAATATATTAAGTAGGCGGAAAATATTCGAAAATATTCGCTGTTCCTTCCTACCAGAAAAAAATAATCGAAACAAATCGTTTTGATTTGCTAAAAAATAGTAAATGAAGCGTTTTGATTGGACCTTATTGAAACTTTATTTAGTGAGTTGAATTGTCATTTTTATTTGAAAACTTTTTATTTTACTTTTGATAAATGATATTTTAATTAATGCAAGTCCCTTCAGTTCAAATACAATTCCTTTTAAAACGTTAACATAGTACGCATTTTTAGGATTTCTTTTAATTTTAAGAAAGTTGTTCAAAGCTTTGTATTAGTTTCGTTTTATTTCTAGTAGGAAACAATTGGCGATGTTGCTCTATCGCTTGGTAAATAAATTATTTTTGATCTTCATCCCATGTTAAAACGGAATGATACTGTTTCATTAAACCGATAGCTCTTTCGGCAATGTCGTTTGTTATTTGAAAGAATTTGATGAATTCTTCTGATTTTAAATATTCATCATTTTCCGGCCATAGAGACGGATCTACCTTCAGGAAGCCCATTAAAAGCAGAAGAATTCATCAAATTCCTTCAAATAACAAACGACATTGCCGAAAGAGCTATCGGTTTAATGAAACAGTATCATTCCGTTTTAACATGGGATGAAGATCAAAAATAATTTATTTACCAAGCGATAGAGCAACATCGCCAATTGTTTCCTACTAGAAATAAAACGAAACTAATACAAACCTTTGAACATCTTTCTTAAAATTAAACGAAATCCTAAAAATGCGTACTATGTTAACGTTTTAAAAGGAATTGTATTTGAACTGAAGGGACTTGCCATAATTAAAATATCATTTATCAAAAGTAAAATAAAAAGTTTTCAAATGAAAATGATAATTTTGTAAATTTTATTAAGTAGATTTTGTGAAATTATGAAGAAGTTGCCTTTTAGCCTAAATTCTGGAAAACACGACTTCACTAAAAGTGAGATATCTCTCGATCTAGACCACCAAAAGACCTAAGATTTTTTTTGTTGGCAAGCTAATAAAATTGTTTATGACATTAAATCGTTAAATGTGGTGGTTAGCATGACAAAAAGTTAAAATAATGACACCACATTTCGAAAAATGCGCAAATTTGCAATATTTTTTGACTTCGGCTTCAAATTTTCATGGTTTGGCTTCAGAAAACGTGTGTACCGTGGTTATTTTTGAATTCTATGGAAAATTTCCCATCGAATAGCACCCCGGTATTTTTGTTTTTATGTTATCGTATCGGTATCCAGCCTCAATTTGAATTTCCTGCATGAATAGCCCAAAATTCAGGACGTTTTGCAAAACCGCACGCTCTGGGAATGAGATAAAAAGCTCAGATCGGGCGGAAAATTTTTTCTCATCGAGAACTTTCAGGTTTTTGATGTGGACCTGAACATTTCAAAAAAAGTGGATTTGTGAAACAGTCTAATATATATATATATATATATATATATATATATATATATATATATATATATATATATATATATATATATATATATATATATATATATATTGAAAGAGATAATTAATTTCCTTAACCTCACTGTTTGTGATTTTCGAAAGTTAGTAGGTATATTCCATACTATCCTAAGTCACGTGTGCAGTTATTATTGAATGCTGCCAATCAATATGAAATCAATTTTACGACATAAATGTCAAGTAAATTAGTGAATCGTATGAATTTTTCAATTCGAAATACGTGTTTCGGTTCGGATTCGAACTTAGAACCTCATCAGTACCAACTAAGTTTGAATCTTTTGGTAGACACGCTGTCAACTGCCCCTCGGCGTCGACATTTAGAAACATTTTTAATTACGATGTTGTAATTTCTTTTTTCTTAGTGAAAAACTTTTTGTCATACTTCACTGGCTACAGAGTTAGTATTTTTATTATATAGATTTTATACGTCTTAAACCCGACAAGGTAGGAATTTTTATTGAAAGAGATAATTAATTTCCTTAACCTCACTGTTTGTGATTTTCGAAAGTTAGTAGGTATATTCCATACTATCCTAAGTCACGTGTGCAGTTATTATTGAATGCTGCCAATCAATATGAAATCAATTTTACGACATAAATGTCAAGTAAATTAGTGAATCGTATGAATTTTTCAATTCGAAATCAGATTTTGGGTTTATCTGAATAAGCCTTATAGTTATTTGTTAATAAAAACAACTTTTATCTCTGAACGTGTTTCGGTTCGGATTCGAACTTAGAACCTCATCAGTACCAACTAAGTTTGAATCTTTTGGTAGACACGCTGTCAACTGCCCCTCGGCGTCGACATTTAGAAACATTTTTAATTACGATGTTGTAATTTCTTTTTTCTTAGTGAAAAACTTTTTGTCATACTTCACTGGCTACAGAGTTAGTATTTTTATTATATAGATTTTATACGTCTTAAACCCGACAAGGTAGGAATTTTTATTGAAAGAGATAATTAATTTCCTTAACCTCAAGGCAGTTGACAGCGTGTCTACCAAAAGATTCAAACTTAGTTGGTACTGATGAGGTTCTAAGTTCGAATCCGAACCGAAACACGTTCAGAGATAAAAGTTGTTTTTATTAACAAATAACTATAAGGTTTATTCAGATAAACCCAAAATCTGATTTCGAATTGAAAAATTCATACGATTCACTAATTTACTTGACATTTATGTCGTAAAATTGATTTCATATTGATTGGCAGCATTCAATAATAACTGCACACGTGACTTAGGATAGTATGGAATATACCTACTAACTTTCGAAAATCACAAACAGTGAGGTTAAGGAAATTAATTATCTCTTTCAATAAAAATTCCTACCTTGTCGGGTTTAAGACGTATAAAATCTATATAATAAATATATATATATATATATATATATATATATATATATATATATATATATATATATATATATATATATATATATATATATATATATATATATATATATATATATATATATATATATATATATATATATATATATATATATATATATATATATATATATATATATATATATATATATATATATATATATATATATATATATATATATATATATATATATATATATATATATATATATATGTATATATATATATATATATATATATATATATATATATATATATATATATATATATATATATATATATATATATATATATATATATATGTATATATATATATATATATATATATATATATATATATATATATATATACCCGGTAAACCACAAGTCACTTATTCGCCCAGTTACTCGGTATTTAAAAATATCATTCGTCGACGAACCAAGTCGGATAATGTCAAAGGCAAGTCAGTTATAAGGATATATCATAAGCAGGCCAATTCCTGTCATTTTTTCGACTTTCACCAATGCAAGTAGTCACTTTAAAGTCAGTTAACTTACCGGCTATTATAACCGTATTTTATATTGAACGTAAACGTCTGATTTTAGACCGACGAGTTAGTATACGATATACCAGCATCAGTTTCCATTAAATTTGAGACTTTGACGTCAGTCGCAAAAGATAATATTAATTACATAAATATGCTTCGACCCACATGTCTGAATTTATATCAAATTTATAAGTATATTTATTAATAAAAGAAAATGGAATTTCAGACTTGAACGGCAATCATAAAATAGACGGTAACGTACTACATATTATAATTTAATATATTATAATTTAATATGTAATACAATAATTCATTCTAATAATTCATTTTAATCATTTTTAACATTATATGTAGATTGAAGATGTATGTAAATAAAAATAATTAATAAACTAAAAATAAATTCTTATAAAATAATTCAAAAATAATTTTAAGAAACTATATAAAATTATAAAACTTAACATTTCTTTTTATAAGTGTAGTTCTGCCGCTTGAAAAAATCTTGGATCGCTTGAGATATGTTATCTCTATTATATAGAATTCGAAGGTCTGTTTTATTTTTGTTGCAGACATCCGTTATGAAATCTAATATATTAGTAAATTTTTTGAAAAAAATTTTGTCTGAAACTAAAACATAGTTTTTATTAGTAAGTATCAATAAAAAGTTATTGATCGTATTTACCATCTTCATCGGGTAGTAAATTTTCTTCCACTTTTTTTACCCTGTCCCATTTTACTACCTGACAGAATTTTTCGTCAAGGAGCTTCTGCAGAATAGATTTAGTAAACCCGTTCACTTCTTTTTTGGCATCCCCTTTGAATGCAAATTGCGTGTACGCATAGGCCTAAAAAAATAATAAATACGAGCAATTCAATATTTTATATATAGGTGTTTGTGAGATTCGATGAAAGGCAAGGAGAAAATAATCAAGACATATGGATACTTAATGTAAATTTCAACATTTTCAGCATTATTTACAATATTATATAATAGATTTATAAGAATATTAGTAAATTTAAATAAAAATATATACCATATTTTGAAAAAACTCTGGAGTGGAAAATTGTGATTCCAACTCTTCTAATTCTTCTTTCGATTTGACCCTTGTAACTGGGACAAATATTGATAAGTTTGGGGATTTTTTGCACATTTCCATTTGCATTTTCATTATTATTTCATTTTGTGCCAATAATTTTTCCATATTAGACTGCATTTGGTCTAATTTTAATAATAATATATCGTGTGATTTTCTTAATTTATTTAATTCTTGCAACAATGTCTCCAATGTGTCGTATTGTACACATATTACGCTACCAACAGACGTATTTTCAACAGTTGCTTCTATTGGTTTATCAGCTATATCATTTGATAGAGTGACCAACGGTGGGCATTCCTCGTTTATTTGATCAAATAACTCATTATAATTTACTGATGGTTCGAGGTTATTAGTGTTTAAGTTTAATATTTCATCATCTGAAATTTCGGACGTGGTATAATTTAGCCTTTTGCTACACTCTATATTTGCAGCTTTAATTGAGTCTTAAAAATTCATAAATAATTAACAAATAGAATAATTTTTATATTATATTATATGCACATTTTCATAATGCTTTTCGTTGCGCTAGTCACATCATTATTATAAGTAGGCATACGAACAAATAACAATATAAGCTAACAACAAATTTTTGTTTGTTTACGTTTGTTTATTAGCACAGTATAATAAAATTTGTATATAAACTTTTATCAAATAAAAATTAATGTTAAGCAATGTAATTGTTTTTAAAATATCTACTTCATAAGCACACATCTCAACGAAAAGCATTACCAACATAGTCATTTTTTAATATTCAAATTACTTACCAATATTGTATTTTAAAACTCGGCAGGAGTACTTCACCCAGTCTTCTCGGGGAAGTCCGTGGTTTTTTAATTCATAACTCCAATATTTGGATTTTGGGCAAAAGCATTTTTTACCGTCTTCGGTCAACCACGAATATTGGATGACTTCCACTAGCCTCTTATGTGGCTCATTCTCATCTGCTTCAAACTCCACTACGGCAAAGTTATCCTTATGTGCTTTATTTATTGACATATTATACTGTAGCAACTTGAATTTCTGTAACTGTAACGTATTAAGTTATTAACCACTTTAATTAAATAGTCATATAATTGAAGTATAATTGACGAAGAAAGAAAAATACCTATAAACTAATAAAACCACTAATTTGTTGATCGAATGACCAAAAACGAATGAAGTCTACTCTTAAATATTTTTTTTCTTGTGCAATAATATCTACTAAAGCCGCAATCAGACTATTGCAGAACTCTGCAATATTTCTGCAATAGTCGTGCAATGGTAGTATGTAAAATATTCATTACCCAAAAGTTTGGCAATGAACTCATTGCAAAACATTGCAATGAGTCATTTCAATGTTTTGCAATGAGTTTATTGCCAAAATTTTCTGCAATGAATATTTTACACACTACCATTGCAGAAATATTGCAGAGTTCTGCAATAGTCTAATTGTGGCTTAACTCACACATTCAATGTTTTTCTTCGCAAATACAAACTTTATTAAAGCCGACAGTGGTTACAGTGATGGCAACGAGATTCAGTAAAATAGTTTTTCTGCCATGTATTTGATATACATAGTCATACTCAAATATATTATGTTTATATTGTTATATTTTAAAATTATTAATAAAATTAATGATTATTAAATAATATGTTATTGTTTTTTTATAAACTATCCAAGCATTATATTATTATTATTTGTATTTTATTATTCTCGTATATTAATATTGCTATATTTTTACATTATATAATTATTTAAAAAAATGTTTCATTTATTTTTAGAGAATTTGAAAATCGAGTTAATGGAAAAAATGTTTTTAGGGATGGCCTTTCTTCTTCGCTCCAATTGTGAAATATGTAGTTTTTCAACACTTAATGTAACGTTTTGACACTTATATATGTTCAGTTTTGAAGAATGTATCGGATAGGTGTAAAGGTCACTTTTTTCCAAATATTGTTTCCCAAACATGAATATTTCGCTTCCTTCATTTACGAAATTTATTATTTCGTAAATTGTAATGAAGTGCCTCTCAAGATGATAATGGGAGGGGCTTAGCAGGATGCGTACCTAGATTTGATGTATTGCCGTTCGACTTAGTCTCAATCATCGTGAGTAGGAGATAGTATAAACCTGCTGCTTCAGCACAAATGCAGAAATGTACGCAATTTTCAAAATAGAGCAGATATGGAAACAAATACAAGTGCGAAAATGAGACTCTGGCGACCCCCTTCTACGAAAGAACCACGGTCGGCACGTTCAACCCCCTTGTTCGCTCACATACGCCCACACACACACACACTCATTCACACCCCTATATCAAAAGAATGACGAAAACAAAATCAATTGCACTCACCCATGGTTATATCCTCCTAACCTCCAAGTCCAGCTTGTCTCAGCCTTCCATCAGCACTGCTGTATAGTTGAACCGGTGGTACAACCTCCCAGCAAATATATATATATATATATAATCGTTATAAAAAAAATTCCGGTATTTAGTTGTATATGTTGCATAAATTCCAATCAAATAATTGAAGTCGTTGAATAAAATTTGTAATTATAGTTGAATAAATTAGATTAACTTGAAATCGTTGAATAAAGGTTATAATTATACGTGAATAATCCAACAAATAATTGTAGTGAACAATCGTTGAATAAAATCTATGATTGCAGTGTAATAATTTGGATAAATGGAAATCGATGAATAATCTTTATAATTATAGTTGTATAATCAAACAAATAATCGTGATGAACCTTCGTTGAATAAAATTTATGCTTATATTTGAATAATTTAGGTTAAAATCGTTGAAATCGTTGAATAAAGGTTATAATTATACGTGAATAATCCAACAAATAGTTGTAGTGAACAATCGTTGAATAAAATCTAGAATTACAGCAGAGTACGTTGAAAAAATATGCAGCAGCAATTGGTATAACTAATCGTTGACTCGATTTACAATTATAGTTGAAAATACGGCTGAATACGCGAAAATCCAATGTAAAATTTGGTAGATAAGTAAAGTTCGGTGTATATGTTGCCAATAATGATGTAAATCTTGTACCAAACGTCGCAATAATTGTCGACAGTAAGGATACAAATATTGTACCAAAAATAAGTTGGAACAGCTGACACAGATGAAGCAAATATTGCATAAAAATATGTGATAAAAGATGATAAGATGGTATACGTATATAACACTAGTACCGAATTATGGTGTAGCAGCTGTAACTGATGAAATAACTGTTGTGCCAAAAATGTCTGTTGTGCCAAAATCGTGGTGGAGAACAAGTTTCAGTTCTGTTTACCTTTCCGTCACTGCTTTTTTTACTCCGCTTATTCCAAGCATAAGACAAACACAACATATACAAATTTTTTTTTTTCTTTTCCTTTGTTTCAGATGGTAGCTTCACCCCCAATTAGTGGCTAGGTTACAGGTATTATTAATTACTCGCCACTAAAGGAGTAATATGAAAAATTTTGCTAAATCGAACGAACCGTACTTCACTAAATAATCATAATTTATTGTGCACATACTTTATTTATAATTCATAATAGATCTAATCATGTTTAGTCTAGGTTTCAATAAGCACAAAAAAAAATTACACATAAACTAATATTACTTAATATTTAGCTAAACGGGATGGCATTATCGTGTGTATTAAATACTTAAATACAGTTTATTGTTCCTATGCCAACAATTATATTGATATCAATTTGCTTTACAGCTTGGATTGTACTATAATAAATAATTACGGAACAATATAATTACGCTACACACAAAAAAAAATTTTCTAATATGACATGCAAATCCTATGGCGTTACATACGGCATAAAGTTTATATAAGGCCACCCGAAGGTTAATTTAATTTAAATTATGTAAATTCTAAAATTTTAATTTAAAGGTAATATTCACACTATAATAAATAAGGACACTAATAACACTAATATACAAAATGTTCTAATCATGCAAGCATTACGGATACGGCCTATAGTTCGTATCGTATTTACACTAGTATAATTATTTAATGCAAATCTATTTTTAGCACGCTACAGTAATTAACTACACAAATGACTCTAAAGCTCGAAAGTTTTGAAAATAGGGCCTGCCCGACGTAATGAATTACTTGTTGCCTATAGTTCACTTAGTTTCCACTTTCATAATAATTTTAGAGTCTCAATGGAACTTAATAATATACCCTTCATTCAAGGTTCCATTAAATTCATCAATTTACACACAGATACAATTAATAATCACACTTTTGGGCTAATCGGATGGGCTTACGTAATCATTACACTCAAGTCCCTCTATTATCACTATTCAATAATTTCCATAATTTGGAGGTAGTTATTTAACACAAAAAAAAATATGAATTAAAATATGATCCGTCATACCTTTTTTATTATTCTCGCCATCTTTTTATTTTGTCATCGCCTTCGGTGATATTCAATCAAAAATGGATACTCACAAAACTCGATCTTGGGCCTTCTTTCTTTCGTTTTACGGCTTCAATTTTACCCCAAAAATAGCCTGGTCTGTGTATACTCCCTATACTAAGCGCCAATCCAAAATCCTTTTTAAGTTGCTTTTCGTGTTGGTTTTATTCCGTAAAAAAATAATCATCGCCATTTCCATTTATTTTTTTAACAATTTAGACAAAAATCAATTGACAGAACCACACAGTATATCCAATAGCCGTCACAAAAATGTAATAGAATAATAGAATGAAAAATTTACAGTCGTTCATTATATACCCAAAAATTTCAACATCAAAAAAACTCGAATACAGTGTTTGATGTAAGGCAATTAATTCACATCTTGTATTTACTTGTTAGGAACTTTTTATAGTTACACAAAACTGTTTGTTATTTGATATTATTGCACAAAAACAATTTTGCGATACAAATCATTTCCGATACATTAATAACATTTAACATTGAATTTAAAATGAATTAAATGCAAGTTCAATCGATGTTATGGTGTTTAGGTATTACAAAACTACAATCTACTATATCAGCACAGGGAAGTTCAGTTCCATAACGGAAAGATTGTTTGAAGCAAAATATTCATACAAAGATAAATCGAATGTTTAACCAAGCAAGATAGTAATTCTTTGTATGTTGACGATTGGACAAATACGCACAGCTGTTATGAGGTTTGAAAACTTTGTCGTTTAATAGCGGTTAGTATATGGAGAATCCAAATTCAAATAATATAGTGAAAATAATCGGATGGAAACGTAGCGTGAGTCAATTTTAGTGGGTTGTAAAATTAAATTGTAATGTTTATATAGATAATATTTAAGGAAAATTTTAATTAATTCAAATTAATTAATATTATATTATATTAATTAATATTTAAAATTAGTGTAATTAGTTCAATTCTCTTCAAATGTGTCTGTCCAGCTATTGAAAATTTAAGTAAGTTTTAGGAACAATAAGAAAACTATGGGTTACGGGGACTATAAGAAATATGACTATTGATGGTGAATGGATGAGAAACTATTACGAGCTGTACATGTTAATAAAAGAAAATTGACAACTAATGAATCTGAGACTATACGAAAAATGTGTCTGTTAAGGATGGATGGAAAAAAAACTATTACAAGTTACTTATGGTAATCACAAATGACACTAAAGAATCAGAGACTATAATACACCGTGTTCAAGCATTCTTCCAGGCTATCCATTACAAAATTTTGTTCTCCTTACTTATGACATATTTGTCTTTATCGCCATTATTTAATTTATACCCATAGTATAGCACCTCAGAATATACGTTATTTGTTCCTATAATGGTTTTTTTTAATTGGATGTGAAATTTATTGTCTTCTGTAGTTGTTAGATAGGATGTACTATAACTTTCATACAATCTATTAGCAAACTCAATTAATGGATGTTTATGAGCAGCCAATAGTTTTTTAAAAGGATGCATGTATGATTCGAAACAAAATCCTGAAAATGTGTCTAAAGTTCCCTTGAAAACCAACACTTCTTGGGCAAGGTGAGTTAACATATGGACGTTATGGTTCACCATATGAGATCCATAAATAACAGCATACTCTGTTACAAAATCTGACAAAAGCTTCTGTGCTAACAAATTGTATTTAATGCACCAATCTGGGCAACATAACACTTTTATGGCGATATGCAGTTTTAAAAAGTGGTTGTAGTATTTCAGCAGATACACTGGCAAGGAGTTTCTCAAAACAAATGGTCCATAAAACAGTAAAAATTTTCTGAGTTCATTGCCTTTGAAAACTGCTAAATGTTCTAAGGACCTAAGTTTCCGTTGGAAGTTATTTGGTAGGAAATTGTTTAAAAATATCATTTTTTTTGAAATTACAGTTTTCACATGTTTTGGAAATAGTGGTTTTTTTCCAAACCAAATTTTCAGCAACTTTTTCACAACTCCAAGCAATACAATATGTAAGTAATCCAAAGCTACTTGTGAGACCATCCCTATATCCAGATCTTCAAGGGGAGACTTTGTAGTGTGAAATTCCTTGTCAATTCTTTGTGCAAATTCAATGTCTGTACGAATTGGTGCTTGAGGACTGTTGAAACACATCCTATGATATTTTTTATCAAACGTTCCTCGTATTATACATTTTGGACAACCTGCAAAAGAGTTATATTGCTTAACGCCGCATACACTTGCTCTAGCCGGAGCATCACAAATTATTGCTCGAATTTTAATAAAAATATTTTGTTCATTGTGATGAAAGTTGTTTGAGATTTCCTTCATTTCAGATACAAAGGGCTCTAGAAATTGACTAAAATTATCAGGTTTTTTTCGGCCATGATATATCCCAATTACCATAACCTTATTTATGTTGATATTAGTAACTCGGCCTAGTATTAGCCAAAACGAATGTTCAGTGTTGTCACTAAATACTGGTAGTCCATCTACGTTTATATCGAGATACAATGTTTGCGGCAAACATGCCACATTTAAATCGGTTTCCTTTAAAATGCGTTGCAAATTATTTTCAAGACCGATATGTACATATTCACCTGGATTAATTAATATATTTTCTAGTTTTCGAGGCGTTTGTAGTAAGGATCTGTAATCCATCGGTAAATCCGGAAAAAATGTTTTGAAAAATTTCAATAATTCGGATATTGAATTCTTGTTTATATGATGTTCAATCGACCATTTGTGCAAAAAATTCTTAACATACGAATTAATTTCCAAGTCTTTATATGGCACGATCAAGCTTTTCACATTAAAAACTTCATCGTTATCGGTAAAATTTATGTTATTTAATTTAGGAGGTATATCACACACATCATTTTCATTTATTTCACGATTGAGCGTGCAATTATTAGAACCGTCATCACTGTCGTTTGATTCCGATAAAACACTTTCATTTATAATGGCGGATGCTACACCACATGCAAGAATTTTTTTTGAAACTTGTGCATCACAAATATCATCTTCAATTAACATATTATCACTATCATCGTTAGATTCATGATGAATCCATTCAATTACACTTGATTCACCACACGCTTTTGCTTCTTTTTGCTCCAACATTTTTTTCAACTCTTGTTTATTAATTTTTTTAATTTTATATTTTAAATTATTTATTGCCTTAACTCTAGTTTTATTGTTTTTGATTAAGGAATACATTTTAGATTACTAATCTTAATGAAATTACAAACATATAATCACTATAATTTAAATATATGTATCTCAATAAATTGGGATAGTAAAAAACACGTTCCTATCACAAACACCAATTAAAAACGAAATGTGTATACTTACTTGTTACCGAAAGTCGAACTTGTGAATCCATTTAATTACAAATTTAATAACACAAGGTTTTCTGTGTTTAGCTTCAATATTTAGGCGTAAGACTTACGTTTTAGTCGGATTTGTGTAACTGACTTGAAAGTCCGTCGAATAATAGACTGATTAAAATGATTTTCTATAATGTAGATAAACATTCGTTATATAATGGACCTGAAAGCCAAAGTTCTGTAACTGCCTCATTTGCCTATCAAATGATTGTATTTCGAGCTAGTATTTTAAAAAAGTTATTTCGCTTTATTTTAAGAACGGTTTTCAAGTTAGAATTTCATAAAATGACTTTTGTGTCTGTTATGTGCTTAACGTTGAAGACCAGAACATAAATATTTCATTTGCGCCAGTTATAAGTAGACAAAGAACAACCTTAGAGGCGAAATAATTTATTAAATCTGCAAAGTCAATCAATTGACTAACATTT
>OY856187.1:242464879-242537879 GCA_963693315.1 Diogma glabrata | reverse complement strand
ATCAACTTCAACGATTTTGCGGCACGTGTTCTTTTGATTTAAAAAAAAAAAATAATGCCGTTGTGGTTTTTTGACCCCAAAGAATTTTTCTGGGGGCGTCTCGGAAAATTTAGTTTTTAACGACCAGTCTAATATATATATATATATATATATATATATATATATATATATATATATATATATATATATATATATATATATATATACACTCAGTTCTGTTTTTGCACGAATTTATTATGCACGAATTTGAAATAACACGAGTTGGAGAAAAAAAATAATTTTCTTTATGCACGAAAATTTTTGAAATAACACGAATCGACTAAACCTTTAAATTTAATTTTTTTCTCCCGTTTATCCGATTTTTCAAGAAAAGAATTTGCAAATGCATTGTAATTTGGCAAATGTATTGTAATTTGAAGCGGCTTTTAAAATATATAAGGTACTACATATATTTTTAAAAGCCGCTTCAAATTACAATACATTTGCAAAAAAAAAATTAAATTAAAATATTTTAATTTAGAAGTTCTAAACTGTAACAATATATTTAAATAATAATAAAATAATAAACGCCTTATTCTTGTTAAATTGAGTTTTATTTCACTAAATACATATTTCGAAAGCTATATGCTTTCATCGACAGTAGTATCTAAACGTTTTTAGATACTACTGTCGATGAAACGATAGCTTTCGAAATACGTATTTAGTGAAATCAATCTCAATTTAAAAAGAATAAGTCGTGTATTATTTTATTATTATTTAAAATTGAAATGTAGAGTAAAAATACAGTAAGTATTTACATTTTTACTCTCTATTCATTATTGTACGATCCGTGGACCGTGATACGAGTCAGAATCAGAAAAAGGAGAATGTTTTATAAATTTTTATCTAAAAATATTTTGTGAATGGATCCGTTCTAATGTTAAGGTCATCAGAATAACCTTTTTACATGTTTATTTAGCGTGCCACTTAATCTAAGACAGACGCCCGCTCCCAGCCGCCCCTAAGATGAAGAAGAGACGCTTAAGTCGCATGCGTTTTAAGGCGCTAATTTGCTGTGATGTAGGTCATTGACTAAGCAGGTTTTACTCTGCTTGTCTCCGATACACCAACCAAATGCTGTCAGCATAACCCAGGAAGCACGACAAAGACATCGGATTTTGCTACTCTTTATCTTTAGTTACCATAAACCGCTATGAATAAGATTTAATATGTAACATTTTTCAATGGATAATATGTTACATTTTTCGCATCTGGTCGATCAATTTTCCATTGATATTGCTATTTGTTAGCAAAATTCTACGTCTATGCCGTGCTACTTGTGTAACGTTGACAGAATTAGGTTATTTTAGTTGAGAAGAGCAAAGTAAGAACGAAGTAAGAATGATTCTACGCCATTGCGAGTCATTGCCGCCGTAAGACCAATGGAACTCAAGCGTCTGCTCTCACCATTTACAATCGGAAAACGACCACCGAAATCGCAACGAATGGTTTGACGACTATTGCCGCTAAAGGTTTAAACATATGCGAAAAAAATGGTCAACAAGGAACACCCAAAGCTTCCAAGCTGATTATCTTCTACGGAAAAGAAACGCGAACATATAAAGGTTGTATCGAAAACATCAACCAACATGCGGCTAATGGAAATTCGAAATAGTGTTTTGCCAATGCGCGAAATCTGACAAAAAATTACCACCCATAGATCCACAATCGTAAAAAATAAACTACGAGCTTACAACAAATGAACGTGATGTGCATGCAGTATAGCGCTTCCACTTTCAAAGCCTACTGAATAGAAAGAATGAAATTGATCCTGTTCAAGCAATTGCACCGTCAAGTTGTGGTTTTCATCCCAACCGTTCAACCGCAGATCAATGTTTTGCTTTAAGGATTATTCTAGAAAATTTTTGGGAGTACAACATCAGCATCCTCCAGCTCTACGTTGATTTCAAGCAAGCATATGAGAGTATAATCCGCGACAACAACAGTTTCTGGTCCTTTCGATCTAACTTTCCATATAACACGATCGAACAGGTGTTCGACAAGGTGATGCACTTGCGCCCGTACTATTTAATTTGCCGCTTGAGAACGCAATAAGAAAAAACCGAATCGAAACACAAAACTGCATTTTTAACAATTCTAGTTACATTCTTGATTACGCAGATGATATTGCGCTTCTCAGACGTAGAACAATTGATATTAAGAATAGGCTCACAGCTTGAAATAAATTGAAATAAAATTATGCATCAACACCGGCAAAACTAAACTTCTAACAACATCTAGGAACATAACTTCCGGAAATCTGGATACTAGCGACTATAAAGTGGAACGTGTTGAAAACTTCAAATACCTCGGGTCTGCAAAAACAGCGTCAAATGACATGCAGGCATATATCAAAGCCCTTATCACTGCCGCATACAGAGTTTTCTACGCAAACTTAAAACTTCTGCGATCAAAATTTCTTTCGCGGTCGCACTTTACAAAGCATTAATTCGACCTGTGCCTTACTTGAAAAGTGAAAGCTGGACACTGAATCGCGCCGACTGTAGAATTTTATCAACATTCAAGAGGAAGGTCATGCGAAGAATTTATTGTTTATGCAAAGTTGCTGAGAATCAGTAAAGAAACCGAATGAATCACGAAATCAGACAGCTCCTTGGCAGCTGAGATGTAATTGGATTCATTAAATCCAACCGGATTAGATGGTTCGGTCTTGTAGAAAAAGCTCCACTAAATAGAATGATAAAAAAGCATCTCAACAACAACCAGCTGGTGTTTGTTGGAGAGGAAGATCTAGACAACGCGTTGACGTGATGACATCATACAAAACCTTCGTGATACAGGATGTCCAAACTGGGGTCCACTAGTCATGGACGAAATGAATGGAAACTGATTGCACAAGTGGCAAAATCGTTTAACGTTTAAGAGAAAATATACATTTTGTATGTCCTTATGATTTGGCAATAGAAAGACTATATACATACAACACAACTTTGTCAATTATTTTTGATACTACGTTCTTTTACGTTCACGGAATCCTCGGTGAGCGAATTTTTTTCGCACTTGGCCAACTTTTTTGAATTTTGTTTACGTTTTGAGCCTGAATACTAAAATTGGATCAGCAGCCAGATTCTGTAATTGTGAAGCGGCGAAGCTTTAAAAACTCACAATAATTCTGCATATCCAAATTTTTGGTTTGCCACTTTCGATAAAATTATTGAATTTCTACTTTTATTTAACAAATTTTCTAAAGTTATAACTAATTTATGGCAACAGCTAGCCATCAATTGAATAATATATATAAGCGTACTATATTGTCAGAACTGATGGTGGTGTGAGTCAATGCAACAGCGTGTCCAATATTTTTTGTACTGATTTCTTGAGAGTGGAACCAATCCTCCATTTTTCCATATATACAATGTATATTTTTACACGAATTTTTTTTACACGTCTTTCAATGGAACCAATCTGTCGTGTAAAAACAGAATTAGGTGTATATATATATATATATATATATATATATATATAGATATATATATATATATATATATATATATATATATATATATATATATATATATATATATATATATATATATATATATATATATATATATATATATATATATATATATATATATATATATATATATATATATATATATATATATATATATATATATATATATATATATATATATATATATATATATATATATATATATATATATATATATATATATATATATATATATATATATATATATATATATATATATATATATATATATATATATATATATGAGCAATTTCAGACAAGTTCAGCAAATTTTGGGTAATTTTGACTTGACCCTTTTTAATTTTGATTATATATTCATAAATATAAAATTTGCTATTCATAAATTATTCTTTCATAAATAAAAAATACAAAAAATACCAGAGGTCTTCACAGGTCAGCCCCTCAATTTTTGTGATTTTGTGATGTGAGTGCATTTTGACGAGCGATTGTAGAAAAACTACTCAATCGAATTTCATAAATGATATGTCGTTGAATAGGTATTAGAACAAAGTTTTTAAAAATGTACACTGTTAATTTTTTGAAATAATTTTTAACGGTGTAACATAAGAAAAAAACTTTAAAGATAGCCCAGTCTTTTTTTTTAAAAACTAAATTGAAGCTTATTTTATATCTAACTAATTGTGAACGTTTAGGACACGCGTTATTTTTTGTTTTAAAGATAAAATTCGTTGTGCATATGACTGTCGGGAATCAGTTTTTTTTGTTCTGAAGAAAAGTAAAAAAATTGTGTTATAATGTAAGAGATTGTATTTTAATGTTAAATATCAAATATTTTATTATTAAATAAACTTTTAAAAATATAATAAAAATTATATATTGTTACGTTTTTCAACCTTACTTCGAATTGGCCTAACTCACAATTCGATAAATGCAATTCCCAAATCTCTTCAGAGTTCGATCACTGATTAGTAACCACAAACACCAGGTTTTATTAAGTATTCAACACCATAATTGTTCCACAACAACAGGAAAACAATAGAGCAAACAATATTCCTAACTAGAATATTCTTTCAACAGCTTCAGAAACTCCAACGGTTGATTGTAGAAATTTCCAGTAATACAACGTTTAAAATAATACACAAATTATTTCTACTTAATAACTCTTTAAACTTTATTTACAAAAACTAATTTTAAATATTACTTTTATAATTTTAACTTTATCGTCACACATTTAAAATAAAACTAATTACTAATCTACAAGAAGCAATCGCTTATATACCATTCTGCAAAACCTCCAGACGATTCGAGGTCACTTTCTAAAAAACTTGAGCAAACACTAGAATAGTCGATTATTTTACGTTATGATGATTGTCCCAAGTTCTAAGAAATACAACAACAACACTATTCATTTCATTAATTGGTTGTTATGTTTTGTTGTGATTTGATTTTTCTGGAAGTCACTGTAATCGTTTGGATTTTTCTGTAATCGTAACAATATGTACAATAAAGAAAATATGAGCAATTTCAGTCAAGTTCAGCAAAATTTTGCGACATGTTGACTCGACCCTTTTTAATTTGGTTTATATTTTGTTTATAGAAATTTTCCACCAAATTTTTTTTTCCACCAGGGGCCTTCACTGGGTGCCCTTGAATTTTTGTAAGTTTATCATGTAGAGTTCATTTTGACGAACGACTGTAGAAAAACTGCTTAAATGATTTTCATAAATGATATGTCGTTGAATAGGCGCTAAAAAGAAATTTTTGAAATTGTACATTGTTAGTTTTATAATCCTATTTAACGGTGTTACATAAGAAAACAAAATTAAAAGATGGCGCTAGCATCTATACCCACTTTTTTTATTTTTTTTTTTTAAATAAATTGAAGTTTGTTTTTATTTAATTAACTGTGAAAGTTTAAGATAAGCATTATTTTTGGTTTAAAAATAAAACACTTGGAGTATATAAAAATAGGGCAAAACGGTTCTTCTCCTCGGTTATCGGAACATCTTTCACCTCTTAAAAAAAGATTGTGTGGCAGTCTCGACTATACAGAAAACAAAAAGTCGTACAAATAACTAAGTCTATTCAGGAACGTTTGACTGGAGAAGTATTAGATTTGTCTGAAAATGCAAATATAAGGCAACGTTATGAAGAAATTATTAGAAACCTAAAGATACATTTCGACAATGGGGATTATGCTGAAAAACAAAAAATGTTGTCAATTTTACCGCAAGAAATGAAAATGCAGGAAATTCAAGATATATTTGGAACTAATGCTACTCGTCATTTGGTTGAAAAAAGTAAAACTCTACATGAAAATCATTTTCAGCATTCATCTACGACGGATAACAGTATATTTTCCTACAAGAGATGAAAATATTGTTTATTTCGTGAGTAAACATTTGTTTACATTTGAGACATGTTTACGAACGAAAAATTGTTTTATCTCGCGTAGGAAATGCAATTTTTTCTATGATAGTAATATATAATCGATATTTACTATGAATTATAAAGTTAGAGATCGACAACAAAACATTCAAAATTCGTATTCTATTTTTAAAATACTTTGTAAAATTATATGAAAAACCATAGCAACTACAATTTGTTATTCTTTTTACACTAGTGGAATAGACTTTTCATTTATTATCATAGAAAAATGCGATTACTAAAAGTGGAACTCAAAAATTTAATTCTTTTGTACCATTTAATACTAAGAAAATAATTGCAAAAATGTTTTCCAACCCAGAAGAATCGTTTGTTTGGAAAATAAGTAACTAATTTTTAATAACTATATTTATTTTCTTTAACCTACATATATAATTTGTATGATATTTTAAAAAGTTTATTCAATAATAAAATATTTGTAATTTAATGTTAAAAATATGGAGGGACTGAAATCTCACAGCTCTGAGATATCAAGACTTCGGTCTGGGTTAAGGATTTTGATATAGCTTTCGGCAAAAAACTTTTATAAGGACATGGTTTTTAGTTTTGGGCAGCGATGTATATCAAACATAACTCTTTGTTAAAGTATTTTTTTATCTCTGTTTAGAAATTTATTACATAACTAACACGAAACATCAATACGATGCCGGAAAATTATAACAGATCATAAATTAACATAATTTAGTGAAAAGATGATACACTCAGCAAACTGCTCAAAAACCTCTCCATTTAGCGTTTCGAGAAAATATTACAAAATCACAAATTCATATTACTTTCAAAATTCCAAAAATATTGGAAAAATTAAATAAAATCAAACTGTTTTCAAAATTCCAAAAATTAGAATAAAATCAAATATTTAAACTTTTTCTAAATTTCAATAATATTCCAAAAATTCAAACTTTTCCAAAATTCCAAAAATATTGCAAAAATCATTACAAAATCAAAAAATGAAACTTTTTTCAAAATTTCAAAACTTATAATAAAATCAAAAATTTAAAATTTTTTAAAATTCTAAAAATATTCCAAAAATTCTTACAAAATCAAAAATTAAAACTTTTTCCAAAATTCTAAAAATATTGCAAAAATTATTACAAAATCAATAATGCAAACTTTTTTCAAAATTCCAAAATTATTTCAAAAACTATAACCAATTCAAAATTTCCATGTCAAATTTCATTTTCAATTACATTTACGTCATAAAAACAGCTACATTTTTTTCCAAAAAATTGGCTAAAAAAATAAATGAAATCATTTTTTACACACTTGACATTATTTTTGTGACAAACTTATAATGCCATAATTCTCTATAGTAATAATAAAATTTAATGTCATACAAATAATTAATTTTATTTTTTTCCATAAAATTGGGTAAAAAAGTAAATAAAAATCTTTCTTTTGACACACTTGACAACATTTTTTTGACAAACTGATGATGCCATAATTCTCAATAATAATAATAAAATTTCATTTCAAACAAATAATTAATTTAATTTTTTTCCACAAAATTGGGTAAAAAAATAAAGAAAAATCTTTCTTTTGACACACTTGACAACATTTTAATGACAAACTTATAATGCAATAATCTAGATTTTGGTCTCACATACCAATCCCAACCATCAAGATTTCTCCAAATTCAATGTTCCTACTCGTAATCACTTAAAATGAACGTTTTTTAAGCCAAAAATATGCACATTTCCTTGTTTTGACACACTTGACGATTTTTTTGACACACTTTCGGTACAGTTATCGAACACATCGTCCTTTCGACTCTTTACATTGAGTGTACCTATTTTTAGAATTCAAAATTTTTCAAATCCCTTCAGCCGTTTTCTAGATTTCGTCGGTTGTGACGGACGGCCGGCAGACAAACCAAAAGCATTTGATCGAATCTGTCATGCCAACTTGATCAACAACTCGTTGCGTATGATTTTCATCCCGCAGTCGTGAAATTGATTCAAATTTTCTCACCGACCGATACATTTCGGTATCTATCGATGACTTTTCCTCTCAGTCTAAATTAATTAAAGCTGATGTACCCCAAAACTCAGTTTTATCCACCATCCATTTTATTTACGAACTGTTGAAATCACCAGTAGTCCGATAAATACACTGTAAAAACATGTTCTATTTCCAATCGAAACGTGGTTATCTAAACCTCGCTGCGAAGGTGGTTATGACGAATTGAACTCTGAAATTGATTCAACAGCTGCATAGGTACACAACGGTGTTGAGGTGTTGAGGTAACAGCACGTAATGTTTATGAAAAAATAAAATATAGTTCATCCAATTTAAAATACTTCTATTTTGAAATGAAAAATTCATGATATAAAGCCAAATTCAAATTTATTTCATGGTTATAGTTTTTAAATTGATTCAACTTCTTATATATTGCATTCAACACTTGTTTGAAAAATAAACTGTTAACTTCGAGATACGGTGGTCATTACTTTATTATTTTTTTAAAGTGTAGTTTTCCAGACTATTTTACACTGCATAAGTCATTCGTCCCACTATCTTCAAAGGATGAAATGTATGAACGAATAAATCCCGCCCAGAAAGATGCTGGCATAAATGTAAACGAGGACCTAGAAAAGGTCGCCGATTAGGTTGACAACAATTTGATCAATTGTAATGCCACCAAAACACAGCTATTGGTTGTTTCCAGAACAAAGACAGAGTTTTCCAACGACATTTCACTTAGTTTGTGTGACGAACAAAAAACGAATGTATAACCTTTTGTTTATTATGAGTCACAATTTGCAATGACTTACTATGGAACTTTGGAAGAAAACTAAACCTCCTCAATAGATGTTTCGCTCCAATCATTTACTATACATTTATAAATCCTATATTCGTCCCTACATGGAGTATTGTTGTCAAGTTTGGGGCGCTGTGTATGTTTCCATCCTAACTCTTTTGGACTCTGTTCAAAAGCGTGTTATACGAATTGTTGATAATCGATATTTAGCTTCAAATCTTGATTCCCTACAACACCATCGCCCTGTTGTGCATCTCGTTGTTTTTTATAAATATCGTAATCAGATTCATCAAGCCTCATACGGCATACCATATTCTTTTCCCCGTTTTAATCGTCAATTGGTTTGTGCAAATAGCCAAACTGTCGAGATCACTCATAGTTATAGTGACAAAATGCAAAGGAACTTCTTTATCCCTACATCGTACATATTAAATGCTTAACCCGAATAAATAGTCTCGAGCGACTTCAACCCACAAACACTTACAATAAGCCACTTCACCCACAAACATTTCCAACAACGGCTCAGAACGCAAGTTGTTATGGCCTATGGAACCTAGATCTTAAAAGGTATCTATGTTTTGTTTTGACACTTATTGTAATTCCTATTGCACAACATTTTTTATTAAAAAATTCAACAAAAACAGTCTTCAAATTTAAAATAAAAAAAAATGTGCTAGTGTTTGAAATAAAGTATTTCTTTCGATTTAGGAGTAAGAATGGTATTTTTAGGGTTACGTTACCTATTGGTGAGAGTACAAAGTGTTTTTCGCATTATATTGATTATCTCGTAAGCCATTTATCCTATGGACCTAAAATTTAAGGTGCGTATAAAACTAGTTTATCCTCACAGGCTCCAAAATAAATAAAGTTGGTTTACAGGACTACAATGTGAAGCCTTTGAGAAAATACTTTTTGTATACAGTCAAGTAGGGTACCATATACCTGGTAAGAAAAAGTTAAGAGGCCAAGCCCGCGGGCCATGGCACAGCTTTTGGGGGTTGGGCCAGGCTTAACATTTTCAAACGCCCTTTTTTCCCGACCTCCTTTAAATGTGTGGAAAGAGTAACATATATGAAAATAAACATAAGCATAATATGACCTGTTTACAATGCATTAGACAATGCATTAATAACGCGTAATATAATAAACTGGACCTTCAGTCTAAAAAATTCACGGACAAAGGAAGTTTGATAAACTCTGAACGAAAATTATAGGGAAGCCTCAAATAACAATATACACCTATCCCCCGTTTTACACGGTAGATACGTTCCTGATAAAAACGTGATAATCGAAAATATAAATTTTGTATGGAAAACCGTGTTAAACGAAAAACGTGGGTTTTTGGCCATTTTTTGGGTGACAAACAGATTCGATAAAATATAAAAGTACCAGTTTAATCACATAACATATCGACATAACAGTTAAATTGATTTTCAAAAAGAAACATGCAACATAACCCATAAGAAATTCACAGAAAAATAACAAGCAATTATGCATGCACATACTAGCATGTTGACCTAAATCAAACCTAACTTAACTTGATTCAGTTCGGTGCGACTTGGAAGTTAAATCTGTAATTAATAATTGTGGTTTTTTAGGTAGATTTCATATAAAAATCTACCTATTGCAATGGGCTTCATCTCGGAATTTCGGAAAAATTTTTGTGCCAAACGACTATATATGATAAGCGGAGACGAAAAAACAAAAAAAAATTTATATATATATATATATATATATATATATATATATATATATATATATATATATATATATATATATATATATATATATATATATATATATATATATATATATCTATATATATATATATATATATATATATATATATATATATATATATATATATATATATATATATATATATATATATATATATATATATATATATATATATATATATATATATATATATATATATAGGGTCATTCCATTTTAAAGTCAACCTTCAAGCTAAATTTTTTTTCTTCGCAAAACTGTAACTGTGGCCTATAATTTTTTTTTCATATATTTTACTATAAGATATGGCAACAACTGTGAAAATTACAATCTTGTTATTTTGTTTAGAATACAATTAAGCGCATGGTTGTGAAAAAGGCTTAATATACGAATGAAAATATATCTAAAAAGAATATAGCATAGCACAAATATAATAAACTGAATTGTTTTAGACTTTTTATTTTCTGAAAGCTAAAGTTTGGAGTGTCTGAATTGGACTGTTTTGCTTTCCAAATAAATGAGGTAAGCATTCTAAATAAATGAATTCTTTTGTGTTACGTTAGTCACGTTACGTTAGTCACACATCATTTTAATCAAAAGCGTCAATTTATGAAAAACTAACATATTTTTTAAAAAGTTATTGGCTTTTTTAAAAAATACATTAATTGCATTGAAGAAACTTATCAATAAATTTTATGTACATTTTCAACGTCTAGAGAATTTTGGTTCATAATTTAGGTGTTAATTTAATAGTATAAAAAATGTTACGTTAGTCACATTTAAATTTTTATTTAAAAAATATCTAAAAATTTTAATTTTTATAAAAAAGCTTACTGATTTAGATAAATAAACTCGATTTACATTTTAAAAAGTCAACAAGTGCTTTAAATAATCTTTACTATTTTAGTTATATGGGGACAAAGTTGTGAATTTCGGTATAAATGTTACGTTAGTCACTTTGGAATGACCCTATATATATATATATATATATATATATATATATATATATATATATATATATATATATATATATATATATATATATATACATATATATAAACGATATGAAATATAACGAAAACGACCGGCACTCTCACGGTCGCATTTGTTGAAGTAGATCAAAAAAATTTTCTCTACTTGTGTGTTCTAATAATATTTTCGACAAGTTCGTGAATCAGCAAAATCCGACACGTGGTTAAGAAACTCGAAGCTTTTTTCTGAAAAAATTGATTTTTTAAAACCGTTATAACGGCCGTTTGGATACTAATATTTCAAAAAAATTAGCAAATTTTGAGTCTTTGGAATCTTTTTTATCAATTTGTTTTAAATAGACCTCTGCAGTTAGAGGTTCCTGAGTGAGCGGCTCCAACAAAAAAGTTTGCAAAAAAAAATTTTGTTTTGAAACAACCGGCACTCTCACGGTCGCATTTGTAAGGCCAGATCAAAAAACCTTTTCTAAAAATGTGCGTTTTATTAATATCTTGAACAAGTTTGTAAATCAGCCCCATCCAACACATGGTTAAGAAACTAGAAGCTTTATACTATAAAAAAACTGTTTTTTAGATCCGTTATAACGGCCGTTTGGATTCTAGTATTTTTAAAATCTTTATAAATTTAGAATTTTTGAAACCTTTTTAATCAGTTGCTTTCAAAAAAAGACCTCTGCAGTTGGAGGTTTCTGAGTGAGCGGCTCCAACAAAAAAGCTTGTAAAACACAAAATGCGTTTGAATCAACCGGCGCTCTCACGGTTGCATTTGTGGAGCCAGATCAAAAAACCTTTGTTAAAAATGTGTGTTTTATTAATATCTTGGACAAGTTCGTAAATCAGAAAAATCTGACACATGGTTAAGGAACTATAGGCTTTATACTAGAAAAAAAAGTGTTTTTTTTAATGCGTTATAACGGCCGTTTGGTTACTAATATTCTTAAAATCTTCATAAATTTAGAATCTGTAGAAACATTTTAATCCGTTTCTTATAAATATAAACCTCTGCAGTTAGAGATTTTTGACTTGTTGGCTTCAACAAAAAGGTTTGCAACAATCCCCAACTACAATTTCCAAAAACCTTATAACAGTCAATGTCAACCTTATAACAGTCAAAAAAATAAAAGATTTGAATAGAAGAAATAAATTTTTTTTCTTAGAAATGAACTACTTTGATATTTTGCAGTAATTGGACGACATATGATATAGCGTAGGTTTGTGTCATAAATTGTCACACACATGTTCTGTGGTAGATTTGATATTTGTTTGTTGCAAAATTGGATAGATATAATTTTGCTTGTAGGTAGCTAATTTCCTTTTTAAAATTTGTTCGATATCTGTTTGAAATTAGTTTGTTTTGTTTAAACTAATCTGATACATCAGATTCTACTGGCACACAAACCTGTCTGATCTCGAATCTACCTATTTCTAGCGGATATACGTGCCGCTTGGACTTTTTTTAGTTAAATCAAACATCTTCGTATTGACTTAAAACTTCGTTGACAGTTCGCAGAAATCGGAGAGCTAGTTCAATATTCGGATCATGTTGTTGAAAGTAGTTGCATTATTTATTATCTTCTGGTATAATTTGTTAATTAATGTTGGCAAACGGCCTTATTGATTCCACACAATTTTTTTAAAAAATATCGTCACTTCAATTCGTTACAGCAAAAACAAACAAAAAAACAAACACAAACACTGATTTGAATTTAGATTTCCTTTATTGTAAAACTATTGAGATAACTTTATTTCTTAAAAAAATATAAAAACAAATTTCTCTTACTAGTTTCGTATCATCTTCAGAGAGACAATTTGCAACTTTGCAACTCAGTTGCAAATTGTCTCTCTGAAGATGATACGAAACTAGTAAGAGAAATTTGTTTTTATATTTTTTTAAGAAATAAAGTTATCTCAATAGTTTTACAATAAAGGAAATCTAAATTCAAATCAGTGTTTGTGTTTGTTTTTTTGTTTGTTTTTGATGTAAGGAGTTGAAGTGACGATATTTTTTAAAAAATTGTGTGGAATCAATAAGGCCGTTTGCCAACATTAATTAACAAATAATTTGAGATTCCACTGCACTCCGAACCAAAATTATAAAATTTCTGGTATAATGGTTGCAATAAAGAATTTTGGGTAGAAATACAATTTATCCATTTGTAAGCTGCAAATCTTGAGGGTGACATGGAGCATTGTCCAGTAAAAGAAGAACCTTAAATATTATTTTGATTAAATACTATTTTACTTCTGGTACCTAAGAGTTATCAGACAAATCAATGAACAACGTGGCTTTAACCCAAGCTTTTGTATTGGCATTCCAATAAATGGAAAGATTTGTTTATTCCTTTTTACCTGGACACTTTGCCACCTAAGCCTAATCACACTTTAGTATTAAAAACCTGATCAGCAGCCAAATTCTGTAATTGTGAAACGGTGAAGTGATAAGTTTTTAAATGAACAGAAACGATGGAATTTTTAACGCTTCATCACTTCACCGTTACAGAATTTGGCTGCAGGACAGTAAGATGTCCCGGAATTAGTTTCAGTCAATTTTAGTGGGTACATACTATTGTGCTGTATCTAAATCAGCAGATGCGCCTTTTAATTTTTAATTTTTGCAAAAAATGCCCGTGTTTAAATATTTCGAACCAACCATGACTTGCAATAAAACTTAAAAGGCATTTTATTTGAGTAGATGGAGTAGATCTATTTAAGTAGATGGCAACTGTTTCACATTCCAAAACTTTTAAATTCTTACTATAGTTATGATATTGGTACCAATTGGAATACGTCTTTGATATTGGTCTTCAAGCCATATCATTAATTTATTTTCCATTATTTTTATTTTTTTCAATAAAATGTGTTGTGTAGTAGGAATTACAATATGTATCAAAACAACAAATAAAAACTTTTAACATCACGGTCACCGCAACGACATGGGTTCAACGATGTTTTTGGACGCTAATTTTTATTGTTTGTGTTCTTTAAAGTGTTTTGAATTGATAACTAAACAATAAATCCAATCATTTAATAAAATATGACAGACCCCAATATTTCATTGTAGGATAGAATAAGATCTCACTGCTATTGCCAGTGCTGTATGATATCTCACGTTAGCTCGTATGTCAACTGATATAATTATTTACTTACAAATTAACTATGACCATTGATACACCTACGCATTTTGTATCTAGCTAATAACGATCTATTGATTAAAATCAACTGATTTACATAGAGAATCTCTTTGCTGATTTACATCAACATGTATTTACAAAATTTTGCTTTGAACACTCAAAGGCGTTTTTTGTTACAAGTTTCTTGTTTTCTTGTTTTAATTACAACTTGTGTGTATATGATCATAGGTGGTATACCAGAAGGTTTAATTAAAATAAAGTAGATATAAGTGCGTGTAATACCAAAATTTGTCTTATTTTTTTTTTGGAAATTTTGATTTCAAAAACCGTGTAAAGTCGAAAACGTGTTAAATGAGTGCCGTGTAAAGCGGGGGATAGGTGTATTTGTTCTTTTAGGAGATGGGAGTGGCGAGGCCGAAAACACCCATTTTTGACCCAAATGTGTCATTTAAAAGACACCTTATTTAAGAAATTTTGCAATTTTTTTTAGAAATTTGCGATGCACAGTTTTTAAGCAATTGTTAAAAATGTTCTATTTTTGGTATGTATCTTCGACATGTAATTTCAACGTTGATTGACTGAAAAAAATTTCTTATTTAAACCATTTACAAGCTGGTGTAATTGAATCTTTCTTTAGTTACCATAAACAGCTATGCGGATAAGATTTAACCTCAAGTATCGTTTTTTGTGTCATTTTGATCAATGTAGATGTGATTGACCTTTACTATTGACATTTAGGATAAAACATTTATTTTGTTACGCGTCTATGGTCTGGCAATATAAAGACTTTACAGCACAACTTTATGTCAATTATTTTTAATATTGTGTTCTTTTACATTCACGGAACCCTTGGCGAGTGAATTTGATTCGCACTTTTCCTACTTTTTTACTTATAGAAATCGTTTAGTTTGAGTCAAAAAAAATTGTTATACTTTGAATGTAGGATGATGTTGATCCTTATGTAGATCCTGATTGTAGATTGATGTTGATGATGTTTCCATCTACCTGCAAGAACAGGGGCTTGATTTTCTTATTCTTTTTTAAAAACAATGCCATGTTTTTTACTTGAACCAGCATGTAGAGCAGGGTTCGCAACTGAATTTTATTGGCGTGCCGAAACAAATTATTTTTTAATAATCGCTATTTTCGCGTGCCAATCCAACGATGAAATAGTACATTTTGCTACAAGAGATGAAAACGTTGCTTTTCGTGAGTGAAAATTTGTTCACGCGACGAGTTAGCCTCGAGGGAGACAATTTCACGAACGTAAAATGTGTAAATAAAAATTCGTTCCTGCAAAGTTTCTAGTTTTAGGAGTTCTTGTCGTATTTTCCCAACTGAAGCACAACGCAAAGAAGTTGCCAGTCTGGCATCGGAGTTAATATCTGTATTCTCATCAACTGCCAATGCAAACAGTTCAACCGCATGAAGATCAGATTTTAACTGTTTAGAATTATTTTCACGTGTTTTTATAATTCTATCTCTTATGGTATTTGCACTTAACTGCATACTTTGGCTACGGGTGAGAATTTTATCTTTGCTTTCAAAATCTTCGAAAAGTGTTTCACCACAACTTTAAAGAGTTGATTTAATAAATCCGTAAATACTTTGCCATGTTTGGCAATATCTCTTGCTACTTTAAAACTTGCGGCGGGAATTTTATTAGAAGATTTAGTATATTTAGTAAATTTATTTCATTGCGTTTCATGTTCATAAACCATTTTTGAAATATGCTTTTGTATAAAATTAAATAACCGATAAATGGCACATTTACAGTAGATTTTTTTCCGGGAATACATCTATTATTTAAGAAGAAATTTCGGTAATAATATTACTGTTGTATTTGATAGTTATTAATTATTATGAACAAAGTATGAAGGTGGTAGAAATAAACCGTCGTTCACAACAGTTTACTAACTCATATGAATACATAAGAATTATCTTTGCAGCCCATTAGAATGCAAAAAATTCATGCGGAAAACCTTTTAAAAATGATTTTCTGTAATTGCAAAAAAGGTGCTGTATTATGTATCTGTCAAAAAGTTGGACTTTTTGCTGTATTATGTATCTGTCAAAAAGTTGGACTTTTTGCAACGTAACTTGTACTGGATGCTCCGGCAAAATCAGTGTCATAATAGTTCTCCGATTTTAGATCAAGAAAAGGAGGAGATTGGCAGTGATTATAGTTCTCATGAGGATTCAATGTGCTAAATATTATTGAAAAAACATTTAAACATTTAATGTAGTTAAATTTAAAAAGAAAATAAATTTGTCGCCTGAAATATCTTTTTTTAATGTAATCATAATAGTGGGTGGTTTTTAAGGGTTGAGGTATATGGTCGTGATCTTCCCTAAAAAATAAAAAGCGTTTAGGGTAGATTTTGAAATGGAGGGTGTGTTGAGCTTAATTCCAAATTTTCAGGCAAATCGATTCAGGCATTTCAGCCAAATCGATGCTGATTCAAAGAATTCGGAGGTTCCCTACTATTTTTACTGGACTAACAGTAACATTTAACGTATTACAAAATATCTGAAAAAATCAGTTTTTTTATTGTGATTCCTAAAACGCGAATTTGGGGACAATTTTGGACACAATTTTAGAATGTTTGCCGTGCCAGACAAATTTTCAAACGTGTCAAGTCTCTGTAGAGTGTATACTGTTATGTTCGTTATGTCAAACTTCTTTGGTGTAATCATCAAATCTGAAACAAAATTGTTTTTTTAGTGGACGCCTATTTGCAGACGGAGGTGTGGTGGGTTGAAGATTTCTAAGAAAAGCTTGAAAAACACATTTTGCTGGCACTTGACCGGGATTTGAACCAATTTTCTATATATATATTTTCAATTTTAAGTAACTCTTATACTGAAAGAATGGAGTAAAGGGGTGGTATAGAAAATCATTTAAGATGTGTTATTTATATTATCCAAACGTTTAATCCGTATAATGCCGATATTTTTAACTGCTTATTGGTGAAAAACACGTGAAATCAGCAAGGTCTGGAAATGAGGTTTAAATTTTGTATATTTAGGTATTGGAATTCGTTGACATCAATAAAAAAAAATTTTCTGCGTTTTTAGTTTTTTTTTTTTAACCCTGTCTTAAGATACAGGGTGTTCAAAACTCAAGAAATTGCTCGACCCTGGTGTATTGAAATGGATCTACAGTCAATACTACTGAGCTGATTTTAATGTTATATAGCTCAAAATGTAGGCATTGAACAGAGCTAATCAAAATAATAATTTCATTATATGACCTTGAACACTTTCTTTTAGAAAAATAACGGTAAAAAATTCAAATTCGATTTTCTAGAAATGCGCATTTTTTAAATTTTTGATTTTTTAATATGTGAAAGGTACATATCTTACTAACATTTTATAAAAAATATGTAAATTGATATGATAAAAAATGTGTAAAATATTTATTTTGAGTTAAAATTAGAAATTTATTATAAAAACATATGTAAATCCAAAAAAACTGTTCATTTTTTAACTCCACTTTTTTTTATGATGAAAAATTTTGTTGGGCGTGTTGCAATAAAATTAATAAAAGAAACAAAAAATTTTCCCCTCCTGAATTTTTTATAAAATGTTAATAACATATGTACCTTGTTATGTTAGTAACATTTTGAGCTATATAACATTAAAATCAGTTCAGTAGTTTTGACTGTAGAGCCATTTCAATACACCAGGATCGAGCAATTTTTTGATTTTTCATCACCCTGTATCTTAAGACAGGGTAAAAAAAAAAAAACTAAAAACGCAGAAAATTTTTTTTATTGATGTCAATGAATTCCAATACCTAAATATACAAAATTAAAACCTCATTTCCAAAATTGCATGTTTTTTGCTGATTTCACGTGTTTTTCACCTATCTTTGGTGTAATCATCAAATCTGAAACAGAATTGTTTTTTTAGTGGACGCCTATTTGCAGACGGAGGTGTGGTGGGTTGAAGATTTCTAAGAAAAGCTTGAAAAACACATTTTGCTGGCACTTGACCGGGATTTGAACCAATTTTCTATATATATATTTTCAATTTTAAGTAACTCTTATACTGAAAGAATGGAGTAAAGGGGTGGTATAGAAAATCATTTAAGATCTGTTATTTATATTATCCAAACGTTTAATCCGTATAATGCCGATATTTTTAACTGCTTATTGGTGAAACACACGTGAAATCAGCAAGGTCTGGAAATGAGGTTTTAATTTTGTATATTTAGGTATTGGAATTCGTTGACATCAATAAAAAAAAATTTTCTGTGTTTTTAGTTTTTTTTTTAACCCTGTCTTAAGATACAGGGTGTTCAAAAATCAAGAAATTGCTCGACCCTGGTCTAACCATTACCGCAATAAACAATCTTTCATTTTCGTTGTTCAAATATTCAGAACTTTTTTCATATATTTTCTAAATAAAATTTCCGCAATGTGAAGAAAAGAGAATGATATTGAAAGCTTAAAAGATAAAAGCAGTGTCGATGCTGATCCTGATTCGTGAAATAAAAAAATGTGAAAACTTATCGTATGAGAGAAGTGCGTTGTGAGTATTCTGATGAACCTAGAAAAGTACTTATTACTTAAAGGTTAAGTTTTGTCTTGTGAGAGGCAAGAAGCTGGAATGAAGTAGTACATATTTCTAAGAAATTATGTTTTTGTTATACTTTCATTCTATTCGCGCGTATTTGATAATTACAATTGGTTATATATAGGACGGAAACTACTATTTTAGGTTCATTTAGTGTATATGTTTAGATGTAATTTAGAAATGAGGACTCTCTCTTTATCATGAATTTACAAGACAGACAAAGTATACAAAATTTCTTATATTTTGTTTTATGATAACCTATGTGGTGATACTATATTGTAATGTTAAGTTTAGTCATATTGAAATTTTATACTTGTACAACAAAATTGCTTATCGTTGTTTTATTAAAATTTATCGAACATCATTTTTTATTACTTGCATCGTCACAGTACAATGCATATGTTTTTTTATATTTCAAAAAACATTTATCACCACATGTGCCCTCAAAGCAAAGGTAAATTTTATTTAATTTAACTTATCAGGACACTTGAATAGATAACGTTATCAAAAGAATAAGCTCTTATAGCTAGGCATAATCAAGTCAACAATTTTTATGATAATCACAAAAACAAATAATCGTATCCTCATATTTTTTTTCTGTTTGTAGATAAGGGATTTTTTTTTTATTTAAATACAAATACACAAAGTTAAAGCTTACATCTTGCTGTTATCTAATCAACTGAATTGATAAGGTGTTATCACATTTAAAAAATAAAAACTATAAATTAAATTCTTTTTGAATTAAATTAATAGGTTTGATGTAAGCCACGACTCGGAAATTCACGATTCTAAATCGTGAATTTTTTATTGATTGTGTGCTCTTAATTGTTATCATCTTTTTTGTACTTTGAATTTGTTGTAATTACATCTATACGAGTATTTTTAAAATCAATATCTCGGTAATGAATATAAATTTCTTTTAAAGGGTCAAATTTTATCATTGGATTTCTAATTAAAAATGTCTAAAAAGTTAAATTAAAAGTTACAGATGTTATTCGACTAGAAATTATCATATACTGGCAGTGTTTAAAGGAACTGTTAAAATATAAGGATTTTAATACTTACTGTTTAGGTATCTGTTTTGTATGTGTTAGTTCATACATAGTTTTCTTGGTTGGATGTCATTAATTTAGCGATCGGCTGGTCCGTCTTCTCGTAAATTTTCCGTCAAATAAACTGTTCAAATTTTCGACTGTACGTTTGTCAGCCGTGCTGTAAAACAAGAATAAACTGTGGAGTTTTTTTTTAAAGGTATTGATGTCTTTTAAAAACCTAATTTGTTTTTTTCTCTAAAATAAGTTTGAAATGCCGATTACTTTCAATCATAGCAAATACAGAAAACAGGCTGAAAGTTGGTTGGAGAGAACAGGAAAATCAATCATAGCTATTGCTATTTATGATGTATCATCTAGTGCATCTAGTTGCTTTTTTTGGATCACAAACCAACATTCGAACGCAGAACACACATTGCCAACACCATTTTCATATGTGAAGTACATGCACACACTATATGCACAGCTATTTAAAACGTTTGAATTGTATTAAAAAAATTATTTCGCATGAGGTTTTAATTCTGACGATGTCTGCCAACAAGCTATCACAATCTACTGGCTGTTAACTGCCATTACCATCACTTGTGCTCTTTCCCCTTTTTTCAACACTGAAAATATTGTCAAAGTAACTTTAAATATATGGGAATTTTTGCATCGAATCCATCCGAAACACGTAAGGGAGAAATGAAGTTTTTCCTTGAGAAAAATCCAAGCATACCTTTGCATTTGAAAAAAATCAAATTATTTTCTTACTTAATTGAGTTTAATTGCTTACAAAAATCCTTAATATTTTAAAAGTTCCAATGCGTAACCTTAACGTATTACATAACGCTTATCTGAACAGCGGTATACTAAAAATGATGTCATACTATACTTTTATAGCCAAGGCTGTACAAATAATAACGTATTGTGATGCTATTTTTACTTTGGTTCTCTTGCTATTTTTAATTGATGTTAACTGCAACTAAAACAATAAACTATTAGTTCAATAAAGAAACTGTTGCTTAAAAGTTGGTTGCTTGAATAATATCAAAACTGTTTAGAATGACATGTTTATTTGAAATTTAGGCTATGTAATGCGCAACACAGCGAGGTTATTACATTTGTGGCACCATTTATTTGATGTTTACTTGGTTATTTACGCATAAATTAGCTGTTTTTTTTATTTATTTTAAAATCTGTAAAGAAATCAACATTTGCGTGAAAAACGGCTTGTCGCTCTAGATAGCATGCTAGGATAGGCTAGTTTAAAAAATAAAGGCTGCCTTATCGTTTGATATTATGTTGAAAGCTAAATTAAAAAAGTCAGTATCATCTCTCGGGTGGGAGCTGCCAATATAAAACAACGAACCAATCTTGTGCCCGTATTGGCGAGACAAGGCTTGGCTAATTAACTTTGGTTTCAGTCTGGGCCAGTTGTAAATGCCTAAACTGAACGAAGGTTCAGTTTATTATACTACGCGTTATTAACCAGTCTAATGTATTGTAAACATTTGCAAGCCATGTTGTTTACCTTTATTTTTATATATGTTACTCTTTCCACAACCTCTTTCCACACTTCCAACCCGGTTTGCCGGACTTGGCCCCAGGACATCACTCCAAACTTGGCCCTAGCTTGGGCCGTTTGAAACTATTAAGCCTGGCCCAAACTCCAAAAGCTGTGGCGCGGGTTTAGCCCAGGCTTGGTCCCTTAGGTTTTTCTCACTCGGGCTGTTATTTAAACTCTAATTACCATGAATAGAACACTTATATATTTATTTCGCTTTTTTAAAGACAGATAGCTAATCAACTTTTATGAAATCATTCAAAACGGTGTACAATGTTAGACTTCTTTCATTTTTAAAAACATGTATACAAAAACTAATCTAATCACATTCAAATTAATATATATTTCAATAACCTTTTGCAGTTGGTATCTTGGTACTGTAAATATGTATTTTCTTATCTGACATTTTACAATAACAACTAAAAATAATTAACTTATCTCAACATTTTTTTTACGTTTACCACAATAATAAATTTCGCGACACTTAAGCAAAGTACTCCTTGTGTGCATAAGTTTATAAATCCAACCCCATTATTTATCTTCAAATATCTTGAGATAAGAATATTTTTGTTTTTGAATAAACATTCTCGTTACGTTTTTATAATTAAGTGCTATAGCAGTAACTTGTCAATTCGATCTATTATCATAAGTTTAATTTTTGTCGTTAAAAATTATATGGCTGTTTAATTGCAGTCATATTTTTTATGCGAGAGACAACATTTTTGCGACTTGTTGAATTCGTGTTGTTTTTAAATGATATGAAAAGGATTTAGTAAATCGGTAGACAGTAAAAATATTGTTTATAACTTGTTTCAATGTTCAATGTGAAATTAGTTTGGTGATTTAAGTTCACCACTCTCTTAGTCCATGAAGAAGTGAACACCCTTTGAGTAGCGAAATCCGAAAGTCTACGTCCACGCAGTGCTACTTGGATAACACTGACAGAATTAGGTAGGAGTAGTTGAGACGAGCAGAGTAAATACTGCCTTTACTCAATGATTGGAGCGGGCGTCTGCCTTGGATGAAGCAGATCGCTATATAAACGTGTAAAACGGTTTTTCTGATGTCTTGAACATCAGAACGGACACATTCTCAAATTTTGGGTTGGACAAAGCGATAACCCCCCATTTCCGTAAGGAATCTCAGACTTCGGTTTTTTTCGGACTTATTACAAGAACGACCTTAGAAACTGTAGTCAGACTACGATTTAAAAATAGGAAACAGAAACGTGCTAAGCCTAAGAAGTTCTGGAGATCATCTAAAACTCAAAAACCAAGTCGATAGCTACACACTGGATATAGTGGCATTACAAAAACTAAGACGGCCAGGGAATGGAGTCCATGAAACACCGAAACGACGCACTATTGCGGTTATCAAATGGAGGAGAATTTAGAGTTAGCTCTCTCATACATCGTCGCGTGAATCAACATATTATTGACTTCGACCCATTTGATATGGAGATATGCACACTGAGAATTCGCACGCAAATATTTAATGTTATGATCGTCAATGTTCATGCAATACACCTACTGAAAACAAAGCAGATGACATTGAATACATGTTCTTCATTGAACTCGGAAGTCATCAATAACATCCCGCGACACGATATAAAAATCGTGGTAGGTGATTTCAATGCCCAAATTGGCAGAAGTGCAGAACTTAAACACATATCGGCCCTAAAAGGCTTTGTATCATACCAGAAACAATATCGGCTTACACGTAGCTGAACTGGCTATCATGTATGAGCTAGCTATTTTCAGCACTTTATTCCTCACAAGAGAATTCAGAAAGCCACAAGTGTTACTGACGTATGATTATACAGAGGTGTTGGACACTGCGATTATATGCTTGTCGTCTTTAATTACAAATACCGACGCATTTAAACATCCGAGAACGCTCAATAGATATCATAAAATAGTTGCACAGAAGAGCATGTCATCCCGTCTCAGATGCCATTAATCATACAAGAAGAATGGCAAACGCTTCAATCAATCATATTATATCCGCAACACAAACTACAATCGGAAAAAGAACAACGGAATCAACCAAAGTATGATTTGACGACGATTGCCGTTAAAGCGTTGAACATAAACAAAAACTGCAAGAAAATTGTTAACAAGAACACCCGAACCTCGCAAGCTGATTATCTTTGCGCCAAAATTCTCAGCAAAACTTCTACGGCAAAAGAAACGCAAACACATCGAGCTGTATCGAAAACATCAACTAACATGCGGCTTATGAACATTCAAAAGAGTGCTTTGACAGTGCACAAAATCTGGCAAAAGATTTCCACTCAAGATCCACAGCCATCAAAAATGGAAACAAAGAACTCACAACAAATTAACATGGTGTGCTGGCAGTATGACGATCCCACTTTAAAGACCTACTGAATAGGACGAATGAAGTTCATCCCATTTGAGTAATTGCTCCGTCAATAACAATTTGTCTATCACTAACAAACTGAAAAGTGGCAAATCACCCGGTTGCGATGGAATTCCTGTAGAGCTATTTAAAAATGGAGGAGCAGCTCTTGTCTCACGTATATATACGACCTGATTCTTGCAATATAAAACCAAGAAGAACTACCTGATGAAAACAGCTCCCATTGTTCCTCTACAAAAGAACGGTGGCCGCATAAAGTGTGCGTATTATCGTGGCGTCGCACTTCATGATGGTCATTGCATGATAGTATCATACCTTGTTATCGCAGAAAAATAATTTTTTTTCTCTGTGTAAACTCACAACATCGAGATCAAATTATAGAATAGTAATTGAAGGGTCAGATTCTGACTCCTTTGATATAACATTTGGTGTTCCACAAGGTGACGCGCTCCCACCCGTACTATTTAATGTGACGCTTGAGTACGAGATAAGAAAAGGTCGAATCGAGACACACAATTGCATCTTTAACAAATGTAGTGAAATTCTTGGCTATGCAGATGATATTGCGCTTCTCGGACGTAAACTAAGTGATATTAAGGATAGTCTCTCACAGAAAGAAAACTATTAAGGATAGTCTCTCACAGAAATGGTAAACGAATCAGATTTTCTACCAACACCGGCAAAACTAAACTTTAACAACTTCTAGGAACATATCCCCCAGAAATCTGGATACTGGCGACTTTGAAGATAAAAGCATGGAAAACTGCTAATATCTCTAGTCAGTAATAACACGTGTCACTACCGCATACAGAGGTTTCTACGTATACTCAAAACTTCTGGGATCAAAACATCTTTCGCGGTCCCATAAACTCATGCTTTACAAAGCATTAATTCGACCTGTGCTTACCTTTGGAAGTGAAAGCTTAACAGTGACTGTCACCGATTGGAGGATTCTATCAACATTCGATAGAATGGTTTTTTTCATCATGAACCATAAATTGTATGACCTATTGCTGAAAGTAGCTGAAAATCAGTATAGAAGCCGAATGAATCATAAAATCAGACAGCTCCACGGAGGCTGGTCATATAGAAAGGGCTCGATTAAATAGAGTTATATAAAAGTGTGCCAACAACAGCGAAGAGCAAGACCCAGGCAACGATGGCGTGAAGACATCATCCAAGACCTTCGTGATATAGGATGTCGAAACTGGGGTCAACTAGTCATGGAACGAGATGAATCGAAGCCGATTGCACAGACGGCAAAACTTCTCTATAGGATGTAAACGCCAGAAAGAGAGAGAGAGCAAAATTTTGTTTTAAAACTCAAGCAAATTTTAACAAACTTATGCTCTTTCGAATATGAATTCAATTGGCAACTCGTTCAATATAAACGTACAATTACCGAATTCTAAATGAACATATATACATAATAGTATTAAATGTTTAAAATTTCAGTCACATTTTGCTGTTATTACGATACACATACTTACTTTTGCTTAACCCTTTTAACACTTTCAATTTTGAATTCAAGCAAGAGATATCGAGCTCACCTTTTGGAATACCAAATTTTAGTTTTTCTTCAAAAACGTGATCGGATTTTTTTGGCTGTATGTGTTTTATTGTTACTTATATTTTAGGAAAATTATGGCTATTCATACGAGTAATGTTTTTTTATGATGACAGAACGTGCATTTTATTGTTTTTGATTGATGTATGTTAATAGAACCAACTGTTTTCGAACAGAATGATTTGACAAAATCCCTTTAGCTCCGAAAACTATTTCTTCTGCAAACGTTTAAATTTTTTATTTTTCAAATTTTATTATATTTTTTAAACGGTTAATTTATAACATCACAATTTTTTTTTATAAATATTTGATGATTTTTTTTCAGAACAACATGCTACTTTTTTGCCGCCATAAAATATGCTAAAAAAAATGGCGACACTTTACTGCGCCGTAAAAATATGAAAGTTGCTTTACTGCCGCCATGAAAATATAAAAGTTACTTTACTGCCGCCGTAAGAAAATAAAAAATGGCCTTTACGCCCGCGATAGCCCGCGTTACCAATATGCCAAAAAAGTTAAGTTAAATTTTACAGCCGTTTTCCGAAAAAAATTATTTTTATTCCCATATATATTCCACTAGACCACTAGAGGAAAGTTGCTTTATTACTGTAACTTGCGGTCGTAAAGTGTCACTTTGTAACCCTATATTTTGTTGTCATAATTACGTCCTAAAAAGCAAAAAACATTTAAATTTGTATAAATTATATAAAAAATAAGATTTTTTATCAAAGAAACCTTTCAGTTCAAAATTCCATAATCCAATTAAAATATTTGTTATTTTTTGTTGTCATAGTTAAACAATTTGTTTGAAAAAATAACAAATATTTAGGTCTTGTTAACAAATTTGTATTTAAAAATTTATGCAAATTTTTTATTTTGATTTAGATTAACCAATTTGTTTAGAATATTTTGCTTGCGAAGAATAAAAAATAGTATATGACGCACGGACGTAAGCTATTTTGGACTGTAACAACAGGTCTATTTCGAATTTGACTCTAAAACAAGAGTAAACGTGTTTAAAGGAATTCTCTTATAATTTGGTAATTTATTTCTTTGAATTGTAACAAACGTAGAGACATTTTTGTGTTCAATTAACCAATTTTTTCGTTAATTGTTTTGTTGCGTCATTTAATGTAGATTAGTACAACATGTTTTTAGGGTTCCGTATTTTGAAAAAGTAAAAACGGCACCATGATGGTGAGACTTCGGTGTCCGTCCGACTTTCTACTTAATCGATTTACTCACAAACTATAAGTGCTATCAACTAGAAATTTTCTAGAGTTATTAAATATGCGTTCCCACACCTGATGATAACAAAACAAATTCAAATATTTGTTTTTATCTAAATTTTATGGACATAGATAAGGAAATAGTAAAACAAAAGTTTTTTTTAAGGAACCGAGTTTGGTTTAGAAATATTTCAAAAAAAAGTTTCATTGAATTTTTGACTGCTTAGTTTTTGAGTTAATACCAGAAACGACTGGGTTTTTTCTGTCCTCCCCTTAGCTTCGAACATTACAAAAGAAAAAAAATATAAAAAACTCACGGTTGCAGGCATTTCACATAAAAAAAAACTTTTTTTTTGTTTTGGATAATTTCAAATGTTCATTGGAGGTGGTCGAGTAGAAATTTCGAAAAAAAAGTATTTTTGACCATGTCGTGTGAGGTGTCATATGAAAGGTGATTTTTTTTTGTAGTGCAAAACAGTTTTGTAATATTTTTAAGCACAGCTTTCAACTTGTTTTCAAAAATGAAAAATATTTCCCCCCCCCCCTATCTACGAACATTACAAAAGAAAAAATTTATAAAAATTCACGGGTGTAGGGATTTTGCTAAATCGAAACTAAATTTTTTTTAGTTAGTTATAATTTCAAATAAACGTGAAACTATAATAAAAACTGTTTTTTCTCAAATATTATATACACAGAACCCTCAGCGAGCGAATTATATATCGCACTTGCCTGACTTTTTTTGTTATGTAGAATCTGGTTATAAAACAAATAGAATTGTTGTCCGTAGAAGAGATATTTTAGTCCAAGAGCTAGTGAACCTTTTGAGTAACGGTCGTCCTGTAAGGCTAGAATTTTTTTTAGTGATAGTTCATGAAATGTGAAGTACGGAAACCACAACCTGGCAGGCATCAGCCGTGTACGTCATCATCCCCTATATGTTTAAAAGTGTAAAAAAAATGAAAAAAAAAACTTGGTCCTGTAAGCTTGAAATTTTTATATGATTTAGCTCACTTATTGTAGAGTACAAAAACAAATTGACAGGCGATTTGGAGGTGCACAAGTATCTGCCAGGCGAATCGAAAGGTGTTACAACTTGTCGGCCGGCCGTCACAAGCGACGAAATCTAGAAAACCGCTAAACGGATTTCCAAAATTTTTGATTTTAAAAATATGTTTACTGAATGGGAAGAGCTGAAAGGACGATGTGTTCGATAACTATACCGGAAGTGTGTCAAAAAAATCGTCAAGTGTGTCAAAGCAAGGAAATTTGCATATTTTTGGCTTAAAAAACGTTCATCTTAAGTGATTCCGGATATAGACATTGAATTTGAAGAAATCTTGATGGTCGGGATTGGTATGTGATACCAAAAACTAGATTATTGCATTATAAGTTTGTCAAAAAAATGTTGTCAAATGTGTCAAAAGAAAGATTTTTATTTATTTTTTTACCCCATTTTTCGGAAATAAATAAAATAAATTATTTGTATGACCTGAAATTTTATTATTATTATAGAGAATTACGGTATTATAAGTTTGTCAAAAAAATTTTGTCAAGTGTGTCAAAAGAAAGATTTTTATTTATTTTTTTACCCAATTTTTCGGAAAAAAATAAAATAAATTATTTGTATGACCTGAAATTTTATTATTATTATTGAGAATTATGGAATTATAAGTTTGTCAAAAATATGTTGTCAAGTGTGTCAAAAGAAAGATTTTTATTTATTTTTTTACCCAATTTTTTGGAAAAAAATAAAATTAATAATCTGTATGACCTGAAATTTTATTATTATTATTGAGAATTATGGCATTATAAGTTTGTCAAAAAAATGTTGTCAAGTGTGTCAAAAGAAAGGTTTTTATTTATTTTTTTACTCAATTTTTTGGAAAAAAATAAAATAAATTATTTGTATGACCTAAAATTTTATTATTATTATTGAGAATTATGGCATTATAAGTTTGTCAAAAAAAAGGTTGTCAAGTGTGTCAAAAGAAAGATTTTTATTTGTTTTTTAAACCAATTTTTTGGAAAAAAATAAAATTTATAATCTGTATGACCTGAAATTTTATTATTATTATTGAGAATTATGGCATTATAAGTTTGTCAAAAAAATGTTGTCAAGTGTGTCAAAAGAAAGATTTTTATTTATTTTTTACCCAATTTTTTGGAAAGAAATAAAATAAATTATTTGTATGGCATGAGATTTTATTATTTTTATAGATAATAATGGAATTATAAGTTGGTCAAAAAATTGTTGTCAAGTATTTCAAAAAAATTAACTGTTTGTATTACGAAAATGTGGCATGGAAAATTTTTGAACTTGTTATAGTTTTTGAAATATTTTTTGAATTTTGAAAAATGTTTGTATTTTTGATTTTGTAATAATTTTTGCAATTTTTTAGAATTTTTTGAAAAAGTTTTAATTTTTGATATTGTTATAATTTTTGCAATATTTGTAGAATTTTGGAAAAAATTTCAATTTTTGAATTTTTAAGACTTTTTGGAATATTATTAGAATTTAGAAAAAGTTTAAATATTTTATTTTATTTTAATTTTTGGAATATATTTAGAATTTTTAAAAAAGTTTGATTTTAATTAATTTTTACAATATTATTGGAATCTTGAAAGAAATATGAATTTGTGATTTTGTAATATTTTCTCAGAACGCTAAATGGAGAGGTTTTTGAGTAGTTTGCTGAGTGTACCATCATTTCACTAAATTATGTTAATTTATGATCTGTTATGATTTTCCGGCAACGTATTGATGTTTCGTGCTAGTTTTGTAATAAATTTCTAAACAGAGATAAAAAAATACATGCACTTTAACAAAGAGGTTTGTTTGATATACATCGTTGCCCAAAAATAGAAACAATGTCCTCATAAAAGTTTTATGCCGAAAACTATATCAAAATCCTAAACCAAAACCGAATTCTTGATATCTTAGAGCTTGAGATCTCAGCCAATCCATATTTTATATATATGTTTGAGTAAGTGATTCAAAGAAAGTGGGTAAAATGACAGGCGGTTCTGGCTAGCATAAGTCTTTGACAGGCGAGGGGAAAGATGCTATGGGAGTGCGAGTAAGAGTCGTAATTTCAGGTCATACAAATAATTTATTTTATTTTTTTCCAAAAAATTGGGTAAAAAAATAAATAAAACCTTTCTTTTGACACACTTGACAACCTTTTTTTTGACAAACTTATAATGCCATAAATCTCAATAATAATAATAAAATTCCAGGTCATACAAATAATTTATTTTATTTTTTTCCAAAAAATTGGGTAAAAAAATAAATAAAAATCTTTCTTTTGACACACTTGACAACCTTTTTTTTGACAAACTTATAATTCCATAATTCTCAATAATAATAATAAAATTTCAGGTCATACAGATTATAAATTTTATTTTTTTCCAAAAAATTGGGTAAAAAGATAAATAAAAATCTTTCTTTTGACACACTTGACAACATTTTTTTGACAAACTTATAATGCCATAATTCTCAATAATAATAATAAAATTTCAGGTCATACAAATAATTTATTTTATTTTTTTCCGAAAAATTGAGTAAAAAAATAAATAAAAATCTTTCTTTTGACACATTTGACAAACTTATAATGCAATAATCTAGTTTTTGGTATCACATACCAATATGGCAATTCTTCACTCGGATGATTCCCTCCACTCGCTACGCTCGTTTCGGGAAACTTCATCCTCGTGAAGAATTGCCTTCATTCGAAGCTCATACAAGAATCTACTATTTTCCAACCATTATTTTATCTATTATTTAATAAAATTTTAAAATATTCAACATTTGAATTAAATTTTATTTATTCTCTTTCATTTATTAATATCAGCTTTATTTGTATGTTTTTTTCATAATAATAGTATGTATTATTGTATTGTTTTCTAACCTATAGCCTAATGAACTTAACCTATTGTCTAATGAAAATTTTCCTATAAAAAAATATCATTATTCAATTGGTATGATTCCAATAGGTCAAATTGTTTTGGTTTTATTAATAGTCTCTTCAACGATACCGAAAACAATATATTTTGAAGCGAGAGGACAGTTTATCAGCCGAGGCGATAGCCGAGGTTGGTAATGGTCGCGAGATTCAAAATATGATTTTCGGCGAGACTGTACTTTTTCTACTACTTTTTTAAAAATTAATATTATTTATTAAACATTTTCATTTATAATTACATACAATTCAAATTTTAAAACATACAAACATCCAATTAAAATCTTTAAATTTATATTTCTGCTATCAAAATATAGATGACTCAATATGAATAAATTATCCAATTTGTTCATATTATCAAATTAAAACCGTCTTTAGTTACAAGCTTGATTGTCTTTTCGTACAAAAAAAATCGTCAAATTTATACATATACATATTTTTATTCTATTTGCACTACAAAATGCTATATTTTTATTCTATTTGGTCTATAAAGTCCCTAAAATCAATAATCATTAAATAACACATCTTTAAAGGTTAATTGTTTTTTGCATTTCGCGTCTAGTAGGCTTATAACTAAAGACGGTTTTTTAATAAACAAAATCAAATTTAAAAATTTTATTATTATTTCTAAAATAAAAACAACAGTTTTGATTTAGTTTTTGTATGGGATTGACGTTACGTAAATTCCTGATATATTTTAAAACAACGTAAATTATTTTATGTAAATAAATATTTTTTTTTCGTTTTTCTTAATAAATAGGTAAAATAATTTTTTTTAAAATATCTTAACACCAACTGTTTATCATACTATTTAAAAAGAATATATGAATATTATTTAGTTAACTATTTTTATTTTTACATTTTTAATGTAAATTATCCGTAAAAAATTCAAAAATAAATCTCTCCTCCCGCAGGAGGGATCGATTTTGATCGATTATGATCAATGTTGATCTACGGGTCTGACTACCCTGCGTACTCCAGTCCCTGCCATTGACATATGAGTTAGCGTGAGATATCACATACCACTGGCAATGGCAGGAGATGTCATTAGCCAAGATGATATCTTAGGGTGCTGGCGGACGAACTTTAATTAGTCAACGGCAGCACTTCCAGTCTTAGCTGGGCAGCGTTCCGTAGCGGTACCGCTCATTAGCTCTTCCGAGGAATCGAACCAACACGTAGTTATGTGTGGGCTTTGTGCCTCGATTAAGGTGGTGGGCGGTGCGTCTGGGGTGCGCTGCATCAGCTGGATTATTGGCATTTAGTTTTGTTTTGTTTTCTGCAAATTTCTCACAATTTGTTTTTCACTTATTATTTTGTTATTATTTCTTCATCTTATCATGAAATATTGGCATATGTCATATTTTGTAGTATGATAGGATTTTTTACTTAGTTATGCATTTTAAAATAAAACACAAAAAAATAAAATAAACATTTTGATATATATATGGCAGTACAACCGAAAAAAAATAAGTCTGCAAGTGGTAAAGCAAATTTGCGCAATCCACCCGCCCATAAAGCGGCATGTCCACGGAATTTGCAGGGACAAAACATATATGAATCAATAAAAAATTTTAAAATACATGTTCAAAACATCTGCGGATTGAACGCTAACCATGACCACGTGCAACATCATCTTGAGCACGACAAACCGAACATTCTATTCCTTACAGAAACACAAGTTTCTGAAAATTTTCTCTTTATAGAATCGCTTAATTCCAAATATAGGCTCGAATCAGCTTTCAAACTCCATCAGGGCGTATGCGCATTCATTCATGAGAGTGTTGCGTACACGCGCTTTCCAAATTTTGAACTACACGGTGACGGCTTCAATACAATGGTTTTAAAGATTTGTCTTCCAGAAATGACTTTTTTTACAATAGCTTTATACCGGTCCCCCAACAAACGTAACCCAAACTTTTTTAATATACTGACAAAAATTATGGACGAGATTAGAGCAAAGTCCCCTAATTGTGAAGTTATCGTTACCGGTGACTTCAACGTCCACAACAAATCATGGTTGGAATTCTCCAAATCGACCGACGATGTTGACAATAGTGGAAAACTGGCAGAAATTTTTGCCGCGTCTCAGGGCCTATTCCAAATTGTTAAAAGCCCGACTTTCACTCCCCGTAATGGCGGTGATAATAGTTTTCTACTAGATCTCTATCTTACCACAATGCCAGATATTACGAGTGTCGATGTTGCGAAAGGTAGTATTGGAAATTCTGATCATTATTTAATCTCATCAGTTATCAAAACTGATTTACTTAAAACTACAGCTCCCAAACCCCGTAAAATATTTCACTACTCAAAAATGGATAAGAGTGGTCTTCAAAATTTTTTCCATGGTTTCCCTTTCGACCGTCATTGTTTTTACACTGACAATGTAAATGTTTCTGCTCAAAACTTTACAGAAACCATCCAATTTGCTATCAATAAATTTGTCCCTTTCTCCATAGTAAAACCCAAACAAAAATACTTGTATTCGAAAGCTGCCAAAACGGCACTTAGAAACAAACGTAGATCATTTAATATTTGGATTCATAACAAAACTCCCACTAATCGATCCCAATATCTAAAGGCCAACAAAATATCTAATCAGATTATCTCAAACGAAAAGTCCGAAATTGACAGAGCGAAAGCCTCAAAACTTACGTCTATGTCTGTTTCTGACAAGAGTTTCTACAGTGCCATTAATTCCTTAAATTCTGGTACAAAATTTTCTATTCCCCCTATTATTGATGGTGATTTAATCGTCAATGATCCCGCAAGAAAAGCTAACTTGTTCGCTGAACGCTTTGCTCTGAACTCCACTGTTTTGGAAACTCCTAAAGAAATACCCCAAATCCAGTCTTCAGGAGTTAATATGAATGAACTTCACTTCAAACCCAAAATAGTCGCTAAACTTTTAAAGGGGTTAAACATCAACAAAGCATCAGGAATGGACAATATTCCACCCATTATTTTAAAAACCTTTTCCAAAGAACTTGCACCAACTATAACTAAAATATTCTACCAATCCTACAAATCTGGTATATTTCCCTCGTGCTGGAAGTTGGCAAATGTCCAGCCCGTCCCCAAAAAGAGACCAAAATCCGATATCTCAAATTATAGGCCAATAGCTTTACTATCAGTCCTATCCAAAGTCTATGAGCATTATATTAATACACATATTTCAAAATTTCTGGAAGAAAATCATTTAATATCCGATAGCCAATACGGTTTTCGAAACAAAAGATCAACTACCGATCTATTAAACTATGTAGCGCATTGTTGGAACAGCATACTTGATAAAGGTGGTGAAACATACGTTATCGCTTTAGACATCTCCAAGGCATTCGATCGAGTCTGGCATGCCAACTTAATCAACAAGCTCGTTGCGTACGGTTTTCATCCCAATGTTGTGAAGCTGATTCAAAATTTTCTATCCGACCGATACATTTCGGTAACCTTAGACGGATATTCTTCTGAGTCTAAACTAATTAACGCTGGTGTACCCCAAGGCTCAGTATTGTCCCCAACCCTATTTTTGATTTATATCAACGAATTGTTGAAAATCACCAGCAACCCAATAAATAGTTTTGCAGATGATAGTACTCTGCACAAGTCGTTCGAGCCCCTTCCTTCAAAAGGTAAAATGCACGAACGAATTAATCCTGCCCGGAGAGACGCTGCCATAAACGTGAACAAAGACCTGAATAAAGTCGCCGACTGGGGTGACCAAAACCTTGTCAATTTCAACTCCACCAAAACACAGCTGTTGATTGTTTCCAGATTAAAGACCGAGTTCCCCAAAGATATTTTATTTAGTATGTGTGATGAACCAATAGGTGAATGTAAAAACATTCGTTTATTGGGTGTCACAGTTTCAAATGACCTACTCTGGAACGATCATGTAATGGCGATGGCAAAAAGCGCGTCTAAAAAACTCGGCCTCCTAAATAGATGCAAAAAATTTTTCACTCCATACCAATTGCTCCATGTTTATAAGTCCTATATTCGTCCCTGTATGGAGTACTGCTGTCAAGTTTGGGGTGCTACCTCTGTTTCCATCTTGGCCCTCTTGGACTCTGTTCAAAAGCGAGCTATACGAATTGTAGGTGATCGAACTTTGATATCAAAACTTGATTCCCTACAACATCGTCGCACTGTTGCTGACCTCGTTGTTTTTTACAAATATCGTCATCAGCAGTGCTCAGATGAAATCAGCGGCATCATGCCTCAAACTTATTCTTACCCCCGTTCCACTCGGCAATCGGCTGCCGCAACCAGTGAAACGGTAAAGATCCCGCGCTGTCATACTGGCAGATCGCAGAGAGACTTCTTTGTCCGAACTGCGTACAAATGGAATAGTTTGCCGGAACACTTACTCTCAGGTGGCTTCAACCCACAGATGTTTAAAAAAAGCGTTAATCTACACCTCAGAACGCCAGTTGTTGTGGGACCCAGGTCTAGACCTAGGTCTTAAAAGGTATTTATGTGTTGTTGTGACACATATTCTAAACCCTATTACACAACACATTTTCTTAAAAAAAAAAAAAAATGAACAAACATCGAAAGTAGATTTTTTAAGTCGGGTAGTAGAAAAAATTATTTTCAAATTATAATCACAATAGCTTTGATACGTTTTGTTCAAAAATCAAATTTTAAGTTAAATTCTCTTATTTCGTTTAGTTGAATTTGGTTGATTGTATGGGATGGGTTTTTTTATCCTTAGGGTTTTTTTAATCAGAAATTTGATTTATCAATTAAAACAATAAAGATTTATTGTTTTAATTGAAGAAAATGTTGTTATTTTATATAATACACAATTCTTTGTCAGAGAATAAAGTAGTGTAATCAATTCGTGTGTAATGAATTTTATTCTCTCGCAAATTTAAAATTTTCGCTTGTGCCTTGCTCAAATTTTAAACTTTTTTTTGATGATAAACTATTTCATTACACACGATTAAAATACTATTACTTCTCAAACTAAATCCAACCAGCCATTTCGATGTTTTGTCAAAGAATAATCAATTCAGTATTCAAGTTTTAAGTTTTGTTTTGCATATAGATACTAGGTCATTCAATAAGTCCGTAGGATGACACATAGATGGCGTTACTAGAATTTTTTCCATATGATTTTTATTTAGTACTAACCTTCAAACGATACGTGTATAAATTTGACAGCAATCTGACTATTTATTCGTGAGTTATAGCATTTTGTGTGAAGCAACTTTTGTTTTTGAAACAAAATGAAAAAAATTTGAATTTCGAATATTAATAAAGCATTGCTTTTTGATGAAAAAAAATACAGTGGAAACCAAACAATGGCTTGATAAACATTATCCAAACTCTGCTCCATCGCGACAAATGGTAGAGAAGTGGATGGCTGAATTTAAATGTGGTCGTACCAGCACAAAAGATGCAGAGCGCAGTGGACACCCAAATAAGGCTGTTATTCCAGAAAACATCAAAAAAATCCACAAATTGGTTATGAACGATCGCAAATTGAAGGTGCATGAGCTAGCTGACGTTGTAAAGGTAGCAAATGGTAGTGTTTTTACCATTTTACACGAAGATTTGGGTATGCGAAGGCTCTGTGCAAATTGGCTGCCGCGTGAGCTCACAGTCGCCAAAAAACAACAACGAATCGATGCTTCAGATGAGTCTTTGGCGCTATTAAACCGCAATAAAAGGGAATTCTATCGTAGATATGTGACAATGGATGAGACATGGCTTCATAATTACACACCAGAATCCAAAAGACAGTCAGCTGAGTGGACAGCAGTCGACGAACCGAATCCAAAGCGAGCAAAGACGTAACAGTCGGCCGGTAAGGTGATGGCGTCTGTATTTTGGGATACGAACGGAATAATATTCATCGACTATCTTCAAAAAGGAACCACCATCAACAGCGAGTATTACTGTGAACTTTTGGATCGATTGAAGGCTGAAATCGCAAAGAAACGGCCAAATTTGCAAAAGAAAAAAGTGTTGTTTCACCAAGATAATGCACCGTGTCACAGATCGATGAAAACGATGGCAAAATTGAATGAATTGGGCTTTGAATTGCTTACCCACCCACCGTTAAATTTACTTTTTCTATGATAGCATATAGAAATTCTATTTTCATCACGCTTAATTTCTTGTGAAAATGGGTTCTTTTTCAACTACAGTGTAAAAAGAATAACAAATTGTAGTTGCTATGGTTTTTCATATAATTTTACAAAGTTTTTTAAACAAAGCAACCATGAAAAAATAGAATATGAATTTTTAATGAGATGTTGTCAAAAACTTATTTTTTATTCGCCTGCATATTAAAGTGTTACTTTATTACTGTGATTTGCGGCTTTAAAGTATCACTTTTCAACTATTTATTTTGTTGTCATAGCTACGTCCAAAAAAGTAAAAAGCATTTGTATTTGTTTAAATTCTATGAAAAATAAAATTTTTTATCAAAGCAACCCTTAAATTCAAAATTTCATTATCCAATTAAAATAGTTGTTATCATTTGTTGTCATAGCTACACAATAATTTGGAAAAAATAATAAATATTTTGTCAAAGGTTACTTGTTCCAGATATTTTTATTTTAAAATTTATGAAAATTTATAATTTTAATTTAGAATAAACCAATTTTCTTAAAATATTTTGCTTGCGGCGAATAAAAAATAGTATATGCTATTTTAAAATGCTATCTAAAAATAGTATATGCTATTTTGGACTTAATGTGGGTGTAAATCTCGGCTAGCGCCTCGACTTGCAAACTCCACATCCGTCCAAAATCTTTAGCTTTACGTCCTAGCATCATAATGTACTATTATAATTTGAAGTAAATATCTATAATATATATAATATTCTATCATAGAAAAAATTGAATTTCCTACGCGAGATAAAAACGTTTTTCGTTCGTAAAGATGTCTTACTCGACGCTAGCGCGTCTCGTGATCAAATGTTTACTTGCGAAAAAACAATGTTTTCATCTCTTGTAGGAAAATATACTATTTTCTATGGTAGCAGATGAAAAATCTATTTTCAAGCAGGCTTAATCCCCTGTGAAAATGGTTTCTTTTTCCCCTAGTGAAAAAATTATTAACAAATTGTTGTTGCTATGGTATTTTCATATAATTTTACAAAGTTTTTGATACAAAGCAAAGATGAAAAAATAGAATAAGAATTTTGAATTTCATGTTGTCGGTTTCTAATTGGAAAATTTTTTGCCTTAGTTTTATTTCAATTTAACCCAATGAAATTCTCTAAAATGTAATGAAATATAGCAATGCTGCGTATACCTTGTAGATTTGAATTGAAAGGCACGTATCTTGTTGTTGTTGTTGTAGCGACGCTGATAAAGTGCTACTCGTTTGATTCCGTTTCTAAATTCAGAAGCTCTTCTACGGCCCTTGGGCGGCACCATAGATCCTTTTTCGTCAGGTCCGTCGCATTCTCTATTTACAGGTGGTCAACATCGTGTGGAGTGCCTTCACATGCGGGACACTTGTCAATAATATGGGGATCAATTCGGTTAATGTAATGATTTAATATTTATGACCAACCGGATCTTAGTTGCGCCAGTATGCATCTAGTGCTGCGAGACAGTTGGTTTTCTTCTGCAGTGACTTGTGGTGGTTTTTGATTCAGAACTCGACTATGTACGTAGTTGTTTATTTTTTCTTCTACCACCTTAGTATTAAGCTTTTTTCAACCACTTCTATATGTAAGCTCATCGATACTCTTGGTTTTTGATCTTCTCTAACATCGGTTTGAAAGAGCTTAGCAGTTTTCCTTATGGTTCTAGGTGGTGACGCCATTAACACGATGTCATTGCATAGATCTTGCTCTTTGTGGCAGGACCATATGTATTGTTTAGAAAGCATCTCATTGTGTTCACGGACCGGCAAAATATTACATTTCTCATGTAGGTGGTCTCTATGAGCTATAAGGTGGCATTCAGTAGCGGTTCTCACAGTTGTGTTTTGTGTGGTTTGCATCTACTTGCATATCAGAAACTTGTGGCGTCCATATTAATGCTGCGTAGTTTAGAATGGGTCTACCTATAGTTTTGCAAGTTGTGATAAATGTGTTTTTGTCTTTGCTCCATGAACTCCCCGCAAGCGCTTTCAATGCATTGTTTCTGTTTTTCAGCCTCATTTTTACATGTTCTGCGTGGGTACCTTAACCGTAGCATTGGGTCGAATGTCACTCCCAGCAATATCGGATTTTTAACTGTAGAAAGAAGTACGTTGTCAATGCGGATGTTTAGCTTTGTATTCACTTCCTTCGTCCAAGTGGTGAAAGGTGTGTTAGTGGATTTTTCTGACGATGGTATCAGCTTTCTGCTTCTAAACCATTCATTGAGGGAGTTAAGGTATTTGTTCAACATTTCGGTGAGTTGTTCCAGACAGCTTCCTGTGGCAGGGACCGTACAGGCATACAGTCGTCAGCCAATGATTTGATGGTTACGTTCTGGTGGAGTAGGTAAACTGCTAAGGTAGAGGTTGAAAAGTGATAGAGAGAGAGCTTCTCTTTGTGGTACCCCTTTTCTGAGTGTTCTCGATTTTGATTTTGTATTTCTGAAATCCACGTACGTTTGACGACCTCTTAAGTAGTTACACAACCAACGCTTTATTTTGCCCGGCAAGTTGGTATTCAGGATGTCGTTTAGTAGTGCGGCGTCAAACCATCGCTGATTTAGTTTTGAACTTTGTGAAGGGCGGTGGTTGTGCTGTGTCCTTTCCGGAAGCCATGCTGGTGTGGAGCTAGGTAGCAAGTGCCCGATATCATATGATAGCAGAAGTGTTTCAATTAGTTTTGCGATGGATGGGAGGATGGAGATAGGCGTGTATGACTTTCCTTCTTCAGGTTTCATAATAGGGCTTATTTTAGCCGTCTTCCAAACATTAGGTATCTGGAACGTATTTAGTGATATTGTGACAAAGGAGATCCCAAACACAACCTTTTCGTGCTCATTTCTTCCCTTTTACTTTCCTCCGTCACAAGGTGCCCGATTCCAGATTTGAATCCACAATTTTTTTTATGTCTCATGACATTAGATCCATCTCTCAAAACCAAGTTTCAGTTTTGCTAATAATTCAAAAAGACAGTAATTTAAATTACAACCATTCCCATGTTTCAGTTTTGCAATCTTGCAAAACATTTTTATTAAATTAAATTAAATTTAAACGGTCTGAAAATTCTCCAATTTCGTTGTTTTTCACATTAAAACTAAAACTCAGTTTTGATGTTTGTTTTTTTTTTGGTAAATTCTATTTTTCTCTGAAACTTGATAAAATTCTTTATTTTAATTGTGTAAAATCTTAACGATTCCCACAGTTGGATCTCTGGAATCACTTTTATTTTTTTTTTGTTTTTTTTTATCGTTACGATTAGGACTCGGATAACACCGAGGTGTAAACCTTGGTGATATTGTTTTGGTTGGGGACTTGTGTTTTGAATTTTGAAACGGGAAGGTGGTACTGGTCATATTTAGTATTATTATGTATTTTGTTTGAGTTAATAATTTTTATTAAGTATCTGTTTAGTGAATCTATTTATTAAAAGTGAATTTGATAAATTTATAAAATTCTAATAATTTTATCGAGAATTTGTTTAATGAAATCTAGATCAATGTATTAAAAGAATTCTAATAATTTTATGGAGTATTTGTTTAGTGAAAATTTGGTCAGTTTATAAAAAAAAGAAATTTAATAATTTTATCGAGTATTTATTTAGTGAAAACCAAGAGAAAACCATACATTACTAAATAAAACCTGTAAATTGAAAAAGTTACTGAAGGTTGTTTTAATTAATAATCCTCCGCATCCAGTTACTGGCGTCTTGGAATTTAGGATTTGTGGGAGTTCATCCAATGTCGGTTTGACTGCTCAGGAAAAGTTAAAATTTTATTTTTTTACTTAAATTTAGAACAATGTTGCTTCGTTCAATAAGTAGTGTTACCCTTTGTAACAGCTATAGTCAAATATTTCACTAGATTATCAAAATGTAAAGAGAGAATAATCTTGAGGTTTAGCGGTTGGGTAGGAATATTCAGCCCTACCTTGTTCATGTGTAGTTAATTTCTGCTCCTCAAGGACCCTCTGGTTGCCGGACACACCCACGACCATCTTTTCCATGAAACTCCAGCCTCGCGATGAGCAGGTCCGGATTTCCAACCAGAGAGACAAAAATAAAGATTTGTTTATCCAGGACATCCAGTTCCCTCAGTCCCGAGGAAACAGGATGACTTCAGGATTTCGTTTCAATATAATATTTGGTGTTGTAGTGATGTCGTTCACTCCCTTGGGCCCAATGTGTTTAAGCATGATAACTGATATGCATCAAGTCCAATTGCTTTTGATGGTTTGATTTTAGGTAGATTTCATATAAAAATCTACCTATTGCAATGGGCTTCATCTCGGAATTTCGGAAAAATTTTTGTGCCAAACGACTATATATGATAAGCGGAGACAAAAAAACAAAAAAAAAAAAAAATTTATATATATATATATATATATATATAAACGATATGAGATATAACGAAAACGACCGGCACTCTCACGGTCGCATTTGTTGAGGTAGATCAAAAAAATTTTCTATACTTGTGTGTTTTAATAATATCTTGGACAAGTTCGTGAATCAGCAAAATCCGACACGTGGTTAAGAAACTAGAGGCTTTTTTCTGAAAAAAATTGATTTTTTAAAACCGTTATAACGGCCGTTTGGATACTAATATTTCAAAAAATTTAACAAATTTATAATCTTTGGAATCTTTTTTATCAATTTGTTTTAAAAAAAGACCTCTGCAGTTAGAGGTTCCTGAGTGAGCGGCTCCAACAAAAAAGTTTGCAAAAATAAATTTTTTTTTTAAACAACCGGCACTCTCACGGTCGCATTTATAAGGCCAGATAAAAAAACCTTTTTTAAACATGTGCGTTTTATTAATATCTTGGACAAGTTCGTAAATAAGCCCAATCCAACACATGGCTAAGAAACTAGAAGCTTTATACTAGAAAAAAACTATGTTTTTTAGATCCGTTATAACGGCCGTTTGGATTCTAATATTTTTAAAAGCTTCCTAAATTTAGAATCTTTGAAACCTTTTTAATCAGTTTCTTTCAAAAAAAAGACCTCTGCGGTTGGAGGTTTCTGAGTGAGCGGCTCCAACAAAAAAGCTTGTAAAACCCAAAATGCATTTGAATCAACCGGCGCTCTCACGGTTGCATTTGTGGAGCCAGACCAAAAAACCTTTCTGAAAAATGTGTGTTTTATTAATATCTTGGACAAGTTCGTAAATCAAAAAAATCTGACACATGGTTAAGGAACTATAGGCTTTATACTAGAAAAAAAAGTGGTTTTTTTAATCCGTTATAACGGCCGTTTGGATACTAATATTTTTAAAATCTTCATAAATTTAGAATCTGTGAAAATATTTTAATCTATTTCTTATATTTATAAACCTCTGCAGTTAGAGGTTTTTGACTTGTTGGCTTCAACAAAAAAGTTTGCAGCAATCCCCAACTACAATTTCCAAAAACCTTATAACAGTCAATGTCAACCTTATAACAGTCAAAAAAATAAAAGATTTGAATAGAAAAAATTATTTTTTTTTTCTTAGAAATAAACTTTTTTGATATTTTGCAGTAATTGCACGACATATGATATAGAGTAGGTTTGTGTCATAAATTGTCACACACATGTTCTGTGGTAGATTTGATATTTGTTTGTTGCAAAATTGGATAAATATAATTTTGCTTGTAGGTAGCTAATTTTCTTTTTAAAATTTGTTCGATATCTGTTTGAAATTAGTTTGTTTTGTTTAAACTAATCTGATACATAAGATTCTACTGGCACACAAAACTGTCTGATCTCGAAATCTACCTATTTCTAGCGGATATACGTGCCGCTTGGACTTTTTTCTAGTTGAGACGGCAACTTCAACATTTGTAAAATTGATATTCTCAGTGCTGTCATCTTTAAGTTTTCAGAAGTGTCTGAGGGCTGATCTAGACTCCTTCTCATGTTTACTTAGCTTTTCTGTAAACTATGTATTAAATTTTGAGGCGCACTTTCTATAGAGTTTTCTATAGAAATATCATTGAAGGAGATCATGTAGTTATTTTCTGGTCTCCGAGGAAGGGTTAACCGCTTTTTTAATTTTTCCATAGCCTTTTACTTGGACCGAAGTTCGATTTACTCACTAGTTCTTTTCATTTGTTCCTCTTTTGGTCTATGGCTAATTTGTTTATTTGTTGGCTTAGGTGTTGGACTCTAGGATCGGCTGGAGCCGTTTTCCGGATGTCATTTCTAATCACGGCAATAGCAGATGCTTCTGGTAGGAAATGAGGTTTTATATATTGTATGGTTTGGCTTTATTAAAAATATATCGTTTTCAGTAAAATTCGTAAAATTTAGCTAGTCAGCTTTGTTAAAATTGATGTATGTTTTCTTCTCTGATATTACTTATGGTTGATAGAGCGAGGTAATGTGATTATGATCGGTGCATGATCTAATCCCAATGCAGTTTCAGTACTCCATTCTGCTATTTGCATTAGTAATATGCTGGCAAGGGAGACATCTGGGGATGAATAGGAGTTGCTTGTTACTCTATTCGGTTGTGGTTCATTGAGAACACCAAAGGTGGAGCCGTCAATTTAATTTGCAATATTTTCGCCTCGCGCATCGATGTTCAGGTGAGAATTCCATAGATCGTGGTGTGTGTTCACATCTCAGAGAATAAGACAATCGTTGTTCAATGTTCAATAATAGGTTCATAACCTGTATCACAACTGCTCACTGGTGTCATGAAAATATTGACTAGTTTTATCTCCGTGTTACCGAACTTTATTATAATACCCAATTGTTCAAAATGTACATCTTTTGTTGCTGGTAGGGTAATTGTACGGTAGATAATGCTTTTATGTATAATAAAGGCAAGACCACCACCTTTGTCCTTGTCTCTACCCAGTCTTATAATTTTAAAATCGCTAATACTATCAGTAATTTTAGACTTATTATTTAATTTGGTCTGTTGGAGAACCGTGGCTAGAATATTATTATTCCACATAGTTTATTATAGCTTCTATCTTGTTTGTTAGACCGTTGCAGTTAAGTTGCATTATTTTCACATCATTTGGAGTATCTCGATGTGTGTTTATACACCATGTGTTTGGCTGCATGCAGGTGTTGGTACGATGACTAGATATTTGACAGCAAGGTGCTGTGAAAGTCGGACTCTATTGCTTGTGTGTATAAAGACTTGAGCACTTTATGAGGTGACACCATTCTTTACAACCATTGCCCTGGACGGATGTTGTGTTTGTCCTAAGAATTTGTTTACATACAGGGCAGTGCCATATTTTTGCTGTTTGTCCAGGATTTGTTTCGATGCCGGCCATTATGAGAAGAGTCTGAAGCAGCGAGGTCAGTGACAGCTTCATTATCCAAAAAACGGAATGACGGATATTGCACTTTTCGTCGAGATTGTTGTGATAGTCCTTGGTCGAAAATTCTTTCGAGTACTTCTGCTGCGTAAACCAGATCATTGTGAGAAGCAGCACAAATCTTAACTTAGATCACTTATTATATTATGTTTCTTAGAGCGATACAGGTACATTTAATAAATCCTGTTATTATAGATTTTAGTATAAAATAGTTTCTTTATTTTAGGCGTGATGTCAAAACAAAAGCAATTGTTTGTTGTATATTTGCTTCCAGCTTATACTATATACAACAAATTTGTTACAATTATTCTTTTTTAAAAAATGCAAAATGGCATTGTAATTTTGGAAACAGTTGGTAATTATTTAATCAATAAAAAATGGGTGAAATGAATAAAACCTAGTAAACTAGGTTTTTTAAGTGTTTGCTAGGTTTTTTATATGTAATAAAACTAGTAAACACTTAAAAAACCTAGTTACTAGGTCTTATGCATTTCACCCAATGACTTTATTACAATTATATAAAATGGCGTGTAAGACAACAGTTTTAGATGAGCAGAATTAGACATTTTTTGAAGAATTTATATATAATTTATTTATATTTACTCAACAAAATGTCGTGGTTAAACTTATTAAGTACCCAACAAATTGTTGAGGTTGGTGACGTTGGCAACTATTTTTGTATTTTTCAGCAGGGATTGCTTTCGCTAAATTGCTAAATTTTTATCATTGCGGCCGATGAATGGAAATGGAACTTCGTTTGGAGGTTGTAGTGATTTACGTACAAGGCAAGAAGACATACGAACAAAACTCGATAGCTTTAGAGACGAAAGCTTAGGAGAAGTATATCATGACGCAATAGCGGGACGAAGGTGATTAAAATGTTGTTTTAACTGTAAAATGAAATCAGATTGAGGAGTAGAGTTAAAATTCTGGCTAAAAAATTCTCCGGGAAGACGTATGTTAGTACCGAACTAATTAGGGCTCCCGATTTGAATCCAATCTCTTCAACGAGTTGTCAAAAATTATTAAAGCGTAAACGCACTTAAAGTGACAATACTAAATGCAACGGTCTCATCGAACGTTGGCACCGCTCCCCTAAGTTTTCAATAATGGCCTACGACAGAACGGATTGTACACGAATATTACCGTCAATATTACTTGGTTTACGAATCACTTTTCGTGAAGACTTCCAATCTCCATCGGCTGATGTAGTCTACGGCGTAGACTACATTAGCCGATGGAGATTGGAAGTCTTCACGAGGAGTGATTCGTAAACCAAGTGATATTGACGGTAATATTCGTGTACAATCCGTTCTGTCGTAGGCCATTATTGAAAATTTAAAGGAGCGGAGCCAACGTTCGATGAGACCGTTGCATTTAGTATTGTAACATTAAGTGCGTTTACGCTTTAATAATTTTTGACAACTCGTTGAAGAGATTGGATTCAAATCGGGAGCCCTAATTAGTGACGATTACTGAAGGTATTCTGAAGCTAGCAATCCCATGTTTATTTACTAGCTAGCACATTATCATGTAATATTAGTCTATATCTTATTATCCGAAAAACAGTATTATTGAGAAAAGTCAGTTTCCATTCCAACTACGTGTTAGCAAGTAAACAAATTACTTGCGATTGCTTTCATCTTGCATATCTTTTTCCATATATCTCAAAGGTGAAGAATTTCTATTCTGAAGTTTGCTCCATTAAACTCTTTCTTAATGACAAATAGCATCAATGTAACCTTTTAGAACGAGATAAGCCCAAATAATGAGCGCACTATCCATACTTTTTTATTTAAAAACCAAGAATGTGTATTTTTAATAGTTGTATCATGGTTAAGCCATTAATGTCAGTTTAAAATATTGATTTTCGAAAATTTTAAAACCATGAATGAATAGTTTAACCGTTTGGATAAGTTTGAAATATTAAATTCTGTTGAATGTGTTTGAATAATTCATAATAAAATAAAACAAATAATTTAAGTTTATTTTCAATAAGCAATGTCACGTAAATAATCAATAGAAGGTATAATGAACAACACCAAATTTAAGTCTAAAAAAATGATATTTTAGTCACGTATGAACATAACCGAAGCACGAGTGCGTGTGGCCAAAAGTTTATAATTTATTAAACCAAAATTCTAAATTTGTTTTATTTATCATTTTATTTGGATAAATTTTGAAAATTGCATCCTGAAATTTGATTTTGTTTGTAACGAATTGAAGGAGATGCTAAACAACATTTAAGAAAGCTTCATGCTGGTATAAAAATATGGTAGATAAACAAAACCATATTAGACAAGAAAATTGGGTAGACATTTTCTGTTTCACTGTTGATATTGTTTGGTTTTGCGCATTGAATAATCTATGAATTTTTATTAAAAACGATTGTGCACAATTACAGTACACGACAACACGAAAATAGATTTTAAGACCTCAGCCCACCTAACTTAAAGCTACACTGAAAAAAAAATCAAAGTAATGACAACCTCATCTCGAAGTTTATTATTCAAACAAAGGAAAAAATGCTTGCAAACAATTTCACGGTGATCTTGGGACAACTACATCTAAACATTTTACTGACAACAGAATGAGGCTTATTTAAAATATAAACTGTTACACCCAATATAACAGTAGTTGAATAAAGTTAGGGCCATATCGACAGACGTAACTACAACTTTTAGTTGTAGTCACAGTTTTTTTTGAAATTGATGTTCAAAACTGGTATTTTTAAACCATATTAAAACTACGAATTTAGTTGAGATTTTGATGGTATTTTTAAACGTAATTTAAAACTATAATTTTTCGAACACACAGCAATAATAGAATACAGTAATTATGTATTAAAATTTATTGGAATAATAATAATAATGTAACTATAGTAAAAACAACTTAAACAGTAATGAGGCATCTGCGTCTGATAGCATTCCTCCAATTATTATTAAAATATTTGCTAAGAAGTTATCACCAATCCTAAAACTAAAATTAAAATTTTGTATTTTTCATATAAGTAGGTTATTTTTCCTGAAATGTGAAAATGGCTAGTGTACAGCAAAGGTGCCCAAAAAAAGTGCTAAAACAGATCCAACAAATTACAGATCCATATCAATTTTGACAGTTGTTGCTAAATAATTGAGAAAATATGGAGGGGCTGAAATTTCACAGCTCTGAGATATCAAGACTTCGGTCTGGGTGAAGGATTTTGATATAGTTTTCGGCAAAAAACTTGAATGAGGACATGGTTTTTAGTTTTGGTAACCTCTCTTAAGCTGGAAAGACCACCTGAGCAGAATCGACTCGGACCTTTTGCATTATTTAGTACTTATTTTGTACTAATTTGTACCACCAATAAAAATTTTGTACCACGTGCCGTTACGACAAAACCCGTGGCGCTGCTAGCTTAATATTAAGCTAGAAAGACCACCTGAGCAGAATCGACTCGGACCTTTTGCATTATTTAGTACTTATTTTGTACTAATTTGTACCATCAAGAAAAATTTTGTACCACGTGCCGTTACGACAAAACCCGTGGCGCTGCTAGCTTAATATTAAGCTAGAAAGACCACCTGCACAGAATCGACTCGGACCTTTTGCATTATTTAGTACCTATTTTGTACTAATTTGTACCACCAATAAAAATTTTGTACCACGTGCCGTTTAGGAGAAAACTACCCCTAATTAATTTTAGCCTTTCAAGCAAAGTAGGCTTTTGCATGAGCAGACCCGATCGTCACTTCCAAATAAAAACTATTATAGTTTGTACCGATAAAATATGAACTTTCAGATTTTGTACCCCTTGCCGTTTAGGAGAAAACTACCCCTAATTAACTTATGCCTCAGAAGCAAAGTAGGGTTTTACATGAGCAGACCGGATCGTCACTTCTAAATTATAATCATTATAGTTTGTACCGATAAAATATGAACTTTCAGATTTTGTACCCCTTGCCGTTTAGGAGAAAACTACCCCTAATTAACTTTAGCTTCGGAAGCAAATTTAGCTTTTGCATGAGCAGACCCGATCGTCACTTCTAAATTAGAACCATTATAGTTTGCACCGATAAAAAATGAACTTTCTGATTTTGTACCCCTTGCCGTTTAGGAGAAAACTACCCCTAATTAGCTCTAGCCTCACAAGCAAATTAGGCTTTTGCATGAGCAGACCCGATCGTCAATTCTACATTAGAACCACTATAGTTTGTACCGATAAAATATGAACTTTCAGATTTTGTACCCCTTGCCGTTTAGGAGAAAACTACCCCTAATTAACTTAAGCCTTACAAGCCAATTTAGTTTTTGCTTGAGCAGACCCGTTCGTCACTTCTAAATTAGAACCATTATAGTTTGTACCAATGAAATATGAACTTTCAGATTTTATATCCCTTGCAGTTTAGGAGAAAACTACCCCTAATTAACTCTAGCCTCGCAAGCAAAGTAAGCTTTTGCATGAGCGAACCCGATCATCACTTCTAAATTAGAACCATTATAGTTTGCACCGATAAAATATGAACTTTCAGGTATTGTACCCCTTTACGTTCAGGAGAAAACAACCCATAATTAGCTCTAGCCTCACAGGCAAAGTAGGCTTTTGCATGAGCAGACCGGATCGTCACTTCTAAATTTGAATCATTAAAGTTTGTACCGATAAAATATGAACCTTCAGATTTTGTACCCCTTGCCGTTTAGGAGAAAACTACCCCTAATTAACTCTAGCCTCCCAAGCAAATTTAGCTTTTGCATGAGCAGACCCAATCTTCAATTCTAAATTAGAACCATTATAGTTTGCACCGATAACAAATGAACTTTCTGATTTTGTACCCCTTGCCGTTTAGGAGAAAACTACCCCTAATTAGCTCTAGCCTCACAAGCAAAGTAAGCTTTTGCATGAGCAGACCCGATCGTCACTTCTAAATTAGAATCATTATAGTTTGTACCGATAAAATATGAGCATTCAGATTTTGTACCCCTTGCCGTTTAGGAGAAAACTACCCCTAATTAACTTTAGCTTCGGAAGCAAATTTAGCTTTTGCATGAGCAGATCAGATCGTCACTTCTAATTTAGAATCATTATAGTTTGTACCGATAAAATATTAACTTTCAGATATTGTACGCCTTGCCGTTTAGGAGAAAACTACCCCTAATTAACTTATGCCTCAGAAGCAAAGTAGGGTTTTACATGAGCAGACCCGATCGTCACTTATAAATTAGAACCATTATAGTTTGTACCGATAAAATATGAACTTTCAGATTTTGTGCCCCTTGCCGTTTAGGAGAAAACTACCCCTAATTAACTTATGCCTCAGAAGCAAATTAGGATTTTAAATGAGCAGACCCGATCGTCACTTCTAAATTATAATCATTACAGTTTGTACCGATAAAATATGAACTTTCAGATTTTGTACTCCTTGCCGTTTAGGAGAAAACTACCCCTAATTAACTCTAGCCTCATAAGCAAAGTAGGCTTCTGCATGAGCAGACCCGATCATTACTTATTAATTCGAACCATTATAGTTTGTACCGAAAAAATATGAGCGTTCAGATTTTTAACCCCTTGCCGCTTAGCAGAAAACTACCCCTAATTAACTCTAGCCTCACAAGCAAAGTAGAGTTTTGCATGAGCAGACCGGATCGTCACTTCTAAATTATAATCATTATAGTTTGTACCGATAAAATATGAACTTTCAGATTTTGTACCCCTTGCCGTTTAGGAGAAAACTACCCCTAATTAACTCTAGCCTCACAAGCAAAGTAAGCTTTTGCATGAGCAGACCGGATCGTCACTTCTAAATTTGAATCATGATAGTTGGTAGCGATAAAATATGGACTTTCAGATTTTGTACCCCTTGCCGTTTAGAAGAAAACTACCCCTTATTAACTGTAGCCTCCCAAGCAAAATTAGCTTTTGCATGAGCAGACCCGATCTTCACTTCTAAATTAGAACCATTATAGTTTGCACCGATAAAAAATGAACTTTCAGATTTTGTACCCCTTTCCGTTTAGGAGAAAACTACCCCTAATTAACTCTAGCCTCACAAGCAAAGTAGGCTTTTGCATGAGCAGACCCGATCGTCACTTCTAAATAAGAACTATTATAATTTGTACCGATAAAATATGAACTTTCAGATTTTGTACCCCTTCCCGTTTAGGAGAAAACTACCCCTATTTAACTTATGCCTCAGAAGCAAAGTAGGGTTTTACATGAGCAGACCGGATCGTCACTTCTAAATTATAATCATTATAGTTTGTACCGATAAAATATGAACTTTCAAATTTTGTACCCCTTGCCGTTTAAGAGAAAACTACCCCTAATTAGCTTTAGCTTCGGAAGCAAATTTAGCTTTTGCATGAGCAGACCCGATCGTCACTTCTGAATTAAAACCATTATAGTTTGCACCGATAAAATATGAACTTTCAGATTTTGTACCCCTTGCAGTTTAGGAGAAAACTACCCCTAATTAGCTCTAGCCTCACAGGCAAAGTAGGTTTTTGCATGAGCAGACCCGATCGTCACTTCTACATTAGAACCACTATAGTTTGTACCGATAAAATATGAACTTTCAGATTTTGTACCCCTTGCCGTTTAGGAGAAAACTACCCCTAATTATAACTGTAGTCTCCCAAGCAAATTTAGCTTTTGCATTCGTCACTTCTCAATTAGAACCATAATAGTTTCTACCGATGAAATATGAACTTACAGATTCTAAACCCCTTGCAGTTTAGGAGAAAACTACCCCTAATTAACTCTAGCCTCTCAAGCAAACTAAGCTTTTGCATGAGCGAACCAGATCGCAGACCGGATCGTCGCTTCTAAATTTGAATCATTATAGTTTGTACCGATAAAATATGGACTTTCAGATTTTGTACCCCTTGCCGTTTAGGAGAAAACTACCCCTAATTAACTTATGCCTCAGAAGCAAAGTAGGGTTTTACATGAGCAGACCCGATCTTCAGTTTTAAATTAGAACCATTATAGTTTGCACCGATAAAAAATGAACTTTCAGATTATGTACCCCTTTCCGTTTAGGAGAAAACTACCGCTAATTAACTCTATCCTCACAAGCAAATTAGGCTTTTGCATGAGCAGACCCGATCGTCACTTCTAAATTAGAACCATTATAGTCTGAACCGATAAAATATGCACTTTCAGATTTTGAACCCCTTGCCGTTTAGGAGAAAACTACCCCTAATTAATTTATGCCTTAGAAGCAAAGTAGGGTTTTACATGAGCAAACCGGATCGTCACTTCTAAATTATAATCATTATAGTTTGTACCGATAAAATATGAACTTACAGATTTTGTACCCCTTGCCGTTTAGGAGAAAACTACCCCTAATTAGCTCTAGCCTTACAAGCAAATAAGGGTTTTGCATTAGCAGACCCAATCGTCACTTCTACATTAGAGCCACTATAGTTTGTACCGATAAAATATGAACTTTCAGATTTTGTACCCCTTGCCGTTTAGGAGAAAACTACCCCTAATTAAATTTAGCCTCACAAGCAAATTTAGCTTTTGCATGAGCAGACCCGTTCGTTACTTCTAAATTAGAACCATTATAGTTTCTACCGATGAAATATGAACTTTCAGATTTTATACCCCTTGCAGTTTAGGAGAAAACTGCCCCTAATTAACTCTAGCCTCACAAGCAAAGTAAGATTTTGCATGAGCGAAACCGATCATCACTTCTAAATTAGAACCATTATAGTTTGCACCGATAAAATATGAACTTTCAGCTATTATACCCCGTTCCGTTTAGGAGAAAACTACCCCTAATTAACTCTAACCTCTGAAGCAAATTTAACTTTTGCATGAGCAGAAACGATCGTCACTTCTATATTAGAACCACTATAGTTGTACCGATAAAATATGAACTTTAAGATTTTGTGCTTCTTGCCATTTAGGGGAAAACTACCCCTAATTAACTCTAGCCTCACAAGCAAAGTAGAGTTTAGCATGAGCAGACCCGATCATTACATCTTAATTCGAACCATAATAGTTTGTACCGATAAAATATGAACTTTCAGATTTTGTACCCCTTGCCGTTTAGAAGAAAACTACCCCTAATTAACTCTAGCCTCACAAGCAAAGTAGGGTTTTGCATGAGCAGACCGGATCATTACTTCTAAATTCGAGTAATTATAGTTTGTACCGATAAAATATGAGCGTTCAGATTTTGTACCCCTTGCCGTTTAGGAGAAAACTACCCCTAATTAACTCTAGCCTCACAAGCAGAGTAGGGTTTTGCATGAGCAGACCGGATCGTCACTTCTAAATTAGAATCATTATAGTTTGTACCGATAAAATATGAACTTTCAGATTTTGTACCCCTTGCCGTTTAGGAGAAAACTACCCCTAATTAACTTATGCCTTAGAAGCAAAGTAGGGTTTTACATGAGCAGACCCGATCGTCACTTCTAAATTAGAACCATTATAGTTTGTACCGATAAAATATGAACTTTCAGATTTTGTACGCCTTGCCGTTTAGGAGAAAACTACCCCTAATTAACTTATGCCTCAGAAGCAAAGTAGGGTTTTATGAGCAGACCGGATCGTCACTTCTAAATTATAATCATTACAGTTTGTACCGATAAAATATGAACTTTCAGATTTTGTACCCCTTGCCGCTTAGAAGAAAACTACCCCTAATTAACTCTAGCCTCATAAGCAGAGTAGACTTTGCATGAGCAGACCCGATCATTACTTCTTAATTCGAACCATTATAGTTTGTACCGATAAAATATGAGCGTTCTGATTTTGTACCCCTTGCCGCTTAGGAGAAAACTACCCTTAATTAACTCTAGCCCCAGAAGCAAAGTAGAGTTTTGCATGAGCAGACCGGATCGTCAATTCTAAATTATAATCTTTATAGTTTGTACCGATAAAATATGAACTTTCGGATTTTGTACCCCTTGCCGTTTAGGAGAAAACTACCCCTAATTAACTCTAGCCTCACAAGCAAAGTAGGGTTTTGCATGAGCAGACCGGATCATCACTTCTAAATTATAATCATTATAGTTTGTACCAATAAAATATGGACTTTCAGATTTAGCACCCCTTGCCGTTTAGGAGAAAACTACCCCTAATTAACTCTAGCCTCCCACGCAAATTTAGCTTTTGCATGAGCAGACCGGATCTTCACTTCTAAATTAGAATCATTATAGTTTGCACCGATAAAATATGAACTTTCAAATTTTGTACCCATTTCCGTTTAAGAGAAAACTACCCCTAATTAACTCTAGCCTCACAAGCAAAGTAGGCTTCTGCATGAGCAGACCCGATCGTCACTTCTAAATTAGAATCATTATAGTTTGTACCGATAAAATATGAACTTTCAGATTTTGAACCCCTTGCCGTTTAGGAGAAAACTACGCCTAATTAACTCTAGTCTCCCAAGCAAAGTAGGCTTTTGCATGAGCAGACCCGATCGTCACTTCTAAATTAGAACTATTATAGTTTGTACCGATAAAATATGAACTTTCAGATTTTGAACCCCTTGCCGTTTAGGAGAAAACTACCCCTAATTAATTTATGCCTTAGAAGCAAAGTAGGGTTTTACATGAGCAAACCGGATCGTCACTTCTAAATTATAATCATTATAGTTTGTACCGATAAAATATGAACTTACAGATTTTGTACCCCTTGCCGTTTAGGAGAAAACTACCCCTAATTAGCTCTAGCCTTACAAGCAAATAAGGGTTTTGCATTAGCAGACCCGATCGTCACTTCTACATTAGAGCCACTATAGTTTGTACCGATAAAATATGAACTTTCAGATTTTGTACCCCTTGCCGTTTAGGAGAAAACTACACATAATTAAATTTAGCCTTGCAAGCAAATTTAGCTTTTGCATGAGCAGACCCGATCGTCACTTCTAAATTAGAACCTTTATAGTTTGCACCAATAAAATATGAACTTTCAGATTTTGTACCCCTTGCCGTTTAGGAGAAAACTACCCCTAATTAAATTTAGCCTCACAACCAAATTTAGCTTTTGCATGAGCAGACCCGATCGTCACTTCGAAATTAGAATCATTATAGTTAGAACCGATAAAATATGAACTTTCAGATTTTGTACCCCTTTCCGTTTAGGAGAAAACTACCGCTAATTAACTCTATCCTCACAAGCAAATTAGGCTTTTGCATGAGCAGACCCGATCGTCACTTCTAAATTAGAACCATTATAGTCTGAACCGATAAAATATGCACTTTCAGATTTTGTACCCCTTTCCGTTTAGGAGAAAACTACCCCTAATTAACTCTATTCTCACAAGCAAATTAGGCTTTTGCATGAGCAGACCGGATCGTCACTTCTGTATTTAAACCATTATAGTTTGAACCGAAAAATATGAACTTTCAGATTTTATACCCCTTCCCGTTTAGGAGAAAATTACCTCTAATTAACTCTAGCCTCACAAGCAAAGTAGGGTTTTGTATGAGCAGACCCGATTATCACTTCTACATTAGAACCATTATAGTTTGCACCAATAAAATATGAACTTTCAGATTTTATGCTTCTTGCCGTTAAGGAGAAAACTACCCCTAATTAACTCTAGCCTCACAAGAAAAGAGGGGTTTTGCATCAGCAGACGGGATCGTCACTTCTAAATTAGAATCATTGTAGTTTGTATAACGATAAAATATGAACTTCCAGATTTTGTACCCCTTGCCGTTTAGGAGAAAACTACCCTTAATTAACTTCAGTCTGGCAGAGGTGTACCACGATAGCAAATGTCTGACAATGGCTGACGTGAGTTCTAATACTATCCCGCAGAATATATAAAAAAAATTACCTTTTATACTTTAACGCAACTTTGGAGGCCCCTTTGTTACCTGCTCCCTGCCATGGCCACCATGATCCAAGCTTCATATGTCGCCAATCGTTCCTACCTGAGTAGGAGGTTTGCGTAGAAAAACTTTCAGCTTTTATAAAATAACGAAGGTCTGGCCGTCGCGGGCTCTTGCTCTATTAGGTAATTTAGAAGAATTATACTGTAGTGAAATTGTATCTTATTTAAAATTTTCTTTTGTTAATCCGATGATTTTTTTTGCTGGGTTTTGATTATGTTTTTCTTGTAATATTAAACAGTTTTTTTTGAATTTACAAAAGTTTTCGTTGTTCTTGGTGGATGATAATGTTCGTTGCAGAATTTTATATGATATATTAAGTTTTCTTTTGATTGGTTAGAGGATTTTGTAGGACTTAAGATAATCAGGGGAGACTTATAACAACATATAGCACACTAGTCTCCATGGGTGGATTTAATGGGGAAAAGTGCTAGACACCTTCTACCTAGTGACTAAATATTCTTCTCAATCTGGTGTTTCTTTTGTGTTGTTTTATTTCGTTTTGGTTTCTACAACAAGATTGACTCAGAACACCTTTTAGGTAAAAAGCAGCACTCTCATGCTTTTACGAAATGCCTAAGACATCCCCATACCCACTTTTCACTGATCTACTAGCCAAGGCAGATGCTGCGTCTTAAGGTAATTAATTTCGTAGAAGGAATTCTGTTCGCAATTCTCTCTGCGATAGAGAGAATTTTTATTCATTCCGCGACATTTTATTTATAATTTCGGTCACTGGGCGATTTCTACTATATTAAAATATTCCGCAACATGGTATAAGTGAAAATGAATTGTTTGCAAAATTTATAAAAAATATGTGACAGAGGAAAAGCTTAAGAATTGGCACAATGAGTCTATTTCTAGAGAAAAAAATCCCTTTTAAAAATGAATGATAGCAACCGATGAAGCCGTTTTCTATTCTTTCCTAAGCCGGTTTTTAATGAGAATTAGTGGGTTTGAATCGATCCTCTTTTCCGATAGAAACGGCAGGAATAATCATTATCGTGAAACAATGAGCCTACAGAAAGTGTATTCTTAAGGTGATCAGTCATCCTCCTTTTGGAAGGACAATTCTGCTTTTGTAGGTTCTGTCCTTCCTCGGAATATGTCCTCCTAGCTGTCCTAGCGATTTCAAAACTAATCTGTTAATCTCTGTATTCAGAGACGTTTTTATATCAGCCATTTATCAATTCAATTCAATTTTTTTAACAAAGTATTAGAATTGTTCAATCGAAAGGGTGTTGTTTTCCATCATGACTAAACCAGACTACACATATCTTTGATTATCCGCCAAAAATGATTGAACTGTTAACTGGGTTAGCAGTTTGGTGCAGTCAATGTATATAGCCCAGATTTTGCTGCATCTGACTATCATTTATTCCTGTCTTTGGAAATAATCTTTGATGAGAAAAAGCTTGCCGATAAAAGAGTCAACGAAAATCACTTGAATAAAAAGATAAGCTTAAATAAAAAAACTAAGAATAACAGAACTATCCTGCAATTTTCATAAATGAATTTAATTAAAAGTAAAACCTACAAATATGCAATTTGCAATCAAAACTACATTCCACATCACACGATGCTACTAGGCTACCTATACGTTTTTGGAGCGTATAATACGTTTTTTTTATCAAAAATATTTGTGAATACGCTATACGTACGTTTTTTGAAAATATTCATATATAATATCACGAGTCGTCAAATAATAATCTATTATTTTTCATAATCATTATTACGAATGTCATTTGAATGTCATTTGACCTCAAATGGCATGACTGGTAATGTTGAAAAATAATCGACTAATAATTTGGTGACGAGTTGTATTTAGTAGACAATTTAACGAACAGAAATAGTAACATTATTTCATACAACATAAGCCTTTGTTGTCAAACAAAATTAAATATTATTTCATCTTAGTAGGCGCATAAATGTTATAAATTTGTAATTTATTTTTGACAAATAAACATAAACATGCAATTATTTATGAATGAAAACGGACATTTTTACTATTTGCGAATTGCATTTTCACATAATTTTGTATGTGAATTTTTAAATTAATATATTAAGTAGGCCGAAAATATTCGCTTTTCCTTCCCACCAGAGAAAAATAATCGAAACAATTCGTTTTGATTTGTTAAAAAATAGTAAATGAAGCGTTTTTATTGGACCTTATCGAAACTTTATTTAGTGAGTTGAATTGTCAAAAATATACGCCTGTTTTGGTTATAAATAGTTAAATTCAGTTATTTTCATAAATACGTAACCTAAATGAAGTTTTTCCCTTATTAACTGTAATGAATTGCAGAGAAAAGTGGACTGAATATTCTAAAATCAACACAAACGCACTTGAATGACTTAAAATTTGCAAATTTGTGTTTGCAGGCCAGTTAATAAATTTAATTGTTTTGTTGAACGCATTTTTAGCGTGATGGGAAATATATGGACTTACAAATCAAAAGGCTTCATACCGATATGGTGAAATCAGAATTATTTAAGCATTTCAACTACAGATGAGTTGCACTGAATTTGCAAATTTTATTAAGAAAAACGATAAGTCTAACAAAAAATTGATCGAAGCAGCAAAATCGATCTCCTATACCATTTGGTTACTATTTATAAAATTTTTAACTATGTTATTATATGTTATTTAGTCAATTAAAGTAAGACATTTTTTTAATATATTTATTTTGTTTATATTGTTATCGTTTTAATATGGTCTGAAAGACCTAAGTATTGCATTCATGAGCCAAAAGTGAAATTCTTACCCCCACTTTTTTTGGCATTTCTCGACGTTTTAGGACCTACTGATTCTAAAAAAGCAATTTTTTGCTTTAAAAACTTTCATTTTAAGATTACGAGTAGGAACATTAAATTTGGAGAAATCTTGATTGTCGGGATTGGTATGTGGGACCAAAATCTAAGTTATTGCATTATAAGTTTGTCAAAAAAAGATTGTTGTCAGACGAAAGATTTTTATTTATTTATTTACCCAATTTTTTGTAAAAAAATAAAATTGATTATTTGTATGATATGAACTTTTATTATTGAGAATTATGGCATTATAAGTATGTCAAAAAAAGTTGTCAAGTATGTTAAAAGAAAGATTTTTATTTATTTTTTTACCCAGTTTTTTGTATAAAAATAAAATTAATTATTTGTATGATATGAACTTTTATTATTATTATTGAGAATTATGGCAATATGAGTTTGTCAAAAAAATGTTGTCAAGTGTGTCAAAAGAAAGATTTTTATTTATTTTATTACCCAATTTTTTGGAAAAATAAAATTAATTATTTGTACGACATGAAATTTTATTATTATTATTGAGAATTATAAGTTAGTCAAAAAATAATGTCAAGTGTGTCAAAAGAATGATTTTCATTTATTTTTTTAGGAAAAAATAAAATTAGTTATTTGTATGAAATGAAATGTATAATGAACTTGAAATTATTATTGAGAATTTTATTGCATTATAAGTTTTTCAAAAAAATATTGTCAAGTGTGTCAAAAATATGATTTCATTTATTTTTTTAGATAATTTTTTTGAAAAAAAAATTTAGCTGTTTGCTTACGTAAATATAATTGAACATGGAAATTTTTGAATTTGTGATAGTTTTGAAATATTTTTGGAATTTTGAAAAGTTTCAATTTTTGATTTTGTAAGAATTTATGGAATATTTTTAGAATTTTGAAAAATTTTAAATTTTTGAATTTATTATAATTTTTATAATTTTGGAAAAATTTTCAATTTTCGATGTTGTTATAATTTATGCAATATTTTTAGAGTTTTTGAAAAAAGTTTTAATCTTTGATTTTGCAATAATTTTTGGAATATTTTTAGAATTTTGTTTGAAAAAAGTTTGAGTTTTTGATTTTATTTAATTTTTACAATATTTTTGGAATGATGAAAGAAATATGAATTTGTGATTTTGAAATATTTTCTTGAAACGCTAAATGGAGAGGTTTTTGAGTAGTTTGCTGATTGTATAATATTTTCACTAAATTATGTTAATTTATGATCTGTTATAATTTTCCGACAACGTATTGTTGTTTCGTGTTAGTTTTGTAATACACATCTAAACAGACATAAAAAATACTAAAGTACATGTATTTTTAACAAAAGTAACAAAAAGTTATGTTTGATATATGTACATCGCTTCCCAAAACTAAAAACCATGTCCTCATAAAAGTTTTTGCCGAAAGCTATATCAAAATTATTAACCCAGACCGAAGTCTTGATCGAATCTCACAGCTCTGCTCTGAGATGATTTCAGCCCCTCCATATTTTTCCAATTAACTTATAAAATAAATAAAACATATGAGTAAAAATAATTCTTTTAATTATTTTATTTCAAAATATATATGTATACGCTTTTGGAAAAATTCAAAGGTGGTAAGCCTAGATGTTACATCATATCAGTGCTAGTTCAACATGTTTAAGAAAATAATTAATTTTTACATTCATTTATTTAGAAAATATTAAAATCTAATTGTTTACCGTTATTTGGGATTATTTTGATCTTTTTGAAAATGAAAAAAATTGATGAAACCATTCCAAGAATTAGCGTACAAAATCTGAAAGTTCATATTTTATCGGTACAAACTATAATGATTATAATTTAGAAGTGACGATCGTTTCTGCTCATGCAAAATTTAAATTTGCTTGTGAGCCTAGAGTTAATTAGGGCTAATTTTCTCCTAAAAGGAAAGGGGTACAAAACCTGAAAGCACATATTTCATCGGTACAAACTATAATGGTTCTAATTTAGAAGTAATGATCGGGTTCGCTTATGCAAAAGCCTACTTTGCTTGTGAGGCCAGAGTTAATTAGGGGTAGTTTTCTCCTAAACGGAAAGGGGTACAAAATCTGAAAGTTCATACTTTATCGGTACAAACTATAATGGTTCTATTTAGAAGTGATGATTGGGTTTGCTCAGGCAGAAGCCTACTTTGCTTGTGAGGCTAGAGCTAATTAGGGGTAGTTTTCTCCTAAACGGCAGGGGGTACAAAATCTGAAAGTTCATATTTTATCGGTACAAACTATAATGATTCTAATATAGAAATGACGATCAGGTCTTCTATGCAAAATCCTACTTTGCTTGAGAGGCTATTAGGGGTAGTTTTCTCCTAAACTGCAAGGGGTATGAAATCTGAAAGTTTATATTTTATCAGTACAAACTATAATGGTTTTAATTTAGAAGTGACGATCGGGTCTGCTCATGCAAAATCTAAATTTGCTTATGAGCCTAGAGTCAATTAGGGGTAGTTTTCTCCTAAACGGCAAAGGGTACAAAAACTTAAAGTTCATATTTTATCGGTTCAAACTATAATGGTTCGAATTAAGAAGTGACGATCCGGTCTGCTCATGTAAAACCCTACTTTGCTTCTGAGGCAAAAGTTAATTAGGGGTAGTTTTATGCTAAACGGCTTGAGGTATAAAATCTGAAAGTTCATATTTTATCAGTACAAACTATAATGGTTCAAATTTAGAAATAATGATCGCGTCTGCTCATGCAAAACTCTACTTTGCTACTTGTGAGGCTAGAGTTAATTAGGGGTAGTTTTCTCCCATTTTGGGGTGATAACCGACCGTAAAAAACTTAAACAAACCATCACAATGTTTTCAACGATAAATCACTTAGAAAGCATTTTAACCAGGTTATCCATATAATTTTAATTTATAAATTGTGATAACTTATATATGTGTCTTATAAATGTGTTCTATTGGTTCAAAAAGAATCTATTCTACTTTAACAATATTGATCAAATCAACTACAATTATACCATCACACACAATTTATGATCAAACATTATCAATAGTACATTATGATGCAAGGACGTAAAGCTTAAGATTTTGGACGGATGTGGAGTTTGCAAATCGAGGCGCTAGCCGAGATTTGCACCCACATTAAGTCCAAAATAGCTTACGTCCGTGCATCATATACTATTTTTTATTCGCCGCAAGCAAAATATTTTAAGAAAAGTTGTTTATTCTAAATTAAAATTACAAATTTTCATAAATTTTAAAATCAAAATATGTGGAACAAGTAACCTTTGAAAAAATATTTATTATTTTTTCCAAATTCTATGACAACAAATGATAACAACTATTTTAATTGGATAATGAAATTTTGAATTTGCGGGTTGCTTTGATAAAAAAAATTATTTTTCATAGAATTTAAACAAATACAAATGCTTTTTACTTTTTTGGACGTAGCTATGACGACAAAATAAATAGCTGAAAAGTGATACTTTAAAGCCGCAAATCACAGTAATAAAGTAACACTTTAATATATAGGCGAATAAAAACAATTTTATTTCAAAATCATCTTTGTTGTTGTGTTTTTTTGTTCTTATTTAATCTTTTTCAAACGGCTACTTAGTAAAAAAAATAAAAACAAGAGATTTTGATAATTTTTCTATGGTATTAAATGGCTTGATATTTTTTTTGCAAGAGGTTCATTATAACGCTTATAAAAATGAAACCTTTTGGGTTAGAAAGCTGAAATTTTTTGAGGCTTTAGTTGAAAAGTATGTTTCAAAGCTAAGATGAATTTAAATAACATAAACTGAAACATGATGAAAGCATTGCCTTTTGCGTTTGTTTTCATTTCAACAGACCTAGGGTCTCAACCGTTAAACTTGAACTATTTTTTTTGAAAATTTTGGAAAGATTTATATTTTAAGTACGTGAAAAAAAGTTTTCAAATATGCCAAATATGCCAATTGAGGTTAAAAATTTATGGAAAATAATCGATTATTATTTGACGACTCGTGATATTATATATGAATATTTTCAAAAAACGTACGTATAGCGTATTCACAAATATTTTTGATAAAAAAAACGTATTATACGCTCCAAAAACGTATAGGTGGCAAGCCTAGTAGCATCGTGTGATGTGGAATGTAGTTTTGATTGCAAATTGCATATTTGTAGGTTTTACTTTTAATTAAATTCATTTATGAAAATTGCAGGATAGTTCTGTTATTCTTAGTTTTTTTATTTAAGCTTATCTTTTTATTCAAGTGATTTTCGTTGACTCTTTTATCGGCAAGCTTTTTCTCATCAAAGATTATTTCCAAAGACAGGAATAAATGATAGTCAGATGCAGCAAAATCTGGGCTATATACATTGACTGCACCAAACTGCTAACCCAGTTAACAGTTCAATCATTTTTGGCGGATAATCAAAGATATGTGTAGTCTGGTTTAGTCATGATGGAAAACTACACCCTTTCGATTGAACAATTCTAATACTTTGTTAAAAAAATTAAATTGAATTGATAAATGGCTGATATAAAAACGTCTCTGAATACAGAGATTAACAGATTAGTTTTAAAATCGCTAGGACAGCTAGGAGGACATATTCCGAGGAAGGACAGAGCCTACAAAAGCAGAATTGTCCTTCCAAAAGGAGGACGGCTGATCACCTTAAGAATACACTTTCTGTAGGCTCATTGTTTTTCACGATAATGATTATTCCTGCCGTTTCTATCGGAAAAGAGGATCGATTCAAACCCACTAATTCTCATTAAAAACCTGCTTAGGAAAGAATAGAAAACGGCTTCATCGGTTGCTATCATTCATTTTTAAAAGGGATTTTTTTCTCTAGAAATAGACTCATTGTGCCAATTCTTAAGCTTTTCCTCTGTCACATATTTTTTATAAATTTTGCAAACAATTCATTTTCACTTATACCATGTTGCGGAATATTTTAATATGGTAGAAATCGCCCAGTGACCGAAATTATAAATAAAATGTCGCGGAATGAATAAAAATTCTCTCTATCGCAGAGAGAATTGCGAACAGAATTCCTTCTACGAAATTAATTACCTTAAGACGCAGCATCTGCCTTGGCTAGTAGATCAGTGAAAAGTGGGTATGGGGATGTCTTAGGCATTTCGTAAAAGCATGAGAGTGCTACTTTTTACCTAAAAGGTGTTCTGAGTTAATCTTGTTGTAGAAACCAAAACGAAATAAAACAACACAAAAGAAACACCAGATTGAGAAGAATATTTAGTCACTAGGTAGAAGGTGTCTAGCACTTTTCCCCATTAAATCCACCCATGGAGACTAGTGTGCTATATGTTGTTATAAGTCTCCCCTGATTATCTTAAGTCCTACAAAATCCTCTAACCAATCAAACGAAAACTTAATATATCATATAAAATTCTGCAACGAACATTATCATCCACCAAGAACAACGAAAACTTTTGTAAATTCAAAAAAAACTGTTTAATATTACATAAAAAATATAATCAAAACCCAGCAAAAAAAATCATCGGATTAACAAAAGAAAATTTTAAATAAGATTCAATTTCACTACAGTATAATTCTTCTAAATTACCTAATAGAGCAAGAGCCCGCGACGGCCAGACCTTTGTTATTTTATAAAAGCTGAAAGTTTTTCTACGCAAACCTCCTACTCAGGTAGGAACGATTGGCGACATATGAAGCTTGGATCATGGTGGCCATGGCAGGGAGTAGGTAACAAAGGGGCCTCCAAAGTTGCGTTAAAGTATAAAAGGTAATTTTTTTATATATTCTTCGGGATAGTAATAGAACTCACGTCAGCCATTGTCAGACATTTGCTATTGTGGTACACCTCTGCCAGACTAAAGTTAATTAAGGGTAGTTTTCTCCTAAACGGCAAGAAGCATAAAATCTGAAAGTTCATATTTTATTGGTGCAAACTATAATGGTTCTAATGTAGAAGGGATAATCGGGTCTGCTCATACAAAAGCCTACTTTGCTTGTGAGGCTAGAGTTAATTAGAGGTAATTTTCTCCTAAACGGCAAGGGGTACAAAATCAGAAAGTTCATATTTTATTGGTACAAACTATAATTATTCTAATATAGAAGTGACGATTGGGTCTGCTCATGCAAAAGCCTACTTTGCTTGTAAAGCTAGAGTTAATTAGGGGTAGTTTTCTCCTAAACGGAAAGGGGTACAAAATCTGAAAGTGCTTATTTTTCGGTTCAAACTATAATGGTTTAAATTTAGAAGTGATCCGGTCTGCTCATGCAAAAGCCTAATTTGCTTGTGAGAATAGAGTTAATTAGGAGTAGTTTTCTCCTAAACGGCAAGGGGTACAAAATCTGAAAGTTCATATTTTATCGGTTCAAACTATAATGATTCTAATTTAGAAGTGACGATTGGATCTGCTCATGCAAAAGCCCACTTTGCTTGTGAGGCTAGAGTTAATTAGGGGTAGTTTTCTCCTAAACGGAAAGGGGTACAAAATCTGAAAGTGCATATTTTATCGGTTCAGACTATAATGGTTCTAATTTAGAAGTGACGATCGGGTCTGCTCATGCAAAAGCCTAATTTGCTTGTGAGGATAGAGTTAATTAGCGGTAGTTTTCTTGTAAACGGCAAGAGGTACAAAATCTGAAAGTTCATATTTTATCGGTTCTAGCTATAATGATTCTAATTTCGAAGTGACGATCGGGTCTGCTCATGCAAAACCCTACTCTGCTTGTGAGGCTAAATTTAATTAGGGGTAGTTTTCTCCTAAACGGCAAGGGGTACAAAATCTGAAAGTTCATATTTTATGGGTGCAAACTATAATGGTTCTAATTTAGAAGTGACGGTCGGGTCTGCTAATGCAAAAGCTAAATTTGCTTGCAAGGCTAAATTTAATTATGGGTAGTTTTCTCCTAAACGGCAAGGGGTACGAAATTTGAAAGTTCATATATTATCGGTACAAACTATAATGATTCTAATTTAGAAGTGACGATCGGGTCTGCTCATGCAAAACTCTACTTTGCTTGTGAGGCTAGAGTTAGTTAGGGGTAGTTTTCTCCTAAACGGCAAGGGGTACAAAATCTGAAAGTTCATATTTTATCGGTACAAACTCTAACGATTCTAATTGAGAAGTGACGGTCAGGTCTGCTCATGCAAAACCTAACTTTGCTTGTGAGGCTAGAGTTATTTAGGGGTAGTTTTCTCCTAAACGACAAGGGGTACAAAATCTGAAAGTTCATATTTTATCGGTACAAACTATAATGATTCTTATTTAGAAGTGACAATCCGGTCTGCTCATGCGAAACCCTACTTTGATTGTGAGGCTAGAGTTAATTAGGGGTAGTTTTCTCCTAAACGGCAAGGGGTACAAAATCTGAAAGTTCATATTTTATCGGTACAAACTATAATGGTTCTAATTTAGAAGTGACGATCGGGTCTGCTCATGCAAAAGCCTACTTTGCTTGTGAGGCTAGAGTTAATTAGGGGTAGTTTTCTCTTAAACGGAAATGGGTACAAAATTTGAAAGTTCATATTTTATCGGTGCAAACTATAATGATTCTAATTTAGAAGTGAAGATCCGGTCTGCTCATGCAAAAGCTAAATTTGCTTGGGAGGCTAGAGTTAATTAGGGGTAGTTTTCTCCTAAACGGCAAGGGGTGCTAAATCTGAAAGTTCATATTTTATCGGAACAAACTATAATGATTCTAATTTGAAAGCGACGATCCGGTCTGCTCATGCAAAACCCTACTTTGCTTCTGAGGCTAGAGTTAATTAGCGGTAGTTTTCTCCTAAACGGCAAGGGGTACAAAATCCGAAAGTTCATATTTTATCGGTACAAACTATAATGATTATAATAAAGAATTGACGATCCGGTCTGCTCATGCAAAACTCTACTTTGCTTCTGAGGCTAGAGTTAATTAGGGGTAGTTTTCTCCTAAACGGCAAGAAGCATAAAATCTGAAAGTTCATATTTTATTGGTGCAAACTATAATGGTTCTAATGTAGAAGGGATAATCGGGTCTGCTCATACAAAAGCCTACTTTGCTTGTGAGGCTAGAGTTAATTAGAGGTAATTTTCTCCTAAACGGCAAGGGGTACAAAATCAGAAAGTTCATATTTTATTGGTTCAAACTATAATTATTCTAATATAGAAGTGACGATTGGGTCTGCTCATGCAAAAGCCTACTTTGCTTGTAAAGCTAGAGTTAATTAGGGGTAGTTTTCTCCTAAACGGAAAGGGGTACAAAATCTGAAAGTGCTTATTTTTCGGTTCAAACTATAATGGTTTAAATTTAGAAGTGACGATCCGGTCTGCTCATGCAAAAGCCTAATTTGCTTGTGAGAATAGAGTTAATTAGGAGTAGTTTTCTCCTAAACGGCAAGGGGTACAAAATCTGAAAGTTCATATTTTATCGGTTCAAACTATAATGATTCTAATTTAGAAGTGACGATTGGATCTGCTCATGCAAAAGCCCACTTTGCTTGTGAGGCTAGAGTTAATTAGGGGTAGTTTTCTCCTAAACGGAAAGGGGTACAAAATCTGAAAGTGCATATTTTATCGGTTCAGACTATAATGGTTCTAATTTAGAAGTGACGATCGGGTCTGCTCATGCAAAAGCCTAATTTGCTTGTGAGGATAGAGTTAATTAGCGGTAGTTTTCTTGTAAACGGCAAGGGGTACAAAGTCTGAAAGTTCATATTTTATCGGTTCTAGCTATAATGATTCTAATTTCGAAGTGACGATCGGGTCTGCTCATGCAAAACCCTACTCTGCTTGTGAGGCTAAATTTAATTAGGGGTAGTTTTCTCCTAAACGGCAAGGGGTACAAAATCTGAAAGTTCATATTTTATGGGTGCAAACTATAATGGTTCTAATTTAGAAGTGACGGTCGGGTCTGCTAATGCAAAAGCTAAATTTGCTTGCAAGGCTAAATTTAGTTATGGGTAGTTTTCTCCTAAACGGCAAGGGGTACGAAATTTGAAAGTTCATATATTATCGGTACAAACTATAATGATTCTAATTTAGAAGTGACGATCGGGTCTGCTCATGCAAAACTCTACTTTGCTTGTGAGGCTAGAGTTAGTTAGGGGTAGTTTTCTCCTAAACGGCAAGGGGTACAAAATCTGAAAGTTCATATTTCATCGGTGCAAACTATAATGGTTCTAATTCAGAAGTGACGATCGGGTCTTCTTATGCAAAAGCTTACTTTGCCTGTGAGGCTAGAGTTAATTAGGGGTAGTTTACTCCTAAACGGCAAGGGGTACAAAATCTGAAAGTTCATATTTTATCGGTACAAACTCTAACGATTCTAATTGAGAAGTGACGGTCAGGTCTGCTCATGCAAAACCTAACTTTGCTTGTGAGGCTAGAGTTATTTAGGGGTAGTTTTCTCCTAAACGACAAGGGGTACAAAATCTGAAAGTTCATATTTTATCGGTACAAACTATAATGGTTCTAATTTAGAAGTGACGATCGGGTCTGCTCATGCAAAAGCCTACTTTGCTTGTGAGGCTAGAGTTAATTAGGGGTAGTTTTCTCTTAAACGGAAATGGGTACAAAATTTGAAAGTTCATATTTTATCGGTGCAAACTATAATGATTCTAATTTAGAAGTGAAGATCCGGTCTGCTCATGCAAAAGCTAAATTTGCTTGGGAGGCTAGAGTTAATTAGGGGTAGTTTTCTCCTAAACGGCAAGGGGTGCTAAATCTGAAAGTTCATATTTTATCGGAACAAACTATAATGATTCTAATTTGAAATCGACGATCCGGTCTGCTCATGCAAAAGCCTACTTTGCTTCTGAGGCTAGAGTTAATTAGCGGTAGTTTTCTCCTAAACGGCAAGGGGTACAAAATCCGAAAGTTCATATTTTATCGGTACAAACTATAATGATTATAATATAGAATTGACGATCCGGTCTGCTCATGCAAAACTCTACTTTGCTTCTGAGGCTAGAGTTAATTAGGGGTAGTTTTCTCCTAAGCGGCAAGGGGTACAAAATCTGAACGCTCATATTTTATCGGTACAAACTATAATGGTTCGAATTAATAAGTAATGATCGGGTCTGCTCATGCAAAAGCCTACTTTGCTTATGAGGCTAGAGTTAATTAGGGGTAGTTTTCTTCTAAACGGCAAGGGGTACAAAATCTGAAAGTTCATATTTTATCGGTACAAACATGTAATGATTATAATTTAGAAGTGACGATCCGGTCTGCTCATGTAAAACCCTACTTTGCTTCTGAGGCATAAGTTAATTAGGGGTAGTTTTCTCCTAAACGGCAAGGCGTACAAAATCTGAAAGTTCATATTTTGTCGGTACAAACTATAATGGTTCTAATTTAGAAGTGACGATCGGGTCTGCTCATGTAAAACCCTACTTTGCTTCTAAGGCATAAGTTAATTATGGGTAGTTTTCTCCTAAACGGCAAGGGGTACAAAATCCGAAAGTTCATATTTTATCGGTACAAACTATAATGATTATAATATAGAATTGACGATCCGGTCTGCTCATGCAAAACTCTACTTTGCTTCTGAGGCTAGAGTTAATTAGGGGTAGTTTTCTCCTAAGCGGCAAGGGGTACAAAATCTGAACGCTCATATTTTATCGGTACAAACTATAATGGTTCGAATTAATAAGTAATGATCGGGTCTGCTCATGCAAAAGCCTACTTTGCTTATGAGGCTAGAGTTAATTAGGGGTAGTTTTCTTCTAAACGGCAAGGGGTACAAAATCTGAAAGTTCATATTTTATCGGTACAAACATGTAATGATTATAATTTAGAAGTGACGATCCGGTCTGCTCATGTAAAACCCTACTTTGCTTCTGAGGCATAAGTTAATTAGGGGTAGTTTTCTCCTAAACGGCAAGGGGTACAAAATCTGAAAGTTCATATTTTATCGGTACAAACTTTAATGATTCAAATTTAGAAGTGACGATCCGGTCTGCTCATACAAAAGCCTACTTTGCCTGTGAGACTAGAGCTAATTAAGGGTAGTTTTCTCCTAAACGTAAAGGGGTACAAAATCTGAAAATTCATATTTTATCGGTGCAAACTATAATGGTTCTAATTTAGAAGTGAAGATCGGGATCGCTCATGCAAAAGCTTACTTTCTTGAGAGGCTAGAGTTAATTAGGGGTAGTTTTCTTCTAAACTGCAAGGGGTATTAAATCTGTAAGTTCATATTTCATCGGTAGAAACTATTATGGTTCTAATTTAGAAGTGACGAATGCAAAAGCTAAATTTGCTTAGGAGGCTACAGTTATAATTAGGGGTAGTTTTCTCCTAAACGGCAAGGGGTACAATATCTGAAAGTTCATATTTTATCGGTGCAAACTATAGTGGTTCTAATGTAGAAGTGACGATCGGGTCTGCTCATGCAAAAGCCTACTTTGCTTCGGAGGCTAGAGCTAATTAGGGGTAGTTTTCTCCTAAACTGCAAGGGGTACAAAATCTGAAAGTTCATATTTTATCGGTGCAAACTATAATGGTTCTAATGTAGAAGTGACGATCGGGTCTGCTCATGCAAAAGCTAAATTTGCTTCCGAAGCTAAAGCTCATTAGGGGTAGTTTTCTTCTAAACGGCAAGGGGTACAAAATCTGAAAGTTCATATTTTATCGGTACAAACTATAATGATTATAATTTAGAAGTGACGATCCGGTCTGCTCATGCAAAACCCTACTTTGCTTCTGAGGCATAAGTTAATTAGGGGTAGTTTTCTATTAAACGGCAAGGGGTACAAAATCTGAAAGTTCATATTTTATCGGTACAAATTATAATAGTTCTTATTTAGAAGTGACGATCGGGTCTGCTCATGCAAAAGCCTACTTTGCTTGTGAAGCTAGAGTTAATTAGGGGTAGTTTTCTCCTAAACGGAAAGGGGTACAAAATCTGAAAGTTCATTTTTTATCGGTGCAAACTATAATGGTTCTAATTTAGAAGTGAAGATCGGGTCTGCTCATGCAAAAGCTAAATTTGCTTGGGAGGCTACAGTTAATTAGGGGTAGTTTTCTCCTAAACGGCAAGGGGTACAAAATCTGAAAGTCCATATTTTATCGCTACAAACTATAATGATTAAAATTTAGAAGTGACGATCCGGTCTGTTCATGCAAAAGCTTACTTTGCTTACGAGGCTAGAGTTAATTAGGGGTAGTTTTCTCCTAAACGTAAAGGGGTACAAAATCTGAAAGTTCATATTTTATCGGTACAAACTATAATGATTATAATTTAGAAGTGACGATCTGGTCTGCTCATGCAAAACTCTACTTTGCTTGTGAGGCTAGAGTTAATTAGGGGTAGTTTTCTGCTAAGCGGCAAGGGGTACAAGATCTGAACGCTCATATTTTTTCGGTACAAACTCTAATGGTTCGAATTAATAAGTAATGATCGGGTCTGCTCATGCAGAAGCCTACTTTGCTTATGAGCCTAGAGTTAATTAGGGGTAGTTTTCTTCTAAACGGCAAGGAGTACAAAATCTGAAAGTTCATATTTTATCGGTACAAACTGTAATGATTATAATTGTAAAGTGACGATCAGGTCTGCTCATGTAAAACCCTACTTTGCTTCTGAGGCATAAGTTAATTAGGGGTAGTTTTCTCCTAAACGGCAAGGGGTATAAAATCTGAAAGTTCATATTTCATCGGTACAAACTATAATGGTTCTAATTTATAAGTGACGATCGGGTCTGCTCATGTAAAACCCTACTTTGCTTCTGAGGCATGAGATAATTAGGGGTAGTTTTCTCCTAAACGGCAAGGGGGACAATATCTGAAAGTTCATATTTTATCGGTACAAACTATAATGATTCTAATTTAGAAGTGTCGATCTGATCTACTCATGCAAAAGCTAAATTTGCTTCCGAAGCTAAAGTTAATTAGGGGTAGTTTTCTCCTAAACGGCAAGGGGTACAAAATCTGAATGCTCATATTTTATCGGTACAAACTATAATGATTCAAATTTAGAAGTGACGATTGGGTCTGCTCATGCAAAAGCTTACGTTGCTTGAGAGGCTAGAGTTAATTAGTGGTAGTTTTCTCCTAAACGGCAAGGGGTACAAAATCTGAATGCTCATATTTTATCGGTAAAAACTATAATGATTCTAATTTAGAAGTGACGATCGGGTGTGCTCATGCAAAAGCTTACTTTGCTTGAGAGGCATAAGTTAATTAGGGGTAGTTTTCTCCTAATCGGCAAGGGGTACAAAATCAGAAAAATCTTTTTTTATCGGTGCAAACTATAATGGTTCTAATTTAGAAGTGAAGATCAGGTCTGCTTATGCAAAAGCTAAATTTGCCTGGGAGGCTAAAGTTAATTAGGGGTAGTTTTCTCCTAAACGGCAAGGGGTACAAAATCTGAAAGTTCATATTTTATCGGTGCAAACTTTAATGATTCAAATTTAGAAGTGACGATCGGGTCTGCTCATGCAAAAGCCTACTTTGCTTGGGAGGCTAGAGTTAATTAGGGGTAGTTTTCTCCTAAACTGCAAGGGGTACAAAATCTGAAAGTTCATATTTTATCGGTGCAAACTATAATGGTTCTAATTTAGAAGTGACGATCGGGTCTGCTCATGCAAAAGCTAAATTTGCTTCCGAAGCTAAAGTTAATTAGGGGTAGTTTTCTCCTAAACGGCAAGGGGTACAAAATCTGAAAGTTCATATTTTATCGGTACAAACTATAATGATTATAATTTAGAAGTGACGATCCGGTCTGCTCATGAAAAACCCTACTTTGCTTCTGAGGCTAGAGTTAATTAGGGGTAATTTTCTCCTAAACGGCAAATGGTTCAAAATCTGAAAGTTCATATTTCATCGGTACAAATTATAATATTTCTTATTTAGAAGTGACGATCGGGTCTGCTCATGCAAAAGCCTACTTTGCTTGTGAGGCTAGAGTTAATTAGGGGTAGTTTTCTCCTAAACGGAAAGGGGTACAAAATCTGAAAGTTCATTTTTTATCGGTGCAAACTATAATGGTTCTGATTTAGAAGTGAAGATCGGGTCTACTCATGCAAAAGCTAAATTTGCTTGGGAGGCTACAGTTAATAAGGGGTAGTTTTCTCCTAAACGGCAAGGGGTACAAAATCTGAAAGTCCATATTTTATCGCTACAAACTATAATGATTCAAATTTAGAAGCGACGATCCGGTCTGCTCATGCAAAAGCTTACTTTGCTTGTGAGGCTAGAGTTAATTAGAGGTAGTTTTCTCCTAAACGTAAAGGGGTCCAAAATCTGAAAGTTCATATTTTATCGGGACAAACTATAATGATTATAATTTAGAAGTGACGATCCAGTCTGCTCATGCAAAACTCTACTTTGCTTGTAAGGCTAGAGTTAATTAGGGGTAGTTTTCTCCTAAGCGGCAAGGGGTACAAAATATGAAATTTTTTCGGTACAAACTATAATGGTTCGAATTAATAAGTAATGATCGGGTCTGCTCATGCAGAAGCCTACTTTGCTTATGAGGCTAGAGTTAATTAGGGGTAGTTTTCTCCTAAACGGCAAGGAGTACAAAATCTGAAAGTTCATATTTTATCGGTACAAACTGTAATGATTATAATTTAGAAGTGACGATCGGGTCTGCTCATGTAAAACCCTACTTTGCTTATGAGGCATAAGTTAATTAGGGGTAGTTTTCTCCTAAACGGCAAGGGGTACAAAATCTGAAAGTTCATATTTTATCGGTTCAAACTATAATGGTTCTAATTTATAAGTGACGATCGGGTCTGCTCATGTAAAACCCTACTTTGCTTCTGAGGCATAAGTTAATTAGGGGTAGTTTTCTTGTAAACGGCAATATCTGAAAGTTCATATTTTATCGGTACAAACTATATTGATTCTAATTTAGAAGTGACGATCTGATCTGCTCATGCAAAAGCTAAATTTGCTTCCGAGGCTAAAGTTAATTAGGGGTAGTTTTCTCCTAAACGGCAAGGGGTACAAAATCTGAATGCTCATATTTTATCGGTACAAACTATAATGATTATAATTTAGAAGTGACGATCGGGTCTGCTCTTGCAAAAGCTTACTTTGCTTGAGAAGCTAGAGTTAATTAGGGGTAGTTTTCTCCTAAACGGCAAGGGGTACAAAATCAGAAAGTTC
>OY856187.1:242396849-242464679 GCA_963693315.1 Diogma glabrata | reverse complement strand
AAAACACTTCATAAGTTAACAGATAAATCAACATAAATAACATTTCAAAAAACAACTCAAATTAAAAAAACTAATATCAATAATATGAATTTGTTTCGAATATTCTACCCTTACTAGCTTGAAATTGAATTTGATCTATATTGATTGTTCCAGCCACACAGTTAAACTGAATTTCTAATGCAAATTGCTACATATATGGGGCCTTCTTTTACAAACCGAACACATTTTTGATTTGGCTGAAATTTGTTTTAGGGCTTTTATATAGGAAAATTCTCAAATTCCCATTTCCCAAGAAAAAAAGATATACGTGCTCGATAATTTTTTTTTCGAAAATAAAGCGGTTCTAAATATCGAGGATTTCGTGATTTTTTGCTGGAAGACTTATTTGCAAAGATTCATAACTTCGGTTCTGGTAATGATAGAAATTTTTTTCTGTTTTATTTTAAAGCTAAAAGATGAACTTAAAAAAAAAATTGTTATCTACAAAAATTATTAACAAATTCCTATGTGTAAACAGTTTAGCAATAAGTCAGACACTTTCTCTCTGACACCTGCAATTTTGTTCTCTCGTGTACGAGTAGCATTAGAAATAAATTAATTTATCGAGCGTGGAAAGACAAAAAATTCCATAAATTTTTGTTGTCCAGCGCTGGATAAATTAATTTATTTCTAACAGTAAAACTATTTTCTCCATTGAACGTAGGATACGATGGTTATATCAAATACTCTTTATTTTTGTAGGGCAATCACTAAAAATCGATTTTAACATTTTATTTGTTTATAACAATCGGAATTTGCTAATAATTTTTATTGAATATATTTTTTTATTAAAATTTCGTCTCTTAACTTTAAAATAAAATAAAACAAAAGCTTCTATCATTAATAGAACCGAAGTTATGAGTTTTTGAAAATAAGCCGTCAAGTCAAAAATCACGAAATACTCTATTTTCCAAAAAAAAATCCTCGAACTCGTATATTTTTTTAATATCATACCCGTAAAAAATTTTTTAAGCCAAATCACAAATGCGTCGGTCAGATTTTGTTTAAATCTATTCGATTTGTAAAAGAATGACCCATATGGCAAATGTAATTTTTTTTAAGCAAAAACGAATCGTAAAACACATTTTACATCCTGGTCATCGTGGCTGAAAGTTGAACTTTACCTCGCTTCGCGTCGGGCTTCAATATGAACCGCTGGCGTAATCTTCTACTTTCAGCCCTCGATATGTGAATAACTATTTTCATTTTAATTGTACGAAATTAACCTACATATTCTAAAAAAAATTTTTAAAAGTCGCGCAGTGTGAAATTTTAATCGCGCAGTGCGAAAATTAGTATTGAAAACTCATCTCGCGCAGTGGAAATCGCGCAGTTAAAACCCGCGCAGTCGGAGGGATTACTGTATATATATATATATATATATATATATATATATATATATATATATATATATATATATATATATATATATATATATATATATATATATATATATATATATATATATATATATATATATATATATATATATATATATATATATATATATATATATATATATATATATATATATATATATATATATATATATATATATATATATATATATATATATATATATGGGGCATTCTTTGCAACTCGGAGACCCCCTGCTATCCAGAATTGGTTAAAGATTTTCGAAACTTTTATGGGCAGAAATTGTAGCTTACTGTTTCTAGTTTCTAATGCCGTGTGCCCCTTTTTGAAATTCAAAATGGCGAAATCAATATGGTGACTGGAAGCCACGAAGAACAGTGATCTTAATGTAAGAAGCATTATAACAGCTACATTTGTCTTGGTATGATATTGTTTTATGTACACCCGATAGCTTTGATGCTCGCTCAACACAAACCCACTGTTAGATTTTCGAAATTTAAAATGGCGGATCCAAGATGGCCGACCGGAAAATTGAAAAAAAAAATTTTATTAAATTTAATTAATTCGTTTGGCTTTTGGAGGTGTCAGTGACGAATTTAGTGTTATATTTTATGGTTTTAAAATGGTGGATAAAATGTGGCCCTCAGTGGCGTCAGTGACGCTCACAAAATTCGATTTTTCGTTTTGCCCACAAACTTGTGAATTTTGTAGGAAAATAGGTTCGGTGCGAATGAAAAAAAAATATGATTTTGTTAGAATTTTTACCATAGATTATAATAACAATATTTAAAAAAATTTTGGTGGTAGTTCTCACCCTTATTTTAAGGGTTAAAACTTTAAAATCGGAATTTCGAGAAATATGCCACGATTTTTAAAAAATTTTTTTTTAAACTTTTTCTCTCTTTTATCTACTTTCGATTAACTTTTGTTTTTTAATTGGCATCGACCAGGAACTGGCCCAAAACAAGACGAAAACGGGAAAAGGCGTAGTTTTAGCGTATTTTCTCTTTCTATGCGTTAATAAATGGTAAAAGAATAGTATATTCTAAGATTGTTAGGCTCGCAGATTACGAATCTAATTTTAAAAAAAGAAAATTTTTAAAAAACAAAATAACGGATAAAATATGGTGGCCAACTTTACAAAATTCGTTGAATTGTGAAATTTAAAAAATATCATCGTATTCTCTTATTCCCCACATTAAGAAAATAATCAAGTTCAAAAATATTATTTACTTTAGTGATGGGGCTAAACAACATTCTAAAAATAAATACCAAATAATAAATTTAGTATGTCATGAGAAAGATTTTGGTATAAAAGCCGAATGGCACTGTCACGCAACTGCTCACGGTAAAACCGCATCAGACGGAGTTGGAGCATTATTTAAAAGAGAAGCTGCTCGAAATAGCCTTTTATGTAAACCATGTGATGCTATTTTATCGCCCGAAAAACTTCTGGATTGGGGGTAAAAACACTTTAAAACAATAAAAACGTTATTTTACAGTAAAGTCGAATATGATAAAGTTAGTAGATCACTTCGAAAAAGATTCAGCGAAGCTCTAGCAGTTCCACAAATTCTAAAATGCCACAGCCTTACATTATCGGAAAAAAACGATCTATTCATCAAAAGGTATTCAAAAGCTACAACTGGACATCACCTTTCATATACAATAAAATAGAATAAAATTGACTTCAAAAGTTACTATAATTTTATGTAAGATAATTGTAAAAAGATAAAAAATATATTGATTACTGTGTATGTAAATTAATCGTCAATCTGGAGTAGAATAATGATGTATATTAAATGTATTGTATATTGAACAAAAAATTCTATGTAAAAATACAAGTATTTTATCTTTGTTTAGAAGTTTATTACAAAACTAACACAAAACATGAATTTCTATCTCGATAACAGAAGATCTTTAAAAAAATTTATCACATACATTTTCGACTTAAAATTTTATGTAGAATACGATGATATTTTTTAAATTTCACAATTCAACGAATTTTGTAAAGTTGGCCACCATATTTGATCCGCCATTTTGTTTAAAAAAATTTTCTTTTTTAAAATTAGATTCGTAATCTGCGAGCCTAACAATCTTAGAATATACTATTCTTTTACCATTTATTAACGCATAGAAAGAGAAAATACGCTAAAACTACGCCTTTTCCGTTTTCGTCTTGTTTTGGGCCAGTTCCTGGTCGATACCAATTACAAAACAAAAGTCACATGGTATACATAAAAGGCTATTTCGAGCAGCTTCTCTTTTAAATAATGCTCCAACTCCGTCTGATGCGGTTTTATAGTAATCTCACCAACCCTGGGGTTGAGGATCCTATTTTAATTATTAAAAACACTTCACAAACTTTTTTGGTTTCAATAAATTTACTAACAACAATGTAATATTATTTTTAATGTTGTACAAGCAGTAGAAGAACAAGAATAAAATATGATTTTTGCCTAGCTTATATACTAAATATTTTACAGTAAATAATTTATAACTTGTTTCGATTATGTGTTTTTTGTTACAATAATTATTGATGTACACTTAGTTCCTAATTTGTTATAATTATTTTGTGTGACTCCTAAATTGTGTTTTGAAAAGTGTAGTGGTTATAAGTTACATATTTGATTTTAATATACGTCCACTACATCACCCTCCTCTTAGAAAAGACCCCCTTTGAGATAAGACAGTGAATGACTGATGTTCCAAGTGTTTGAAGTTTCATTTGAATTTTGAGAAGTTGTCAAAGTGGTGTGATGAAGTATTCATTAAACTAGCCAGCGGGGTTGCTGAAGCTAGGACGCCTTTGACAAGAGAATCATTCTGAAGTTTGATCCTACCATGTGAGTCTGGTAAATGGATCCTTGAAATGGCCAAGTGAATTTGGCTGGAAAGAATGATTGAGTGAAGTAGGCCAAATGAGTATGGCGAAATAATTTTAACGATTCGTCTAGCTTGGAATGCATTATTCCGACAAATCGTTAGAAGCTATATATCTGTAATGAAAAAAAAACAAATTTCTTTGGAAAAGTCATTGAATCTATCTGCAACCAATAAAAATCTGACATTGATATAGATTTGAAATTCAAGCCAAGTGAGTTTGGCGAAATAAACGTTGGAGTTCACTTGTTGAATGAAGGAACAACAACATCAATTATATTTTAATCACATCTTTTATCGTGGTGTGTGATGATTTTGAAGTTTGAACCTGACCAAGTGATTCTGGCGTAGTGTAGGTTCAATGCATCTGATAGTGGTACATGTGATCGATGTAAAAAAATGCTATCAGATGGTATGTACGACTGCATCTGATGGTGGTACATGTGATCAATGTAGGAAAAAAATCTATCAGATGGTTTGTACGAATCTAGAATAATTGTTGCCATATATGTTTGGCAAAATGCCAATTTAATGGTGTTTAACTTGTTCTGTAGAGAAACAACACCATCAAAGAGTAAAGAGGTTACTAGGGGCCTTGAAACGACAACACAGCTTTGAAGATTGAGTCATAGCCCAATATTGACCAATAGCAGGTGTTTACGTGTGTGTTGACTAACTGTTGATGTACGATGAAATGTAGCCGAGAGGGGTGGATGTTTATGAAAAATTGAGGTTCTGTTTAATTGTGAAATTTTTTCTATTTTTAAAAACGTCATCTTGCTTCACTGCAAGAAAAATAAACAATTAAACACTAAAATAACATTGAATCATTTTGGCATAAACGTACGTGGACAAAAATCCTTGGTAATCTGCACGTATAGTCGCCTACATTTAGCAACTCTCATTTGGAACTATCGCGAAATTTAAAAAAACTACTGTCAAAAATATAATTAAAATACGAAATAATTTTGACTGATTGAAGCTAAAAACTTTTCAACCGATTATCTATCTTAGGTTATATAGATAGTGAATTATTTTTTTAACATTAAACTTGAAACCAGAACTCAATTCTCATGTTTTTGGAAAATATAATATTTTGGAATATTTGCATGTATGTATTTGTTAATTATATGAATGTTAACCAAATATACAAAAAATATGAAATCTACCTAAAATGTTTTGATTCTAAATTAATTAATCCTAGATATTAGATATAGTTTATGTATATAAAATATACAATTGAAAATTAATTTTGAAATATTTTTGCAAAATATGGTAATTATTTAATAAAAATTTTCTTTTGAACTTCAAATATTAAAGAAAAATTTTTAAAATAAAAACATTAAACGTATATAGTTATTATTAAAATAAAAACCGAACCGTAATATCATTTTGTTGTCCAATGAAGAATGTTTATCTGAAGAATCAATCAGGTTAAGCCGTGCATTCACATAAACCAGAAACAGAAACAGAAACCGAATTTCATACAAATTTGACAGCAACAGAAACAGAAACCTAATTTAGAAACAGAAACAGAAACTGAAAATTCGTCTGTTTTGTCTGGACCAGAAACAATTAAAATTTAATTGTTTCTGGTCCAGAAACTGTCACGTGACCATATTATTTTAAATTTATGTAACGGGGTTTTACATTATTTTAAGAAATAAATATTTAGTCAAAATTAATTTGAGTTGAATGTAGTTCGATTTTTTTTATGGATATTATGTGCGATAACGAGAAAAATAAATTGAATTTAGAAGATGAAGAGAAGATAATTAATTTTGTGAAAACTAATGAAATCCTATACAATGTGAGGCACAAAATGTTCAGGGATGCTGAAGCCAAAAATATGCTTTGGCTAAAACTAGCCATGGAATTAAACAAAAATGGTGAGTATATGATAGTTTTTATTTATATATCGAAAAGATCAGAGCTGTGTGAACTTGGAACCCGAACATAATAGAAAAAAAAAAGAAAAATATTTTTGGAAACTACAAACGACGTAGATGATTGTAGTAAAATTTTTTGGTTTTTAGTTGTAATAAATTTCCTTCAAATCATAAAAATGGTTATTCCCTTATACACAGTGTTAATTTTGATAAGTATACAAGATTGCTCGAAATCGTTTGTAGTTGTTTGTAGTAATGACAAATATTTTTGGAAAATTTTTGTATCGAAATGAAAATTTCAAAATTTACAGTTGAGCAAAAATCTGAAATATTCTATTGATCCCATAAACTACAAACGACGTTGATGACTGTAGTAAAAAAATTTTGTTTGTAGTTGTAATAATTTTCTTCCAAATCATAAAAATATGTGATTCCCCTATACACAGTGATAATTTTGATAAGCCAAGTATATATAAGATTGACTTATACTTATTTTGATTGACTTAAGAGATTGACTTAATCACATATTTTTATGATTTGGAAGAAAATTATTACAACTACAAACAAAATTTTTTACTACAACCATCAACGTCGTTTTTAGTTTCTGGGATCAATAGAATATTTCAGATTTTTGCTCAACTGTAAATTTTGAAATTTTCATTTCGATACAAAAATTTTCCAAAAATATTTATTATTACTACAAACAACTACAAACGATTTCGAACAATCTTGTATACTTGGCTTATCAAAATTAACACTGTGTATAGGGGAATAACCATTTTAATATGATTTGAAGGAAATTTATTACAACTACAAACCAAAAATTTTTACTACAATCATGAACGTCGTTTGTAGTTTCCAAAAATATTTTTCTATTTTTTTCTCTTATGTTCGGGTTCCAAGTTCACACAGCTAAAGATCAGGCATAAAACAAAATCTGAGTCACATATATCGTATAATGATTTCCTTCGATAACACTAGTTTACAAATTTTGAACTTTTTTTGTCTCCCTGAATAAAACCCAACTTTTCTTATGGATTTGAACCTCCTGAACACGAATATCATATTCATTTTTTTTGGTTAGCTCTTGTTTTTGAGATATTCACGAAAAACCAATTTTTTCGGTGATCAAAAATGTTGTTTCGGTTTTTGGGTCTCATATTTTACAAAACAAACAAATTTAATATATTAATGAAACGAATGCATAGTAAATATGCTAGCAAACATTTTGAGCTATATTTTGTAAAAATCCATTAAGGATTCTGGAAGTTACAGTCGAAAAAAGTTGCAAAAATACGAAAAATTCACATTTTTCTAAAAAATTTTCCATTTTCAACACCATAAATTTTGAACAAATAAAGACACTAATTTTTTTTAATTTCTTGGAGCCTATAGTAGTTTCAATTTTGTTTCTTCTAAGCTGAAAGATACGAATATTGGTGCAGTTTGCACCAAGTTATTCAAGTTTTCCTAAAGAAAGTCAAAACTCAAAATTTGGAAAAAAAATTTAACTATAAGAATAATTTAAATTCTACAACATAATTGATTTATATATAAGTTGTTTTCGTGGTATGTCTAGCTTCCCCCACCTCGGACTTATTTTAGAAGTTAGAAAATATCAGTTAGTTTATTATGAAATGTCTTTTTTTGACAAAACTTGTATTTTATTTGTATATGATTTTTCTCGAAATGGAGATTTTTTTGTGTAGTTTTTTGACATGATCTAGCTCCTCCCACCTCGGACTTATTTGAGGAGTTAGAAAATATCAGTTTGTTGATTATGAAATGTCTTTTTTTGACAAAACTTGTATTTTATTTGTATATGATTTTTCTCGAAATTGAGATTTTTTTTGTGAAGTTTTTTTCACATGTACTAGCTCCACCCATCTCGGACTTATTTTAAGAGTTGGAAAATATCAGTTAGTTGATTATGAAATGTCTTTTTTTGACAAAAGTTGTATTTTTTTGTAAATGATTTTTCTCGAAATTGAGATTTATTTTGTGAAGATTTTTGACATGATCTAGCTCCACCCACCTCGGATTTATTTTAGGAGTCGGAAAATATCAGTTAGTAATGAAGATAGGCAGTTCTTATAAATGGGGTGATTCTTTTAGCAGTATGTATTATGGAACTTCTACAAATAAAACAATGAATTTAGGCTATTTTAACACTTGAAACTTCTTTACGACGCCGTTTAAATAAACTTGACTTTACACTTTACTAACAATTTATGTTGCTTTACAAGGCAGTTATCACTAATGATTTATTGATTTTTGAAAACAATACTCTATTTAAAATTTATATTTGTAATATTTTTTCTCTTTTAATTAATATTTTATTTAAATGTTTGGAATTAAATTTATCCTCAGAGAGATTATACTTGCAACTAATCATACGACAATTATCTACTTAAAAAGAAACCCCATTAAACTAATTAAACAAAATTGAGAAAACCGAAAAACTATCAAAAAGTAGAAGTATGTAATTGCTTTCTTAAATTAAACTTAAAATGATCATAAACGTAAGAAGTACCACAAGGCGGGCGGTGATAGCAAAAAATTTACATTATCAAAAAACAAAAAAAAAAGAAAAGAAACAAACCTTACAGGTATTAATAGACATAAATAGGGGCCTAACTTTATGGTGCTTGAACTAACTTAAATAGTTCTGATGCTATGATGTTTTGCCTCTCCTCACAATTCATTATCTTTTGTTTATATTTTTCTATATACGTCTCATATCGATCCAGTTCCCAACTTCGAAAACAAAAATGGAAATTATAATTTACTATTTCAAAATAATTCTTTACTGATGTTTGAGAACGACTGAACTTTTAAAATTAGTATTTAAATTAAGTAAAAAATTATTTTTTCCAAATTTTGAGTTTTGACTTTCTTTGGGAAAACTTGAATAACTTGGTGCAAACTGCACCAATATTCGTGTCCTTCAGCTTAAAAGAAAAAAAATTGAAATTACTATAGGCTCCAAGAAATAAAAATAAATTAGTGTCTTTATTTGTTCAAAATTTATGGCGTTGAAAATGGAAAAATTTTAAAAAAACGTGAATTTTTCGTATTTTTGCAACTTTTTTCAACTGTAACTTCCAGAATCCTTAATGGATTTTTACAAAATATAGCTCAAAATGTTTGCTAGCATATTTACTATGCACTTGTTTCATTAATATTTTTAATTTTTTTGTTTTGTAAAATATGAGACCCAAAAACCCAAACAACATTTTTGATCAATAAAAAAATTGGTTTTTCGTGAATATCTCAAAAACAAGAGCTACCAAAAAAAAAATGAATATGATATTCGTGTTCAGAAGGTCCAAATCTATAAGAAAAGTTGGGTTTTATTTCGGGAGATTTTTCTTGTAAACTAGTGTAATTAACTTACATATATAAAAATGTGGACCAATACGTTGTATTATAGAAAATTTATGAGAAAATCGATTATGTAGAAATTCGGACGAACACTAAAATCTCACTTATAGGGTACCGTTTTTACTTTTTCAAAGTAGTCTAATAATAAAATTATATTAATTAAAATTAAATTTTATTAGATAATTTATTTAAATTTATGTTTTAATCAATTACAATTTTATAATAATACAGATTTTTAACTTTATCCTTTGTACGATGACTACAAGTCAGCTAAATAAAAAATATCTGTGAAGGTTTTCATATAGTCAAAACATATGATATATCTAAGATATAAGATCTATAGATTTATATATCTATGATCTAAATAAGATATCACAGAATAAAAACAAACAGAAAAGATTGGTGATGGGCGTCTATGATATTTGTGTATATCATAGATCTGATCTAACTTGGATTCAGTATACTGTCGACTATCGTTTTTTATTTTTATTATTAAACATAAGTTAAATGAAAAACGATTACAAGCAATAGATCAATTGCTTGTAATCGTTTTTCATTTAACTTATGTTTAATAATAAAAATAAAAAACGATAGTCGACAGTATACTAAACAGAAAAGATATCAGATATATAACAGATAATTTTTTTAACGTGTAATTTATCTTTCTGATATAAAGAAAACACACTATATCATGATTGTAAACACAATTCCGTGTTTTATTTCGCATAGTTTTTATTATTAATTAATTAACAGTTTAATTTAAACGTTCGGTCCGATTTCGATTGTCACATCATCTTCAGATGCTTACAAAAAACAGTGGATCTATCACAGTTTTTTGCAAGCTCTTGAGATTGATGTGACAATCGAAATCGAATCAATTGTATAAATTAAATAATTAATTTTTAAATAATAAAAACTATGCGAAATAACAAGGAATTTTATTTACAATTTTTTCATGTTTCACCAAGTATCAACGGTAAAATCTATAATTTACATTATATCATGTTGTCTTGCCAAAGTACGGCTCCAGATCCATTAAAATATTCTTTGAAACTGTCGCGAATGATTGTAGCTGTAGTATGTGGTCTACCTGCTGAGTTTGACATGGAAATTAGATTTTCGTGCGGCATTTGAACATTTTCAAAGTTTTCAAATGTAGTCTCCACTGGAGAACTAATCCGTTCATTTCGGAGCATATTATGCAATATGCATGCAGCAACAATAATGTTATCGATTGCATCTAATTTGATTTGGATTGGTGTAAAAAAAATACGAAAATACGAACACATAATACCAAATACATTCTCTGTTGTTCTTCTTCCTCGTGAATGTCTATAATTGTATATTGTCTTCGTACGATCTGTTAGCGATTGAGCTCTTGGGAACGGTTTCATCATATTTATGTGCAAAGCAAAAGCTTCGTCACCAAGAATAACAATCGGTAAAACAACATCAGTGTATGGTATCGCTGTTGGTTCAGGAATATTAAACTTTCCGCTGTTGATCAATTTACCCATTTCGCTTTTTAAGTAGATACCTGCATCACCTTCTCGACCATACGAACCAACATCTATAGCGGTGAATTTTAGGTTTGCATCTACTATAGCCAAAAGCACTACAGAATGGTATTCTTTATAATTAAAAAATGCAGATCCGGCATTAGGTGGAGCTTTAATTCGAATATGTTTTCCATCAATGGCTCCACAACAGTTGGGATAGTTCCATTTAATGAAAAAGTCGTTAATACTTTTTTTAAACGAATCGTTGGTTTGTACTGGCAGTGCTATATGCAACAAATGTTTTACAATTGCACACAGAGTATCTTTAACAATACGGCTAATTGTAGTATAATGTGCTCTGAATTGAAAAGCCAACGATCTGAACGTTTCCCCTGTAGCCAAATATCTAAAAATAAACATATTATTGAGTTAAATAAATTATGTAACTAGTAATTAATAAATTATTTATCACAGTTGAAGGTATTAAAAAAAAATGGAGCTCCATGAGGGACTATTTTGTTAGAACTACAACAAAAAAAACGACTGGATCAGCGGCGACAAATTCCATAACAAAAAGAGAGGAATCATTGATGTTTTTAATGGAAACATCAATATTGAAAAGACGGTAAAGTTATTCATAAAATTGTTTATTAGTTATATAAAATTGAATAAAAAACATTTCAGAACTCAAAGCAACATCAATACAAATCAAAAAGCTGCTGTCACCGATATCATTTGTCCTCTCGATTATGATGATCTGACAGAAAATCAAACTGATATTTGCGATGAATCGACTACATCAGCATCAATGGAAACACCCCGACAATCAAAAAAAAGGTCACAATCATCCACGACCGAATTTCTGGATGAATTGTTGGTAAGAAAACGTATCAAACCATTGGATTTTTTGCCACCCCCACTGCCAGAAAAGGACAGCATCCAAAAATTCATGGATTCACTCGCAGATACGATGAGGACATTTTCGCCACTGGCACTGGCAAAAATAAAATTTGAAATGTCCAAGCTTGTCGCTACTGAAGAAATAGCGCAAGCCGAAAGAGAAGCAGAGAAAGAAAGGTCGTCTATAGAAGAGTATACTTACTCAACTGAAAATTTTAATTTCGTGGAAGTATACTAGCAACGTTATGTTACTAGTATTCTTCTAGCACTTGTTACTTTACGCAGAATAAATTTAATATAGTTAAGTAATATAAAACAAAAGGTTTGGTATATATTTAATATATATTTCGGACCAGACCATCTTTTGGAGTATTGCTGAAAAGGTTATTTTATTGAAAAGGTTATTTTCTCATGGAGTTCCATTTTTTAAAATTAATGAATTTAAATTAATATTTGAAAATAAATAAAGAAATTAATTATATGAAAATTATTATAAAATTAATATACTAAATAAAATAAAATTTAAATAAATGTTTAAATCAAAATTTTATTACCTTAATGTTACACACAGTTTTAAATGTGGTGTTATTGGCTTTCGTATCCAAGTAGTTGGTATTTTCTCCAAATCATCCTTCACCAACCCAAGTATATTATTGAATAAATAAGGAGTCAAGCGGAAGTATTGCTGAAATTTCGTATCGTCATCTATCAGATGTCGAGAAATCAGCAAAGAATGAGCACCTACGGCATTTCTTTCCTTGTACATTTTATGAACTTTTCGTCTTTTGTTTTTTTCTTTAGCGAGTAAAGAAATCACAAGACAATCCAAATCGTCTTCAAATTCTACAACTGCTTTGTTATATGCAGCGATTCTACGATTCGCATCATATATTTCTTCTTCACTATACATTACAAAATTGTGTTATTTTTTTATTTATATTGTTACGATTGCAAAAAAATCTAGACGATTACAGAAAGATCTAAACGATTACGGTCACTTCCAGGAAAATAAAATCAACAAAACACAACAGAAAGTGAATGAAATAGTGTTGTTGTTGTTCTACATGTTCTTAGAATTAAGGTCTATTTGTTTTATGATTTTATAAATCAAATCAACGTAACGTAAAATAATCGAATATTCTAATATTTTCTCAAGGTTTCTAAAAAGTTACCTAGAAATTTCTAGAGATTAAGCAGAAGGTATATAAGGAAATTGTTTCTTGTAGTTTTTAATTAGTTTATTTTAAACCTGCGATTGTGAAGTTAAAAATTATAAAAGTGATCTTTAAATTAGTTTTTGTGTAAAGTTTTTTGTAAATAAAGTTATAAGTGTTATTAAATAGAAATAATTTGTGTATTATTTTGAACGTTGAGTTACTGGAAATTTCTACAATAAACCGTTGGAGTTTCTGAAGCTGTTGGAAGAATATTCTAGTCAAGAATATTGTTTGCTGTATTGTTTTCCTGTTGTTGTGAAACAATTAAGGTGTTGAATACTTAATAAAACCTGGTGTTTGTGCTTACTAATCAGTGATCGAACTCAGGAAGAGATTGGGAATTGCGTTTATCGAATTGTGAGTAGGCAAATTCGAAGGAAGTTTGGAAAAACGTAACATTGGTGACAGCGGTGGGATTAGTTAGCTGTTAATAATGGTTTTATTAAGTGATTTGAAGGTTCTTGAGTTAAAGAAAGAACTAGAACAACGTGGATTGGCAACAACCGGCAACAAAACTGAATTAACGATACGGCTTCGACAAGGTATGGAAGCCAATGGAATGGACGTGGAAAGTTACCAGTTTGGAGTGATTAGTACAAATAATGATCTAGTGGCAGCTGATGAGGAGAAAAGTTTTGTTGCAGAAACAACAACTTCATTGCCATCTGGAAATTGTGATTTTACACAGTTAATGACTATGATGCAACAGATGAGTTTGAACATCAGTCAACAGAATCAGCAATTGGCTGCCGTAAACGCTAATATGGTTGCCAATAAACAAGAAATGAATCAGCAACTGGATGCCGTAAATGCCAACATGAATCAACAGTTGGAGAAAGTCAACAATAATATGGCTGCAAATAAGGAAGAGATCAGCTGCAACATCAATCAACAAATGGCTGCTACCAAAGAAGAGATTACTGCAACACTTGCTGCAAATAAAGATGAGATGAACCAGCAAATAAATGAGTTGAATATTAGCATAAATCAACACTTAGACGAGAAGCTTCTACAAATGTCAACGGCATTTGATGTAAAAGTCGAGAAAATTCAAAACGAAATTGAAGAATTTGAGCGTGACTTGAATAAAGTTGTAACTAAAGTTGACGATTTTGAGAAGAGGTTGCAGGATGTTGAAACAGCTAAAGTTACTTCACAGGTGGTACAACAGATAGCTAATATTAAATTGAAACCACCATCGTATGACGGAACCACATCTTTCGGCATCTTTAAGTTCCAGTTTGAGACAGCAGCAGACCAAAATGTTTGGAACGCCGAAAATCGTCTTGCTGCATTGATAGTTGCACTTAAAGGGGAAGCAGCTGAAGCATTACAGGCAGTGCCAGAAAACGATCGCAAAAGTTATGCTGAAGTGATGAATGCGCTGGAACGAAAATATGGCAGCGACCATAAAAAGGAGTTATACAGAATCGAGTTAAAAGGTCGCTTGCAACGCAACGGAGAAAGCTTACAGGACTATTCCTCGGCAGTGGAGAGGCTTGTACATTTGGTACACTCGAAAACTCTACCATATTTTATGGAGAAAATGAAGATCGAGGCGTTTACTGATGGTATTCGTGATCCAGAAACACGAAAAGCAGTAATGTTGTCGCCAAAAGCAACATTCGCAGAAACTATTGCTTATGCCTTAACGAATGAAACTGCGCAAGCAATTATTAAACCATCAATTAAAATACGCCGGGTGGAGTTGGCTGATGAAAACAACTACAAGTCAAGACCACGAGAGAGTATACGAAGTGATAGAATTCGATGCTGGTTATGTGGCAAGTTGGGCCATATTTCGAGAGAATGTCGAGATGTTAGAAGGAAACGAGCAAGATCAGCATCGCCTATGCAGCGACGTCAAGCAGAAGAACGGGTGCAGCAAGCTAGGGAAGACGATAGAGCAGCACCGCATCAGTTAAACTACAACGAGTCAGCCTAAAGGGGCGTAAGCTGGCTCCCACAACCGATTGCCCCATAACCTTCATCCATGTTTCGAGATTGACAAGGGGAGGTGACAGCCTTACTGTTAGGGCTAATATTGATGGAAAAAGTTGTGTCATCACGTTAGATACGGGAGCAACAAATACAATTGTCCGCACTGATATTGTGAAAGGGAAACTAAAACCAGCAGGGAGATACCGGATGCAGACAGCTACTGGCGAAAGTGCAAGTATTAAAAGAAAGAAAGTGGTCAACTTTGAAATAGGGAATACTCACTTTCAACATGAAGTGGTGGTAGCTGACATTGTGGATGAAGTCATCCTAGGCATGGACTTCATGAGGCCAAATGGATTCGTTATTGATGCTGGCAAAGGAGTACTCACTTACGGAAATGTTGAGTTGCCACTCCAATTTAATGGTGAAGATTCGAATTGTGTTCGTCGAATAATATTAGATCACAGGGAAAAGCTGCCACCCCAATCAGAAACAATCATTTGGGGAAAATTGGAAGGAGGTTCTGGGTCACCCAGGTTGTGGGTTGTAGAAGCCAACAAAGAACATCAAAATTTTAAAGAAGTCGTTATAGGGAAAACTTTAGTTAGATCGGATGCTGATTACAAAATACCAGTAAGAGTTTTAAATCTGTCAGATACGCAGAAAACAATGAAAAAAGGATCAATCATAGGACAATGTGAAGAGGTAGCTAAAATAATAAAGTGCGAGCAGAAAAACATCAATAGCTCGGTCAACACAAAACAACAAAAAGCAGAAATGGAACAACTTGTGCAGAAATGGACAGAATGACTTTCAGAAGAGCAGAAGAAAGCAGCACGTCAATTGTTGGAGCGGCACAAGTCTGTATTCTGTAGTACACCTGAAGGGAATGGCAGAACCAATATGGTAAAACATCGTATTGACACCGGAGCAGAAAAGCCGATACGCCAGGCACCAAGGAGATTACCATTAGCTAAAAGAGAGGAAGCTGATAAAATGGTAAGAGATATGAAAGAAGCTGGTGTAATTGAGCTTTCAGACAGTCCCTGGAGCTCACCTGTGGTGTTAGTTGGCAAGAAAGATGGGAGCTTGAGATTTTGTGTTGACTACAGGAAACTAAACATAGTTACTAAGAAGGATAGCTACCCATTGCCTAGGATTGATGATACACTAGATACATTATCGGGTTCAAGATTGTTTTCAACACTGGATCTACAGAGTGGTTACTGGCAGGTTGAAGTTGCAGAGGAAGATCGGGAGAAAACGGCGTTCAGTGTAGGTAATGGACTATGGCAATTTAATGTCATGCCATTTGGGTTATGCAACGCTCCCGCAACTTTCGAGAGATTAATGGAACGGGTACTTAAAGGCTTGCACTGGAAAACATGCCTTGTATATTTGGATGACATCATCGTCATGGGTAAAGACTTTGATGACCACTTGAAGAACTTGGCGGAGGTACTGGAAAGGTTGCAAGCAGCTGGTTTAAAATTAAGTCCCAAAAAGTGTTCACTTTTCAAGGAAGAAGTAAAATATTTGGGACACAAGGTTACGGCAATGGGAATTCATACAGATTCCGACAAGATTGCAGCAGTTATGAACTGGCCAAGACCGAAGAATCTACATGAACTACGAAGCTTCCTTGGATTGTGCACATATTACAGACGGTTTGTGCCAGGATTCGCCAACGTTGCCAAAAGTCTGCATGAGTTAACAAGAAAAGATAAAGCATTTGAATGGAATGAACCTCAGGAACAAGCATTTGTGGAGCTCCGAAGGAGATTGTGTACGGCTCCAATTCTATCCTATCCTATACCAAATGTTCAGTTTACTTTGGATACTGATGCCAGTAATGAAGGTATAGGAGGAGTATTGTCGCAGAAAATAGATGGTCAGGAAAAGGTGATAGCTTATTTCTCGAAAATGTTATCAAAGCCGGAGCGAAATTATTGTGTTACCCGGAAGGAGTTATTGGCCATTATGGAATGCGTCAAACATTTTCATAAATACTTGTATGGTCAGAAATTTCATCTCAGAACTGACCATGGTGCGTTAAGGTGGTTACTCCAGTTCAAAAATCCAGAGGGACAAGTAGCACGTTGGATCGAACGGTTGCAGGCGTACGATTTGGACATTGAACATCGAAAGGGTACTGCACATGGGAACGCTGATGCATTATCGAGACGACCCTGTGAAGTTGAATGCAAGCATTGCAGTCGTCAAGAAAATAAGGAGAACATCATCGATGTACGATTACTACAAGTGCTACCTGACGATGAATGGACAGCTGAAGCCATAAGAAAAGATCAATTAGAAGATCCGGATATTGCACCCATCATCGAGTTCAAGGAAAAGGGTTGCAAATCAGTATGGGGAGAAATTTCTGATAAAACTCCAACTTTGAAGGCGTACTGGGCGCAATGGGACAGTCTCCAGTTAGAGAATGGATGCCTAAAGAGAATATGGGAAAGCTCAGATGGCAAGATAAAGCAATCCCTTACAGTGGTACCAAAAGGGAAAATAGAAGCAGTACTGAAGGAGTATCACGAAGGGACGAGTGGAGGTCACCTTGGGATCAATAAGACTCTTGCAAAAATACGACAACGGTTTTACTGGTCAGGGACTCGGCAATCAATTGTGGAGTGGTGTCAAAAATGCGATAAATGTGCGGCGGTGAAAGGACCCGTACGAAGAAGTCATGGAAAAATGAAGCAATACAATGTAGGTGCTCCATTTGAAAGGATCGCAATGGATGTAGCGGGACCATTTCCAACAACTGATAATCAGAATAAATATGTGCTTGTGATCATGGACTACTTCAGTAAGTGGCCGGAAGTGTGTGCGATTCCCAACCAGGAAGCAACCACAATCGCTGAAGCTGTGATAAATAATTGGATTAGCCGCTATGGAGTTCCTATGGAGATCCACACCGATCAGGGACGGAACTTCGAGTCAGCTGTATTCCAGGAAATTTGTCAAATGCTGGGGATTAACAAAACGAGGACGACAGCTTCACACCCACAGTCAGATGGGATGGTTGAGAGATTCAATGCTACTTTGGAGGAATTTCTAGCTAAAGTGGTCAGTAAGAATCAACGTAACTGGGATCAACACATTCCTTTATTTTTGATGGCATACAGATCAGCAGTTCATGACACCACGACCATGACACCAGCTCAAACTATTTTTGGAAGTGATTTAAGACTTCCTGGAGACCTCAAATTTGGAGCGGTACCATCAACATCATTGTCTGCGCAAGAATACGTCAACCGAATCCGGGAGAACCTTGAGGATATTCACAAGCTTGTTCGGCAGAAGATACAACTGACTAGTGATAGAATGAAAGCCCGATATGATATACGATCTAATAATAAAGGTTTTGAAGAAGGACAATTAGTATGGCTACACAACCCACAACGAAAACGAGGGTTATCACCAAAACTGCAAGCTGCATGGGAAGGACCTTACAACATTATAACGAAGTTGAATGACGTAGTTTATAGAATTAAGAAAGGCCATCGAGGCAAAGCGAAAGTAGTACATTTGGAAAGATTGGCCTTATACAAAGGAGAGCTAGATCCTGTTCGGGACGAACAGGCTTAAGTGGAGGGTATTGTTACGATTGCAGAAAAATCTAGACGATTACAGAAAGATCTAAACGATTACGGTCACTTCCAGGAAAATAAAATCAACAAAACACAACAGAAAGTGAATGAAATAGTGTTGTTGTTGTTGTACATGTTCTTAGAATTAAGGTCTATTTGTTTTATGATTTTATAAATCAAATCAACGTAACGTAAAATAATCGAATATTCTAATATTTTCTCAAGGTTTCTAAAAAGTTACCTAGAAATTTCTAGAGATTAAGCAGAAGGTATATAAGGAAATTGTTTCTTGTAGTTTTTAATTAGTTTATTTTAAACCTGCGATTGTGAAGTTAAAAATTATAAAAGTGATCTTTAAATAGAAATAATTTGTGTATTATTTTGAACGTTGAGTTACTGGAAATTTCTACAATAAACCGTTGGAGTTTCTGAAGCTGTTGGAAGAATATTCTAGTCAAGAATATTGTTTGCTGTATTGTTTTCCTGTTGTTGTGAAACAATTAAGGTGTTGAATACTTAATAAAACCTGGTGTTTGTGCTTACTAATCAGTGATCGAACTCAGGAAGAGATTGGGAATTGCGTTTATCGAATTGTGAGTAGGCAAATTCGAAGGAAGTTTGGAAAAACGTAACAATATGAATAAAAAATAAAAAACACAGTTTATTGAATTACAATATTTTTTTTATATTAATATAATTTTTTTAATTTTAATTGGGTTAAATATATATGGATTGGGTTAAATATATATATTTTAATTTTGACATATATAATATAATATGACAGCTGCCATCTTAAAATTCGGTTTCTGTTTCTGTTTTATTATTCACCACCGTCAACCAAATTAGAAACAGAAACAGAAACTGAAAATTTTCAGTTTCTGTTTCTGTTTCTGTTTTGCTCCAACTCCGTCTGATGCGGTTTTACCGTGAGCAGTTGCGTGACAGTGCCATTCGGCTTTTATACCAAAATCCTTCGCATGACATACTAAATTTATCATTTGGTATTTATTTTTAAAATGTTGTTTAGCCCCATCACTAAAGTAAATAATATTTTTGAGCTTGATAATTTTCTTAATGTGGGGAGTAAGATTTCACAATTCAACGAATTTTGTAAAGTTGGCAGCCATATTTGATCCGCCATTTTGTTTTTTAAAAATTTTCTTTTTTTAAAATTAGATTCGTAATCTGCGAGCCTAACAATCTTAGAATATACTATTCTTTTACCATTTATTAGCGCATAGAAAGAGAAAATACGCTAAAACTACGCCTTTTCCCGTTTTCGTCTTGTTTTGGGCCAGTTCCTGGTCGATGCCAATTAAAAAACAAAAGTTAATCGAAAGTAGATAAAAGAGAGAAAAAGTTTAAAAAAAAATTTTAAAAAAGTCGTGGCATATTTCTTGAAATCCCGATTTTAAAGTTTTAACCCTTAAAATAAGGGTGAGAACTACCACCAAAATTTTTTTAAATATTGTTATTATAATCTATGGTAAAAATTCTAACAAAATCATATTTTTTTTTCATTCATCCTACAAAATTCACAAGTTTGTGGGCGAGACAAAAAATCGAATTTTGCGAGCGTCACTGACGCCACTGAGGGCCACATTTTATCCGCCATTTTAAAATCATAAAATATAACACTAGATTCGTCACTGACACCTCCAAAAGCCAAACGAATTAAATTGAATAAAAAATGTTTTTCAATTTTCCGGTCGGCCATCTTGGATCCGCCATTTTAAATTTCGAAAATCTAACAGTGGATTCGTGTTGAGCGAGCATCAAAGCTATCGGGTGTACATAAAACAATATCATACCAAGACAAATGTTGCTGTTATAATGCTTCTTACATTAAGATCACTGCTCTTCGTGACTTCCAGCCACCATATTGATTTCGCCATTTTGAATTTCAAAAAGGGGCACACGGCATTAGAAACTAGCTGAGTTTGTACTTAGGTGCAAACCAGTAGTACCATTCTTTGCTCAGAGGCTTCTTCGGTGTAATGAAGAGGAGAACCAATTATTCTTTTTTCAGGATCTCACACAATTTCAAATTTAACCATTTTTACAATTTAGCTTAGCAATAGAACAATGTCTATGGAGTTTAAGACGACTTGAAGTTTTGGCGCTCGGGAGCGTTCTCCAAGAAATCGTCATTAGTTCTAGTAATTTATTTTTAGTTTAGTTTTAGGGTAAGGAATCACAACTGGGTCATTAGAAATGGGCTTAAGGTCTAATCATGACAGTTGTGATTGCCTTTGTTAGTTTAAGTTGGGGAGAAAGCGTTCTGTAGAATCTGGTTGCTAGGGGCTTATCTAGTCGGTTCTCACATGCATTCTTGGGGAGTGCTCGCGAGCGTGAGAATTCAAGAGTAGAATTAGATAACATTGGACATTTGTATCATATTTTGGTTATTTTTTTTGTCAACAGACAAATATTTGACTTGGGAATCTCTTATCATTTTGGAAAATAAGTAAATAAACAATTTTTCGTAAATAAAATAAATAATTTTTGAAAATATAAATAAATAAAATTTATTAAATAGGATATATTTATATTTTGAATAGGATTATATTATTATTATATAGGATTATATTTTGAAAATAATAATTTTAGGTATATAAATTAAACAAAAAATTTCTTTGTTAAATTTTCAAAAATAAAATTTTTTTTGAAGATTTAACTAAACCAATTTTTCTAATAAATAAATAAATAAATATATTTTATGAAACAAAAATTTTTTGAAAATTAAATAAATAAATTTTATTAAATAAAATAATCTTTTTTGAATAATAATATAAATAATTTTAAGTAAATTAATTAAACAATAATTTTTCTAATTAATCAAAAACATCAAGATTTAAATCTAATAATTTATTAAATATCTTTATTTTTTCTAAATAAACAAATATTTTTGAGTTAAGACTTAACACCTAACAAATAAATCAATAATCAAATATTTTTATTTTTAATTTTAAATAAATACATTTTTTTCTTTAGAGGTGTTAAGTCACATAAATTAATTATAAGATTTTACAATTAAGAAATTAAATTAAATAAATAAAAATTATTATATTAGATAATAAATATAAAATAAAAATTATAAGAGAATTTAAATAATTTTAATATATGTTTAGCGTATTTTTTTTTCGTACATCAGATTTTCTGTTTCTCCTTCTTTTTGATGTAAATTCTCATATCATCATTCAATAATTTAAATAGTCGAAGCAATTTTTGTAGCAAGTTGCGATTGGCGATTTCCATAGTCCTTTCTTCTAGGATAAACAACGGATAATAATGTAGCCTCCATTATTGTCCTAGTTTCCCCTAGTTTTGTAACGCCAGGACTATGTCAATTTTGTTCTAAAAATAATGATTTTCATTTTCAATTATAATTTTATTAATTTTCTTAAAGGTCGCAACATTTTTGTATGCTACTGTTGAGATTTAGTTGCGTCACTCAATTTCAACAATAAACATGTTTGATTTAATGTTTTTTTTTATACGTTGGAGAATTGTTGATTGTTGGAAGGGGAAACAGAAGAAGAAAAATTAATATAAAAATAAGAATTTTCATAACAAAATCAATTAGTATAATTTTTAAACTTGATTAGAGTATACTCTTTAAAATCGAAAAGTTCAGTAATAAAAACATGTTACCGTGTACAATTAAATATAAAGAAAATATAATTTTTTATTATAAATAAAATAAAATTATTTTAGGGTAGGTTCGAATCCCATCCGAAACACGTAAAATGTGAATTGGAGTTTTTTTCTGAGAAACTTCAAACCATACCTTTGAATTGAAAAAATTCCAATTACTTCTTTACTTACTTGAGTTTAATTGATCTCAAAAAGCCAAAATAAATTTAAAATTATTTTGTTTTTACAAATGTGATATGATGTGATGTTTTCTTATTTGTCTTATTTATTTTTGATGTCGTGAGTGTTGGTGAGAGTTGACCAATCATTCAGTATAAAAAAGTTGAATCACATTACGGAATAGTTTAATTGGTATTTACCTAAATGATGAAACTAACGAATTTTTTTTATACAACGAAGTGTCGCTTATAATGATCTGTTACATGCACTTCAGATTATTGGAATCGTTGACAGAAATAAAGCACAAAAATCAAAAGTATTTTTTTTCGCAATGTGGTTATTGGAAAATGAGGAATTACATTTGGGTTTTTATATCAACATTGATAGTAATTTTGTAACAATGACTTCAATTTTATTACAAAGTTACGAAGGATGCGAAGAAATAACTTTCGTTGGAACTTGCCTGATAAAAAAACGATAAAATTAGTGGAAGATGCTAATCATCAAAGTGGATTTCTTGCCGACCAACATTGAAGAAATAATAAATTAATGTAAGCTTGTTTTTCATATTTTACTTTATATAATTTTTTGATTTGCTTTTGGTTAAATTATTTTATTTGTGCTAATTAGCATGTTACTTAATAAGTATTTTTGCTGTGATAGTTTTCTGATATATAAGAGATTTCCAAGGAAAAAGTTTGTTTGTTGTGTAAACGCCGTGTTTTCGGTGTTGATAATAGTTTTGAGCTATATCCGGCATAAAATAAAATAATAGTTTTCGTAAAAGTTCGAATTTCGATACATGGCGCTTCGAAACAAAGACCTGGAGCTTTGTAGTTTTGTTATTAGCTAATTTTTTTAACAAAATATAACAAAATATTTGATAAAACCAGTTTGGTTTTTGTGTTTAATTTTTGAGATAAACCAGTTTTGGGTTTATGTTATTATAATATTTTGAGTAAAACCAGTTTTGGTTTTGATTTTTGGAATTTTTTCTATTGAAATGTACACTGTTATGATTGTACAGTTTGATGATGTTTTTTGTTTTTGGTTAATGTGATATAAATAATTTACATATTGTGGTACAATTTTGTAAGTTTTTTGTATATATGTATATTATCTTTTCTGTATTGGTAGGCCTAACAAGCCATTTATGGGGCTTCTCCCGTTAACGTTGATGACGTCCTTAGGTCGCCTATGGGCATAGGGGTTATGCGATCGACGGACATTGGCTTCTTCTGACGAGAAGTGGTGCTGCGGAGTTTGTACTTAGGTGCAAACCAGTAGTACCATTCTTTGCTCAGAGGCTTCTTCTGTGTAATGAAGAGGAGAACCAATTATTCTTTTTTCAGGATCTCACACAATTTCAAATTTAACCATTTTTACAATTTAGCTTTGCAATAGAACAATGTCTATGGAGTTTAAGACGACTTGAAGTCTGGCGCTCGGGAGCATTCTCCAAGAAATCGTCATTAGTTCTAGTAATTTATTTTTAGTTTAGTTTTAAGCTAAGGAATCACAACTGGGTCATTAGAAATGGGCTTAAGGTCTAATCGTGACAGTTGTGATTGCCTTTGTTAGTTTAAGTTGGGGAGAAACCGTTCTGTAGAATCTGGTCGTTAGGGGCTTATCTAGTCGGTTCTCTAATGCATTCTTGGGGAGTGCTCGCGAGCGTGAGAATTCAAGAGTAGAATTAGATAACATTGGACATTTGTATCATATTTTGGTTATTTTTTGTCAACAAACAAATATTTGACTTGGGAATCTCTTATCATTTTGGAAAATAAGTAAATAAACAATTTTTCGTAAATAAAATAAATAATTTTTGAAAATATAAATAAATAAAATTTATTAAATAGGATATATTTTTTTTGAAAATAATAATTTTAGGTATATAAATTAAACAAAAAATTTCTTTGTTAAATTTTCAAAAATAAAATTTTTTTTGAAGATTTAACTAAACCAATTTTTCTAATAAATAAATAAATAAATATATTTTATGAAACAAAAATTTTTTGAAAATTAAATAAATAAATTTTATTAAATAAAATAATCTTTTTTGAATAATAATATAAATAATTTTAAGTAAATTAATTAAACAATAATTTTTCTAATTAATCAAAAACATCAAGATTTAAATTTAAAGGCTTAACACCTAACAAATAAATCAATAATCAAATATTTTTATTTTTAATTTTAAATAAATACATTTTTTTCTTTAGAGGTGTTAAGTCACATAAATTAATTATAAGATTTTACAATTAAGAAATTAAATTAAATAAATAAAAATTATTATATTAGATAATAAATATAAAATAAAAATTATAAGAGAATTTAAATAATTTTAATATATGTTTAGCATATTTTTTTTCGTACATCAGATTTTCTGTTTCTCCTTTTTTTTTATGTAAATTCTCATATCATCATTCAATAATTTAAATATTCGAAGCAATATTTGTAGCAAGTTGCGATTGGCGATTTTCATAGTCCTTTCTTCTAGGATAAACAACGGATAATAATGTAGCCTCCATTATTGTCCTAGTTTCACCTAGTTTTGTAACGCCAGGACTATGTCAATTTTGTTCTAAAAATAATGATTTTCATTTTCAATTATAATTTTATTAATTTTCTTAAAGGTCGCAACATTTTTGTATGCTACTGTTGAGATTTAGTTGCGTCACACAATTTCAACAATAAACATGTTTGATTTAATGTTTTTTTTTATACGTTGGAGAATTGTTGGAAGGGGAAACAGAAGAAGAAAAATTAATATAAAAATAAGAATTTTCATAACAAAATCAATTAGTATAATTTTTAAAGTTGATTAGAGTATTGTAATAAACTTCGTCCAGAATGGGTTAATTTAATTTACTCATACATAACCAATACATTCTGCATAAATGTTTTCCACATTAAAACTATTGCAAAAATTTAATCCATCTTGAATGAGTTAACTAATACATTTTACATAAATTAATGCAAATTAAATTTGTTCGCTAATACAAATGTTTACATTAAGGCAAGTATGAATTAAAATAGGTGTGGCCTATTCATGATGTACGTACTTCGAATATTGTTTTCTAGAAAGTACAGTGGATTAGCAGAAGTTTCTACTTATTTATTTTTGGATATAAATAAGCGAACAAAATATCAGATAGGCAGTTTAATTTTGCAATTAAAAGTGTTTACAAATATTCGCAAGTATAAGGAATAATCGGGTGGTACTTGAGAGTGGGTACTAACAGTGAAAGAATTTGAACCTAGTGGAATAGTAAATACAGATTTTACGATTCCGAATATTATTGATTCAAATTGTGGAAAAGCGGTGAAATTTATCGTACATAAATTGGAGACCATAGAGTTTATTGTAATTAAAATCGGAAGCTGCTGTAATTGGTTGATAAATAAAGTTTGAGATTTTGTTAACCAAATATCCGTCTTTTTACTGGTAACATGTTACCGTGTACAATTAAATATAAAGAAAAAAATGTAATTTTTTATTATAAAGAAAATAAAATTATTTTGTTTTTACAAATGTGATATGATGTGATGTTTTCTTATTTGTCTTATTTATTTTTGATGGATGTCGTGAGTGTTGGTGAGAGTTGACCAATCATTCAGTATAAAAAAGTTGAATCACATTACGGAATAGTTTAATTGGTATTTACCTAAATGATGAAACTAACGAATTTTTTTTATACAACGAAGTGTCGCTTATAATGATCTGTTACATGCACTTCAGATTATTGGAATCGTTGACAGAAATAAAGCACAAAAATCAAAAGTATTTTTTTTCGCAATGTGGTTATTGGAAAATGAGGAATTACATTTGGGTTTTTATATCAACATTGATAGTAATTTTGTAACAATGACTGCAATTTTATTACAAAGTTGCGAAGGATGCGAAGAAATAACTTTCATTGGAACTTGCCTAATAAAAAAACGATAAAATTAGTGGAAGATGTTAGAATAATTATAGTTTATTACCATTATTAATTAATGAACGCACTCATTTATTATCTAATTGAAAACAACTTCATGTCATATAGTTTTTTATGTTATGTTAAAAATGGCGTGTTGATTACAATTGTTTGTATTGTTCAATAAATAAAATAAAGTTTTTTATACATTTCATCCGTCTGTTAATAATAAATTTATTGCATTCTCCAACAGGTTATGGGCCCAGATATCGCCATAAAAGAAATATTGATTATTTAATAAAAACATGACGGGAATTGAAAATAAATATAAGATTGAAAAATTGAACAATGAAAATTTTTTCAACTGGAGATATAAAATTGAAATGCTATTAAAAGAAAAAGGAATTTGGAATGCTATAAAGGATGAAAAACCAGATCCAGTTACAAAAGAATGGACTTTGAATGATGAAAAGGCTCATTCGACGATTGCTCTCAATATTGTGACAACCAGATTCAGCATATAAGAAATTGCAAATCAGCAAAGGCAGCGTGGGCAGCGCTTAAAGAATTTCATGAAAAGGACACACCTGGAAATCGAGTTTTTATTTTAAGGTCAATTATGCGTCAAAGGCTCGAAGAAGGAGGTGATTTGGAAGTTCATGTAAGTAAAATGAACGAGTTGTTTCAAAGATTGTTGGCACTTGGTGACGAAATAAATCCGGATTTTTTCATGAGTGCAACTTTGATGGGTTCATTGCCAGATAGTTATGATCCATTAATAACGGCATTGGAAGCAAGGTCAGAAGATGATTTGACGTCAACTTTAGTCTGCTCAAAACTTGTTGCTGAGTATAAAAGAAGAATCAGCAAAGATTTAAACATCAAGGAGGAGGTAGCACTACATGTTAAATTACCGTCAAGTTCATATAAATCAAAAATATGTTTCTTCTGTAATAATAAGGGACATTTCAAGAGAGATTGCATTAAGTTTAAAGAATGGATCCAGAAAAAGAATGAAAGTATGTCCAACCCACAAACCGTGAACTTGGCCAAGGATAGTAATGAGGAAGAATACTTGTTTGTGACATCGACAGCAAAGAACGGTTGGGTTATTGATTCTGGTGCAACGAGTCATATTGTGGGAACAATTGATCAGTTGATTGATTTCAATCCAGATATTCGTGAGAAAATTACTGTGGCTAATGGAGAACAGATAACTTCGATTGGTAAAGGAGCGATTCGTTTAATGTGTCAAAATGAAAGTGGAAATGTCCATTGTGTTAAGGTGACTGATGTATTAGTGGTTCCTAGTATCGGTACTAATTTAATCTCCGTAAAAAAGTTAACTGAAAGAGGTTACACCGTGAATTTTAAAGGTCAAGGTTGTGAGATTAATTTCGGTGAAAAGCAAATTGCTTTTGGTGACATTTCTGGAAATTTGTATAAGTTGCGGAAGGCACAGAAAGTTTATAGTGCCACGAATACAAATATGTGCATACATCACTGGCATAAGGTTCTTGGACATAGAGACATCGAAGTTGTCAAGACATTGCCTCTGGGAAATCTGGTAAAAGGAATTCAATTTTCTGAATGCAGCGATAAGTGTAGAAAGAAGATAAATTGTGAAATTTGTTTGGAAGGTAAAATGACAAGGTATAAATTCCCTCATAAGTCACCCAATCAGACTCAGAATGTGATAGATTTGGTTCATTCAGATGTTTGTGGACCAATGCAAACAGAAACACCATCCGGAAAAAGGTACATTTTGACATTTATTGATGATTTATCGAAATACACCATCATTTACTTGTTGAAAAATAAATTTGAAGTATTCAGTAAGTTTAAGGAATTTGTCGAGCTATGTAAAACAATGTTTGGAAGGAAGCCAAAAGTACTTCGATCTGATAGAGGTGGGGAATATATGAGTGATGAATTTGTCCAGTATCTGGATCGGCAGGGCATTCAATATCAAAGAACAGTAGCATCAACTCCTCAGCAAAATGGTGTCGCAGAAAGGAAGAATCGTACGTTGGTTGAGATGGCTAGATGCATGCTGATTGATGCCAAATTAGAAAAATATTTTTGGGGCGAAGCAGTTATGATGGCAAAATATGTGCAGAATCGTCTTCCAGGTAAAGAAGTTGAAGGAACACCTTTCGAAAATTGGTTTGGAAGAAAACCAAGCTTCTCGCATTTTAAACAATTTGGTTCAAAGTGCATTACATTTATTCACCCAGAAAACCGAAGAAAGCTGAATCCAAAGGCCAGTGAAGCTATACTTGTCGGTTATGATGAGATTTCAAAAGCATATAGGTGTTATGTTCTATCAACAAAAAGGGTGATCGTTAGTCGTGATGTAAAATTCATCGATAAGAATAATGACTGGAAATTGGAGGAAGTCAAAACCCAACAAGAAGATTCAAAAATTGATGCACAATACCAAGAAGAGGAAACGGATAAATTCTTGCCAAATGAAAATCAGGATGACAGCGAAATATTTCACAGCGATGAAGAAAATGAGAATTTGGTTGTAGAAAGTCATGTTGATCCAGATATTGAAGAGGTTCGTCATTCAAGTCGAAACAATAAAGGAGTTCCACCCAAAAGGTTAATTGAAGAAGTTAACGTAGTTAAAGGGGCATTACAAGAACCAGTAAGTTATAAAGCCGCTATTTCATGCGATGAAAATAAGGAATGGGTGGCCGCAATGAAGGAGGAAATAAACTCCCTTAAAGAAAATCAAACTTGGGAACTGGTGAAGCCTCCACAAGGTCGAAAGATCATTGGATGTAAATGGGTTTATAAAATCAAATACAATGGGAATAATGATATTTGTAAGTACAAAGCAAGATTGGTGGCACAAGGTTTTACACAAAAGTTCGGATCAGATTACGATCAAGTTTTTGCACCAGTTGTCAGACAATCGACGTTCAGGATATTACTCACCCTAGCTGCTAAAGAAAAAATGGAAATTTTGCATTATGATGCGAAAACCGCATTCTTAAATGGAAAGTTGGAAGAAACCATTTACATGGAACAGCCACCAGGTTTTATTGAAGGTGAAGAGGATTATGTTTGTCTTTTGAGGAGAAGTCTCTATGGTTTGAAACAATCAGCAAGGATTTGGAATAAAACAATTCATCAAGTGCTCACTGATGGCGGATACATACAAAGTAAGAATGATTTTTGTTTATATATTCGTAAATTTAAGGAAGAAATGTGCTACGTTTTAATATACGTTGATGACATACTAGTCGCTAGCCGCTGTAAAGAACTTTTGTTAAATTGTGAAGATATTTTAAAGAGCAATTTTGCTATTAAAAACCTCGGTGAAGTTAAAAATTACCTAGGATTACAGATTAAAAAGGAAAGTAATTATTACACTGTAAATCAAGCTGTATATATCACAAGATTGATCAAAGAATTTGGACTAGCTAATGCAAAAATCTCAGAAGTACCAATAAGTGTTAAATACGGAAAAGGAGGAGAATCAGAATTGCTATTGAATAATGAAAAATATAGGCAATTGATTGGATGTCTGCTGTATATTTCAGTTAATACTAGACCTGATATTTCAGCGAGTGTATCGATTTTAGCACAAAAGGTGTCTAATCCAAATAACGAAGATTGGAATGAACTTAAGCGTATATTAAAATATTTAAAGGGAACGTTGAACACCACATTGTCGTTGGGAAAGGCAGATAATCAGGATGGATTGATTGGATACGCTGATGCAAATTGGGCTGACAGTAAAGTCGATAGAAAGTCGAACAGTGGATTTATTTTCCACTTATTTGGAGGTACCGTTAGTTGGAGTTGCAAAAGACAAACATGCGTGGCGTTATCATCAACGGAGGCAGAATTTGTTTCTCTATCTGAAGCTTGTAAGGAGGCTGAATGGTTACGACGAGTCCTGACAGATTTCGGTCAAATTTGTGATGCAGCAACCGTTATTTATGAGGACAACCAAAGCTATCTTAAGATGATTGAGGAGGAGAAACTTTCTAATCGATCCAAGCACATTGATGTACGATTTTATTTTGTGAAGGATTATGTTGATAAAGGAATGGTTCGATGTGTTTACTGTCCAACTGAAGATATGGTTGCTGACCTGCTGACAAAGCCTCTACCACGACATCGTATGAAGAAGCTTCGAGAAATGAGTGGATTACATTAATGTAACAATGAGGAGGAGTGTTAGAATAATTATAGTTTATTACCATTATTAATTAATGAACGCACTCATTTATTATCTAATTGAAAACAACTTCATGTCATATAGTTTTTTATGTTATGTTAAAAATGGCGTGTTGATTACAATTGTTTGTATTGTTCAATAAATAAAATAAAGTTTTTTATACATTTCATCCGTCTGTTAATAATAAATTTATTGCATTCTCCAACAGAAGATGCTAATCATCAAAGTGGATTTTTAGCCGACCAACATTCAAGAAATAATAAATTAATGTAAGCTTGTTTTTCATATTTTACTTTATATAATTTTTTGATTTCTTTTGGTTAAGTTATTTTATTTGTGCTAATTAGCATGTTACTTAATAAGTATTTTCGCTGTGATAGTTTTCTGATATATAAGAGATTTCCAAGGAAAAAGTTTGTTTGTTGTGTAAACTCCGTGTTTTCGGTTTTGATAATAGTTTTGAGCTATATCCGGCATAAAATAAAATAATAGTTTTCTTAAAAGTTCGAATTTCGTTACAAACAGGAAAACAATATAGAAAGCAATACTCCAAACTAGAATATTCTTTCAACAGCTTCAGCAATTCCAACGTTTTCCAGATCGAACACAGCGTCCAAAATAATACACAAAATACTTCTATTAAATAGCACTTAAAACTTTATTTACAAAAACTAATTTAAAAATAACTAATTTAAAATAATCTATTTACACGGTTTTATATGCACGATACAGCGTTTCAGACGCTCGCATGCACTCATGCGTGAACATAAAAAGGTAACCAACAACATCACGTTACCGTTGCACGTATATTACGGTGACCACACTAGTTGTCGATTGAAGTCAAGAAAGCCTCCACATAAAACTGCCAGCAATCTGCTGCCAACTAACTTTAATATCTTGGATGCCTGAGACACTTCCTGGAATGATTACAACACTCCTGGCGTTTCTATTACTAACACGACTTCTGCCTAGCCTGGTTTCGATCCGCCACGTCATACATGGACTACACTAAGCCGAATAAGAACGAATCATGGACGTTGTGCTGATTCTTTCTACAAGTGGTGCATCTCAGAGTCCCCTAAATGTAACTGCGGAGCTCCACAACAAACCATAAAACACATTGCAACTGTGTGTCCACTTCGACGATACAATGGCGACATCTCAGACATAGAATCGGCAACTCCCGATGTAGTAGCATGGATAGACTCACTCGATGTAAATATCTAATGTTCAAATATACTGCCCAATGTTCAAATATTTTAATATTTTAATTTTTAGCTAAAAGACGCGCAATCGGATCGATTGTAAGCTCATTTAATGTGTATTCATGTTTTGTTTTATGTAGATTTAATAGGAAAATCTACCTATTTTAAGTTTTATTTTTGTTTTTAATGTGTCACAACAAAAACCATACGCTAAATAAATAAGCGTTTCGTTTACAATTAATTAATTCTGCCTAAAAATACCTGCAAATTCTAAACATCGTTAATCCGGAAACTCAAAATAACTAACTAAATAACTACAAAATAACTACCTAATAATATTTATTTATCACGTAACTGTAAAAACAGGTTGTAGAAAACAAATTGAAAAAAAGATTTTTGACCTTTCCGAGAAAACAACAACAATTATATGTGTTTAATAATCATTATTGTGTTTTATAATAATTCTGTTGATGATTGCTGATTATGGATTTGATTTCGTAATTTTGTACAGGTTGGCTTCACTTATGTTGAATTGAATAGAATTTTGTGTTATATTTCGTTATAACCGTAGCGTTATAACCTATTTTCGATACTATCGAGAAAAAAATACTCAAAAAAATCATAATAGTACAGGTTTTAATGATTTCAATGCCTTAACCCCACATCAACATCCAACCACCATAAACAATTCCAGAGTTTTAAATTGAGTTTATATAAAGAGCGTTGATTAATTGAATTGATGAGTTAATAGAATTGTAATGCAGCTTCATGTCAGTCAGATACAGCAAATGCTCATACCAGTTGTAAATGATTTTTAAAAACAAAAGAAAATTTCTTTTACACAACCGAACACATGGAATAAAGTAAAGTGAAAGAATTAATTATCAAATAGATGCAACGAACCACTTTAATGAATCAAATAGATCTAACGAACAAATTTAATGAATATGCTAGTTTTCACCGTTCTCAGTTCTTAAAGCACTAGACTTGTAACTCCAGGGTGCTTGGTTCCATTCCTGACTGTAGGCCAGTTTCCTATGCTGGTCGTCGTTAATAAATCATTCTGAATGTATAGTAAAAGGGAACGGTCAACAGGGTATCTGAAGATAATTACCTTTATTGAGTCAAGTGGTGAGATTCAATGCTAAACATTTTGATTCGATTGATAAAAAAAGGTAATATTAAGATAAAACATGCATTAATTAATTTTGTCTTAAGCTTTATTGTACTAACTTTTATTCATATTTATTATACTCCTAAATTTCTAATTGATTATATAAATATAAATTATTTTTGTTTATGTTTTCTTAATTAAAAATAACACATTTTTTATATAAAAATAAGTTTATTGTTTTTCTTTACTGTTAAACTGCTCCTTTTTTTTGTATCTATTTTCTATAAAAAAAAACGGGACATGTGTGCAATTCACACGTGGTAGAAGTGAAACCTTCAAAAATTTTGGCTTCAAGATAATGAAACGAATGTAAAATTTCGGGAAGAGGATAATTGCAGGTTTTAGTAATGATTATAGTGATACAAAGTTTGATAATTATTTTTTACATTTTTTACATTTTATTCGTATATATTTCATTTATTCAGACTCAGAGCTTACATTTTCGATAAATGATACAAGAGGCTTATGGTAACTAAAGTATGAAATAAATATTTTGGTCTTAATATGGTCAATATATCTTTGGAATACTGCGTCAATTACTGTTTTCGATCTTGTTGTTGATACAGTGCGACTGCTGCACATTTTCAAATTAAATTTGGCGTCCAAAAACTCAATCAACGGAATCGCTATATCCGATGCAAAATTTACATTAAAATCCCCACTTAGAACCATCGGAATTTTATCGTAATCATTTTTAAGAATTCGTGATACTTCTGGTGTGTATTTAATTAAATTTTCGTAAATGAATTCAATAATTTTATTTATTGATTGGTTGGGAGAAATGTAGATAGCTACAATTAATACCGAAATACTATTATCTAATTTGGTTTGACATGCACATATTTCTCCCACTTTAGAAAGCTGAACTGATAATGATTCCAGTTTTTGTGTATTGAGTTCCATTTGTGGAGTAGCAACACGGGCTCCGTCATTCAAATTATGGTAGATTGCAACTCCACCGGCCCTCGTATGTGGCCTTTCATATTTAACTACAATGTCAAAATTAGCAATATCTACAATATTTTCATCATTCATCCACGTCTCGGAGAGAATAAGAAAATTCGACGACGATGCTATTCTGTCAAGCTGAAGATCTTGTGCATGAGCTCGTAAACTTTGGCAGTTAAATGTATAGAGTGACAATCCTTTCCTTGTGTTTACAAAATCATATAACAGTTTCTCAACAGTTTCTAGCCGATTCAAGCTCAATCGTTGAAACTCAGCTCGCAATTCAATTGTGGATACTGTTGCTCTTCGACCGTGGTAAAATTTTTTATCATTTTTTTTTTTGAAACAATATGTAGGCCCTCAATCGACGTTACTCGAGATAGTGCGACGTACAGGAGCTGTTGAACATGTGATTTGTCATATTCATATACAATTTCACCAAATGTACCTCCCTGGGACTTATGAATCGTTATCGCACAAGCAGACACCAGTGGGAAATGGTTACGTTTTGCAATTATTGTTTTATTAGGTACTAATGGTATAGACGATGTTCTTCGCTCTATTGGTACTGCCATTGAAGAAAGATTGTGCTTTTGTACTGATGCCGCGGCCTTTCTTCTGATTTTTTTGCCAGTCTTAGGAAAACCAGGGAATTCTAGCCATAAACGACCTATTTCTCCTTTGTCATTATGTTCAATATAAACTAATTTTCCCGTCGCACCATTCGCCAATCCATCTGGCACGTCGATATTAGTTGTTATGATGTATGCACTCAAAAAAATTTTACCATTAAAATTTACAAAATCGTTTTGTAAAAGTGCTAACAAAATGTTTTTGTGAATTTACCAAAAAATGTTAAACTTTATATAAAATTTTGTATAATCTAATTGACTTTTTTAAATCTGCAAAAACATTTGTAAACTTACAAATTGTTTTTGTGACTTGGATTAAAAAAGTACAAAATCATAAATATTTCTAAATACAATTATTTTTCATTGTTTTAACAAAAATGTTGTTAAGTTTATATTGAGTTTTTTCAATTTTAAATCATAAATCATGTATCCGTGACAAAATAAAAATCAATTGTACAAAATTTTGTGAACATAAAAATGACATTCTACAATTTTTTTTGTAAAACTTAATACGAATATTGCAGATTTTTTTTTAAACTTTACAAAGGGACTTATGCATTTTAAAAAACAAACAACTTTTTTACAAAAAATAATTTCCATTTTACAAATGTTTGATAAAATTTCATAACTGAAGTTATAACCAAAATTGATATTAAACAGTTTCAGTTTCAATTTGGTTGTCTAAGTAAAATTAATTTACAGAATTTTTTTAAGATTGTGATAATTTAGTGGTTCATTTATGATTAATATAAAATAGTTGTAGTGATACATGATAGATTTAGCAGACATATTTGGAATATATCAGGTAAGAAATTTTACATATTTCGATATTAATATTACGTTTACCGAGTGGAATTGACTCCTAGAGATAATGACCGAAATAAATTTGATAATAGGGGGGATCTGTAGTTTTCGAACTGCATATCTTTAAATAAATAGAATGATCAGATATATTACATATTTCAAAATCCACTCAAGAGGAGCTCACAAACAATCCCATATACAAGCTTCAATAGGTTTTTGTTATAATTGTTCTTAAAAAAAATTCTAATAGTTTCTTTTTTCCAGACATCGAAAAAGAAAATAACCTATGTTCTAAAAGCATGGAAGCAATAAACTAGATAATTGTTAATGAGCAGAATTAGAGCAGTATTGGGGAAAAACTTGCGTTACCAGGTTAAAATTAGTCAAATTATTTTTCTAAATTGGCCGCAATACAAGAAAACATTGGGCTACTACAAATGGGTAAATATAAAAATGCAGCATGCAAGTTTAATAAAATAGTTGACAGGAATTTTGTTTTAAATTTGTTTACAGATCGGAATATATTTTAAATCTCAAACTAAAGTTGAAAGTATAGAAACAAGGTTTCCTTAATTTTTAGAAAAAATTACGCCCTTGATCACGGAAAAAATGAAAACAGGGAGTGAACGAGGAATCTTTGCAGTATTACAACAGCAGGAGAATTTGAATGAAAGTAAGGAATTTGTTTATTTCTATCTATCTATCTATATGATATATACATATTTTCATCAATATTTTACAGATGGACGCTCCGCAATTTTATTATATTTTATCCACCGCATAGTAGTTCCTACATCACGTAAAGTAAGGAAGAAAATGGCAAAAAACTTATATAAGATTTAGTGTTTATAAGATGCTCAGAAAAACTTCTTTCTTGTTGGTGAAACTGCCGATGGTTTAGAAGAGAAACTATGGTTTACATTGAGAAAACAGAAGTCCACCCAACCCTGCTCATTTCTGGTACAATCAGCAACCCGTCGCAAATAATAGTGCATTTTGATGGTATAAGATATAAATTATTTTCGATGTTACGCGGTATAGAAGTGTTGTTTGCAATTTTTAATTTATTCAACTTAAAATTCCTATTAGAACACTTTCAGTTTAGATGTTTGTCTAAACTTATTTTTACAATTTGAAAACTAAATATAATGTAAATTTTCCATCAGTTAGGTATTTGATTGAACGACTAGAAAATTAATTTTAATGTTTACTTTTACGATTATTTTTTTGGATTTATTAGATACGGTCTGAAAGGATTTTATTTTACTTCCTTAATATTTATAATATAACTTAAATAATAACAATAATTCAAGAAATAAAAATATGACAAATATTAGCAAAATATTATGTTTTATTTATTAACGAAGTCCCCATATAGCAGATATATATATATATATATATATATATATATATATATATATATATATATATATATATATATATATATATATATATATATATATACATATATATATATATATATATATATATATATATATATATATATATATATATATATATATATATATATATATATATATACATACAAAAACTTTAATAAACGGTGTGAATTCCACAATTTCTCTGATAAACTAATATTTTTAGTTTTGAAGATTTCACAAAAATTCATTAATCTAAGAAATGTTGTGGATATTTTTATAACTCAATTTCTAAACCTAACAATCTTTTGTTGGATGTTAGTAAAAGAATTTGTTGTGTTTACAAATAATTTTTTTCATATTAACAATAATTATTGTAAAAATGTAAATTTTACAAACATTTTTGTGAGTTGTATATTTATAAAAAAGTTGTAAAATTTATGTAGAATTTTATTAGTTCCACTTAGTTTTTTTTTTGAGTGTGGTTTATTGATAACTAATGTCAGTTCATAAGGCAATCCTCCTGTATCAATCGTTGACATTTTGTGTAACTTTTGACGCATAGATGCTTGCTGTTCAATATTGTTGCAACCTATATATACATCAGTTGCTTCTGAAATAACTTTTTCGACTGCGGAGTTCAAAACTTTATTATTATATGCAGCAACTGAATGATTATCGAGAAACAATCGTATACCGTCGGGACAAATTCTCTCAACCTCTTCTTCAGAGTAGAACCGTGATTCAATTAATTGCAACTCGTGCTCGTCTAAAAGCTGCCCATCACCAATATTTGTTAATATTGTTGAGAAAGTCCGATTGGCCTGTCGCATTACTTTGCTCAGTTCGAAAAATTTCAACCCTCGCCAAAGTGTTGGCCCTGCTATTTGTCGCTTTATTTGCTTGTAAATCGGAGTAGCACGAACCGGCGGTAGTTGACGTAGATCACCGATCAAGATTATATCTAATCCTCCAAAATTCACTTGAAAATTACCGGTAATTTGCTTCAATCTTGAATCTATTTGCGACAATAATTCTGCTCCAATCATACTGATTTCATCGATAATTAATACGCGAACATATTTGAACAGTGATCTATATTGTTGTGCTACTTCAATTGACAAGGGCAGCAATTTTGAAAGACTTATCTTAAGTGCCGTGTGTATCGTTGTCCCATCAATAGCCACAGCAGCTTTGCCAGTAGAAGCACATGTGATATAAGCGTTACAAAATCCATCGTTATCCGAATAACGATTATAAATTTCCATCAAAAGTCTGATCACAAACGTTTTACCACATCCAGCAGGACCTGTGAAAAATATTTGCAACGGAGAGGGATTTTCTGACTGAAGATTATGAATGACATGCATCAAAAGATCTTTCTGTTCTTGGTTTGCCATTTTCATCAACTCATAATATTGTTCATTAGGCATAAGATTTTCTTTACGTTTGGCAATGGCACCGAGTTTATTAAGAGTCGCTAAGCGTAAATCATTGTTTACGCTCGAATCTGGATTGTCATAAAGTGCTTGAAATGGATTGGCTTCCGGAAATCTGGTAGCAACATCATGGACCTCGTCGTCATCGTCCCCTTGATCATCTTCACGACATAGTTTTCGACAAATTTCAATAGTTTTGTTGATATCTAAGTCAGATTCGAACTCTTTACGGCGTTCCAAAATCAGATGTTCATTTTCGTCATAAATCCTTATAAATTTCATCTCTTCAAGAATGTCGTTTTCTTCGTTACGAAATGGAATGTGCAGAGTCACCATTTCTCTTTTATACTCATTATAATCTGAAGCTATGTCATAGTTTCTATATCGAATGATGCGTTGTTGCCTTCTACGTATATACATTCCTTGTGAATTTTTAGTATAGTTTGCAACGAATTGTGCGAGTGATAACTCTTGTAATTCTTCGGGCCGCTGTTCATATTTGTCAAACCAGTTTTCCTTCCAAATATTTGTTGAGTTCTCATCGGTATTCAGTTCGTCTAATTCTTTTTGTGTTCGTTTAATACGCTGTCGTTCAATAGGCCATATGGTAGAGATATAAACTATAGATACTGATGTTTTGGACATAGGTTCACGAAGTAAGTACCACGCTGCTTCTTGGCTCGTCAATTCAACAGTATTGAGCATATTTACACTCATTTTTCTTGTTATCTCTACTATGTCAAATTCAGGATGCTCATTCATTATGTCAAGAATTTGACGTTGTAAGTTGCTAATACCTCTATTAGTTTTATTAACATATTCAACAACGTATGCGGCACAAGAGTATTCCTCGATAATGAACTGCATGTCTGTATTTGATTGTAATATATTGAGAATAAAGAGATTGAAAGGGTTGTGCCATTTTTCATTTGGTTGTCGATTTAAAAATACTTTCGGTCTAGTAATTCCAGCTTCAAGAATATGAAAGTAATCTTCATCAGAAGAAATTTGATTTTTTTCATAAAAAGATTCAATGTTTTCGTAATCATTGTTTTCGAGGTTGATTTGTAATTGTTTATATCGTTTAGCATAGCTGGCATATCCTGGATAATCATTCTGCATTGGTTTTAATATCGTGGTGAATTAACATGGCATGAATGGAGCATCAAATCGACACTTCTGAGGTTGATTGGCGTTAATTTTTTTGTAGCAGGTGAATGTATGTTTGTGAGTTTGCAAACGAATATATCCAGAAGCTTCTATTGAAGAAACCGATATCAATTGATCGATCAGCGTTATAGCATTTTGTTTGTCCCTACCAAGGGCATCTACTGGAGCATCATTCAGCCACAACAAAATGTGTGCGTGAGGACTACCACGATGTTGAAATTCTATCCGTTTGAAATAGTTGACAACATGGTGATTTCCAAATGGGCTATTTTTCTTCGATTGGAGAATAGTCAATAGTATATTGACTAATTTATTGAAATATATTGCACAAGTCACAGCATCTTCATTGACGAGTGTAGTCTTAGTTATATAATCCAGTGACGCAGCTTCTTCTGTTGAAATTTCAGCTCCATTATTTTTTAATTGATACAGTAATTGTAGTAAGCTGTTCCATCCAATTTCATTGGCACTCAAAGTAAGAAACATCGTAGGCTTTCCCAATTGTCGAATCATCGCAAAAAGATCTCTTTTTCGTTCGCTCCAGTACCAAACCGAGTTTGGTATTGATCGCAAAAAAGCCAAATTACTTTCGATGCAATTATTAATATATTCTTCTGATTCAATTTGCTGCCTTGTAATAGTTGTATGTTTTCCCACATGCTTGAATGCGATTGTAAGAGAATCTCGAATTCTTAACCTCATAATTTTCATAGCAACGTACAATAAATGATATGGAGTAACTCCACGCCGGTCTGCTCTTCGTAATTCACTAGTCGCAATTGTAAATGGTGTTGCATTTATTCCCTCTCTGAATGATCGGAAATGGCCCAAAAAAATCGATGGGAAAGAAAGTTCTTCAGCATGTTCATCAAAAATTATGCTTTTCGGAAGATTATTCTGTCCAGGTGCAATCCGTAAATACTCCTCATCATTCCACATCAGAGTATGTTGTTGTGCAGTGAGACTGTCTTCAATCGGTATATCTTCACTTATTTCTTCTCGATTAATTTCAGCAGTAGTATGGTCATCATTGAAAAAGCTTTCATTAATTTTAATATCCTAAAATAAATAAAGAGGAGTTTTAAGCAAGTACTGGAGCCATGTACGAAGTGTCCGTTTATTTACTAGTCCTACTAAGTAGCTTGATTTGTGAATTTTTTTTTTCTTGATATGAACGTTTATGCAATGATCATCATCAATATTCCGAGGCAAATGTTTCACCATATTGTCCACATCGACAGGTACGTTAATAATTTGGCCATAAATTCCGTATTGCCCATGAACGTGTCGCAACCGGCTTATTTGCATAAATGGGATTCGCGGAGACACAAGTCTTTCAGAAATTAAATCCAGTGGTGGTAGACATGCAGGTATCGCTTCATACTTGAATCCGTTGTATTTGGACATTGTTGGAATTACTTTTCTCTTGATTGCTTGAAAGCATGTGTTGCACAGTGAAATATCCTTACTTGTATCATAATTTTCAATTATTACACGTAGAAAGTCTTTATGTTCAGCACGTGGTGGTTTCAAATCTTGTTGGAACCACAATCGTTCACAAACGGAGCACGTATAACCATACATATTGTTAAAAAAAATTTTTTCGAAATTCTTCATGAGCAAGTCTATTTCGACGAAATTGTGAGTAAGGAGTTGCAGGCTGTTGATTCACTTGAAGGACACCTGAAAAACAATTCGTAATACGTGATATTAGACTTTTCTTTAAATTAATATTTTATTTCAATTTTAAATTTTAATTTTTTAATTTTTAAGTTAGTATCAATTTTTAATTTTGATAAAAACTAAAATAATTAAAAATATTTTATAATTAATAAATAAAAAAATATATGTAAATAAAATTGATAAATTTCATCTAATTTTATAATTGAATTAAATTAATCTCTTATTTTTTAATTTTTTTGCACATCTATGTTTTTTTTAATTCAGAAAATGATCAAATACTCACTAATTTAAAGTTTATGAAAATTTACATACAAGTACTCACAATCATTATTCACAATATCATTTTCAATTAAGGCATCACCTTGCACATTTGAAATATCCATGGGAATATCATCTGAAAAAAGTAACGAATGAGGTTATAGAGATGATGTACGGTGATTATTCATCTGACGTACAAGCAGTGCTTATTAGGACAAAATTTGTTGATTAGAAAATGTTTGAGTACTTACTATGATCACTTTCACTATTTTGAACAGTAAAATCATCATTATGCGTAATAGAACTATTATTTCCCACTCTCAATAACGCTTTACGGCGTGCACGAAATTCACGAACACGTTCCGTTGAACTTTTTGCCTCTTTTTGCTTCTTTTTTGCTGTCTTTTTAATGTTGTTTTCCCTTTTTTTTTTTTGATAATTGCGACAATATTCTGCATTCCTGTTCGGCATATTTGAAGAATTTTGTATAATAATAATATAAAAGGAACGCACCCGTGGTCAATCTTCTAACCTTCCGGTAACAACAACAATAACAAACTGCGGTACCTACTATTTTAGCTTTTAGGGAACTTTTTAATTAATCAGAAGAAAATAATAATAAAATTTAAACAAATTTATCATACAAACATTTTTGATACATCACAAAAATCAAGAACTTTTAAAAAACTAATTTGTTTTTTCTAAATCTTTTTTACGATAAAAACATCGCCTACTAAATTTTGAAAATTTTTAATTTAAATGTTCGCCACACTACAAATGAATTACTAAACATATTACATAGTTACCAAAATGATAAAAATATAATATTTAATAAAAACACAGATAATTTTTTTAACGTTTAAAATATAACTCCGATCTAAAATAAATAAATAATAACGATCAATTTTTCAAACGGATTCGAAATTTCGTAAATAAAAATCTAATAAAAATCTTTATAAAATCCAACCCTTAAAATTATTATCACGTGATATTGACGTTTTTTGGAAACTATCAAACAAAACAGTTTGTCATCAAAACAAAGTTTTGTTTCCTTGTTTTAATAATTTAAGAGTACATATATTTAAAATTCTTTGTTTGATCAAATAAATAAGTACCATTTGAATTGTTTTGTGATAGTTAATTGTAATTGAAAAAATTTACAAAAAAATTAACAAAAAAAATTTCAATTCTAAATATCTGAACACGATGGCATTATGTTTTATGAGATTTTAATTAAAATAGCTCCAATAAAATGGACAGTTAAACATCGATATAGTGATTTTCGAGAATTACATGATAAATTATTGGAAGAAAGAAGTGTTTCGAAAGATTTATTGCCACCTAAAAGGTTAGTTTTTAATTTGTAAACTTGTCCTTGACTTAATTAAAATTAATTGTAAATATATGTTTTCTGTGTCAATAATAATTTTTTTATTCCACTTCCACAAAAAAAAGGAAAATATTAAAAAACATATTCGCTGTCTCTTTTTCTGTTAAAATTTCCGTTTCATCCAGTTTAAAATCACAACGATACTAAAGAAGTTTTCACTTCAAAAATTTTTAGTAAACTTATTTGAACGAACTATTAAAAAATCCGTCAAACAATATGAGAAAGTTAATATTTGATTGTATGTTTTAATCGAAGTCGAATTACATGCTACACGTTACCATAGACAAATAATAATATAAGACAAATGAAGTAGAACAAAAAATTGGGAATGTTTTTCTATTTTACTTTTGGATATTAACTATCTAGTGACACCTGTACTCAAGTAGATGATTCGTAATATTTAAAATTAGGGTTATATGAGTATAAAGTTTTACGTTTTTATTTTTTTGGTTTCTATTTATTCTTATATCTTTATGATTATTATTGTTTTTATAAATGTATTTGTGTAGAACGTTTATAAAAAAACCATTGTTTTTAACCATATTTTTTTTGGAAAGGACAAATCAGATTTTTTGTTGATTGAAAAACGATTTAAATTTTGTATTGTTTTACGTTTTGTTATGTTCGTAGTCGTGTGAAGCGATTTGAATGAAATTTAAATTCTTTAGTTTTTGAAGAAAATTTTTTGTTTGTATTTTATTTTGGGAAGCAATTAAATTCTGATAAAGATTTTGTTTTTTTATCAAAAAATTAGAGAAAATTTAGTAAAATATTTATTTATGATTTTTGTGAATGAAAAGTTCGAATTATTTTGAAAAATTTTCGGATCAAATTAGATTTAAATAATATCAATTATTGATACAAGTAGAACAACGGAAATATTTTGAGTTTAGTTTTTAATTGTTTTTATAGTTTTTTTATAATTAATTGTATTGTATAATTTATTAAAATGACAATTTTTGAAAAATCAGTTGGAAGCACTAGCAAATCTCAGTAATTGGGGATCCTGTTTTAGTTGCAACGCTAGATAGATGGTTAACTTAGCCAGCAAGACGCGGTGCGCTAAAATCAATTTACAGGACTAACTATTCTAAGCGAATTAAATAAGCAAGAACTTTATGAAGTTCTCGATGATTGGTTATACCGCCGTTACTCGGTGGTCAGAGTCCTCGTTCTGTCCTGGTCCTCGTCAGTTAACCAGCAGGGTGCATGGCAGGCAGGTGAGGATGGCGTTTGAGCTAGCTTGTAGATAGCTCCTTGCACCCCATGGGGTTTTGGGTTGGAATAGGTTCTGGTTTTGGATAAGATTGGTAAAGAAAATGTTTTGACTCGGGATTGTTAGTAAAAAAAACAGGAAATTAATTAGAAAGTAGTCACTATAAACATTTGTAGAGATTTATATATTTAAATTTAAATAATAATTCTCTACTTATCCCTACAAACATAAACGATCACATATTTAACTCGAGACAGGAAATAACTGAACATTGAACAAAAACCCAACCATATTCCAAAAGTAAACGTCACAAAGGAACAGCGAACCAATAAATTAATAAGTAATTTATTCGATCAATGAAATTTTGAAAATCGATTTTTGTTTGTTTAAGGGGGGGATAAGGTTTTAAAGACGAAAAAAATGTATATTTTTGTGATATTTTTGCGGCGACATGAGTAATATAATTTTATTAAATTTAATTACATATTATTGCACAACTTTTGAAGTATGTCAGAAAAAATTTTCAATGAAAAATAATGATAAATAAACCGGTGACTTTGAATCTCCAGAGGCGCCTTGAAAAAAAGTGGTTTTGCGGTGAACATTATAACTCGTTACCGGATCTCTGAATCAACAAAATTGATATCCATTTTAAAGTTGATGTATTTCTCGAGGTAATCAGGAAGAGTTTCTTTTTTATTTTTTGCAGCACTTGGAAGTTGGAAGTGAAAAACGTGATTTTAGCTCAAAAAATCGCGGTTAATTTGTTAATAAAAAATAGGAAAAAAATGAAAAAAAAACTTCCTGATTACCTGTTGATTTATGTGAAGAAGTAATGTTCAAAATTTTCAAATTTTTTTTGCGAATTAATAATATCAACATGTGTTTCTTAGATCCTATTAATTAAATGAAATTGCTAATTTTATAAATAAATGCTAAATTAAATCGAAAAGTTATAAATAAATATTTATTGTTATATTGCAAAATATTTAATTTGTTTAAAATTAATTTAATAAAAGGAACAATAAAAACTGTAACGTAACATAAATTTGTCAAAAAAATGTTGTCGAAAGTGTCAAAAGAAAGATTTTTATTTATTTTTTCCCAATTTTTTGGGAAAAAATAATATTAATTTTATTTGTTTGAAATGAATTTTTATTATTATTATTGAGAATTATGGCATTATAGGTTTGTCAAAAAAATGTTGTCAAGTGTTTCGAAAGACAGATTTTTATTTATTTTTTAACCCAATTTTTTGGAAAAAAATTAAATTAATTATTTGTTTGAATTTTATTATTATTGAGAATTATGGCATTATCAGTTTGTCAAAAAAATGTTGAAAGCTTTTTATTTCGTTTTTTACCCAACTTTTGGAAAAAAATAAAGTTTGTCTATATAAGTTTGTCAAAAAAATAATGTCAAGAGTGCCAAAAAATAATTTCATTTATTTTTTTAGCCATGTTTTTGGAAAACAAAAATTTAGCTGGTTTTATGACGTAAATGTTATTGAAAATGAAATTGGACATGGAAATTTTTGAATTTGTTATAGTTTTTGAAATATTTTTAGAATTTTGAAAAAAGTTTGTATTTTTGATTTTGTTATAATTTTTGCAATATTTTTAGAATTTTGGAAAAGATTGAATTTTTAGGAATTTTCGGAATATTATTGGAATTTAGAAAAAGTTTAAATATTTGATTTTATTCTAATTTTTGGAATATTTTTGGAATTTTGAAAAAAAGTTTGATTTTATTTAATTTTTGCAATATTTTTGGAATTTTGAAAGAAATATGAATTTGGGATTTTGTAATATTTTCTCGCAACGCTAAATGGAGAGGTTTTTGAGTAGATTGCTGAGTGTATCATCTTTTCACTAAATTATGTTAATTTATGATCTGTTATAATTTTCCGGCATCGTATTGATGTTTCGTGTTAGTTTGGTAATAAATTTCTAAACAGAGATAAAAAAATACTTTTACTTTAACAAAGAGCTATGTTTGATATACATCGCTGCCCAAAACTAAAAACCATGTCCTCATAAAAGTTTTTTGCTGAAAACTATATCAAAATCCTTAACCTAGACCGAAGTCTTGATATCTCAGAGCTGTGAGATTTCAGTCCCTCCATATTTTTCTATTTAAAATGAAAAAAACCTAATTTACAAAAATAAAATAAATACCTTAACGGAGAAATTCATTGATATTACATTTGTTACAGTTACATTTTCAAGTAAAATTATCTTTAGGCGTTGCCCAACCCTCCCATTTCAGTTATTATTTCTCAATTGTTAATGATATTTAAATCCATATTTCCCATTGCTTATGTAAAAGGTTCATTGATCCAAGTTCATAGCTTATGTAAAAGGTCCATTGGCCCAAGTCCATTGCTTATGTAAAAATATAATTACATAAGTATATAAGCCTAAAAACTAATATCAGGAAAGACAAACAAAAACCGGCAAAACATTATTATCTACTATTTGTTTATATTGGCAGGAAAACCCCAAAATAACTGATGATTAATGTTTGACGACCCATTCATTTCTGAACTTTAATTTAAAAATTTTATAAAAATTTGAATTTGATTATACCTGTTATTTTTAAATTTTTCTGTATTTTTACTGGTATCGCAACTAAACTTTTTTCCAGAGTCTATTATTTGTTTATATTTTTCGTGACAATTAAGTTTAATTACGAGAGTTTTAATTAAACATATTATAAAAAGTTTAATGTTCAACTTTCATTGAACAAAAATCGATTTTCAAAATTTCATTGTTCGAATAAATTATTTATTAATGTATTGGTTCGCTGCTCCTTTGTGACGTTTACTTTTGGAATATGGTTGGGTTTTTGTTCAATGTTCAGTTATTTCCTGTCTCGAGTTAAATATGTGATCGTTTATGTTTGTAAGGATAAGTAGAGAATTATTATTTAAATTTAAATATATAAATCTTTACAAATGTTTATTTATAGTGACTACTTTCTAATTGAATCGGTCATTTCAAAAACCTCATAAGTCACTCATACCGCATTTACAGCGACATAGCAAATTAGTAGATGTAATTTAAATCTGTGCTGTAAACACTTTTTATTTTAAAATCTTGCAACTAATTTGATATCTAGGCTTACTACAATTACAAACGATTCAAATACTTACGATTCAAATTACAATCTACGTTTTAAACTCATATTAAATATGCCAAAATGCATATTATAATATACTATCTACTAATTTGCTATGTCGCTGTGAATGCGGTATTAATTAGAATTTTTCAGAAATCAATCAAAACTGTTTCATACAAAAACAAATGAGTTTTAAAGGACTTTTTTATGTTTAATTTAGTATTTGAGTGGTAAAAAATAAAAATAGCGAATAACCTTTACAATTTATTAATAGAAATAATGAAAAAAACCTGAAAAACAGTTCTTGACTTATGTTGTTTTAGCGAGAAATAGGGTTAGTGATATAAAATTTAACCAAAAAAATCGTAGTAATCATATTTTTTATTGCTTATTCTTATTCTTATTCTTATCTTTATGGTACATAGTCATATTCTCCAACTTTCTTAATTATGAGTTAATTCATATATAACAGTATACGTATTTAATTCATATATAATTCATATATAATAAGAATCCTCGAAAAGAGGACGAGTGTCATGGATCAGTACTGCGGTTCCTCTCGTCCTACGCAGGAATGCAGGAATGCTATCACTACCGACATACGTGGTTTTTACCCAGAGTACGCATCTACCTTTAAGGAGCCATTTTCTGCAAAAAAAGCATGAAAAAAATGTGACTTAAGAGGTTTTTGAAATGACCGATTCAATTAATTTCCTGTTTTTTTACTAACAAACCCGAGTCAAAACATTTTCCTTACCAATCTTATCCAAAACCAGAATCTATTCTAATCCAAAACCCCATGGGGTGCAAGGAGCTATCTACCAGCTAGATCAAACGCCATCCTCACCTGCCTGCCATGCACCCTGCTGGTTAACTGACGAGGCTCTGACCACCGAGTAACGGTGGTATAACCAATCATCGAGGACTTCATAAAGTTCTTGCTTATTTAATTCGCTTAGAATAGTTAGTCCTGTAAAATGATTTTAGCGCACCGCGTCTTGCTGGCTAAGTTAAGCATCTATCTAGCGTTGCAACTAAAACAGGATCCCCAATTACTGAGATTTGCTAGTGCTTCCAACTGATTTTTCAAAAATTGTTATTTTTTGTATTATAAAAAAACTATAAAAACAATTAAAAACTAAACTCAAAATATTTCCGTTGTGCTACTTGTATCAATAATTGATATTATTTAAATCTAATTTGATCCGAAAATTTTTCAAAATAATTCGAACTTTTCATTCACAAAAAGGCAAGATTACTTTATCTTAGGCCCCGGCCAATTTTTTGTTTTTCTTTTTAAGGGCACTTTTATAAGCATATTGCAAAAAAAATTTTTTGAAAATCAGTCCCGGGGACCAAGATATAGGCCTTTGAAAAAAAAAATATCGTATAAAAGTACACTTTTTTTACCGAATATTGCAATCCAGATGACGTTTAATGTTATTTTTGATATATAATTTTAAAGAATCAACATGAATAACTTTAAAAAAAATAATTATAACCTTAGGGGCCCACGTTATGACCATTTGAGGCCAGATTACTTTAACTTAGGCGCGAGTGGATTTTTTTTTTATTATTTTTATCGTAAATTAAGAAAATTTTGTAAAAGGGACAGTTTTGATCGTTTATCTTATAAGCACATAGGAAATAAAGCAAAAATAAGTAAAAAATAAAAAATTTTTGTCAAAACCAGTGCAATTTTGTATGGATTTTGCTTTTTTCAAAGGCCTGTATCTTGGACCCCGGGGCTCCGATACAACTCGTTTTGGTTTTATTCGCTTCAGTGAGTGATTCTCTATCAAATAAAAATTCTTGGGGCCTAAGAAAAAGTAATATCCCCCACAAAAATCATAAATAAATATTTTACTAAATTTTCTCTAATTTTTTGATAAAAAAACAAAATCTTTATCAGAATTTAATTGCTTCCCAAAATAAAATGCAAACAAAAAATTTTCTTCAAAAACTAAAGAATTTAAATTTCATTCAAATCGCTTCACACGACTACGAACATAACAAAACGTAAAACAATACAAAATTTAAATCGTTTTTCAATCAACAAAAAATCTGATTTGTCCTTTCCAAAAAAAATATGGTTAAAAACAATGGTTTTTTTATAAACGTTCTACACAAATACATTTATAAAAACAATAATAATCATAAAGATATAAGAATAAATAGAAACCAAAAAAATAAAAACGTAAAACTTTATACTCATATAACCCTAATTTTAAATATTACGAATCATCTACTTGAGTACAGGTGTCACTAGATAGTTAATATCCAAAAGTAAAATAGAAAAACATTCCCAATTTTTTGTTCTACTTCATTTGTCTTATATTATTATTTGTCTATGACATAGTTTAGTTGTAACAGATCAATAAATTAAATGCCCTTACCAAAAGAAGAGTCAATAATAATTATTATTTTATATAAATCAAAAAATAAAGAACTATACAAATATTGTAAAGCAATAAATAACATTCACATTTTTGAACTATGGAAATCAAAAATACTGCTTTTATTGGGAGTTAATATGTAGATATTACACTCTAAATCGATTTATTCTCCATAATCCATTGTTTTAATATAAGTAACTGCTGAGCAAAACTGGGTCCACCAGTATTGCGTTTCGCCTTCCAGTTTTTCACCGATAAAACAATTTACATATTCAATTGTTGAAAGTAAATATGGAGGATTTGCCTGGAAAAAAAATAATAATATAACGCATTGAGTGATCAGTTTTGGTTGGTTTATAATTTTTTTTAAATTTTGATCTACGAGTATGACCATCCCAGGTACTCAAGTCTTGCTATTGACATATGAGTGAACGTGAGATATTACGTACCACTGGCAATAGCTAGTTATCCAAAGTGATAACCATCAATCTTAGTTATGTATTGCTTGTTCGAAGAAACCTTTATTTATATAACGTAATATCTGGGCTTTAATCGTTGAGGAGACATTGCGTCAAGGCATATGGAACTAACTGGATTTTTGGCAACCCAATTTTAGTTTTGTTCATACTAATTTTTTTTAAAAAAAACTTTGCTTTTTATTTCTTCAAGATTTTATTAAAATTTTTATTTATACGATAGCAATAGATCTAACCATTATGTAGTTTAGAATAATTTTTGATTTCGTATTTTATTTTCTCAATCTTATCATTAAATATTGGCATATCTCATATTTTATATGTTAAAGCATTTATTGTATATATGTATATATAAAAAGGCAAAAAAACAAAAGATTTTCATCCGTCAACCCTTGTTGCTTCGAGACCAAGGTCTGAAAAAGGTTTTTAATTTGCCTGAAATTTAGTCTATATATGCTATTTTCAGTAGTAATCTCCCAAGGGCGGTGATAATTCGAAATAATTTTTTGCCAAAAATTACGCAAGCAAGTATATTGATAAAAGCACGAGGCCGTTATTTATTATTATTATTATTTATTTATTATTATATATTGTAAATTAAAATAAGTATTAAACATTTAAAATAATTTTTAAAAAAATTACATAATTTATAAAAATTTTGAAATAATATAATCTATCTATATTCTATATCACACATGGCCAAACCGCGGCTCGCGAGCCGCATGCGGCTCTTTAAAAGAATAAATGCGGCTCTCGAAAAGAAATGAAAAAATTAAACAATATTTAATAATTCATAAAAATTGTAACAAAATTAGAAATAATACATATAATTTATAATGCTGTTTAATATAATATGAAAATATAACAAGTAAAATAAAATTTTTAAAATAATAATATAATATGATTTAATGCAATCATATTATTATATTTAGGTCCGTCCTGTCGAAGTTACTACCATTGGAGTTTTTTGCGACTTTGTTTTAGTTTGATACTACTTTACTTCACGAATCAAGATTAAGTATAATCCGCTGTTATAAATAAATTTAACTAATTTTATTATTTAAGGTTATACGTTTAACATATTCTAGTGGACTAAAAATAAAATCACCTGTATTCGTTTCAAATTAATGCACAAAAATCTTTCTCAAAATCAAAAGTCTTTCCTTTTGGATTCGTTTGTTTTTCTATGATTATCTTTTTCTGCAATTTTTTTATAAACAATATTTTTGATATTTTATCTTTAGGCAATTTGCCGACGTTAAATTTAATGTATCCTTTAATATTCCAATTAAAAAATGAATAAGTTCATAATTAAATAGAATTAAAAACACGTGCAAATCCGACATATACTACCTCAACCGCTTCTACATCTACGACAGTAAGATATTACACTAAACCAAAAACGAAATTAAAAACTTAAGGAAATTGCAAGAAAAAAACGGTGATTTCATCTCTTGTAGCGAAATATAATATTTTGCGTGTTTTTTATGAATACTCCGTTTTTTAATTTAACTGCTAAATATGTCAGACCACAACAGCAATGGAACAGGTGGTTAAAATGCTGGATCTTTTAAATACCAAATTGCACAGATTAATTAGCAATGTTCCAGTATCACGTCATACCACTGAGCGACGTATTACGGAAATAAGTAAAGATATTAAACAGCGGCTACAAGTAGATGTAAAAAATTGTGTAGCTTTCAGCTTAGCCTTTGACGAATCAATCAATATACAAGACACCCCCCAGTTAGCTGTATTTATCCGATAGGATTCCGAATCTTTAATTGTAAAGGAAGAACTATTGGATTCGGTAGCACTTAAAAATACTACTCGTGGTATTGATACTAAGAGTGCCCTTGATAATATATTGTCAGATACAGATATTCCACTGAATAATTTGGTAAGTGTAGCAACTGACGGAGCACCTGCAATGTTAGGAAAAAATGTAGGCCTTATTGGTCTATTAAAAAATGATCCAAGAATACCCGAATTCTGGCACTTCATTGCATTGTTCATCGTGAACATTTAGTTGCAAAATATTTTAAATACGAAAACGTAAGTAAAACTGTGCTACAAATTGTGAACTATATTCGGACGAATTCAAAAACCCATCGCCAATTCAAGAACTTTATCGAAGCACTGGACTTTGAAGATCATTGTCAAGATATAACATTTTACTGCCTTGTGCGATGGTTATCCACCTATAATGTTCTAAGCCGATTTGTTGATTTAATGGAACCTATCAGAAATTTCCTCAAAGAAAAATAAAAACACTATCTGGAATTAAAGGATGATGAATGGATTAATAACTGTATGTTTTTGACTGATATAATGGAGCATCTGCAATCCCTCAACCTAGCTTTACAAGGAAAAGATAAAGTTATTGCTGATCTTATTCAAACGATTCTGAGTTTTATTAAAAAAATTCATCTTTTTCAACGAGATTTAACAACAAAAGTGTTCAACCACTTTCCTCGTCTGAAGAACAGACTCTCTAAAATTAATGATAACAAACTGAGTGAATACGACAGTAAATTAGCAGAATTATTAAAAGACTTTCACTTGCAATTTAATGATCTGAATAATTTAAATATTTCTCTTAATTTACTTGTAAATCCATTCGAAATTAACATTATTAATGAGGGCTTATCGATTCCTTGTTATATTTTGCATGACAGTGCCTCAGGAGAAATGGAATTACTAGAGCTACAGGAAGATCACATTCTTAAAATGCATCACAAAGCCACACAATCTCCAAATGAGTTTTGGAAACTAGTGTCTCAATCAAAGTACTCCAATTTGAAAAAATCTGCTGCCAGATTACTGTCCATATTCGGTACAACATATTGTTGTGAATCACTTTTTTCAACAATGAAGTTTATAAAATCAAACCACCGTTCACAACTTACAGATAAGCATTTAACGGAATTAATTCGTACTGCGCTAACAAACTATGAACCAGATTTCAAAAAATTCACGGCCAATTTACAAACAAACATGCCATCTACCAGCAGGCATGTCATGTAACAAACTTTAAATATGTATTTGTATGTATTTATAACCATAAGTACATAATTGTTTTTTCAATAAAATAAATATTTCCAAACAACTGATACTTTTGAAAAAAAAAATTTTTTGTGGCTCTCGAAACGAGAGATTATTGTACTGCGGCTCAACGTGTAGTGAAGCTTGGCCACCTCTGTTCTATATATAAATACGTAAGCAATATTTTTGCGGTACAATTTTAAAATATTTGCTCCATCAAAAGTGTGGCAATATGTATATCGTAAGATATAGGTCTTGAGTAGCAGATGTGCCGAAAAATACTCTTTTTTGAATTTTGACGATTTTTTCAGAAAATATGGCAAAAATGTGATAATTGTGTTTTTTGAGGTTTTTTGTTCGGTTATTTTGTTTTTTTTTTCAAGTTCTTTGTTTCACAATTCAAAATCAATCCATATCTTCTATATATAAACACTTAAGCAATACTTTTGCGGTACAATTTTAAAATATTTGCTCCCTCAAAAGTGTGGCAATATGTATATCGTAGGATAGGTTTTGAGTAGTAGATGTGCCGAAAAATGCTTTTGTTTGAATTTTGACGATTTTTTCAGAAAAAATGTGATAATTGTGTTTTTTGAGTTTTTTGTTCGGTTATTTTGTTTTTTTTGTTCAAGTTATTTGTTTCACAATTCAAAATCAATCTATATCTGCTATATATATAAATAGGTAAGCAATAGTTTTGCGGTACAATTTTAAAATATTTCTCCCATCAAAAGTGTGGCAATATGTATATCGTTGGTAAGGTCATGAGTAGTAGATGTGGCGAAAAATACTTATTTTTGAATTTTGACGATTTTTTCAGAAAAAATGTGATAGGTGTATTTTTTGAGTTTTTGGTCCGATTATTTTGTTTTTTCAAGTTACTTGTTTCACAATTCAAAATCAATCTATATCTATATATAAATACGTAAGCAATATTTTTGCGGTACAATTTTAAAATACTAGGAATCGCCTAGTGGCCGAAATTCGGCCATTGTAAATAGACCTCCCAACCAAATAGCTACAACACATTATTTCAGAGTTTAATTAATTGATATAAATTGATTTTGAATTGTGAAACAAATAACTTGAAAAAAAAAAAATAACCGAACAAAAAACTCAAAAAACAAAACTACCACATCTTTGCCATTTTTTCTGAAAAAATTGTGAAAATTCAAAATGTATTTTTCAGCACATCTAATACTCAAGACCTATCCTACGATATACATATTGCCACACTTTTGATGGAGCAAATATTTTAAAATTGTACCGCAAAAATATTGCTTACGTATTTAAATATAGATTTGTCCCATCAAAGGTGTGGTAATATGTATATCGTTGGAAAGGTCTTGAGTAATAGATAAGCAGACAATTCAAAATCAATTATATCAATTAATCAAACTCTGAAATAATGTTTTGTAGCTATTTTGTTTAGAGGTCTTTTTACAATTTCTATTTACAATGGCCGAATGGGGTTTCTCGTCAAAACGCCTTTGTCTTATTTGAGTATGTGTTGATTTGATTCAAAGACTAAATATTTAAAAACTAAAAAAAAAGCACAGAAAAGAAAAATGGTACTTTTGAATTTTGACATTTAAAAATCCTAATTTTTGAAAAATTAATACTGAAAATTTTATGTAAAATAAGCAATAAAATTTTCAGTTGTAATTTCCCAAGGGCGGTGATAATTCGAAATAATTTGTTGCCAAAAATTTCGAAAGCAAGTATATTGATAAAAGCACGAGCGCGTAGGCCGAGAGCTATTATCAATACCACCTGCTTGAGGAATTTTTCAAAAAATTATGAGAATTTACCTACTGTGATATCAGTTAATTATTTCAAAACAGACTGATAAGTTTTAATATCCCAGTAGGCCAGACGTATAAATATTTGTTATTAGTTCAAATAATTCAAAAGGTAATTGATGAAATTGAATGATGTCATTACATTTTAGAGAATTTCATTGGTTTAAATTAAAATAAAACTAAGGCAAAAAATTTTCAGTGTAATTTTTTTATTAAGCCTTATTTAATACCTTTTAAACAAAAAAAAAAGTTCAATAGGATCGGTAAACTGGCACAATGGCACAAAATGGCACAAAGTACAAAAAAATTCAAACTAATAATATACATGTCATATTCAAATACCCTTTTCTCGAGAACAAAAATATTACTCTTGCCTGTAATTTTAGTATGTTTTGAGTAAATAATATACCTTTAAAATATAAAAAACGAAAGAAAACGAAAAGTTTTTTTTAAATGGCCATGTTTGAAGAATTAAAATTAAAAATTGTATGCAGTATTGTTCTCAAGTTTGGCGCGGCGCTGTTTCTATCCTAGATCTTTTGGACTCTGTTTAAAAGCGTGCTATACGCATTGTGGGTGATCGAAATTTAACATCAAATCTTGATTCCCTACATTCTACAACATCGTCGCACTGTTGTTGATCTCGTTGTCATAAATATCGTCACCAGCAGTGCTTGGATGAAATCGAATTCATCATGGCTCAACCATATTTGTTTCCCCGTTTTACTCGTCAATCAGTTTGTGCAAACAGTCAAACTGTCGAGATCACTCACTATCGTAGTGAAAGAATGAAGAGGGATTTATTTAACAATACATCGTACAAATGGAATGTTTTGCGCGAAATAATAACTTCGGGGACGTTCAATCCACAAAGTTTTAAAAAAGGGTTTATTAACACCTCACAACGCATGTTGTTGGGACCTACGCCTTAAAAGATTAATAAGAGTATTACCGATTTCGGATATATTAGAGATCTCGACTTCGTCTCGATCTCAAAACATATATCCTCAATCGGTAAAACACTCTCACTGTCCTTAATACTTAAATAACTATTGTGCAACTCTATTGTATTTACAACTTGCTCTACGAAAAAATCTAGATTCAGAAAAATAATTTCAGGGCAAAAAAGATCACTTTTTTTGTCAAATAGAATACGTAATGTCAAAAAAAAGCTTGATCTGAGAGCAAAAAGGGGCGTGCCAGAGCAATTTTTTTGGCAAAAAGAAAACGACATAAGAAATATGGAATTTTCATATATTGTTGGTATTGACGAAGAAAAAAAATAATTGCTGGATTTTTTTTTTGAGTACTCTGAATCGGAGTTATGCGCGTGTGAATTTTTGAGGCTTTTTCACGACGTTTTGTTATGGTGTTCAATGTTTTGCTTATTGATCCTACAAATTTCATGCAATTTACGTATATTTTTGTTAGTAAAGAGAAAAATAGTTGAATAATTGAAATGTGTAAGTTGAAACTTAATAATTTTTCTCTTTTCCGCTGGGCGGTACGCTAACCTTGGTTTACTTCAAAGTTCATATCTCAAAAATCGTCCTTTTTTGTTTTTCACAAATTTTAAAGTAAACACATGCAGCTATGAAATTTAAAAAAAATAAAAACTTCCATATGGATTTTTTTACTCGATTTTTTAAATTTTAGTATATGCAAAATTCACATCACATGTTTTGTTTTATGAAGTTAATTAATTACTAAATGTGAATCAAATATATTGAAAATTTTATATTTTAACATCCGTGCTAAATTTGATACATATTCTGTGCATTACTCATTGAAAAACAGGTTTTTATTGAGAATAAGAATTGGAGACCCCAACCATCGAAGAGTTTAATATACTTTCAACATCTTAACAGTAACATAAGAACACGACTATTATAATAAATATTTGTTTCTATAAAAATCATAATTTAATGAATTAGTATCAATATTAAAAACAAATATGTACATTAAAAAATTAATTTATATATTTTTATTTGCCTTTAAATTGTAATATTTCTGATTATCGGAAAAGGAAAACATTTTAGCAATTATTTTATCGGGCGTAGTGTTCTCCGGTGAATATCCAAGCAGGGTTTGCTGGATTTTGAAATGCGATCAAGCACTGGGCCGAATATGTTTAACAGTATTTGGCTATTGTTATTTGGCGAGTACTAGAAGCATTCATCGCCCTATCTTTGATTTACAGAAAACAGCCAGTATATAGTTACCCTTGAATTGTCAAGCATTAGTTCATGAATTGAAGCTATTTTTATTGGGCCATTGCCGGAACAAGCAATTAAAATTATGGCGACCGAGGGAATGTATTTCAACCGGCTATACTGGAACATATAATCTCTGTATATACATAAAAATGTACGTTTGATGTGTAAACCACTCTTAAATTTAAATAAAAAATGAAAAAGACCTGCTTAAGAGCAACAAATATATGCAATGATTGTAAAAATATCGTTGAAGCTTACTCAGAAAATATTTTGGAATCTCTTGAATGTTACGAAAAAATACATTATGAGCAATGGTTAATGCAAGATAGATATTCGTTAGAACCCATGGATAAAAGGATGAATTTGTAGAAGATTTAATGCACAAATCGGTCAATATATTAAAAATTCATTTACTTTAAAATTTGTGAAAAACAAAAAGAGGACGATTTTTGAGATATGAACCTTCAAGGTTTAACAGCGCCGCCTAGCGGAAAAGAGAAAAATTGTTAATTTCTAACTTAACATTTTCATTATTCAACTAATTTCTCTTTACTTGCAAAAATTTAGGTAAATTGCATGAAATTTGTGGGAACTATTAGCAAAACATTGATACCATTATCAAAACACGTGAAAAGACCTCAAAAATTCACACGCGCATAACTCCGATTCAAAAATAAATACTCAAAAAAAAATCCAGAAGGCAGAAATTGCTTTTTTTCTTTCGTCAATACCAACAATATTGACGACTGGTAAAGTGATAACAGCGCACCCTCCTAGCAAAATTTAAAAACTCTATACTCTATAGCAAGATCAAAATTCAAACGAAAAGTAAGTAAAATAATAAAATTTTGTTTGTTTTTTATTTGTTTCGAATAAATAATTTAAAAAATATGAGTATAAAAGATTTAAATTGAAGTAACAATTAAAATTTTTTAGGTTTTCTTCTCGAGTCTGCCAATATATGCAACATTTTAAAACTTTTGCTAAGAACTGCACACAATCGGTAAAATAATTTTTAGCACATCTTGAGTAGATATTAAATAGTATAGCGGTTTGTTTATTGTTCATATTCATCTTTATTCGACACATTGTCAATATTATACTGTTTTTTTGAGACAACCTAATATTATAGGGTTCTTCTGACCTTATTAATAAACAGCACTTATGTAACCGTTCTAACAAAGTTAGAGTTGGAATTCCAGTCATGGAATTTAATTTTTCGTCAGTATCAATAAGGAACGGTAGTTTATTAAGTTTTTCTGGTTCACCATTAATTTCCACAGATTGGTCGCGCTCGTCAATGTTGAATTGAGTACCTATGGAGACTTGGTGTATGGGTGGCACAACTTCATCTTCCTTGCTGTTAGTGGGATAAATATTTCCAAAGCCATCTTCTGTTCTACTGGACGGATCAATTGATAAACTAGAAAATAAAATATAAGTACATACAAGATTTACAATTATACATTAAGTAAGTTTCAAAATTGTACATACTTGTGAATTATATTTAACCTAAGTTTTCTTGCCTTTGGCTTCCACGTCATTATGCTTGATTGTGGTAAATTTTCTGAAGGAAAAGCATTTGATGTACGTGATGCCCTTTTTCGTATATTCGCCCGTGGTAATGGAATTAGAATCTGTTCTTTCTTAAAATGCTTGCTACAGATCACAAAGTTTTTGGGAATCTTTTTTCCCATCCTTAGTACATGTTTCCATTCATTTAATGCTATTTTATTTAACATGACCTTACGGTGAATATGATGCATGGACACGCCGTCAATATCCTATATTTTGCACTGTGGTACGACCCAAATATATTTTGCACTGTGGTACGACACTAATAGCGACCCAAATATTTCGCTGTTTTATGATTACTTTCCGTTTTGCTATTTAAAATTATAATAGATAATTGTGTTGTAACTTACATTTGAATAAATAAATACACCAATTCTTGCACAAATTTTAAAAATATTAAATATAATACGGTTTAAATATTTTTTTGAGTAAAAGTATATGGTATTTGACATATGTTTACAATTTTTTTTTAATTAATTAGTTAGACATGTTTAGCACACTAAATATGAAATATTCATTATTCAGACTCTTTGAATATCCGAAGATACCATGTCAACTATAAAGGAAGGAGATGAGGAAAATGGAAGGAAAGAGGATATAGGGACAACTATACTAATTGTTTTAAATGACGATGTATATTTTCTTTAAGCGATTGAGGGGAAAATTCATCGGGAAATACAGAGGAAGGCATTGAGTTCCACAATTTGGCCACTCTATTAAAATAGTCGTTCTGGAAGGACACAGTTCTACAACGAGGTATTTGTACAACAAATGGATGAGATAACTCGGCAGCTCTTGTTTGTCGATTATACTGCGCACATGGTGGAAGGATGTTTTGAATTTCCTTAGAGGAGAATTCGCTAAAGTTATATTTATAATATATTGAAAATTCAGCCACATTTCTTCTGTGCTGGAGCGAATCAAGCTAGTCCGTTAGTTTGGTGTTACCAATCAACCGTATTGCTTTTCTCTGTACAGAGTCTAGACATTTGATTGTTGACTGACAAGCACCTCCCCAAACATGACAGCAGTATTCCATACATGGACGAATAAAGGACTTGAAGATTAGCAAAATTTGATCGGGATTGAAATACTTTTTCCTCGGGATTGAAATACCTTTTTACATCGACTCAAGAATCCTAATTTTTGCATTGCAGATTTAGCGAGGTTGAACACATGTTTATTCCCTTTCAGGTTATTTTGAATATCCACTCCAAGAAGTTTAACTGATTCAACCTCACGCAGTTCCTCATGGTTTATCTTAATAGGGAAATTTTTATGTCGCTCTATTCGTGAGACGGCATAGTTTGGTTTTGGTTGGATTAAATGAGACAAGATTACGATCACCCCATTCCATTATACGATCCAGGTCTTTGTTGATAGAATCAATTAGCAGCTCTCTATCAGTGGTAACTGCAGTATGAGGTCGAAATTTGAGAGATGCATGTGATGCATGCAATGTGCTGTCATCAGCAAAACTATGTATTGGGTGCACTGTGGAAATAAGTAAATCATTAATATATAGAAGAAACAAGGTTGGTGAGAGTGCAGAACCTTGGGGAACCCCAGCATCAGTTGTGAAAATATTGGATGTGATGCCATCTAAATTAACATAAAATTGGCGACCTATAAGAAAACTATGAATCCATGAGACAGTAAGATGGTCTATGCCATAAGATTTTAGTTTAGCTATGAGATTTTTATGCCACACTTTAACAAATGCTTTAGAAATGTTAAATGAAATACTAAGCGTCTCACCATGGTTTTCCAGCGATTTGTTCCAGAGATGGAATACGTAGGCTAACAGATGACCTGTTGCATGACTTCTACGAAAACCATACTGCGTATCATCAATAATTCGCGACGTTTCCAAATAATCTATTAGATTGTAGTTAACATATTTTTCAAATATTTTAGCCAAAACCGACAGAATTGCAATCGGTCTATAATTGTTAGGGACTATTTTACTGCCTTTCTTTGATATGGGTTGAACGCTGGCCAGTTTCCAAGAATCGGGAAATATTTCGGTTAAAATTGGAGCTAGTTGCCTAGCAAAGTTTTTAGGAATGAGGGGTGGAATACCGTCGGGGCCAGCAGATTTGTTGATATTGATAGAAAGAAACATTTTCCGTACAACATTGCAACGAAAAACAATTGGTTTCATTTTCGTTACAACTAGGGAAATGAGTGTGGGAGAATGGGGAGGTTCAACTATGTTTGAGTTTTCTGCGAAAATACGACCCAAAAGATCCGCCTTTTCTTTTGAGTCGCTCACGGGAATGTCATTCGGATCGAGTAAAATTGCTCTGGACTGATTTAACTGCCTGAAAGAAACTACGTGAGCCAGATGGGTGCTCGGCGAATTTCCTTGCTTTCTTCTGGATAAACGCGTCTTGATCCAAGTCTATTTTGTATTTACTAATATTTCTGGCTTTCTTGTAGGCGCTATGGGTTTCACGTGTTTTATTTGAGTTATACGTCTTAAATGCTTTGCATCCTCAACATCCCGGGGGAACCAAGGCTCAGTTTAAGAGTGATTAACCGATTTGGAATAAACCGCCGCATTCCGTCTTTTATAATTTCAGAAATTTTTATTACAGATGTGCTAGGATCTTGATCAACACAACAAATAGTTTTCCAAGGTGATTCATCATAAAAGTTTCTCAGTCCCTCCCAGTCAGCGAGTTTATAATTCCAAACGCGACGAGGAATTGCTTTAATTTGTGTCGGTGATGTAAATTGCACTATTCCTGATATTAGTAAATGGTCCGATGTTCCGAGGGGTTGTTCAACTTTTGTCTTCGTAGTATCTGGTTCGTTTGTCAAAAACTGATCCAGCAAATTATTGTTATGATATGAATTATCTGGGATTGTAGTGGGACACTCTATCATTTGCGTCAAACCGTGATGATCTGCGAGTAGCGGGTTCGGCTTGTCTTCCTACGTCGTCAGTGCGCCATTCTTTATTATGGATATAATATAACTTAAGCCATTCTTTATTATGAATATTAAAGTCTCCAAGAATGGCCAGTCTTGCTTTGGGGTAGTCCGTGGTAATCTTGTCTAGATTAGCCGATATTTGATCGAAAAATGGACAATGGACATCCTGGGGAGGAATTTGGGGATCTGTATATTCCTATTATAAACACAGTTTTATCAACACCTGAGATCATCAGTGCTAGAGAAATATGGTGCGTAGAGTTAAACTCGTAGGCCTTAATTCTCATTCATGAAAGTGAATTTCGAACAAATACACAGACACCATGCTTGTTATAAAAGGAATGTTCCAATTCGTAACTAGGCATCCGGTATTTATCGAGATCCAATTTCGATGCTTTGCCACTGACAATTGTTTCAGTAAGAAACAATATGTCAGGTTTATTTTTTTCGATGTAGTGATGAACCTCGTTTAGATTCGAATTGAGACCTCTTATAATGGTGAAGTGAATTCTAAGCTGTTGGTTTACTCTGCTGCCATTTTGTTGAGACAAAGACTAACCATTTGCCATTGCAGGTATAGATACTGAAATTCGGCCAGGCCTAAATTTCATCACTAAACAGTACAAAAAAAAACTGGGTATCTCTGTCTCAAAAACACGATAGCAGGTTTCATGCAACAGTTGCACGATAAGGGAAAAGCAAAAAAATTGGAACACAAAAGACACTAACAAAATTGAAGAGTACAGATAGTGTTAAATTCAAAATTCTTACTAATAACTAAAACGGAATTTTACATTTCTTGTTACCAGGCAATACAAAACAAATTTATGATTTAAAATAATGACAAAGCAATAAAACAAAGAAATAACATCAAAGCAATAAAAGGTAAAATTTTTACCTGTCTACCGCCTGGTAACAGTAAATATAAAATACCAAATAATTTTTTAATAAAGAACAATCTCACCAATTATATAATTGTACGTCTTCTATCTTCACTTCACTTTTATTTTAATAAACACTAATACACACTCAATGTATTTTATCTTATTTTACCCCTTCTTTGTATTTATAAAGAATACATGCAAAAACAAAATAAAACAAAATACACTTTATTTTTTTATTTTCGATTATTTATTTTTCTCTTTAAAATGCACAACTTTCTTCTTCTGACTCCGGTTGATGAATTTGATGTGATAAATGAGTTTAACATAAAACCCGCTAGAGCACATGGTGTATGTCAATATGAAAATTTCCGATATTTTAAAAATCAAAAATTTAAAAATCGACAAAAAAATGTATGTTTTCAAAATAATAGTGATACACAAAAAATAATAAGATAACAATGAAAACAGATACCTTTGTAGTTTTTTAAGTCTTAACCTTCATTTACAGTTTATTTATCACAGAAATCAAAAACAACAAACATAAACCATACGCGATTTTAATTTAAAGCATGCCAGAAATTGTACAAATCATATTTTTTGTTTTACTAGAAGATAACATTGTTCAACTTAATGGCCGTAAACGAGGATGTAGTGATAGCCATCTTTGTAGCTGTAGCATATACTTTTTTTTAAATATCAATTTAAATAAAAAAAAATTAATACTAATTTTTTATTTTTCAAATGCCTCTTGACCATGTCATGCCGTTTTCGTCACATTTTCGTATAGATGTTTCAGTTATAAACACACTTGTCTAATAAAATTTTTTATATCAAAAATATCCCTAACACTTACAAAAATCTTAAAAATTTCTTTAACTAGTTTCGATCTAAGGTCATCCTCAAAAAGAAAATTTTTTGCAACTCGCAAAGGATTTCTCAAAAAAAAAGCAATTTTACAACCATAAAACTAAATTATTTAATCAAAAAATAATAAATATCCATGTATAATATCTATTCTCCGATTCGGAACTATTCATTTGTGATAAATTCGGGAACGAATTTAAATTTTAGTTCTCAAAATTTTTGCTACAGTTCGCGAACTGAATATTATGAATAGAAGAATCAAATAATTAAATAAATAAAATTCATCCATGATAAATCTCGCGAGAAAGAATCAAATTTTTCGATTCTCCGTACTTTGAAAAGAAGAAGATGGTAAATGCAGTAAAATCAAACAACTCTTAGAACAAAAAACTGCAAAACTATTTGTACGATTACTTTATTATGTAAACTTGTTCATTGCAATAGCAAATATTTTGCATAAAACACTTGTTTACTCTTATTCCGTTTCTGTCTTGCTAAACATTAATAGATTACATGTGCAGATTACCGTTCAAATGTTTAAACTTAAATCATAAATATATATTAGAAAAAGAAAACATAGTTACCTTAATAATTACGTAAATTAGAACTGGTGTCAAATCATCAGCCGCCGGTACTCTGTTAGAAGCCATAGATAATAGGTTCATTATGCTTGTTATGCATCTAAATATTGCAAAATGTTAATTTCTCACATAAAAATATAAAAGACACAAATTACAAACCTTACAACACATTCAACCTTTTCTTTTGGAGTTTTATACGCCGATATATACGAAATTTGCTGTTGTGCAAATGGCCAGGGCGCTTCCAGTAAATATTCATTTGGTATACGAATATTTGGATGTTTTGGCGTTATATTTTTCGACAACTTTCGTATGTGCTCTCTTAAAACTCTGTAAAAAGATGTATAATATTTTCACCATAAAAATCGTAATACATATAATAACTTTCAAAAAACTCACTGATCTCTAGCAATATCTCCATCATCATTGGGAAACATAACTTGTCTATATAACCGTTGTAGTAGTATCCTTTCAATACATGTTCTTGCTTCTTGTAATTGCCAATCAGCCATTCCTTGTAAAATTCCATCAGATCTCAGTTCATCCATTAATTGAATCATACATTCTTCAAGATAATCAATTTTTTCATCTACAATTGTTAGTGTTGTGAATTTCTCTATTAATTTGAATATAGTATTTTCCCGTTTCTCTAAAAACATACGAACGCATACCATTATCAAATGACGATTTAATAACTCACGATCATTTTGTAAACGATATTCAAATCGTTCTAAATTTTCGATAGCGGTTAATAAATTCTGACGATAACGTATTAAATATTGTATATAGCTTTGACGCTTGAATATATCCTGTTGCAACTCATCTAAAAGTTTTTGATGCTCATGACTACTCATTAAATTAATACAACGTATAATCTCTGAGACATATGAAACTTGTTTCAGATTTTGCAAATTGAGTGCTTGTGCTAATTGTATTTGTAGATAAATTAACAATGGGGATGTGTCAGAATAACAAGAGTAATAAAAATCAGATGTTTGTAAATCGGTTGATGATAGAACAATTCTTAGTTTGCGTTTTGCATTATTGAATAGAAAGCTTGAATCGTTTGATGATATTAACATACTATGTTGTTGTTGTTCAACATCTGAATTACTTTTATTACTTTTGGATGAACTTACATTGCTACCAGTTGAATCTGATGCAGCGGCATCTGATGATGATGATACTTTTCGGCGATATTTTGCTAAAATATCTTCGGTTGAATCGATGTAATTATTATCTAAATTTAATAAATCTTGATGTAAATACTTTGAATTAGATTTTATATTGTTTAATTTTTTTTTTAATTTACCAGATATATTGTTACTAGGATTGTGGTCAGATGAAGCTAAAGATGTTGCTAAATTAAAGTCATGTGAGGTTGATTCAATATCATGAAGTGAACGAAATTTATGTCCACGACGAGTTTTAAAGCCTTGCTTTATTTTATTAAAAAATCCACTGCCATGGACCCGATTGCTTTCAGAACGTTTAACGTTATATTGGTTTGTATTTAAATTGTTATTATTGTGATGATGATGATGAGTATTTCTGTTATTTATTTTATCGGCCGATGAATCAAAGGATATCGATTTTGGTATCGCACCAGTACTTTTAGCATTAGTGCTGTTTAGTGAATTTAAATTTAGCGAAGATGTTTTTTTTACTAATATCAATTCATCATCTGCTTGATTTTCTTTTTCAGAAAAAGTAATATGATCTTTTCTCATGATTAGATGGTTCTCGTAGTTTTTAGCTCTATTATTATTTAAATGATTGTTTACAATACTATTGCTATCCTTAGATAATTTATTAATGCTGTCTCCTTGTGATTTATACTCAATGATACCATTTCGACGTCCGTCAAATGATGCGTTACGTTGTTCAGATGATAAACGACGATGCTCGACTAATTCATCACTAAGTTCGCTGCCTTGCAATAACAACTGTTCATTAGAAATAACTGGAATTTGTTCATGTTCAAGTATGCTATCATCAAATGGGTTTATCAGATTGGTACTTGTTTTAATAATATTTTCATGATGAAAAATTGGATCATAGTTAGAATATTGATTATTATTGTTATTAGTTTGAATAGCATTATTTTTCTTATTATTACCTCTTTCAATATCATATAGTTTAAACTCATGTATAATAGGAGTATTATCAACGTATTCTTTTGTTTGTTTACGATAGTCGAACAATTTTTTGTCGTCTCGATCGAAATTTGAACTAATTTCAGAATTGTTACTTTCGATAGAATTTTGTCTTTTACTGATTATAGCATTGATTTCCAATGAACGAATACGATGGGGCATGGAATAATTTTCATGGTCGAAATCATCAAGTAAAAAGGAGTTTGACTGATTATCATTACTTTCAGGTAGGCTTGGATGATGGTGTATATCATGCGACTCACCATTACCAATAGAACCACCTATCGAAGACGTTGATAAATCGATAAGCGGATCTCTGGATCTGTTATGATCTCTAGAATGATGCAATAATGATATGGAAACTGGAGCGACATATCGGTTATAGTCATCCTCACGAAAACTTCGATTCGGGAAATCGCTAGTTCCTCCATTCCGTCGTCCCTTGAACAGTGGTGACTGTGGTGCTCGAAAATTGTTATTTTGCAGACGCTGAGCAAAGAACATGGGCGAATCTGGAGCCTGATTTAGTCCATGATTTGCAGGATCACCTTCTGAACGCCCCGCATCAGTAATATCCGACTTAGCAGCAATACTTTGATTATCATCTGTGTCTACTTCTGTCATTTTTTCAGAATCACTTGCGAGTACATCAGTACTCCATGCCGATTCAGACTGTGTTTCAGACACATCAAAATTTTGTGATCGAAGTTGTGTACCAGCACTTGACAGAGGATCAAAATTATTATCACCCGGCAAAATGACTGACGACGGAATTAATGGCGTTGAAAAATTACGGTCATTAGCTTCAATTGTTTCCGAATCACTCGCTAAAACATCAGTACTCCATGTATCTGATATTATCGAAATTGTTTCGTCACCTTCCATCAACTTTTTTATTTCAAACTTACAAAATTTATCTTCAATATCAGATCTTGCTTTGCTTAGAATTTTTGCCATTTGAGGAGTAGGTATTTGATGTGGACGAGGATTTTCTCCTTCCGTTACTTGTGATGAAGGTGTATCACGTCCAGAAATATTTGGTGTACCCCGTCCAGAAACATTGGCTGAAACCATATCGCTTAAATTATCGTTTTGATAATTTTCTTCTAATTCCATTGAGCTTGCAACTGAATGATTACTAGGCGCTTCACTTTGGGCCTCAAGATTATCCGATGCATTGCCGATCGATGCATCATCGTGAGATAAAGAAAACCTAAAAATAGAAAAATATATTAAAACACAACTTCATAGTTTTAAGTTGGGTGTTTAGTTCGTTTATACTATGATTGTCTACCCCATTAATTAAGGTCTACGAGAAAAAATACTTCTCAAATCTTTATTCTTAAGTGAACCTATTTTCGTACTAATTATTTTATTTTTATTAAATAAGAAGTTTGTGAATAGTAACTATAATAAAATAACTGTAAATAATAACTAAGGTTTAGTCCTCATCCGAATTTAGAAAAACCATAAACTCTGAGCAATGAATTTTTATTTAATGCTTTACGTTCAGATCTATGGTTCAATATATCGAATTATTTTCTAATTATCCATGCTGATTTTCGAATTATCCAATTATAATTGGCAATTGAATTGATCACAATTGATGCATATTTGTCGACTTTTATTCTTCACTTAAATAAAAACTCATTAAATATGGTACGAATCATTTTAAGCACCATTCTACTAATGATCGACATAAAATGCTTTTTGCAGTTTTGTTAAGTTTTAAAACGTTTTTCATTAGAATATTACGTGGTCAAATCAGTGTTGCAGAAAAAGTCGAATTATCAAAAAAATCAAATGAAT
>OY856187.1:242344349-242391849 GCA_963693315.1 Diogma glabrata | reverse complement strand
ATAAAATCATTATAAGGCTGCAACCTTACCTTTCTTCTTTTGTTAAACTATATCTTATATTTAAGTAAATAATTGAATTTATTTGGAATAATTGGAATTGTAACTCAGAACCTACTATTATTTACATGTAAGAACACTAAATCGATGACTATATTCCAGTAGTAGTTGAACATAACTTCTTATATTTTACTATAACTTCTGATTTCATATTGGTTCCACTCTGAAACTTTCAGGATTTCATTACTATAGTATATCAAAAAATATATGTTTTTTTCAAAATTTAAAAAAAACACTATCTTTGATTTTTTTTCAAAAAAAGTTTTTAGAGATTTTCAAAAAAACCGGTTTTGGACCAACATAGGCAAGTAGCATATCAACTTAAACCTTGTAAACCTTGGGATCTATCAGCTCTCTAGGTTGTACACAACTTGAGATATTCGAAATTTAAGCTATACAGGTAAGCCCCAAAATGACTCTCTCTCTGGCGTTTACATCCCATGGAGCGATTTTGCCGTCTGTGCAATCAGCTTCCAATCATCTCGTTCCATGACCAGTTGACCCCAGTTTCGACATCCTATATCACGAAGGTCTTGGATGATGTCATCACGCCAGCGTTGTCTAGGTCTTCCTCTTCGACGAACACCAGCTGGTTGTTGTTGGGACGCTTTTTTAATCATTCTATCTTATGGTGTCCTTTTTACATGACCAAACCATCTAATCCGGTTAGATTTAATGAATCCGATTACATCGCAGCCTCCAAGAAGCTGTCTGATTTCATGATTCATTCGGATTCTATACTGATTTTCAGCAACTTTACATGGACCATAAATTGTTCGTATGACTTTCCTCTCGAATGTTGATAGAATTCTACAATCGGAGGAAGTCAGTGTCCAGCTTTCGCTTCCAAAGGTAAGCACAGGTCGGATTAATGCTTTGTAAATTGTGAGTTTGCACGTCTGCGAAAGATGTTTGGATCGCAAAAGTTTTGAGTATGCGTAGAGAACTCTGTATGCGGCTGAGACACGGGCTTTAATATCTGCCTGCATGTCATTTGACGATGTTATCACAGAATCGAGGTATTTGAAGTTTTCTACACGTTCCACTTCATAGTCGCCAGTATTCAGATTGCCGGGAGGTATATTCCTGGATGTTGTTAAAAGTTTAGTCTTTCTTGCCGGTGTTAATGCATAATCCAAGTCGTTTAGCATTTCTTTCAAGCTGAGAGAAACTATCCTTAAAATCGCTTGATCTACGTTCGAGAAGCGCAATATCATCTGCATAGCCAAGAATTTGACTAGATTTGTTAAATATACAGTTTTGTGTCTCAATGCGGCTTTTTCTTATCGCGTACTCAAGCGCCAAATTAAATAGTACGAGCGCGAGTGCATCACCTTGTCGGACACCTGATGTTATATCAAAAGAGTCAGAAACTGACCCTTCGATTACTATTCTACAGTATGATCCCGATGTTGAGAGTTTGCACAGAGAAACAAGTTTCGCGGGAATACCAAGGCATATGAGTGCAGACCAGAGGTTGTCGCGGATGATGCTATCATATGCTTGCTTGAAATCAACGTAGGGCTGGTGAATGCTGATGTTGTACTCCTAACATTTTTCCAGAATCATCCTTAAGGTAAAACATTGATCTGTGGTTGAATGGTTGGCACGAAAACCACACTGATAGTCGCCGATGATAGATTCGGCGAACGGGATGAGACGAGCGAGTACGACGTTAGCTAGTATTTTATATGCAGTGTTCAACAGTGCGATTCCACGATAATTCGCACACTTTAGGCGGTCACCTTTTTTATGTAGCGGAACAATGAGAGCTGTTTTCCATTCAGCAGGTAGTTCTTCTTGGTCCCAGATTGCAAGAATCAGATTATACACGTGAGACCAGAGCGGCTCCTCCATTCATAAATAGTTCTGCGGGGATTCCATCGATACCTGGTAATTTGCCATTTTTTAATTTTTTAATGGTAGCTTCCACTTCTTATATTGTTGGGTAAGGGACAAAAATCCCCTCACTTGACGGAGCAATTGCTCTAATATAATGAACTTCATTCGTCCTATTCAGTAGGTCTTGAAAGTGGGATCGCCATACTTCCAGCACATCACGTTCACTTGTTGTAAGCTCGTTGTTTCCATTTTTGATGACTGTAGATCTTGGGTGGAAATCTTTTGTCAGATTCCGTGCATTGGCAAAACACTCTTTCGAAGTTCCATTAGCCGCATGTTGGTTGATGTTTTCGATACAGCTCTTCATGTGCTCGCCTTTCTTTTTCCGTAGGAGGTTTGCTGAGGCTTTTCTGGCGCATAGATAATCAGTTTGGGAGCTTCGGGTGTTTCTTGTTAACCAATTTTCTCGCAGTTTTTGTTTGTGTTCAATGCTTTCGCGGCACTCGTCATCAAACCATTTGTTACGTGATTTCGGTTGTCGTTTTCCGACTGTAGTTTGTGCTGCGGATATAATGGTTGATTGAAGCGTTTGCCATTCTTCTTGTATGTTTAATGACATCTCAGACGGGATGTCATGCTCTTCTATGCTTTGCGTTACAATTTCCTGATATCTATTCAGTGTTTCCAGGTGTTTAAATGCTTCGACATTCCAGCGCACGGTCTTTTTTGCTTGCCTATTAAATGTAGATGATAATTTGCACTTATACTTAAAGATGACAAGCATATGATCGGTGTCCATATCAGCACCTCTGTATGATCGAACGTCAGTTACACTTGTAGAGTGTCTCTTAGAAATCATGACGTGATCGATTTGATTTTCAGTTCTTCCATCGTTTGATTTCCACGTTGCTTTGTGGATTCTCTTATGAGGAAAGAAAGTGCTAGAAATTACTAGATCATACATCATAGCCAGTTCAGCTGCGCGAAAGCCGTTATTGTTAATAATATGATGCAAGCTGTTAGGGCCGACATGTGTTTTAAGTTCTGCACTTCTACCAATTTGCGCATTGAAGTCACCTACCACGATTTTTATATCGTGCCGCGGGATGTTATTGATGACTTCTTCGAGTTCTAGAAAGAACAGATCTTTAATGTCATCTGCTTTGTCTTCAGTAGGTGCATGAACATTGATGATCGTCAAATTAAATTTTTGCGTACGGATTCTCATTGTGCATATCCGCATATTAATTGGGCAAAAGTCGATAACATGTTGATTCACGCGACGATGTATGAGAAAGCCAACTCCAAATTCTCCTCTGTTTTCATGACCACAATAGTAGAGAGGGTATCCCTTGGCTGTTTCGTGGAAATAGTAGAGAGTGTATCCCTTGGCTGTTTTGTGGATTCCACTCCCTGGCCATCTTAGTTCTTGTAACGCCACTATATCTTGTGTATAGCTATCGATTTTGTTTGTAAGTTTTAGTAGATCTCCTGGTCTTCTAAGGCTTAGCACGTTCCAGGTTCCCATTTTTAAATCGTAGTCCAGGTACAGTTTCCGAGGTCGTTCTAATAATGAATCCGAGACCTGTGCACAGAATTCATGAGAAGTAATTTTTTACGGAAATGGGGTGTTAGCCCTTCGCCCAACCCAAATTTTCGTGAATGGGTTTGTTCTGCATCTTAAGGTCACCAGAAACAACCTTTTTACATGTTTATTTTATATAGCGAGCCGCTTGATCCAAGACAGACGCCCGATACAAACCGCCCCTAACATGGAGAACAGACGCTTGAGTTGCATTGGTTTTGAGGCGCCAATGACTCGCCATGGTGCAGAATCATTGAGTATAGACAGTATTTACTCTGCCCCTCTCAACTACACCAACCTAATTCTGTTAGCGTTACCCAGGTAGCACGGCGTGGACGTAGAATTTAGGATTTCACTACCCCCCCAAAATGACGATATTCCAAAATTTTGAAAATTAATTACACAAAAACGAAAAGAGATAAAAAATTTTTGAAAATCGTTGTTTACTTGTATATTGATGGAAAATTTCGGTGAGTTTCATAAAAATCTAAAATGGTCGGGTTGAGTGACGGGTTGGTTTGACATGGAATGACCCTTATGTACTTTAAAAAAGTAAAAGGAGGAACCCTAGTAGGTAGTGAGTATTGTGTCCATTCGACTTTGACAATCAATTTTTCGGAAACTATAAGTCCAATCCAAAATTTATTGGATTCATTTTTAAAGAACTAAAAACTGTATGGAAAGCCTCAAAGATTTGTTTGACTGCATTCAATTTTGAAATATTATTGAGCAAATGTGTATTTTCATCTGCCCCACATCCTTAAGCTCGAACGTAGTCAACCAAAAAACTAAATAAATTCGCAATAGCAGTAGCAAATTTAATAAATTTGCAACGATAGCTAAATCAAGCTCTCTGAATCTTTTTATTCACGAGTATGAGCATGTGAAGTATAAATTTAGTTTTTTAAACTCATTCGAGTTGGAGGTCATTTTAACCCATTAGCGCCTAAGGCCCTTGTTTTTCATCTCTTTCTTCTTTTTTAGGGGTTAAGGTCAATTTTTTGAAGAAATTTTAGTTATTTTTTAAATTTTATCTTCTTAGTTTTTAACTAATGGAATTTAGTTGTGTCCTTAGTTTTTTACGTATTTGTGTTGTATTGATACACATTGTAGTTCATATTATACAACTTCCTTAGAAAAGCAGTTACTATCGGATCGTGCTTATACAATATCGGAATATCGAAGCAACAACTAAAAAATAGTATTTTACAGCACAAAAGAGATGTTTGGTAACACTAGAATTCTGGATATAGAAGAAAAATCCTGGAATCTACACATATTCAGCTAAAACTACCGACTACAAGAAATGCACAAACAGATACAAACTTCTCGTATGCACAAAACCTAGTTACTAGATTTTTTAAGCGTTTGCTAGATTTATTATGAACAAAAAACTAGCAAACACTTAAAAAACCATTATCAACACTTGCTAAATGTGAAAAAAATATTTTTGAAAAAGCCAACGTAGCTACATTTTAGGAGTTTATTAATATGACCAGTCTTTTTGTTTTGAAACAATATTCAGATAGTTTTAGAATTTTATTTTTTAAAGATAATTTTTCGAATGTTTAATTTGAAAATGGCGATTTTTAATAAACAAAATATTGTTTTAATAAACAAAAAAAATTAAATTGAACTAAGTGTTTTAATAAATAACTAATAATATAATCAATTAACAATCTAAAATATATATAAATTTTATTTACCTTGTAGATTTTTGATGACCGGACCGTAAAACAACTCCATCAATTGCTTCATTTTCTTCCGTTTGTCTTTCAAGTTCTTCAACATTTTTTTCTGTTAAAATCGGTTCTACCGTTTCATTGCTGATATTATTCATGTTCAATACTTCATTCTCAGTTAATAATTGGAATTTTGTTTCAACTTCACATACGGATATTGGAATGGCCAAAACATGCTCATATTCATTATAGTTCAAAGAAAGTTGACTATGATTACTGCTTTGATCATGGTGGTGATTATTAGTCCCATTGCCATTTATTGATGTTGGTATTGTAATATCTATATCTGATTCTAAAGATGACACATTTAAACTTATCGTTTTAGATAATTTGGATTTTGTTTTCTTTTGTAAATTCAAAAAATTTTGTGTTTTTGTAGATAACAGTTTTGTACCAATGATATTATTTGCAAGGTCGTGATTACTTTGTTGATCATTCCCTGACATATTTTCCCATTTATCTGGTAAACGGTCTAGAATATCACATAATTTTCTACTTTCATCGTCTGATATTGCTATACCTTGATTGTCCAAAACGCTTCGTAGGAAATCAACAAAAACATTTAACTCAGACTGAGTTACGTTAACGTTCGTACGACCAACATTATTATTATTCGGATTTGCTGACATAGCCAACATACTTATGCCGTGCTCAGTTGTAGGCAATAGTTGATTTAGCAAATCTGACACCAAATTGCGATCAAATTTTTTATATAATTCTTCCACTTTTGGATCAACATCCTCGTATTTTATTAGTGCTAACATTTGTAGAATTTGTCCAATTTGAATTAAATTAAAACGTGCTACTTCCGATATTGGTGCATCAATTATTCCAAACAAATCAGGACTTACAACGGCTGGACAAATAAAATTTGTGAATATCATTTCGGTTAGAATTGCATTTATATCCTTTTCACTGAATTGAGATCGTTTTAGAAAATTGCATAGTGATTGAACCAACCAACGTAACGTGGAAGGAAATAAAGACCAATTTAGTAATAGGGATTTGATAAATCGGTTAGCCAAATTAAATAACAATTGAAACGTTTCTTCAGTATATTTTAATAATTTAAGTTCATACTCTTCTGTTCCAGTCGCTCCAAACTTTTTCAATCTTTCCTTCAACGGAAATGAGGAAACTGCTTTAACCGGATCGATATCTAACAAAATTTCATCTTCAATTAAAACTTTCATGATTGGATCGAATAGTGATGCTGTTAAAAATAATTTGGCTGAAAATAAACTTTCGTGAAGACGATGATATAAACGTGAAAATGCACATGAGCCAATACGAAATATTCGCCTAGGATTATCACAATCAACTATCTGAATTTCAATTAACTCTTGCAATAACTTTAACACCATTTCCACATCTTTTGAATGTATAACATTATCATATAATCCATTGGCAATTGTTTCAATTACAGATGAAATTTTATCTGGTGTTGATCGAAAAATATTATCACCTATTGATAAACATTGGGCTAATATATGTGGCGATCGGTGTAGATAATTAAATAAATCTGTATATGATAAAACATATTGATATTTTAAGTCTATTGCTTTATACGCAGGAACAAATTTTGTATTTTCTAAACAATTTGCCCGTCGACAGCAAGATGACGGTCCTGTATCCGGTTTGGAAATAATCAAATTTGTTAAATTTTTTCGTTGTTGTGAACATATCCATGCTAATTGTGACACACTTTCTGAATTGTGTAATAAATTTGTGTTTAATTTTAAAAATGTTTCTTGTTCGTTATTGATAAATAGCTGTTCTTGGCGAAGGGCATGTGCTAAATCTATAATTTCTAAAAGACTGCCGTCATTTGATGGCTGCATTTTCGTTATATTTGTTTGGATGTAATTTACTTAAAATAATGATGTTTCAATCTGAAAATAAATTTGAAACAAAAAATGTAATTTAGCTTAGATAGCAAAAATTATTCACGATCATGTGAAACTAAACTAATTAACGCTGGTGAACCCCAAGGCACAGTACTGTTCCCAACCCTATTTTTGATTTATATCAACGAATTGTTGAAAATCACCAGCAACCCAATAAATAGTTTTGCAGATGATATTACTCTGCACAAGTCGTTCGGGCCCCTTCCTTCAGAAGGTAAAATATACGAACGAATTAATCCCGCCCGGAGAGACGCTGCCATAAATGTGCATAAAGACCCAAAAAAGTCGCCGATTGGGGTGACCAAAACCTGGTCAATTTCAACTCTACCAAAACACAGCTGTCGATTGTCTCAAGATCAAAGACCGAGTTCACCAAAGATATTTTATTCAGTATGTGTGATGAACCAATAGGCGAATGTAAAAACATTCGTTTATTGGGTGTCACAGTTTCAAATGACCTACTCTAGAACGATTATGTAATGGCGATGGCAAAAAGCGTGTCTAGAAATCTCGGCCTCCTAAATTGATGCAAAAAAATTTCACTCCATACCAATGGCTCCATGTTTATAAGTCCTATATTCCTCCCTGTATGGAGTACTGTCGTCAAGTTTGGGGTGCTGCTTCTGTTTCCAAGTTGGCCCTCTTGGACTCTGTTCAAAAGCGGGCTGTACGAATTGTGGGTGATCGAGATTTGACATCAAAACTTGATTCCCTACAATATCGTCGCACTGTTGCTGACCTCGTTGTTTTTTACAAATATCGTCATCAACAGTACTCAGATGAAATCAGCAGCATCATGCCTCAAACTTATTCTTACCCCCGTTTCACTCGGCAATCGGCTAGCGCAACCAGTCAAACGGACGAGATCCCACACTGTCATACTGGCAGATCGCAGAAAGACTTTTGTCCGAACTGCATACAAATGAAATAGTTTGCCGGAATTCATAGTCTCAGGTGGTTTCAATCCGCAGAGGTTTAAAAAAAGCGTCCATAAACACCTAAGAACGCAAGTAGTTGTGGGACTTAGGTCTTAAAAGGTATTTATGTGTTGTGACACTAATTGTAAACCCTATAACAAAACACCTTTTATTTAAAAAAAAATGTAAAGTGATATTGATACTGCTTTTGAAAATTAGCCGAGAGCTGCGTCGTTTTTGAAGTGAAACTTCTAATGCGACTTCCAACAAGGTTGCGTTAAACGTTTAACGCTCCTATTTTTATTTCCACATTACGAAGTTTTTCTATTTTGTTTTGATAATTTCATTTTTTGATTTGTATTTAGATAACCCGATTTACAAAACAAAATTGTTTGTATAATATGTTTGATTATTTGTTGTACTGTCTATGCAAATGATTGATCTAACCTATCGCGTCATACCATACCAGAGCATCGGTAGCGGCCCATCCTTTTACGGTTCAAATAATTAGATGTAGAACTGTAGCCTTCCAGCGCGACTTTTTCAACAGAGTCTCTCATCTCTGGAATTCATTACCTTCGTGGGTTTTCCCTGATAACTTTAACCCTCAAAAGTTCAAAGTCGGCGTTCATAAATTTCTAAAAGAAACTTAATTCTCAATTGATTATAATCCCTAGTTGGCATGGTATCTTCGGATATTCAGAGACGTTAATGTATAATTAATTATATTAACACTAAACATGCCTAACTTCCAATTAAAAAAAAAAATCAATCAATCAATCAGTGTATATATTTATAAGGTAATTCGTTGACCGTGTTTTTTTTAAAATAATTTTAATTAATGTCTTTTAAATGAATGTAATAGGTTTTTATTTCCACATTACGAAGTTTCACTTCTTCCGCGCGGAGGCACTCCACGCACAATTTTTTTTATATATAGTCTTTTATCTATCGTAACAAACAAAACATATTTTAATAAGCTGCAGCGTAAAAAAGCGTATCTATAAAAACCCTCAAAAATATAGAAAATGAAAAATAATATAAAAAGGAATTCCATGACTCACCATATGTTCAAATAGGTGTGCTACGAGATATTTTATTAAAAACAAGCAAGTATGAGTTAATAAGAAAATAACGGTTAAATAATAAAAATAGTAAATTAGAAAATGGCTCGTATGATAATATAATAGTATGTGTGTAATACGCGCGTAGTCAATATAAGAATAACATACACACAAAACTAGCTTATAATATGAAAGTAAAACCGTTAGTCCCTTTCGAATTGCTAATAGTAGTGATAATATTAAATTTATATAGAATACTTTTTGCAACAAAATAAAATCAACAACGCTATAATTGGAAAGAATGAGACCATCGCGAATGTATTTATAAATTATAAGTGTGAAGAATTCGAATAAAGAAAATTTACAAACACACTAAAGAACAATTGGTGTTAGCAACCACACCAAAAACTAGCTTTGAAGTAATATTAGTAGACACTGTAGGTCCTTTAAGAATTTCTAATAATTTTAGATATGTATTAAGTATACAATGTGAACTTACGAAATTTGAGGAGTGCATTCCGATCGAGAACGAGGATGTTGTTACAATTACAAAAATATATTATAAGGGTATATACTATATAATATATGTCAAACTATAACTGTTCTACCAAGTTTATGATGAGATTTGGAATTTTAAAAGACGTTAAAAGCTGATATTGGAACGGAATTTGTGAACGAGATATATAAGAGCATCGAAAGATTTTTGGGCATAGATCATATTACATTAACTCTATATCTTCATAAAATCATGGGATCGTTAGAAGAATATCATCGTGTGCTGAATGAATAGTTTCTCTCATTCACTAATAACTACAACAGGAAGGAATGGTTATCATATATTAAGTATTTTGTTACAATACTATGTTGCATACAGAAACAAACCATTCGTCATATGAACTTGTGATTGGAACACTAACTAGAATACCTGATGATTTTAATGACAACACAGTCCACGTTATACAACCATGAAGAATATGCCAAATAATTAAAAGTTCGTTTAAAATATGCACATGCCAACGCAATTAAGCTCTTAGGTACAGCGAAAATCAACAGAAGCAGAGTTCGACAAAAATTCCAATCCTATCCAACTCAGAAAGGGTGACAAAGTATTACTAAGAAATGAGAGCAGACGAAAATCTGATAGTCCATGTAATGGTTAATTCATTGTAACAAGATTGGAAGGGGTGAACGCAGAAATCAAGATCGGGAATGAAATTCGTACAGTTCATAGAAATAGGTTAAAGAAATTTTTAGATTATGTAATAAACGATTGTAAGGAAATTCTTAAACGACAAACAGTGGAACTGAATTAAAATATAAAAAATATTCACTTCAAATAGAACTCGAGTAAACTAATAGTAATAATAAACCGGTTAGATTTAAAAGGAAAAATATATTGTTAGGTTAAAAAAATATATTATATATATAAAAGAAAAAATATATATTGTTAAATTTTCAAAAAAGGTATATTGTTAAATTTTAAAAACAAATTATATATTGTTAGATTAAAAAATATATTATATATATAAAAGAAAAAATATATATTGTTGAATTTTCAAAAAATATATATTGTTAAATTTTAAAAACAAATAATATATTGTTTGATTACAAAAATAGATTATATATATAAAAGAAAAAATATATATTGTTAACTTTTCAAAAATGATATATTGTTAAATTTTAAAAACGAATTATATATTGTTAGATTAAAAAATATATTATACATATAAAAGAAAAAATATATATTGTTAAATTTTCAAAAAAGATATATTGTTAAATTTTAAAAACAAAATATGGAGGGGCTGAAATCTCACAGCTGTGAGATATCAAGACTTCGGTCTGGGTTAAGGATTTTAATATAGTTTTCGGCAAAAAACTTTTATGAGGACATGGTTTTTAGTTTTGGGCAGCGATGTATATCAAACAAAACTCTTTGTTAAAGTACAAATATTTTCTTATCTCTGTTTAGATATGTATTACAAAACTAACACGAAATATCAATACGTTGCCGAAAAATTATAACAGATCATAAATTAACATAATTTAGTGAAAAGATGAAACACTCAGCAAACTACTCAAAAACCTCTCCATTTAACGTTTCGAGAAAATATAAATCACAAATTCATATTTCTTTCACAACTCCAAAAATATTGTAAAAATTAAATAAAATCAAACTTTTTTCATAATTCTAAAAATATTCCAAAAATTATTACAAAATCAAAAATTGAAACTTTTTTCAAAATTCCAAAATAATAAAATCAAAAATTATAAATTTTTCAAATTTCTAAAAATATTCCAAAAATTCTAACAAAATCAAAAATTAAAACTTTTTCCGAAATTCTAAAAATATTGCCAAAATTATTATAAAATCAAAAATACAAACTTTTTTCAAAATTCCAAAAATATTTCAAAAACTATAACAAATTCAAAAATTTCCATGTCCAATTTCATTTTCAATTACATTTACATCATAAAAACAGCTACATTTTTTTTGACACACTTGACAACTTTTTTTGACAAACTTATAATGCCATAATTCTCAATAATAATAATAAAATTTCATTTGAAACAAATAATTAATTTTATTTTTTTGCCGAAAAATTGGGTAAAAAAATAAATAAAAATTTTTCTTTTGACACACTTGCCAACATTTTTTTGACAAACTTATAATGCCATAATTCTAAATAATAATAATAAAATTTCATTTCAAAGAAAATTTTAATTTAATTTTTTTCCAACAAATTGGGTAAAAAAATAAATAAAAATCTTTCTTTTGACACACTTGACAACATTTTTTTGACAAACTTATAATGCAATAATCTAGATTTTTGTCTCACATACCAATCCCGACCATCAAAATTTCTCCAAATTCAATGTTCCTACTCGTAATCACTTAAAATGAACGTTTTTTAAGCAAAATATATGCAAATTTCCTTGTTTTGACACACTTGACGATTTTTTTGACACACTTCCGGTACAGTTATCAAACACATCGTCCTTTGAGTAAACCTATTGAGTAAGCCTATTTTTAGAAAAAAAAAATTTTGAAATCCGTCCAGCGGTTTTCTAGATTTCGTCGGTTGTGACGGACGGACGGCAGATAGACAGACACACATTTTTTTTTTGCTTTTTTAGAATCAGTAGGTCCTAAAGCGTCGAGAAATACCAAAAAAAGTGGGGGGAAAGAATTTCACTTTGAGCTCCGAGACCGAAGTAATTATATTGTTAGATTAAATTTTAAGGAAAATACGTATTAATAAATTTTAAAATATACTTTATTTTAAAACAAAAAATATGTGTATAAATAAAAATATACATTAATAGATTTTAACAAACAATTTTAAAGATAAATATTATTAAATTCTAAAGAAAATACGTATTGATAAATTTTAAAGAAAATAAACATTATTTAAAAACAAAAATACATATATAAAGAAAAATATACACTAATCGATTTCAACAAAAATATTTTTAAGATTTTAAGGAAAATACATATTAACAAACTTTAAAGAAAACATAGATTAATTTTAGATTCTAAAGAAAAGATGTATTATTAAACATCCAATTATTTTGTTAATGTTTAAAAAAAAAAAAAATATACACATATAGAAAAAGAAACTGAGGACTGATTTAAACAAGAATCAAAAATATTTCGCTAATTTGTAAACACAAAAAATAATATTAAAATCAATTCAATTGCAAATTACATCATGAATTTCTTCGTAGAACTTTAAGTGTCTACGAAGGAAAAATAATATTGGGACACTCTTTTAAACAATTGTTGACAAATTAGAACAATTGTTGTTGTTTTGCTTATTGTTAATTTGGTATATATTCAATGAAAGTTTTATAATAAATCAGTTTTTAAGTTATTCTCAAATCAACAGTGTTCTTATTTAGTGAAGAAGTTCAAGTGCTATACATATAAAGATCAAGTAAGTATTCGGTAGAAGTTGTTCTTTTAAGAGTCTCTGGCTCATAAGAACAACCGATACCCTAGGGACTTCACATTGGACTTCATATATGATTTACCACAGATCCTATATTTGTCACTAATTATTCTATAGGATCTTTTGGATCCTTGTTGAACTTAAAACTCAAATAAACTCTCTCACTCATTCCCACGATACAAACATATTATATAAATAAGAATTATTCAGTATAACAACAATGAAAAAAACATATTCTATTTCCAATTGAAATGCGGTTGTCTCAACCTCAAGAGCAAATATGGTGAATCAAATGGATTCAACACCTGTGCAACACCAAAATTTATTCAACACTTATACCGATACAGAACGGTGTATTTGAGGTAACCGCATGTGATGTTTATGTAAAAGGTTAAAAGGTTTTTATGTGTTATTGTGACACATATTGTAATTCCTACTACGCAACACATTTTATTAAAAAAAAAAAAGTTTAGTACTGTTTCCAGTATTTCTGCCTACCAACTTTCTTTTTGTCACTTCCGGTTAAAAAGTTTTTTTTTGCGGTGTTTATTATTATTTTTTGCGGTGTATATAAGCTTCAGTTAAAAATCGGTTTTCATGAAACGTTGGGTAAAGGTTTCAATCAATATGATAAAGATTTTATTAGCTTTTGGGTTACATTGGACAAGGGGGTGGGTGATTCTGACAGGTGATTTTTCTAATTATGTTTGTTTGGGGCATACAACATTCATTCGTGAATGAATTTTGAAGACACTTAAAAAAAAGAAGCAAATATGTATGACAAGGAGTTGATTAGTTTTTGAGCGATATTGAACAAAGTGGTAGGGGGTAGCCCTCCAAGTACCTACTTTTTGAAAGTTTTTTATAACATCTGCACCTGATAATCGAATTGGATTAAACTTGGTACATAAGCATTTATTACAGTTCACAACAGTTCTACATCCCAACTTCCGGTTTTTCACTTACAGTAAACATTTTTTGTTTGCAATTGTTTGCATTTTTTTAGTGGCCTTATTCACACTACAGCCTACAATAATGAAGTGATTATAATAAAACATACGAATTTCAATTAGTGTGAGAAGGTAATGATCATCTTTTGGGATACTTTGATCAAAGTGGCGGTTGGTCCACCACACAAATGTTGACTTTTTTAATTTCACGATTCGGAGTTCGTTCATTAATCAATTTTGATGAAACTTTGACAAAAGATGCAGATTTAAATGACAAAGAACTTTTTGGACGATATTGGAATCAGTGGTGAGAGGCCTCCCGAGCACCAGTTTATTTGAAACATCAATAACATTAACTCCTAATAATTGATTTTGATTAAACTTAGTAAATATGATTAGAGTATGATTTGAAACAGATCTGCAGCCCAACTTTCGGTTTGTCACTTCCGATAAATTACTTTTTCTATTCGTACAACAGAATTCATGTCTGTAGGGATACTACAGCTTTAATGTTTTTATAATTAGAACTACGCGAAATCTATAACGTCGGTTTGTCATTAATTGAAGAATTTGATGGATACATATTATAAATTTGTTTCGCCGGGAGTATAGTTATTAATTTTTTATTTTGTATTTCCACAATTAAAAAAAAAAAACCCCGTTTTCAATTTATATTAATATTTGTTATTTAATAGATCTATATATTTCTATATTTTTATTGTTATTTTATTTTTTATAATGATCCTGAAGGACCTAGCCTGAATATAGATCTATTGAATAACAAATATTAATAAAAATTGAAAACGGGGTTTTATTTTAATTGAGGAAATACAAAATAAAAATTAATTTGATGGATCTTAGCTCAGTTTATATCCAGAACATTTTGTTATCCAGAGAAACTGGTGAAATTAGCCTATGCATCAGAGTTGCAATATTTTGTTTATTGCATCATAAAGTACAAAGAATAAGATTATTTATGGAACAACACATCGTGCAAATGGTCTCCACATCTTTGATAGCTTGCTAGCACCGTTCTGCATAAATGTGGCTAAATTTTGTTGCTGCAGCGTTTAAATTTTTCCTTTAATGCATAGGTCGTTGTGGGCTTGGCATATACCTTTGACTTCCAATAACCCTAAAACCCTAATCAAATGATGTTTAATCACACGATCTAGGATCACTTGTTGATGTTTAATAATACATTCAACGAACTCTTTTTGCTGTGCATGGTCATTGGGCTTCAGTTGTTGTGTTAATTGAATTTTGTAAGCATGGAGACACAGATTTTTTGTAAGAATACGCTGTAGAGGGTTTCTTATGATAAGAAATTCTTGTCCACAACACCAAATTGATGTTCTGGGATTTTCACCAACATTTTCACAAACTACTTCAAATTTGACATTTGAACTGGCTGGTTTTTGAACAATATTTATTTTTAAATATTTTTCATCATTCTTTCGAACAATTTTTATTAACAAAAAATTTTAACCACTAAGTTCGAAAAAAATTATGAAAAATTAGAATTTAAGTCGGACTAAAAATTTTTAAAATTAAATATCTCAAGAAAACGAAAAAACGCCTCTTTTTAAATTTGATATATTTTAGAGTAAGTGTAGATTGTAGAACTATCTAAAACAAAGAGTTAAAATTCAATTGATCTTTGACCCTACGCCATCTTGAAAAAAGTTTTTTAAATATTTTAATTTTAAAATTAATTAAATAAAGTTTAATTAATTATTTTTCTAAAGATTAACTAATCACCTATCAAACAAAAAAAGTTTGATGAAATCGGTATAGCCATTCTTGAGCAATTTAATTTCAAAGTTAATTCGGATTTGCCAAATTTTTCATGCATGTATGTTTCATGCATTATGCTCAAACGATGAACTTTAAAAAAATTGTAAAATAAATCGTATATTTTATTTTGTCCATACTACTTATGTGCCAAGTTTCAGAAAAATCAAAAATGCTCAAGTTCAAATTTCAACTTTTTCACCTGTGTTGATCACGTTTTTCATCAATTATTTAATTAGTTTGAAGTAGCTACAACTTAATTCACGCAGAAAAATACCCGTCATTTATATATGATGTCAGTCAAATAGCTACTTCTAGGGGTTAAATTTTGCGTCCGTCAAAACCTAGGTAAGAACGCATGTGGTATCCAGGATTTAGAAGGTTTTTATGTGTATACTATTCATAAGGTCATTCAATAAGTCCGTAGGATGACACATAGATGGCGTTACTAGAATTTTTTCCATATGATTTTTATTTAGTACTAACCTTCAAACGATAGGTGTATAAATTTGACAGCAATCTGACTATTTATTCGTGAGTTATAGCATTTTGTGTAAAGCAACTTTTGTTTTTGAAAAAAAATGGAAAAAAGTGAATTTCGAATTTTAATAAAGCATTGCTTTTTGATGAAAAAAAATACAGTGGAAACCAAACAATGGCTTGATAAACATTATCCAAACTCTGCTCCATCGAGACAAATGGTAGAGAAGTGGATGGCTGAATTTAAATGTGGTCGTACCAGCACAAAAGATGCAGAGCGCAGTGGACGCCCAAATGAGGCTGTTATTCCAGAAAACATAAAAAAAATCCACAAATTGGTTATGAACGATCGCGAATTGAAGGTGCACGAAATAGCTGACATTGTAAAGGTAGCAGATGGTAGTGTTTTTACCATTTTACATGAACATTTGGGTATGCGAAAGCTCTGTGCAAATTGGGTGCCGCGTGAGCTCACAGTCGACCAAAAACAACAACGAATCGATGCTTCGGAGGAGTCTTTGGCACTGTTAAACCGCAATAAAAGGGAATTCTATCGTAGACATGTGACAATGGATGAGACATGGCTTCACAATTACACACCAGAATCCAAAAGACAGTCAGCTGAGTGGACAGCAGTCGACGAACCGAATCCAAAGCGAGCAAAGACGCAACAGTCGGCCGGTAAGGTGATGGCGTCTGTATTTTGGGATACGAAAGGAATAATATTCATCGACTATCTCCAAAAAGGAACCACCATCAACAGCGAGTATTACTGTGAACTTTTGGATCGATTGAAGGCTGAAATCGCAAAGAAACGGCCACATTTGCAAAAGAAAAAAGTGTTGTTTCACCAAGATAATGCACCGTGTCACAGATCGATGAAAACGATGGCAAAATTGAATGAATTGGGCTTTGAATTGCTTACCCACCCACCATATTCTCCAGATTTAGCCCCCAGCGAATTTTTCCTGTTTTCAGATCTCAAGAGAATGCTTGCTGGAAAGAAATTTAAGTCCAATGATGAAGTAATCGCTGAAACTGAGGCCTATTTTGACGAGAAAGAGAAATCGTACTATAAAAGTGGTATAGAAAAGTTGGAAAATCGCTATACTCGTTGTATCGCCCTCGAAGGCAACTATGTTGAATAAAAAAATCGAGTTTTGTCAAAATGTTGTTTTTTTCTTACTTATCCTACGGACTTATTGAACTGTTATATGTAATTAAGTTACCATTGAACAAACAAAACTGTTAAGACAAATATATTATACATTATATGTTTGTCGAGAATTAGTTAATTTTTTTATATAACAGTCAATGCACAAAAGTTTAAAAAAAGCGTTCACCAACACCTCAGAGCGCATGTTCTATGGTATCTATGTGTTGTTGTGACACATATTGTAACACCTATAACACAACACTTTTTATTAAAAAAAACATTCATGAACATCATTCTTTTGACACATCATCAAGCTCCTGATCTCACATGTAGATGCAAACGATCAACATGATCCTAAATTCAAAGTTACTCCGTCTTACTCCGTCTTAACCAGCTTAACGTTTTATAAGAAGAAAAAAATTTTATGATTGTAATGCCTAGATCTTTCAGATCGAAATAATTACATTTTAGACAGTGTTGAGTGAGCGAGTGGTAAAGTATAGTTAGATTTACTAGCACGAGCCGGTTTCAATTGACAGCCCGGTCTAATTGGTTAAACAATAATAACTATCAACACTCCAGTTTTCCAATTAACTGAAAGTCAGTCAATGCTAATAAATTCGAAAAGTATTCTATGGCTGAGTATAACCACATAAATTATAATCGATTAAATTTAGCCTTTGAGAAAACCTAAAAATGGATTGAAATTTTCAAATTAATACAGTTAAGGATCACTTATTAGTTAATTGTGTGTGTACTTCAGTCAAGTACTTCAGGATCACCTACGCTTCTATATGGACATGGAGCATCAACGGCATAAAACAAAAATATATGTATGAAATTGTGTTGTACACAAAATATTAAGTTCATATAAAAAGCGTAAGGATAAAATAAATAAGTAAAATTAATAATTGCCTAATTAGGATATGTAATTTTATTATAATTACCTTTACTGCAACTAAATATGCTTGTGTTGTTTACATTGAGACTTTTAGGTAGATTTCATGAAAAAATCTACCTATTGATGAAAAACGTGATCTACGCAGGTGAAGAGATTTGAACTTGATCATTTTTGATTTTCCTGAAACTTGGCATATAAGTAGTATGGACAAAATAAACAATACAACTTATTTTAAAATTTTTTTAAAGTGCATAGTTTGACCATTGGGGGCACCGCAACATGCATGAAAAATAAAAATTCTGCCAATCCGATGTAACTTTGAAATTAAATTGCTGAAGAACGGCTATACCGATTTCATCAAACTAAAAATTTTTTGTTAATGGAAGTTGTTTGAAAAAATGAAGAAAAATTCGAATTTCAGTCGTACTAAAAATCTTTAAAATTAAATATCTCAAGAACAAGAATTTACGCATCTTTGTAAATTGGATATACTTTAGAGTAAGAATAGAACTATTTTCAGGAAAAAAAATTAATTAAATTCCAATTGATCTTCGACCTTAGCGCCATCTTTAAAAAAGTTTTTTTAATATTTTTATTTAAAAATTAATTATAAAAACAATTAATTAATTTTTTTTCAAAGGACTAACTAATAATCTATCAAACAAAAAAAAGTTTGATGAAATCGGTATAGCCGTACTTGAGCAATTTAATTTCAAAGTTATATCGGATTGGCAGAATTTTCATTTTTTATGCATGTTGGGGTGCCCCCTATGCTCAAACTATGCACTTTAAAAAAATTTTAAAATAAGTTGTATTTTTTATTTTGTCCATACTACTTATATGCCAAGTTTCAGGAAAATCAAAAATGATCCAGTTTTCACAACTTTGTCTAGAACACGTTTTTCATCTATTGCAAAAATGTCGGTGCCAAAGGACTATATATGGTAAGCGGAGACGGAAAAACAAAAAAACATATTGTTACGTTTTTCAACCTACACTCGAATTATCCTTACTCTCAATTCGATAAACGCAATTCCTAATCTCCTTCTGAGTTCGATCACTGATTAGTAAGCAAAAACACCAGGTTTTATTAAGTATTCAACACCTTGATTGTTCCACAACAACAGGACACAATACAGCAAACAATATTCCTAACTAGAATATTCTTCCAACAGCTTCGAAACTCCAACGGCTTATTGTAGAAATTTCCAGTAACACAACGTTCAAAATAATACACAAAATATTTCTTCTCAATTAATTACACTTAAAACTTTATTCACAAAAACTAATTTTAAAAATAACTTCTTCTGTTTGCACGGTTTTATATGCAACGTTTCATTTACACTTAATTTTTTACATTCCACTTATACTATCGCAATTTTAAATATCGCAGGTCTAAAATAAAACTAAACTTTATTTTGCAAGATGTAGCTCCTCATATACGATTCTCCATAATTTCTAGCATATTCGAGGTCACTTTTAAGAAACCTTGAGAAAATATTAGAATATTCGTTTATTTTACGATATGTTGATTTGATTCATAAAATCATTTATTTCATGTTGTTGTTGTTTTCCTTTAAACTTTTTTTTTTTACTTAGAAAAGAATGTAGCCTTGAAATATTATTTGAACGTTTTGCAAGTAGTTTCCGTTAATGACTTTAGTTTGGTTTGATATATTTTTTGGATAATTCGGATTATTTTTTTTTTTTTATAATTTTTTATTTATGTTTAGTACACTAAATATGAAATATTCATTATTCAGACTCTTTGAATATCCGAAGATACCATGTCAACTATAAAGGAAGGAGATGAGGAAAATGGAAGGAATGAGGATATAGGGATAACTATACTAATTGTTTTAAATGACGATGGACATTTTCTTTAAATGCCTGAGGGGAAAATTCATCGGGAAATACAGAGGAAGGCATTGAGTTCCACAATTTGGCCACTCTATCAAAATAGTCGTTCTGGAAGAACACAGTTCTACAACGAGGTATTTGTACAACAAATACATGGAATAACTCGGCAGCTCTGGTTTGTCGATTATACTGCGCACACGATGGAAGGATATTTTGAATTTCCTTAGAGGAGAATTCGCTAAAGTTATATTTATAGTAGCTTGACCATTCAGCCACATTTCTTCTGTGCTGGAGTGAATCAAACTGGTCCGTTAGTTCGGCATTACCAATCAACCGTATTGCTTTTCTCTGTACAGAGTCTAGACATTTTATTGTTGACTGACAAGCACCTCCCCAAACATGACAGCAGTATTCCATACATGGACGAATAAAGGACTTGAAGATTAGCAAAATTTGATCGGGATTGAAATACTTTTTACATCGACTCAAGAATCCTAATTTTTGCATTGCAGATTGCGCGGGATCTCGAGCGTTTGACTGGTTGCGCTAGTCGATTGCCCAGTGGAACGGAGGTAAGAATAAGTCTCAGGCATGATGCTGCTGATTTCATCTGAGCACTGTTGATGACGATATTTGTAAAAAACAACGAGGTCAGCAACAGTGCGACGATGATGTAGGGAATCAAGCTTTGATGTCAAAGCTCGATCACCCACAATTTGTATAGCCCGCTTTTGAACAGAGTCCAAGAGGGCCAAAATGGAAACAGAAGCAGCACCCCAAACTTGACAACAGTACTCCATGCAGGGACAAATATAGAACTTATAAACATGGAACAATTGGTATAGAGTGAAAATTTTTTTGCATCTATTTAGGAGGCCAAGTTTTTTAGACGCGCTTTTTGCCATCGCCATTACATGATCGTTTCAGAGTAGGTCATTTGAAACACCCAATAACAAGGTTGGCAAATATCATGATATTTATATAAATATCAAAATATCCGATATATATCAGATATATATCCGATATATATCAAGATCTGATATTTATTTTTGATTAAGTTGTTTATCTTAAATATTATACAATATATGGCCCTTTCCACACTTCTATGCAGTGCATCGCATCTCTCCCTCGTTTCATACCTCTTTGCCTGTAAACTAAATTCAAATATTGCAACTCCAATTTAGTTTATAGACAATTTGACAAGTCTATTCGTCTGTATCTTCATTCTTCAATCATTCTTCAATCATCAATACTCATACAAGGTTGTAAAACTGGTCCATTAATGGTTCATTACTGCCGACCAGTAATGCCACCCGCAATGACCACCATAACTGGACCATTAACAGAATGTTACTGAATCGAAGTTATCGAACTGGCCCATACAACGTTATACAACTGGTCCAGTAATGGTCAATTATTGGCGACCAGTAATTCAACAATGACCCGGTACTGGCAACCATGACCCATAGTGCTACCACTAATTTTACTTCTTGATAACTTTGGACAATAAATGGCTGCCATTCATTTGCCAGAGAAAAAACAGCAATGGCCCATACAAGGTTGTACAGCTAACCCAGTAACGGACAAATAATGATGACAAGTATTGCAGCAATGGCCGAGTACTGGTAACCATGGCTGGGCCATTATAAAATATCATACGTATTAATTTTAATATACAAAATAATTAAAATAAAGTAAAAATGTCTAAAGAAAAAAAATTTAAAACTTATACTAACCTTGACATTATTATCATAGGTTTTCAGCAAAGATACGATAATTAAACTATAGGTGAAATTTTTCAACCTATATATTTCTAAAATGGATAATGCTCTAGTGAATTTGAACCAAATGACAAAGATCGGCCAATTTATGGTTCAGTACGGGCCCAATAACAACTGCCAATTAATGTTAGCCGTTAACGTGCCATTACTTGGCCGTTTAAAGTAAACTTTACTGGTTATTTTCTATAAACCTTAGATCGGGTGATTCATAGTTCTAGTAAGGGCCCAATAACAATATAAAAGTACTGTTTACTATAATTGGGCCATTCAAATTTCAAAGGGAACTAAATGCTGGCTATTTTTTTGTAAACCATAGATTGGCCGATGGTTTTAGTACTGCCCCAATAACAATAACCAATTAATGTTAACCATTAACGTGCCATACCTTGGCCATTTAAAGTAAACTTTACTGATTCATTTCTTTAAACCGCAGATTTGCCAATTCATGGTTCCAGTAATGGCCCAATAACAATAGCCCAGTATTGTTTACCATTTATGCGCCAGCGCTTGGCCATTCACAGGTAACTAAATACTCGCTATTTGCTGTTAACCCAATAGATGGGCCCATGACTGTTTCTATTACTGGGAAAATAACAAATCACAGGTACTGTTAACCATTAGTGGGCCAGTGCTTGGCCGTATTTCAAATTTTGGAAAACTACTTGGGTTGTTATTCCATTCCACCACACCATTGGTGGTGTATTGCTAAACAGAGATTGAAATACATATTTTGGAAATGGTTTGCACTGAAAAAAAAATTGAAGTTCATGACAACCTCATCTCGAAGTTGGCAGTTTATTATTCATGCAAATAAAATTTATTTGCAGACAATTTCACTGTGATTGCGACAACTACCTGATAACATTTTCCTAACAACAGGATGAGGTTTATATAAAATATAAAGTGTTATATCCAATATAACAGTAGTTGAATAAAGATAATAACTATTTCCCTGAAAAAAAATTTCCTTTGGCCTTATATCATGAATTTTTCATTTTAAAGTTTAAGTATTTGAGATTAATTGAACTATATTTTATTTTCACATAAATATTTCGTGTGATTGTCTCAACTTCATCGATTTATAATTGTAGAGTTTTTGAAGCAATTTCGTAGTTTGATTCGCCATATGTGACCGTACGGTGAGGTTAAGACAATTGCATTTCGATTGGAAATAGGACATGTTTTTTCAGCGTGGATTCAGTTAAAAGCGCCATTACAAATGGAATGAAGTCTGAAATATTTATATTGCATAAGGAAGTATATGCTTCTTCTCTTTGGTGGTTGTCAAACGTTTACCTAAAAATAGATGGTCAAGCATAAACTATCTAGGTGATGAGGTGCATTTAAAGCCATGCCTCTTGTTCGATAAAAAAGTTTTTTAACTTTTAAAGGTTGCTCTAGTTTAAGATCGACTTCCAGTTTATGCTAAATTTCAACTACAACGGCAATAGCCGTTTTATCTCTTTAAGCTCTTCTAAAGCGATTGCTATTGTCTTTAGATAACAAAGCATATGTTTAACATTCATTACACTATTTATGTCATAAGTTTAGTTATGTCAGAATCTATGTCAGCTTTATGGTCCTGGCATAGCTGAACCAGGTTACCTCATTTGGCATGCGTTTTGCCAGCAGTGCTGCGACTGTTAACAGTTTTTCCAACTTTAAGGTAGGAATAGTTATTTTTTTTTTTTTTTATAAATATCATGATATATATCAGGGAATAAATATCGTGATATATATCAATGATATATATATCGGATATATATCATGCCAACCTTGCCCAATAAACGAATGTTTTTGCATTCACCTATTGGTTCATCACACATACTGAATAAAATATCTTTGGGGAACTCGGTCGTTGATCTGGAAACAATCAACAACTGTGTTTTGGTAGAGTTGAAATTGACCAGGTTTTGGTCACCCCAATTGGCGACTTTTTTTTAGGTCTTTATGCACATTTATGGCAGCGTCTCTCCGGGCGGGCTTAATTCGTTCGTGCATTTTACCTTTTGAAGGCAGGGGCTCGAACGACTTGTGCAGAGTACTATCATCTACAAAACTATTTATTGGGTTGCTGGTGATTTTCAACAATTCGTTGATATAAATCAAAAATAGGATTGGGGACAATACTGAGCCTTGAGGTACACGAACGTTTATTAGTTTAGAATCAGAAGAAAATCCGTCTAAGGATACCGAAATGTATCGGTTGGATAGAAAATTTTAAATCAGCTTCACAAATCACAACATTGGGATGAAAACCATACGCAATTAGCAGGTCTCTATCAGTGGTAACTGCAGTATGAGATCGAAATTTAGGAGATGCATGTGATGCATGCAATGTGCTGTCATCAGCAAAACTATGGATTGGGTGCACTGTGGAAATAAGTAAATCATTAATGTATAGAACGAGGTTGGTGAGAGTGCAGAACCATCTACTTAAATTTTTTATTTAAACTAATCTGGCACATCCAATTCTATTTGTACACAAAACGGTCTGATCCGGAAATCTACCTATTTCTAACGGAAATACCTGCCGCTTGAACTTTTTTTAAATTCAACCGGTGATGAGTAGTGTAAATCTAGACTGTACACTGCGTTTTTAAATAGAACCTGTGTAAAATTACACTGTAGTGGTATCATGAGTATCGCTCGTCAATACCGGTCGGATTGTTATCGTTAACGATAGTAAATGACAATTAAATATAAAACTATAAATAATTGCAAAAAACATTTTATGACGCCATTAAATAATATTAAACATCTACCGTTAGATCAATGATTTTTAGCGAATGAATGGAGTTTTGATCACCTACCGGATGATTTATGACCTAAAATTAACGGCTAAATAGTGGTTGAAATATTAAATTTTAGTACAGCTGGATAATTTTTGTCTAAAACTTATCTTTCTCAGTTTTCATGGTACCATCACTGATGTTCTTCGTTTTTAAATTCGACTATGTAAAACCTAGTTTACAACCTAGTTGTATAGACAGTAGCTCGCCTTACTTACGTCAAACAAATTGGACAGCAGCTGTACCCGCCCTGTACTGTTCACACGTGACACGATGACAGTTACTTGCCAGTTGTATGCAAGTTGATTTTTCAATGTTTTTCTTTTTAAAAAAATTTGATGGATAACCGATGTCAGCTAATATTTGGTGTTTTATAACATTTGTTAGTTAAAAACTCCAATAATTTATTAATTGTATTAATTAATAAATAAATAGATTTTTTTGTATTATTTTCTATAAAGGAACGTAGACTGTCAAACGAGGGACTTGTATTAATTTCATCAATTCACTCAATTTTATGGTCGAGTTTCAGACTTATAATTTAATAGATTAGTTTTATAAATATGGGTGATAATCATCAACTATATTAGTTAACTATCGGTTGATTGTAAAGCCGGTTAATTGAAAATTTTGTTGTTAATTTCTTTCTTAACAACACTTTGACCTAGATGGGATTCGAGCCCGGTCCTTCATGTTCGAAGTTCACCGTGCTACCACACAAATAAATAGCTTACTCGTAGTAAATTTACAAACATTCAGTAGTTTAAAAACCCCATGAGAAAAAATTTTACTATAAATCATATTTTTAGGGTTCCGTTTTTTACACTATTGGTGAGAGTTAAACTAGTTTTTCACATTATATCGATTATCTCGTAAACTATAAATGCTATGGACTTGAAATTTGAGATGCGTATAAAACTAATCTGTCCACATGAAATGACTGATACAAATAAAACTAAAGTGGTTTTCGTTTGGTTTACAGGAGTACGATGTGAGACCTTTGAGAAAATACATTTTTTTATAGATTCAAGTAGGATATCATATGAAAGGGCTTCATTTCAGTATTCCTTAAAAATTTATTTTGGAATTTTACACCTCACCATTTTTTGTATAATTTTGAATAATGACGGTTTTTCGTGTTTCCTTACCTTGATTAGCTCCGAACCCAACTGATTCCAAATCTTCAAATGTATATGGAATGATAGAAAAATTAGTACGTTTTTAATAAAAAATATATAAAAGTCATATTCTCATAATTAGATTTATTAAGGGGGTGGAAATGAGGAGGGGTAAAAACACTATTTAAAATGTGGTTAAGTGGGGTGTCATTTGAAAGAGCACTTTATTTAGAAAACATAGCAATTTTTTTTAGAATTTTGCGATGCACAGTTTTTGAGTTATTGTCAAAAAAATGCAGCTTTCAGACCGTTCCCCCCCTACGTTTCGACTCCGATTGACGGAAAAATTTGTAAAAATTCACAGAGTTAGGAAATTTGGTAAATTTTGTATGAAAATTATAGCGAAGTCTTACATAATAATATTTCTGTGTGTTTAGGGGACCGGGTTAGAGAGGGTAATAAAAACCTTTTTTGACCCACGCGAGTGTGTCATTTGAAAGAGCACCTAATTTAAAATTCGTTGCAAATTTTTTTAGAATTTTGCGGTGCACAGTTTTTGAGTTATGGACAAAAAAAGTGAAAAATTCAGACCGTTCCCTCCTCCCCCCTACGTTTCGACATTGATTGACACTGATTGACATTGAAAATCATACAAAAAATTAAAACAAATATAACAGTCGAAATCAACCGAAAACAATACGATCATTTTTTTTAACTCGCACATGCGAGTAGCTCGCCGTATTTGTTCACACAATGCCAGTAGCTGCACTACTGTAACACGCCTGCTCAAATCGCACGGTTACACGCCTCGTTTAAACCAGGCTTAATACAGTGTCATCGAACTTATTCTGAATGGTCGAGTAAAGTGTCTTAATTATAACACAAACCAAAAAAAATCGCTTCACATGAATTATTTGCTTTATGTTTAATTCTTATTTATTATGTTTAATTTATTTATATTTGATGTTAGTTTAATTTTTAAAATATTAGGCTTTTATCGGTAATTATTAGATGAAAATGAAGTTTTTATTATTGTTAAAGATAAATTCCTAACTTTAGCTATTTAAATTGCTTTTTAGGTAGATTTCATAGAAAAATCTACCTATAGCAATGGGCAAAATTTCGGCATTTCGAAAAAACTTTGATGCTAAATGACTAACACGACCGACCGAAAACGACCATGAAAGTGGTCGCATTTGTTGAGCAACATCAAAAAAAAATTTCTGAACATGTGTGTTCTATTAATATCTTGGATCAATTTCTTTAAGTAATTGACCTCTGCAATTAGAGGTTCGTGAGTGAGCGGCTCCAACAAAAAAGCTTGCAAAAATTTAACTGCTTTTGAAACAACCGGCACTCTCACGGTCGCAGTTGTGGAGCCAGATCAAAAAACCTTTTCTAAAAATGTATGTTTTATGAATATCTTGAACAAGTTCGTAAATCAGCAAAATCTTACACATGATTAAGAAACTAGAGGCTTTATATTATATAAAGATTTACATTCATAAATTTAGAATTTTTGGAAACATTTTAATCCGTTTCTTTTAAATATAAACCTCTGCAGTTAGAGGTTTTTGACTTGTCGGCTTCAACAAAAATGGTTGCAACAATCCCCAACAACAAGAATTTGCAAAAAACCTATAACAATCAATGAAAAAAAAAATAAAAAGATTTGAATAGAAATTAATTTTTTGTTCTTATAAATAAATTATTATGATATTGCGCAGTAAGACGTATGATATAGAGTAGGTTTGCGGTGTGTTTTTCATATAGTGTCATACATTTTCACACATATGATCTGTGGTAGATTTGATATTTGTTTTTTCGTTCGTAACAACTTTCCAAAATTGCATAGATGTAGTTTTGCTTATATGTAGCTAATTTTCATTTTAAAGTTTGTTCGATATCTGTTTGCAATTAGTTTGTTTTTTAAACTAATCTGATACATCAGATTCTACTTGTATACCCCTGCCGCTTGGACTTTTTTAATTATTAGATCTTTTTCCCGAAAATATTGTGACTGCTGAAATCTGCTGATTTGTAATTCGAACACCAAAATCAGTGTTTTTTATAGCAAATCAAGTTTTTTGGTATTGAGTTTAAGTTGTTTTTACTATTGTAAAACTATTATTGGTATTTTATAGCTATTTATGTACCAAGGGCGTTATGTAGGTTATTGCGCTCGGAAAGCGACGTAATCTAGCCCGAGGATCTCTGGCCCAAGGGATGGATGTCGCTTGATGGGCGTAATACCTAGTAACGCCAGTGGCGCATACAAGATTTTATGCTTCACTTAATAAGCTAAAAACTAAGAAAGAATTTAATTTACTGGTCTATATTGATATGCGAAAATATATTTAATTACATAATTAATTATTTCTAATTCTCATTACATACGACTTTATAACGATTTGACGGTTAAGTATAACGTTTATAAAACCGTTGAAAAGTTAAAATGGCGAGATTTCAACACGAAATACATGAGATATCCGCCCTGTAAATAATGTTCTACACTAATCAAAATAAGTACAAAATAATTTCGCTAAGCTCAGTGTACATCGGTAAGCCAGCCACACGACCCGGTTGAATTAAAAAACAGACCCTTTGTAATGTTTTGAACACATTTTTTCGTTGACGCTTTAGAGTTTAGGGGCACTGCTATAAATAAGTTAAGACCTTGGAAAAACAACCAAATTTTGTAGTTAGTATAAAAATAATAAATTTGTATGTATTTTAAATAGATTTAAAATAATGGAATAATAATTGTTAAAATGGAAAAAAATAGATTTGAGATAGCCCTGCGCTGACATTTAAAACACCTTCGTACAAACAAATCGTCCTTTACGTGAAGAGAGTCCCAGCATAAATTTACATATCGATCCACAGGCTTCATAAACAGGCTACCAGATATATATCTCTATATCTATCTATCTATTGCCACAAAGTGCAATTGACCCAAAAACGATAAAAATAAATTGCTTATGATGGTTGGTATGAGAATGTTTGGCAATCATGAACAAACCACTAAACAATTAAAACAATACCTATATGCAAGATTGATTTGCAATAGGAAGTATTAATATCACTGAATTTAAATTCTGATAATTAATTACATATTAAAATATTGCAAAGAATTTTATTTTTATTGAAGAACGAGGGATTTCTATGAAGTTTCACTTCTATTCAGGCTCCAGTGTCCCGAGATTTGTTCATAGCCTTTATACTATATGTAGGAGCGTTGCAGAACTAACAAACATGAAATATTCACCACAGTCATTCGCAACAGCGATATAATTTCGTGTTAGCTTTTATAAAGTCTTGCATGACGTCCGAGGCTACAGATTGTAGTCATGGTGTGCCTCGCAGTCGTTCACTTCCTAGAGTACGTAAATTTTCAACTGTAGTTAATAGTAATAATAATTATTTTTATTGATTCAAAAGATGACAGAGATTTCTGTTTTTCGTTGTAGTTTAATATCGTTTGATACTTCAGAAAAAAATATAACAACTAAAAATACAACAATAGCTAACTAGTTATTATTGTTAATGCTCGTAAAATACGATTAGATATAATAAAAATATCCTTCCTACCACAAAGGTCAGGGGTAGTCATCGGGTCCGGAGCAACCTTTTAACAGATCATTTTTAGAATATAACTTTTGTTTGACTAAAATATTTTGAATAAATTTGAAATGAATTAGGTTCTTCGTGACTTTTATGGACAAGTTGGTAGATATATCTCTTATGAAAATGTGGTGGATCCCACCCAACAGTACGATAACGGAAACGTTTTAGCATCAGTTTAGAGAATGCTGAAACTGAAAGAAATATCAAAACCATATTGTCGAAACATTAGAGAAATCAGAAACTATTTATGGAGACGTCGATACGTTCTGATATTTACTCAAAGATGCTGTTTAAGTGGTACTGAGCGGATAATTGGACAACCAAAAAACCACTACCAGAAAACCTGGCTGGATCAAGCATATCTTGAGGCTTTCAGTACAAAAGAGATTGCTATCTGAAACGTCTACAAGGACGAAACCGCAGGTTCACAAAGGAGAACTATAAACTGGCAAGACAACCCGTTACAAAGCGATGTATATGAACGAAAAGAGAATGGTGGAAGGGAAAGTATGAGGAGATTGAAAGATTCAGTATGGAACATCAATCACATAACATGATGTCAATCTCTTGTTCGCGCAACTTCGTTCAACAATCGACTGCTATTCACAACGAAGATTAGGAGACCATCTACGAAGACCTGAAAGATATCGTAGATGCTTGGTCACTTATTTTGAATGTTTTGTTAATATAAGTTACAAACAGCAAGTCGAGCGACGAGCAAAGCTCTTACTACTTAATAGGCCGCCAAGAGATCTGAATGAAAAACCACAAGTCGCTGCAGAAGAAACCAAATTGCCTCGCAACACTAGATGTATTTTAGCGCAATTAAGATCCGGCTGCTCACGAATATTAAATAATCACATAAACCGAATCCATCCCCAAATTATTGACAAGTGTCCCGCGTGTGAGGACACTCCACATAAACTTCTGAATTTAGAAACGGAATCGAACGAGTAGCACTTTATCAACGTCGCTACAACAACAACGAGCAAAACTGGGCCAAATGTTCATGTAGACGAACCCACAAAAGAGAAATTCGATGCGGTGTTGTCAAAACTAAAACGCAATAAAGCACCTATTATCGACGATATAACATCCGAAATGATTGTACATGGTGGTGAAATTTTGAATTCCAGAATCCAGACTGCTTGAACTTGTTCAAATAATTTGGAGGACTAAAACCAAGCCACAGGACCGGAGTTCAGCTATGCTGTTATCAATTCATAAAAAACTTAATCGCCTACTATGTGCAAACTACAGAGGGGTCGGTCTTCTCTGCAGACCATATAAGATTGTTTCATGCATTTTGCTAGCCATAATAAATCCTTTTTCTGAACAACTAGTTCGTAGAAAGGTAGAAAAAGTACTAGAAAAAGTACTCCTAGGTATCAATTTGTAAAGACCGATGCGTGATCTTCTGATTTTCGCAAACTTTACTCTTGAGTGCCCCAAGGCTCCATCTTGGGACCTTTGTTGTTTTGTAGGTATGTTAATGACTGTCGACCAGGATGTATGCTGATGACATCCAGTTATGCATGGCTGTGCCTAAAAACCAGCCTGATGTCGCCATAAGCAAAATTAACGTAGATCTGCAGAGTATTTATGACTGGTCTATCAACAATCGTCTTCTACTTAACTCAGGTAAAACCAAAGCCATCTTTATTAATGGTGATGCTTATCAATAAACTTAAGTGGAATAACCATATTGATAAGATGATTGGAAAGTTACATCATTACTTATGGGGATGTAATTTTTTGCAAACTTGATAAGGTTAGTGAGAGTAAACTAAGGGTTGCCTTCAACGACTGTGCCAGATTCATCCATAACATTAGAATACATGATCATATCTCAGCTTCTCAAGATGGCCTTCAACGAATGTGCCAGATTCATCCATAACATTAGAAAACATGATCATATCTTAGATTCTCAAGATGGACGGGTCTACGCCCCAGAAGTACTCGGCACCCAGTTCCGACCAAGGACCATCACAAAAATTTCGACGAAAGGTGCTACTCAGACGCTCCATTTTTTGGATAAAGAAGCAGTTGTCACTGGCCTCACTGCTTCAGATCCTCCTCGTTATGGCCGGTATTGAATGAAATCCTGGACCAACTAAAATATGGCATTGGGCAATATGCAAAAACATTTTAAGGGCAAACACTACATCCGTCCAGTGTAATAGCTGTAAAGAATGGTATCATCTCAAGAACTGCTCAGGCCTTGCAACACATAAGCAATGGACCAAAAACTACATAGCGCCATGTTGCTATGCATCAAGTCAACATACAAATACGAGCTCGCAACAGAACACAATGCGAATGAGCACACATCCGGAAACCCCAAGTGATGTGAAAATAATGCAGCTAAATTGTAACGGTCTCTTAAACAAAATCGATGATATCATCAACTTTATGTATAAAAACAATATTCTAGTCGCGGTTTTACAAGAAACCAAATTAAATGTTAGATCTAAGATTAGCGATAGTATCTGTGATTATAGAATTATAAGACTGGATAGAGGGAAGGACAAAGGTGGTGGCCTTGCCTTTATCATACACAAAACCATTATCTACCGTACAACCACATTACCAGCAGTACCGGGAACTGATAAACACCTAGAACAACTATTACAATAAAATCCGGAAATACGGAGATAAATCTAGTCAATATTTATATTCCACCAGTAAGCAGCTGTGATATAGGTTATGAACCGTCCATAGGACATTTATTTTATACCAAAGACTGTCTAATTCTCGGCGATATGAATGCTCACCACGATCTATGGCACTCACACTTGAACACTGACTCAAGAGTAGAGATGGGACATCGTAATCGATTGTTCGATCTAATCGATTGATCGTCTAAAAAAGAATCGATTCAATTCCATCTTTAATAGACCGATTCTTGAAATATAGCTAATTTAATGAAATAATGCTATTTTGTGTTCCAATATTTAAAAATTTGATAACATTTTTGTATTAAACATGAAAAAATGTACAAGAGCCGTAATAATGTACTAGAGAAAGGGAAAGATGGGCAGGAAATTACGTCAATGTCAATTTGTTAACAAAAAAAAAACAAACAACATCTCAGCTCAACCATAAAGATTATTTCCAATGCTTGAAATATTATTACTTATAAAAGATCAAGACTTAAGTCTCAAAATTTAAATGAACTCCTATTCTTGCATCCGCTTGAGGCTCATATTTCGATGCAATGATTTTTTTCATATATTTTAGTGCAATTGTTCAATTTTTGCGATATTTTTTCCGTTTATTTTTAATATTTTGTTTATTATTTAAAAGATCGATTAATTCAAGCTTTTTCCGATCTTTTAGAGAATCGATGTTTTTAAATTTGAATAATCGATTCTAAAGAATCGATTCTTTTTTCAATGAAATCCCATCCCTACTCAAGAGGTGAAAATATTGCTGACCAAATTGACGGCTCCATCTTTGGAGTCCTCAATGAACCACAACCAACAAGAGTAACAAATAACTCATACTCGTCTCCAGATGTTTCACTTGCCAGCATGTCACTAATGCCAATCGCTGAATGGAGAACTGAAATTGCATTGGGATCAGACCATGTGCCGATCATAATCACCTTAAGCCATTCCTTAAACGAAATAAAATCCGAGAAGAAGACATACATCAATTTTAACAAAGCTGACTGGGATAATTTTACCAATTTTACTGAATTGGAATTCAGTAAGCAAATTTTACCAATTGACGCCATCCCTGGGGATAGAAAATTCAGAGAAATTTTTAACAAAGCTAGATCTCGCTTCATTCCAGCTGGCAGAATACAAAATATTAAACCAAACTTCCCACAAGAAGCTTGTGTACTTTCCTCCCAAAGAGATGACATCCGTAAGGCAGATCCAACTGATTCTAGAATTCCGGGCCTGAACAAGCAGATAACTAAACTAGTAATGGAACACAAACGTAACAAATGGAAAGATTTAGTAAGACAAACTTTGGCACAAATAAAAGTCTGTGGAAGGTGATTAAGGGTTCAACACATCCGCGTCAAACGCATAACAACTGCATGATCTCCTTCGATGATATCCCAATCGAAAACCATAGAAAATGCGCAACAAAATTCAACACGCAGTTTACAGAAAAGAAAAGTAAACATGAAAAAGAAACTAGGTCAGTATTAAGACATATGCGCAAACTTAACACTGAAAATTTCGAGGATATCATATTTTCCGAAGAAGATGTTGGAAACGCAATTAAGAAATCCAAACCATCTAAAGCTATTGGACCAGACGGAATCTCAGCCATCATGCTAAAACACATTGGACCCAAAGGTTTGAACTTTCTCACTACCATACTCAACACATCTCTAAATACGCACCAGATACCAAATATCTGGAAAACGGCTAGAATAAGTCCCATTATGAAACCTGGCAAGCCTGAAAAAAAGGGAGAATCCTATCGACCGATCTTTATCCTCTCATCGGTTGCAAAATTAATAGAAGCACTGCTACTACCTCGGTTAACAGTATCTTGCAAATTGGCGTCACATCAGCATGGCTTTAGGAAAGCACACAGTACAACCACCGCGCTACATAGAATCCAAAACCAAATCAGCGATGGTCTAAACCAAAAACAACCCTGTGCTAGAACAATTTTAGTTGCACTTGACCTGTCAAAGCTTTCGACACAGTGTCACATGCTGCACTACTGAACGACATATTCAACACCAATATGCCAGGTCTAATAAAGCGCTGGTTGTGCAACTATCTAAGAGGCCGCCAAACATACGTTGAGTTCCGTAACTCTAGATCTAAGATGAGATTGCTCAGACAAGGAGTTCCACAAGGTGGAGTTCTCTCGCCTTCATTATCCAACCTTTACTTAAATAGTTTACCGGCACCACCGGAAGGAATAACTATCACGTCATATGCAGACGACTGCACGGTGCTTGCAACAGGAAACAACCTGGAACAACTCACCAATGTTCTAAACACCTACCTCAACACCTTGAATGAATGGTTTAAAACCAAAAAATTGAAACTGTCTACTGAAAAGTCAGCTTCCACACTTTTCACTACATGGACGAAGAAGGTAAACACAACACTCAATATCTGCATTGACAACATAATAATTCCTACTGTCAAAAATCCAAAACTGCTGGGGGTAACATTCGATCCACTACTTAAATTCAACGCTCATGCCCAACAAGTAAATACAAAACTTAAAAACAGGAATAACGCACTGAAAGCTCTAGCGGGTAGTTCGTGGGGTAAAGATAAAGACACAATAATAACGGCATATAAAGCTATAGGAAGGCCTTTCATAAATTACGCTGCTCCCATATGGACACCCCAAGTCACTGACACCCACTGGAATAAGTTACAGTTACCAGAACCATCCTAGTGCAGTTAAGATCCGGTTGGTCACGCATCTTAAATAACTACATGAGTAGAATTGACCAGGAAATTGTTGACAAGTGTCCCATATGTGAGGGCACGCCACATGATGCTAACCACCTTTTCAATTATCCAGAGAAACCAACCGACCTGACGAAGGAAGATCTGTGGTACCGCCCGAGGGCAGCAGCAGAGTTCCTGAATCTGGACTTGGAGCCGGAAGAATAGCACCACAACTCGTCGCTACAACAACAACAATCATATCTCATCCAAAACCTTCACAATCCTTATTTGCAGTTTAATTAATTACCTGAAGTACAGACTCACTATTTACATGCATCGTATTAACACTAATAAGTTGCCACAGTATCTGTCGTCGAGAGTGATTGCCTCATTCAGACAGAAAAACAAAAACTTCATAATTCCCAAACACAAAACTACATGCATTGCTTCTCAATTGTGGGTCCATGGACCTAAAGTTTACAACTCCATCAGGCCAGATGCCTTGGAGGCCTTGACATCAATGAAGGGTTTCTTTAAAGCTGTTCCGATATTTTTCAACTCCGCCTAATTTGTTTGAATACTGTGAGATTTGGATTGCTGCTGCTGCTTGTAAAGGGTGCATTTGATTGTATTTTTGTAGTCTGAATTTATTCGCCCGTGTAAGTTTAGCAATATCTTCATATTTAGTGATTGTATCTTTGATATTATGAATTGAAATTATTGAAATTACTGATCCTTTATATTCTAATAATTGTATGTTTAAAACTATTAGTTTTTGTAAATATTTGTTTGAAGATAAACCGAAAAAAATAAATATCAATAATAATAATTACATTATAAATGTAATTTTATGCTTATAAATTGATAGCTTTAATTAACGTTTAACATGGCTTAAGTTTTTGTTATAATACTCAGTGATAAATGATATTATAACACTCAGTAATAATACTTGGTGCATTTGTATTGTATCGTTTTAGTCTGAATTTTTTTTTCTGTCAATTTTGTATTGTATTTACTTGATTCTAATTAAGAGTATTTCTGTAAAGGGTATATTCTTAGTAATTTAGTAATACATTTGTATATTTGATACTATTAGTTTTTGTAAATAATTTTTGTAGATAAACCTAAATAAATGAATAATAATTAGTTGGAGAATATGAGTGTGGTTTCCGGTAAGACCGAGGACTACCGATGCACTTTTCTCGATAAGGATGATTTTGGAAAGGTGTCGGCCTACGACTCTCTCGATCGAGAGACTCTATGGGCTGCTCCGGTGTCAATGAGAATCCTGGGTAAACTGGTATCAATATGCAAAATGACAGTAAAATATTATCAATGCTGTGTACGAGTAGAGAGCGAAATATCAAAGTTTTTTAACGTTGACTCCGGTTTAAGACAAGGTGATGGTATCTTCCCTATACTCGTTAATTTAGCCTTGGAATGTGTATACCATCAAATCTACCAACAAACAAACTGTTGCAATAAACTCAGTACAGATGAACGCGTACGCTGATATGTTGTCATCCTCGGCGAAAGTGAAACTGTTATGATTGAGAGTTTCAAGTCGCTTTAGAGTGGTGCTAGACAAATTTAGTTAATAAATAGCGATAAAACCAAACACACAAATGTTTCAAGAGAGGCTGAAAAGAAAGATTTGAATAGTGGCAATGAACGAATTGAGGGAGTTGAATATTTTAAATATTTGAGATCAATGCTTGTTGGTTTAAACAACACCATACTTACAGGCATAAAAGCTAGAATCGCTGCAGGCAATTGAACTTTCTACTCAATTAAACCACTCCTTGCGTCACCTTATATGTCAACTAACACTAAACTTATATTATAGAATACTTTGAGTAGACGAGCATGTATGGGTCGCAAAGTGGACCCTAAGGCAAAATCCTACGCTACATTAGTGGTCAACTTAAGACAGACGATGAAAGTATAAAACCTGATACAACTTTGAAATCTGATACAACAGGTACGTAAGTATTCCCGGGAGTTTAACCTCGAGGTAAACCACGACTACAATGAGATACTGACGTAATGAACGACCTTAAACAAATCGGCGACCATAGTAAATATTGGTGACTGTTTGAGGCTAGTTAACTCGGCAACGCTCCTATATGGATCATAGACGAAAAAAAAAATGATTTAGTTCTTTGGAACATAAACAAAACGGGTTAAATAGTTAGTCTTGATTAGCAAAGACAAGAAACTTATCCTTGGGTAATATTAAACTGCACTCAAAATGATTGTCAAACACTTTTTAAATAAAATCTTATAAATTTTTTTTAAATAGAGTAGTATGCTAGATTCACTACACATTTTTATATTGCTAGTATGATGCGTTCAATTTGACTGAAATAACTGAATAAACTGCAAACAACAACAATTGCAAACAAATTTCAGATTATTCAATTGTTTCACTCAAATCGAACGCGGCTATAGTCAATAAAACATATTGCGAACGTAAATGAGTGCCACAACACATATGTTATCCATTACTATCATATCTACCTACACCTATTTGTTAAAAGATAAACAGTTTAAGAAAATACTGAAACTTGCTAATAGAATATCACAACATCAATAAGAGGCGTATTTTGCAATTATAGTGTTAAACACTACAATTGTGATTCCTAATTTTGCAATTGAATTTTTTGAAAAAAAAAAACAATTTTTATCTACGAATGAATAATAAATTGTAAACAAACAGTTTTGAGATAGTCAACATTCTTGTTTCACAAAATTATTATAATTATAAAATGGCAAAATGACGATTCGACATTTATTTTGGAGTAGATAAACACATATGAAAATATAGCAATTTAGAGTATTTTCGCTACAAATTACAATATATTATACATACTTGTTTTATATAATTATTGTTAATAACATTATTTTATTTGAATTTGTTATTATTTAACAAAAAAATAAGATATTTTTTAAAATATAACACCACACAAAAAGAATTGAATTTTAATTAACCATTCTGTCAAATGACAAAACTAAAAACTTTGTTCTGAAATTGTACGTATAAATTTTATTTTGCAAGAGATGTCAGGACTATGCAAATATCAAAAGTAAACATTTTGGCGAAAGTTGTTTCAAACGCGTGGCCGTACCGTAGACTAAATGGAATATAAAAAATAAAAATAAACGTTTTTGTTAACCCGGCCTCTACATTATTATTAAAAAATTTAAATCAATAACAAATTTATTAAAATCATAATGCAAATTTGAAACGATTTAAATGTATGGGGATATTACTTTTTCTTAGGCCCCAAGAATTTTTTTTTTATTTGATAGAGAATCACTGAAGCGAATAAAACCAAAACGAGTTGTATCGGAGCACCGGGGACGAAGATACAAGCCTTTGAAAAAAGCAAAATCCATACAAAATTGCACTGGTTTTTGACAAAAAACTTTTATTTTTTACTTATTTTTCCTATGTGCTTATAAGAGCCGTGTTCGATTTGACTGAAACAACTGAAGCAACTGAAAAATTAAATGCAATTGTTGTTGTTTTTTCAGTTGTTTCAGTCAAATCGAACGCACCTAAGATAAACGATCAAAACTGTCCCTTTTACAAAATTTTCTTAATTTACGATAAAAATAATAAAAAAAAAATCCACTCGCGCCTAAGTTAAAGTAATCTTGCCTCAAATGGTCGTAACGTGGGCCCCTAAGGTTATAATTATTATTTTTTAAGTTATTCATGTTGATTCTTTAAAATTATATATCAAAAATAACATTAAACGTCTTTTGGATTGCAACATTCGGTAAAAAAAGTGTACTTTTATACGATATTTTTTTTTCAAAGGCCTATATCTTGGTCCCCGGAACTGATTTTCAAACAATTTTTTTTGCAATATGCTTATAAAAGTGCCCTTAAAAAGAAAAACAAAAAATTGGCTGGGGCCTAAGATAAAGTAATCTTGCCCAAATTAAAAACCATATAACGATATTAATACTTTAAAACATCTAAATTTCAAATTTTTGATTAAATCAATCAGCATTATACATAGTCATGTATTTAGATATAAATATAATTGTCCCATTTTTGTTAAATTTCACATTTTATTTAACATGAAAATCAAATTGAATAGATTTATTTATTAATATTTTGAACTTTGTTTTTACCACTCAGCATCGCCATTAGATTTTTGAAACACGTAGTCTTTTCCACCTATATTCATTATACCATCTTTTAGATAAAATTTCCACTTATTACGGGAACGAGTTATCTGTGCAATACAAAAACAAAATCATAAATAATTTGTAAATATTTTTTGAATAAACCTACTTTGTCGTACTGGCAAACAACAACATTGTCTGTATCAAACAAATCAGAAGCATCTTCATCCGTTACATCATCTTCACTATTTAACGGTTCTTCTTCAGCCCCACCTTCACCCTCGTTTTCATCTTCATCGTCTTTTTCAATGTCATCATCGTCGTCTCCATCTAAATTATCATCGCTTACATCACTACCTTCCTCATCCGACGTATCTGCTGCACCGTCTAGCTGTTTCTGTATCGATATCGAATTAAGGTTCATGGCCTGATTCTGTAATGCCGCATTAACATGTTGTTGCAATATATTTGAGGCGATATGTGGCGGTAAAGGCATTATCGATGTTATAATTGGACCGGTAAGGACTTGATGGAGTTGATTTTCTTGCAATGCAGATGCTGGTACTTGAATTGTTAATATTCTAGGTGTTTCGCTTCCGGCAACCCCAACTTGTGCTGGTAAAGTTATTTGTATTGGTACAATTTTATTTGGATCTAGACCTGCAACAACAGCAGGTGGGGGAGGTGGTAATTGTGGTTGTTGGGGTGCTGGCTGCTGTGGAGGCTCCTGTAATTGAGATGTTGCACTAGCTGGATTCGACGGTGGAGTATGTGTTGTGTGATTTGCCATTGTTGAATTGTTAACTAACGATTGGGAAGTATTTTTTTTTTGAGTTCCATTGATAATTGGAGTTATGTTATTTGAATTTAGATTTGAAGCATTTAAATTATTAGAGCTTTCTGTTTCTTTTAGAATTGTGTTCCTGGCAGCTTTTGATTTGGTACCATTCACCTAAAATAAACGAAAAATATGAAATTTTTTATTTTGTTGAAACCGTTCCCATTTTAGTTAAATTTCACAAAATGGTTTGAAGAAAAATAATATAAAGTGATCGTAAAAACCAAAAAATTATTCATAACAATGAAAAATTGTGTAGCTTTTAGAATTGCAAAACAGAAAGAAAATTCATTTGAAACTTTTGATGATTTTTGAAAAATACCAAATTCATACATGTATAGTAAAATAATTTATTCATGAAATGACGTAATTAAAAAATAGCAAATACCTTTGTATTTCCACTAGGCGGTGGTTGAGGATCTGGCGTATCTTGTGCCCCTTCAACTGCTTTACTAGATAATAATTTATTCGTCCACACTTGCTTCATTTCTTGTAAAACTTGCTCGTCCACTCCTTCATCTAAAAATGCATCACGAACCCCAGCTATTACATCGTCTATTACAGTATTATATAGCTTTAGCTAAAAAAATAGTTTAAGTAATAAAGTATTAATGAACTTTAATATACACATATTGAAAAATAATCTATTTTATAAAAATATTTTTACCACTGATGTTTGACTGAGAGCCATTTTTGAATATTGAGAAACGTCAAAGATTATTTTTTTGTTTAGTTAATTGTTTTTTGTTATTTATTATAATTATATTTAAAAACTAGTTTTTAAAGGAAGAAGAAATGTTTGCCAAAAAATTAATTATATAAAATGATGAGATACTATATATGTAGATAATCTTAACTACCAGATATTTTACTAGTTATATTTAACAATAATTATTAGTTTTAATAATACGTATGTCAAAAATTAAAATCAAATTTTAATAACACAGTAGATTTTTGTTATTGCTAGAGTGCAATATTGTTAAATCTAAACAAAATGTATCTACAATTTTTTGATGATTAAAATTAAACTTTAGCAAATTAGCAATTAGTTAGAACTGAATGAAGACATGTTAGGATAACTCTAACCTTGGTTTTCGATTAGTTGTACTGTGTTCTTTCAATTTAAATAAAAAAGTTCAGCGATTAATAGTTTACATCGATATCAAATATACCCAGGCACGAAAATGTAATCGAAATCGTTTTGAATTATGAGTGTTTTTTTTCTATATCGGAGAATATCGGAGAGATATTTTAAACGTCAAAAACATTATCTGTGTTTTTGCATTCTCGGATATATCTGATATATTTGTTCCGTGTTTTTTTCATACTCGGATATATCTCAGATCATATATTTTCTCTCTGAAAACTTTTACAGATATTACAGATATTTTTTTTTACCGACTGGAAGTCATCGTTTAAACTTTAAAGTATAAATTTAAAAAATTGTAGGTAAAGCTTCGATTAAAAACAAATTTAAATAAATTTTTTAATAAAATTTAAATTTATTTATTAAATTTTTTTTTTATTGAAGTAAAACGGAAGTATAAAAAACGGAAAGTATAAAAAACGAATATAATATTCGGCAAATATACGATACAATTCGATTATGACAAACATATTTTAAATATTCACTGTTTTTTTGGTGCATTATAGAAATAGTTCATATTTTTCGATGCTTAAAAATTTAACAGAAATTCAATTAAAAAAACATAATGTTGAATTAAATTTAATGATTTTCAATCCGAATTTTTGGAGTATTTTAATTTAATTTAATATCAGTTTTCAAAATATTATATGTCTGCTCCATTTTTGTTTACAATGGATGCTTACAGGCTGATTCTGACATACCCTCACAGATGTAAAAATAGTCATAGCATAGACTTTTCTCTTAGCTAAGACAAAAACCTCTTAAATGCGATTCTGTATGTAGTCACAACTGTGAGATAGCAAAAAAAAACCTCATACTTAAGACCATCAAACATGGTCATCTTAAGCATTACAATTTAACGTTTCATATTTTTTTATTGGAATTCTTGTATGAAAAATTATATTAATAAAGAATAAAATAATAATTATGAATTATTTATGTAATTCTTATAAAACTTATAATATTTATCTATATTGTATCAAAATTATTGAATAAAATATATATTGTTAATGATTTTAAATAAAATGGCGATTGAAGATTTTATATTTGCACTATCAAAGTTTGGTGTCTCATGTTGTTTTATTTGTGCAAATTTTATATAAACTTTAAGAAAAAACTATAATTTTTTTTCACAAATCTATTGCAAAATAAATAAATTAATCAATATATTATATGGTATAATTTTATGTTAATTGTACATAAATTAATAAAATATATTTCAAGATTGATATTCAATCAATAAAATGGCGGTTGAATATTTTCACAAACAAAAATTATTAATATCTTTAAAAATTTTCTAAAACAAAAACTTGATTTTTATAAAAAATTATTATACAATATACCATAATTCTTAATAATAATTTATATGGTATTTTAATTTGTATTTAAATTATTTAAAAAGAAAATATGACATTTTATAATAATTTTGTTTATAAAAATAGCCGTTAGAAAGATCTCCAAAATATATTTGTAGAGTTATTATGAGGTTTTTTATGACAACGTTCACAGAATCGCAATTAAGATATTCCTCTTAAAAAAATTGTCATAACAAAAATAATCATAGCTAAGACCTCTTAACTCAGAATCAGCCTGTTAGACTCGTTAAATAATAAAAATGGCAGCATATTTGGCTTTTTTAAAGGCAGAATTGAAAGCGATTGCTCCCAACAGAGTTAGATGGTCCAGTCTAGTAGGCGCCCTATGCTCCTAAATGGAGATAAAGGAAAAAAAAAAAAAAAATTCCATAATTCTTCCATAATTTCCATTCATCCATAATTCTTAATAATAATTTATATGGTATTTTAATTTGTATTTAAATTATTTAAAAAGAAAATATGATATTTTATAATAATTTTGTTTATAAAATAGCCGTTTGAAAGATCTCCAAAATTTATTTGTAGAGTTATTATGAGGTTTTTTACAGGGCTTCGAACCCGAACCGAACCCAAACCCTGAACCCGCTCCGGAGCAAGTTTTTTTTTAAATTATGTGAACCCGAACCCAATCAAAAACGCGGTTCAGGTTCGATTTTTAATATAGGAAATTTAGGAAGTTTGAGTAAGAAATTTCATATTTCGCAGAATTTTTTTTTGTTTCAAACAAGATTATTTTGGTTATTATTTCGTCGTTTTAATAATGAAACAACGTATTCGCAAAAATGTAGTTTCGAGATAATTGGGTTTAAAGATTTTTCGATTTATATTGGAAAAACAATTCTACCAATTACTCTTGACTAATTTCCCCACATCGTATTAAAATTTCACATTGGTACCTGCTGGCTTTTCTACCTAAAAAGAGGTGAAAAGTCAATCAGGTACCTTATACGTTATATTTCATTCTGCATGGAAGTACGATTAAGCCTAAAACTAATTATTATTGAAATAACACATGATATTCTTACACTTTTTTATTTATATGAACCAGCATATCATGTAATCATGAATGATCCTTATATCATTTTTAGATTTACCATTTCGTGTGGAGATCGTAATATAGATGAAAAACGTGACGCAGGTGAAAAAGTCGAAATTTGAACTTGATCGACCATTCTTGATTTTCCTGAAACTTGACATGTAAGTAGTATGGACAAAATAAAAAATACAACTTATTTTAAAATTTTTTTCAACCATTCTTGATTTTCCTGAAAATTGACATGTAAGTAGTATGGACAAAATAAAAAATACGACTTATTTTAAAATTTTTTTAAAGTGCATAGTTTGAGCACAGGGGGCACCCCAACATGCATGAAAAATGAAAATTCAGCCAATCCGATGTAACTTTGAAATTAAATTGCTCAAGAACGGCTATACCGATTTCATTAAACTTTTTTTTGTTTGATAGATGATTAGTTAATCGTTTGAAAAAAAATTAATTTATTGTTTTTATAATTAATTTTTAAATAAAAATATTAAAAAAACTTTTTTAAAGATGGCGCTAGGGTCGAAGATCAATTGGAATTTAATGAATTTTAATTCTGAAAATAGTTCTATCCTTACTCTAAAATATATCATATTAACTCAGAGGCGTTAATTTTTGTTCTTTAGATATTTAATTTTAAAGATTTTTAGTACGACTGAAATTCGAATTTTTCTTCATTTTTTCAAACAACTTCCATTAACAAAAAATTTTAAAATCAATTAAATTTTAACTTTTTTTTTTAAATATAGCTCTAACCTTACTTTAAAATATATCAAATTTACAAAGAGGCGTTAATTCGTGTTCTTGAAATATTTAATTTTAAAGATTTTTAGTCCGATGAAAATTCTAATTGTTCATTATTTTCTCGAACTTCAGTGGTTCAAATTTTTTGATGATATAAATTGTTCGAAAAAATAATGAACAAATACAATTTTAGACGGACTAAAAATCTTTAAAATTAAATATCTCAAGAACACGAATTAACGCCTCTTTGTAAATTTGATATATTTTAAAGTAAGGTTAGAGCTATATTTAAAAAAAAGTTAAAATTTAGTTGATTTTAAAATTATTTGTTAATGGAAGTTGTTTGAAAAAATGAAGAAAAATTCGAATTTCAGTCGTACTAAAAATCTTTAAAATTAAATATCTCAAGAACAAAAATTAACGCCTCTGAGTTAATTTGATATATTTTAGAGTAAGGATAGAACTATTTTCAGAAAAAAAATTAATTTAATTCCAATTGATCTTCGACCCTAGCGCCATCTTTAAAAAATATTTTTATTTAAAAATTAATTATAAAAACAATAAATTAATTTTTTTTCAAAGCGCTAACTAATCATCTATCAAACAAAAAAAGTTTGATGAAATCGGTATAGCCGTTCTTGAGCAATTTAATTTCAAAGTAACATCGGATTGGCTGAATTTTCATTTTTCATGCATGTTGGGGTGCCCCCTGTGCTCAAACTATGCACTTTAAAAAAATTTTAAAATAAGTCGTATTTTTTATTTTGTCCATACTACTTATATGCCAAGTTTCAGGAAAATCAAAAATGGTCCAGTTTTCACAACTTTGTCTAGAACACGTTTTTCATCTATATGTAAAATATACGACACTGATTTTACCCAAGTTATTATTCTGTAGGAATTGGAATATCGTATATGCATTTACGCTGTTTCAATATTTAACCAAATTCAAATTTGCATGTACGTTAATTAACAATATATTAATTTTCACCCCCAGTTATAAAATAATTGGAAAATGTTAAAACGCCACTCTATAGACATCCTTATGGGGAATGCAGCGCATCCATTATATAATAACAACGTATAAATGGCATACGTTATTTCATTATTAAAGCGACGATTTGTTTCAGTAGAGAATAGTGAATAGTGAGATTAAATGAAAATGTTTTTCCAAAATAAATATATATGTATCATAAATACGGTATGTAATGTAACATAAAAAAATAATGAATTTATAAAAAAAGTTCGAACAAATTGTTTTTTTTGTAACAAATTTGAACCCGAACCCAAACCCGAACCGAACCCGAACCCACTAAATTTTAATGTATTGAACCCGAACCTGAACCTGCACCCAAATTTTTCTGGGTTTGAAACACTGGTTTTTTATGACAACGTTCTCAGAATCGCAATTAAGATATTCCTCTTAAAAAAATTGTCATAACAAAAATAATCATCGTTAAGACCTCTTAACTCAGAATCAGCCTGCTATAGAGCGATTTTTCTGTTCCGGTGTTTACCGCAATGGCGCTGCAAAAGGGGGATAAGAGAATAAATTCAAAAAATTTTATATGGGATTTCATACAAAACACAACTTGAATAATTTTAAAAATTGTCTATGACATTTATTATTTTACTACAATTAAATAATTTAAATTTGTTTATGAACTATTATTGACTATATATTAAGCATAATCTATAAAATATTGTTACGTTTCTTCGCCGAGTTATAACTATTTAGTTCGATCACTAAATCAGGAAATTAAAACACAATGGATTTTCTAAACGTTATAATTTTATTCGTTCAAGATTTTATTATAAAAATATTTCTCCTATTACTATTCCCTTTAATTTTACTTGTACTAACAATAATTCACCACTTATAATTCTATTACACTTGTTCACAATATCACTTTTAACTTTCTACTTATAACACTGTTAATTTTAACTCGCCTATATCACTGCTAAATTTTTATACTTTTTTTATCGCTGATAATTTTATACTCAATTCAATCGCTTACAAATTTATACTCAATTCTATCGCTAACAATTTTATACTAATTTTATCCTCAAACAACACTCTTATATATACTACATGAAATAGCATCGATAGTACTACAATATTCTAGACAGAACACACCCTTTTTTCCTTTATCAACATAAACATAATAAGACGATCTTCAAATATTGACGCCTACATAGGTGTGAAATCTACTCTTTTTAATTTGTTACCTCTCCCGACCAACATTTTGTGAACGTCGCTTACATGCCAACGTATTTTGCGATTGTTCACACCCCGAGCGCTGTGTGAAGATAACCTTGTGCATGTATTGTGATCTATATAATTGTGAACTGTGATCTCGAATTGCTGTATGTATTTATATTTAGTTGTTCATATATGTGCCATGCGCGCTGGGGTGCGTTTTGAAATTAACTATGGTTAACCGCGGTTAACCATAAGGTAATAATGTCACTAATGTCACAGTTAAAATAGTGACGAATACCACACTCTCATTAAGTTTCTGAATGATTCCAATCTTAATTTTTAAAGATAGTGATTGAATTGTTAATCAATTACAAGTTCTAAAATGGTACCGCCGAGTTGGAACCGGATTGGGTGGGGGATTAATTGTTTGAACCCCGCAAAACATACACAGAGCAAGCATTAACTCTTACCTACACTCCCGCTAATTTTATTTCAATTATAATTGTATAATTGATTAATTTCATAGGCTAAAACTTTCATAAATTCATTTGTATAAATCTTTTTATCTAGTTAACATAATATAAACATAGTATCTACATACATAACAGAATATCCTGAATGTTAAACTTTACACTAATTGTTTTATATAAAATTGAAATATATTATACATAATATCACTCAAAATTGAATTATTAACGATACCATATTCAACATCACAGAATTGAATTATATAAATAACTGAAAATAAAATTGTATAACATGAGGTGTGGTGAAGAGCGGTGGAGCTTTGTCTTCCTCTGCGACATGACAGACATAATTTCGTATTGGTCAGACTCATGCCGCAGAGAAAGATACGTGTTTCGGCCGCCTCACTACAGGTCATCATGGAATACAAAGAAATACATTATAACTATTGGTGATATGGACTGAAAAAAACAAATGTCTTAAGATTTAAGGCATGTCCAAACCAAATAAATAAAGTAAAAATAAAAAAAAAAGTATTGAATTAAAAATTTTTGGTTAATTATGAAACGAGATTTAGTAGAGTAAAGTTAACCGCGGTTAACCTATAATTTATTGATTTGATAAATACATCTCTTTCT